>CM067167.1:86743049-86940532 GCA_034093135.1 Erigeron breviscapus
GAGAGGTCTCTTAGATTATGTATCAATAAGAAACATACAGATGGGATAGAGGCAAGATTATTAGTCCCTATTCACGACACTCTAAAAGAATGCGGAGGTAACAGCTAATCTCCATGGATTTTGTGAAAGCCTGCACCATAACAAGAAAGCTAAGACAATACAACATCCCCCTCCTGTGTAAACAGAAACAGAAGAAAAGACAGAGGTATTAGAGAATGAGAATAGTTCATCCAAATTTAGGGGTGTTCTCTTCTCTAAAGGTCTACACCTAATACCTAATATCTTTTTTTGCAGTGGGATGAAATCGAATGGGCTTTCTAGCCCAAGTTCAATGTCTTCAAATGGGGAAGCCCATATAGTTCAAAAAGATAATAAAGGTGGGCCGTGGATTTTTGATATATGAGCTTATAATAGCTAAGTTGCAGTAACTATGGTTTGTTTGAAAAGAGGCTTTTAGAACCTTAAAAGTACCAAGCATTTAAAAATACTATATTTCTAAAATGGTAGCATTGGTATATGTATTTGAGATCAAAAGCCTCAGCCCCAAAAAGCTTTTAAAAGTCCCGAAAGATCTTTAAAGTAAAAGCTTGTGTAAAAAGGGTTGAACTAGAAGCTCCAACTTCTAACTTCATCTCCAAACTCCAGCTTCAAAGCATCTAGTCACAACCCCTCAGACCTCAGCTCGAAGCTTTTATGCCAAACATACCTAAACGTATATACTAAACGTATATAATGATTGATATTTATTTTGGGGGGCAGCTATATTAATGTATACCCTCTTATTGTGTCTTAACTACAACCACTGGCGAGTTAAAAGTTACGCCAAAGTCATGTTTGTGTTTAACCTTTACATTCAAAGTAGTAAATATGAGCAGGGGTTTGACAAAATATTGAAATTGTTTTACTTTAAAATTTCGGATTTAACAAAACTATCAAATTGTGTTATTTTCTGTAGAATAAGAAATGGTATTAAACTTTGGGTGGAGGTTTTTAAAGGTAAGGAATTATAATGATAATCTTTGAAGGTACTTGTTTAAATTATAACAAAATTACTTGTATATAATTTTTCGGGTTATCTCCTTTTCTGGCAATTCATATATATCCCCAAAATTACTTGTATAACAAAAATAATGTCTTGAAGAATAGTGAATAAAACATTACCGAGTTCGAGACCTTCTTTTGTGTATAAATATTTTGTATAATAAGGAATTATAATGATAATCTTTGAAGGTACTTGTTTAAATTATAACAAAATTACTTGTATATAATTTTTCGGGTTATCTCCTTTTCTGGCAATTCATATATATCCCCAAAATTACTTGTATAACAAAAATAATGTCTTGATAATCTTTGAAGGTACTTGTTTAAATTATAACAAAATTACTTGTATATAATTTTTCGGGTTATCTCCTTTTCTGGCAATTCATATATATCCCCAAAATTACTTGTATAACAAAAATAATGTCTTGTATAACAAAATTACTTGTATATAATTTTTCGGGTTATCTCCTTTTCTGGCAATTCATATATATCCCCAAAATTACTTGTATAACAAAAATAATGTCTTGAAGAATAGTGAATAAAACATTACCGAGTTCGAGACCTTCTTTTGTGTATAAATATTTTGTATAGATATAGAGACCGATATATGTATATGATTTTGTGTGTGTATATATATAGAGGTCTTAGGTAAAATAAAACAAGTATTAAAGTAAAACAAATAAAACAATATGTTTCTCTTCACTGAAAATCACCGTGCATCATGAAATCATCGTGCATCAATTGTTTCGTGAATCTTCGTGCATCAATTTAACTATGATCTAAGGGTTAAGATCTTGTCCTAATTATTTTACTTTAATACTTGTTTTACAATACCCAACCTCTATATATAGATCCGATGATAATATTGGAATATGAAATATTATATAATAAATACCAAAAATGCCACTTCATTAAAAAATGTCACGTAATCAAAAAATATTCACGTCACCTGTTACACATGTCAAATGTTACTATTTTCGACAATAAATCAAAGGTCGTTTCTAAAAAATAAAACTTTTAAAGGTCACTGCTATTATCGTGAATTGGTCGAAAGGTGCTTTCTATTTTCTGCAGTTATCCCTTAATTAAATAGAGGTGGGGCGGAGGAGTGTGAACTTAGTAACCTCATGTCGATTCTCAACTTGGTCGAGATTAATGAAGCCCAAGATAGGTGGGTGTTTACCACATCTAACGTGCATGAGTTCTCAGTGAAAGACGTCCGTTTGTTGGTTGATAATAGATCTTTGCCTATCACGTTTCCGTCGACGAGATGGAACAAAATTGTCCCACGAAAGGTAAACATTCATGCATGGCGTGTGTTATTGGATAGAATCCCAACCCGTAATAATTTGGTCAATAGAGGTATAGATATTCCTTCGAGTCTTTGCCCTTTATGTACTAATTTTGTCGAAACCACTGATCATATTTTTGGGCCTTGTATCATTGCTTCTCGGGTTTGGAATTGCATTTCAAATTGGCACCAAATTGTCCCTTTTGCGGTTAATGGGCCTGATGAGATGCTGGTTTTGATTGATAACATGCGCATCTCCAACGATAAAAAAAATAGATCGTGGAAGCTATTGTTTTTTGTGCGTGGTGGTGCATTTGGAACTTTCGGAATGAGAAAGTTTTTAACTTTGGGACACAACGAAAGGAGTATCTTGAGGATATCATCATTGTTCATTCTTACTTATGGCTTTTTAGTAGACTTAAAAAGGGATTTGTGTCGTGGGTGCAATGGCTCTCTAATCCTCTGCTTCTTGTGTAGTGTGTTTGTTCTTGGATTGAGTTGAGTTGTAGCGGTTCTAGGTAATTGCTTTTGCAATTGCATTGTAATTGTATCTTTGTACATTTGTTTGCGGGTGTCTAGTGCTTTGCTAGAAACCCATATTTATTAATATATACATTTCTTGCTGTAAAAAAATAAATAAATTACTTTTCTAGCTTGCTCAAATTTGACTACGGGTACAAACGAAATCACATGACCCATCTAGTGAATATTACAATACATATTTTACGTTTAAACTGTGCAGTAAATTACATATATATTTGTCGTAGTAACTTAAAAATGTTATAGTTTATGACACACTACAAATAATGTTGCATTTGTCCACACTTTTAGTTAGTGTGAACAAATTAAAAATTGTCACACTTTTATGTGTCTAAAAATATGTAAAACTAAAAGTGTGTAGAACTAAAAGTTCACACTTTTTAGTGTGGACTTTCATAATCATTTTGTAACACCTCATTTGTCCACACTCACTTTCTAGTTAGCGTGGACAAATAGAGTGTTACAAAATAATTATAGAAGTCCACACTAAAAAGTGTGAACTTTTTAGTTCTACTCACTTTTTAGCGTGGATAAATTTCTACACACTTTTAATTCTACATATTTTTACACACATAAAAACGTGACAAAATTTTTAATTTGTTCACACTCACTAAAAGTGTGGACAAATGCAACATTATTTATACCGTTATTTAATTTTGTAAAAGTAAAAATTGGAGTTTGGGTAATCAGTTGACACTTGACAAGCTTACAAAAAAGTTAGCAATAGTTACAATCCATTATTTTAATTTGTAAAAAACGAGAACGGTACCCGCGCGTTGCGGCGGTGATGGAGGTGGCGGCGGTGGCGGTGATGTAATGGCGGCGGAAATTGGTGGTGGTGGTGGTAGCGCGGTGAGTAGTGGAAGTTATTGATGTAATGTGGCTATGATGTATGGTAAATCATGCAATAGAATGTGTACATTGTTGAAACTTAAAATCAATATTGAAATTTTAAGTTCAATGTTGAAAATCAAAAGTGAATTTGCTTTATAATATAGTATAGATGTTATAGATGATGTACGAGGTACTATAAGGGTTATTTTTTTTTTTTTTTTTTTTTTTTTTTTTTTTTTTTTTTTTTTTTTTTTTTTTTTTTTTTTTTTTTTTTTTTTTTTTTTTTTTTTTTTTTTTTTTTTTTTTTTTTTTTTTTTTTTTTTTTTTTTTTTTTTTTTTTTTTTTTTTTTTTTTTTTTTTTTTTTTTTTTTTTTTTTTTTTTTTTTTTTTTTTTTTTTTTTTTTTTTTTTTTTTTTTTTTTTTTTTTTTTTTTTTTTTTTTTTTTTTTTTTTTTTTTTTTTTTTTTTTTTTTTTTTTTTTTTTTTTTTTTTTTTTTTTTTTTTTTTTTTTTTTTTTTTTTTTTTTTTTTTTTTTTTTTTTTTTTTTTTTTTTTTTTTTTTTTTTTTTTTTTTTTTTTTTTTTTTTTTTTTTTTTTTTTTTTTTTTTTTTTTTTTTTTTTTTTTTTTTTTTTTTTTTTTTTTTTTTTTTTTTTTTTTTTTTTTTTTTTTTTTTTTTTTTTTTTTTTTTTTTTTTTTTTTTTTTTTTTTTTTTTTTTTTTTTTTTTTTTTTTTTTTTTTTTTTTTTTTTTTTTTTTTTTTTTTTTTTTTTTTTTTTTTTTTTTTTTTTTTTTTTTTTTTTTTTTTTTTTTTTTTTTTTTTTTTTTTTTTTTTTTTTTTTTTTTTTTTTTTTTTTTTTTTTTTTTTTTTTTTTTTTTTTTTTTTTTTTTTTTTTTTTTTTTTTTTTTTTTTTTTTTTTTTTTTTTTTTTTTTTTTTTTTTTTTTTTTTTTTTTTTTTTTTTTTTTTTTTTTTTTTTTTTTTTTTTTTTTTTTTTTTTTTTTTTTTTTTTTTTTTTTTTTTTTTTTTTTTTTTTTTTTTTTTTTTTTTTTTTTTTTTTTTTTTTTTTTTTTTTTTTTTTTTTTTTTTTTTTTTTTTTTTTTTTTTTTTTTTTTTTTTTTTTTTTTTTTTTTTTTTTTTTTTTTTTTTTTTTTTTTTTTTTTTTTTTTTTTTTTTTTTTTTTTTTTTTTTTTTTTTTTTTTTTTTTTTTTTTTTTTTTTTTTTTTTTTTTTTTTTTTTTTTTTTTTTTTTTTTTTTTTTTTTTTTTTTTTTTTTTTTTTTTTTTTTTTTTTTTTTTTTTTTTTTTTTTTTTTTTTTTTTTTTTTTTTTTTTTTTTTTTTTTTTTTTTTTTTTTTTTTTTTTTTTTTTTTTTTTTTTTTTTTTTTTTTTTTTTTTTTTTTTTTTTTTTTTTTTTTTTTTTTTTTTTTTTTTTTTTTTTTTTTTTTTTTTTTTTTTTTTTTTTTTTTTTTTTTTTTTTTTTTTTTTTTTTTTTTTTTTTTTTTTTTTTTTTTTTTTTTTTTTTTTTTTTTTTTTTTTTTTTTTTTTTTTTTTTTTTTTTTTTTTTTTTTTTTTTTTTTTTTTTTTTTTTTTTTTTTTTTTTTTTTTTTTTTTTTTTTTTTTTTTTTTTTTTTTTTTTTTTTTTTTTTTTTTTTTTTTTTTTTTTTTTTTTTTTTTTTTTTTTTTTTTTTTTTTTTTTTTTTTTTTTTTTTTTTTTTTTTTTTTTTTTTTTTTTTTTTTTTTTTTTTTTTTTTTTTTTTTTTTTTTTTTTTTTTTTTTTTTTTTTTTTTTTTTTTTTTTTTTTTTTTTTTTTTTTTTTTTTTTTTTTTTTTTTTTTTTTTTTTTTTTTTTTTTTTTTTTTTTTTTTTTTTTTTTTTTTTTTTTTTTTTTTTTTTTTTTTTTTTTTTTTTTTTTTTTTTTTTTTTTTTTTTTTTTTTTTTTTTTTTTTTTTTTTTTTTTTTTTTTTTTTTTTTTTTTTTCAAAGTCTTTTTTGGTATCATATAATTATATATGTATTATGTATTTATTGAAATTAAAATTGGAGACATGAGTTTTTTTGGAAAGTGATAAACTCATAACTATTTCAATATATATGTATTATGTATTTATTGTAATTAAAATTGGACACATGAGGTTTTAAAATTGTTTCATAGATAGTCATCTGGAATAATCTTCTAAGACTAATTCAATATAAAAAAAAAAAAAAAAAAAAAAAAAAAAAAAAAAAAAAAAAAAAAAAAAAAAAAAAAAAAAAAAAAAAAAAAAAAAAAAAAAAAAAAAAAAAAAAAAAAAAAAAAAAAAAAAAAAAAAAAAAAAAAAAAAAAAAAAAAAAAAAAAAAAAAAAAAAAAAAAAAAAAAAAAAAAAAAAAAAAAAAAAAAAAAAAAAAAAAAAAAAAAAAAAAAAAAAAAAAAAAAAAAAAAAAAAAAAAAAAAAAAAAAAAAAAAAAAAAAAAAAAAAAAAAAAAAAAAAAAAAAAAAAAAAAAAAAAAAAAAAAAAAAAAAAAAAAAAAAAAAAAAAAAAAAAAAAAAAAAAAAAAAAAAAAAAAAAAAAAAAAAAAAAAAAAAAAAAAAAAAAAAAAAAAAAAAAAAAAAAAAAAAAAAAAAAAAAAAAAAAAAAAAAAAAAAAAAAAAAAAAAAAAAAAAAAAAAAAAAAAAAAAAAAAAAAAAAAAAAAAAAAAAAAAAAAAAAAAAAAAAAAAAAAAAAAAAAAAAAAAAAAAAAAAAAAAAAAAAAAAAAAAAAAAAAAAAAAAAAAAAAAAAAAAAAAAAAAAAAAAAAAAAAAAAAAAAAAAAAAAAAAAAAAAAAAAAAAAAAAAAAAAAAAAAAAAAAAAAAAAAAAAAAAAAAAAAAAAAAAAAAAAAAAAAAAAAAAAAAAAAAAAAAAAAAAAAAAAAAAAAAAAAAAAAAAAAAAAAAAAAAAAAAAAAAAAAAAAAAAAAAAAAAAAAAAAAAAAAAAAAAAAAAAAAAAAAAAAAAAAAAAAAAAAAAAAAAAAAAAAAAAAAAAAAAAAAAAAAAAAAAAAAAAAAAAAAAAAAAAAAAAAAAAAAAAAAAAAAAAAAAAAAAAAAAAAAAAAAAAAAAAAAAAAAAAAAAAAAAAAAAAAAAAAAAAAAAAAAAAAAAAAAAAAAAAAAAAAAAAAAAAAAAAAAAAAAAAAAAAAAAAAAAAAAAAAAAAAAAAAAAAAAAAAAAAAAAAAAAAAAAAAAAAAAAAAAAAAAAAAAAAAAAAAAAAAAAAAAAAAAAAAAAAAAAAAAAAAAAAAAAAAAAAAAAAAAAAAAAAAAAAAAAAAAAAAAAAAAAAAAAAAAAAAAAAAAAAAAAAAAAAAAAAAAAAAAAAAAAAAAAAAAAAAAAAAAAAAAAAAAAAAAAAAAAAAAAAAAAAAAAAAAAAAAAAAAAAAAAAAAAAAAAAAAAAAAAAAAAAAAAAAAAAAAAAAAAAAAAAAAAAAAAAAAAAAAAAAAAAAAAAAAAAAAAAAAAAAAAAAAAAAAAAAAAAAAAAAAAAAAAAAAAAAAAAAAAAAAAAAAAAAAAAAAAAAAAAAAAAAAAAAAAAAAAAAAAAAAAAAAAAAAAAAAAAAAAAAAAAAAAAAAAAAAAAAAAAAAAAAAAAAAAAAAAAAAAAAAAAAAAAAAAAAAAAAAAAAAAAAAAAAAAAAAAAAAAAAAAAAAAAAAAAAAAAAAAAAAAAAAAAAAAAAAAAAAAAAAAAAAAAAAAAAAAAAAAAAAA
Organism: Erigeron breviscapus; assembly: GCA_034093135.1. Lineage (NCBI taxonomy): Eukaryota > Viridiplantae > Streptophyta > Magnoliopsida > Asterales > Asteraceae > Erigeron > Erigeron breviscapus. Next base: position 86,750,459 of record CM067167.1, read on the forward strand.
AAAAAAAAAAAAAAAAAAAAAAAAAAAAAAAAAAAAAAAAAAAAAAAAAAAAAAAAAAAAAAAAAAAAAAAAAAAAAAAAAAAAAAAAAAAAAAAAAAAAAAAAAAAAAAAAAAAAAAAAAAAAAAAAAAAAAAAAAAAAAAAAAAAAAAAAAAAAAAAAAAAAAAAAAAAAAAAAAAAAAAAAAAAAAAAAAAAAAAAAAAAAAAAAAAAAAAAAAAAAAAAAAAAAAAAAAAAAAAAAAAAAAAAAAAAAAAAAAAAAAAAAAAAAAAAAAAAAAAAAAAAAAAAAAAAAAAAAAAAAAAAAAAAAAAAAAAAAAAAAAAAAAAAAAAAAAAAAAAAAAAAAAAAAAAAAAAAAAAAAAAAAAAAAAAAAAAAAAAAAAAAAAAAAAAAAAAAACCGTCGAACCGGCCAAACCATTTGTATTATAGGTTTGTTAGTATTGTTAAGTTAGTGATTTGTATTATAGGTTTGTTAGTATTGTTAAGTTAGTGATTTGTATTATAGGTTTGTTAGTATTGTTAAGTTAGTGATTTGTATTATAGGTTTGTTAGTATTGTTAAGTTAGTGATTTGTATTATAGGTTTGTTAGTATTGTTAAGTTAGTGATTTGTATTATAGGTTTGTTAGTATTGTTAAGTTAGTGATTTGTATTATAGGTTTGTTAGTATTGTTAAGTTAGTGATTTGTATTATAGGTTTGTTAGTATTGTTAAGTTAGTGATTTGTATTATAGGTTTGTTAGTATTGTTAAGTTAGTGATTTGTATTATAGGTTTGTTAGTATTGTTAAGTTAGTGATTTGTATTATAGGTTTGTTAGTATTGTTAAGTTAGTGATTTGTATTATAGGTTTGTTAGTATTGTTAAGTTAGTGATTTGTATTATAGGTTTGTTAGTATTGTTAAGTTAGTGATTTGTATTATAGGTTTGTTAGTATTGTTAAGTTAGTGATTTGTATTATAGGTTTGTTAGTATTGTTAAGTTAGTGATTTGTATTATAGGTTTGTTAGTATTGTTAAGTTAGTGATTTGTATTATAGGTTTGTTAGTATTGTTAAGTTAGTGATTTGTATTATAGGTTTGTTAGTATTGTTAAGTTAGTGATTTGTATTATAGGTTTGTTAGTATTGTTAAGTTAGTGATTTGTATTATAGGTTTGTTAGTATTGTTAAGTTAGTGATTTGTATTATAGGTTTGTTAGTATTGTTAAGTTAGTGATTTGTATTATAGGTTTGTTAGTATTGTTAAGTTAGTGATTTGTATTATAGGTTTGTTAGTATTGTTAAGTTAGTGATTTGTATTATAGGTTTGTTAGTATTGTTAAGTTAGTGATTTGTATTATAGGTTTGTTAGTATTGTTAAGTTAGTGATTTGTATTATAGGTTTGTTAGTATTGTTAAGTTAGTGATTTGTATTATAGGTTTGTTAGTATTGTTAAGTTAGTGATTTGTATTATAGGTTTGTTAGTATTGTTAAGTTAGTGATTTGTATTATAGGTTTGTTAGTATTGTTAAGTTAGTGATTTGTATTATAGGTTTGTTAGTATTGTTAAGTTAGTGATTTGTATTATAGGTTTGTTAGTATTGTTAAGTTAGTGATTTGTATTATAGGTTTGTTAGTATTGTTAAGTTAGTGATTTGTATTATAGGTTTGTTAGTATTGTTAAGTTAGTGATTTGTATTATAGGTTTGTTAGTATTGTTAAGTTAGTGATTTGTATTATAGGTTTGTTAGTATTGTTAAGTTAGTGATTTGTATTATAGGTTTGTTAGTATTGTTAAGTTAGTGATTTGTATTATAGGTTTGTTAGTATTGTTAAGTTAGTGATTTGTATTATAGGTTTGTTAGTATTGTTAAGTTAGTGATTTGTATTATAGGTTTGTTAGTATTGTTAAGTTAGTGATTTGTATTATAGGTTTGTTAGTATTGTTAAGTTAGTGATTTGTATTATAGGTTTGTTAGTATTGTTAAGTTAGTGATTTGTATTATAGGTTTGTTAGTATTGTTAAGTTAGTGATTTGTATTATAGGTTTGTTAGTATTGTTAAGTTAGTGATTTGTATTATAGGTTTGTTAGTATTGTTAAGTTAGTGATTTGTATTATAGGTTTGTTAGTATTGTTAAGTTAGTGATTTGTATTATAGGTTTGTTAGTATTGTTAAGTTAGTGATTTGTATTATAGGTTTGTTAGTATTGTTAAGTTAGTGATTTGTATTATAGGTTTGTTAGTATTGTTAAGTTAGTGATTTGTATTATAGGTTTGTTAGTATTGTTAAGTTAGTGATTTGTATTATAGGTTTGTTAGTATTGTTAAGTTAGTGATTTGTATTATAGGTTTGTTAGTATTGTTAAGTTAGTGATTTGTATTATAGGTTTGTTAGTATTGTTAAGTTAGTGATTTGTATTATAGGTTTGTTAGTATTGTTAAGTTAGTGATTTGTATTATAGGTTTGTTAGTATTGTTAAGTTAGTGATTTGTATTATAGGTTTGTTAGTATTGTTAAGTTAGTGATTTGTATTATAGGTTTGTTAGTATTGTTAAGTTAGTGATTTGTATTATAGGTTTGTTAGTATTGTTAAGTTAGTGATTTGTATTATAGGTTTGTTAGTATTGTTAAGTTAGTGATTTGTATTATAGGTTTGTTAGTATTGTTAAGTTAGTGATTTGTATTATAGGTTTGTTAGTATTGTTAAGTTAGTGATTTGTATTATAGGTTTGTTAGTATTGTTAAGTTAGTGATTTGTATTATAGGTTTGTTAGTATTGTTAAGTTAGTGATTTGTATTATAGGTTTGTTAGTATTGTTAAGTTAGTGATTTGTATTATAGGTTTGTTAGTATTGTTAAGTTAGTGATTTGTATTATAGGTTTGTTAGTATTGTTAAGTTAGTGATTTGTATTATAGGTTTGTTAGTATTGTTAAGTTAGTGATTTGTATTATAGGTTTGTTAGTATTGTTAAGTTAGTGATTTGTATTATAGGTTTGTTAGTATTGTTAAGTTAGTGATTTGTATTATAGGTTTGTTAGTATTGTTAAGTTAGTGATTTGTATTATAGGTTTGTTAGTATTGTTAAGTTAGTGATTTGTATTATAGGTTTGTTAGTATTGTTAAGTTAGTGATTTGTATTATAGGTTTGTTAGTATTGTTAAGTTAGTGATTTGTATTATAGGTTTGTTAGTATTGTTAAGTTAGTGATTTGTATTATAGGTTTGTTAGTATTGTTAAGTTAGTGATTTGTATTATAGGTTTGTTAGTATTGTTAAGTTAGTGATTTGTATTATAGGTTTGTTAGTATTGTTAAGTTAGTGATTTGTATTATAGGTTTGTTAGTATTGTTAAGTTAGTGATTTGTATTATAGGTTTGTTAGTATTGTTAAGTTAGTGATTTGTATTATAGGTTTGTTAGTATTGTTAAGTTAGTGATTTGTATTATAGGTTTGTTAGTATTGTTAAGTTAGTGATTTGTATTATAGGTTTGTTAGTATTGTTAAGTTAGTGATTTGTATTATAGGTTTGTTAGTATTGTTAAGTTAGTGATTTGTATTATAGGTTTGTTAGTATTGTTAAGTTAGTGATTTGTATTATAGGTTTGTTAGTATTGTTAAGTTAGTGATTTGTATTATAGGTTTGTTAGTATTGTTAAGTTAGTGATTTGTATTATAGGTTTGTTAGTATTGTTAAGTTAGTGATTTGTATTATAGGTTTGTTAGTATTGTTAAGTTAGTGATTTGTATTATAGGTTTGTTAGTATTGTTAAGTTAGTGATTTGTATTATAGGTTTGTTAGTATTGTTAAGTTAGTGATTTGTATTATAGGTTTGTTAGTATTGTTAAGTTAGTGATTTGTATTATAGGTTTGTTAGTATTGTTAAGTTAGTGATTTGTATTATAGGTTTGTTAGTATTGTTAAGTTAGTGATTTGTATTATAGGTTTGTTAGTATTGTTAAGTTAGTGATTTGTATTATAGGTTTGTTAGTATTGTTAAGTTAGTGATTTGTATTATAGGTTTGTTAGTATTGTTAAGTTAGTGATTTGTATTATAGGTTTGTTAGTATTGTTAAGTTAGTGATTTGTATTATAGGTTTGTTAGTATTGTTAAGTTAGTGATTTGTATTATAGGTTTGTTAGTATTGTTAAGTTAGTGATTTGTATTATAGGTTTGTTAGTATTGTTAAGTTAGTGATTTGTATTATAGGTTTGTTAGTATTGTTAAGTTAGTGATTTGTATTATAGGTTTGTTAGTATTGTTAAGTTAGTGATTTGTATTATAGGTTTGTTAGTATTGTTAAGTTAGTGATTTGTATTATAGGTTTGTTAGTATTGTTAAGTTAGTGATTTGTATTATAGGTTTGTTAGTATTGTTAAGTTAGTGATTTGTATTATAGGTTTGTTAGTATTGTTAAGTTAGTGATTTGTATTATAGGTTTGTTAGTATTGTTAAGTTAGTGATTTGTATTATAGGTTTGTTAGTATTGTTAAGTTAGTGATTTGTATTATAGGTTTGTTAGTATTGTTAAGTTAGTGATTTGTATTATAGGTTTGTTAGTATTGTTAAGTTAGTGATTTGTATTATAGGTTTGTTAGTATTGTTAAGTTAGATGAAATATTACGTATCATGTCTCTAGTACAAAATTTAGTGTAAGAAAATATATATATAAATAAGTGTAAAAAGTAAGTTAAAAAAGTAGTATATAAGTAATGACAAAAGTTGTAATAAAGATTACGTATTAAAAATTTAGTAAAAAAGAATTAATATAAAAAATTGAAGAATTAATGTAAAAAAGAATTAATATAAAAAATACATATGTGATAATTTTGGATCTTTCTTAACCTTGATCATTTTGTTGTATGTAATTTAAAAAAGTGTATATTTTGTTTTGTATTTTGCAGTATAAATGGCTACATATCACGGCGGTGATGGTGGTAATGAAGACCCTCGTAGACCATGGTGGAGGAAAGGCTGGGGCTGCAAAGGGAGTGGCGGTAAGAAAAATGGTTGTTTATAGTTCCTTTTTTAATTAATTAGGTTTATTTACTAATTTTGTGTTTTTTTTGTTTTAGCCCCACGAAAGGGAAAGGGGCGGGGGCCCGGTCAGAACCTGAACTTAGAGGAGGAATTCGCGAAGAGAGGTCGTCTAAGCATAGACTTTGAATCCAAGGGGGGCCTGAAAGCTGTTCCACAGTTGGAGCAAGCTGCTCCTCCAGAGGATTTGTCGGCGGAGGACTGGAGGGCGCTGTTGAGGTACTACCAGCGGGAAGACCGGGTGAAGTTGTCGGCGACAAACAAGACGAACAGGGGCAAGCAAGTTCTTGCGGGGACCCATGGACGACAATCCTACTCTCAGTACGTCCACCAAGAAAAGGTTTGTTATTGTTATCAAATATATACTTGTGTGATATATAAATACTTGTTTTTACAAATATTGGTTAAATAAAGTATATTCTTATGATAAATTGATGTGTTTACAGGTTCATAAAAACAGAGACGTAGACTTGGTGGATTTGTACGAAGAAAGGCACAAGAAAAAAGCTGATGGGCGACCTTGGGAACACCCCGTGGCTGAACAAATACATGTAAGTGTCTCTTAATTTTAAGCGAATATATTTGTTATAATTTTTAAATTCGCTAACTAATACTTTAAAATTGCAGACTAGGTTCAAGTTGGACCACTTCATCGACACCCCTGACCCCCTAGACCCTGTCAGACAGGGGTTTAGACTGGCTGTCGAGGCCGACTGCAAAGCTGAGTATCGGGGCAGAAAGAGCCAGTTCAAGAGAAAACACTTTGAATCCAAGGGGGGCCTGAAAGCTGTTCCACAGTTGGAGCAAGCTGCTCCTCCAGAGGATTTGTCGGCGGAGGACTGGAGGGCGCTGTTGAGGTACTACCAGCGGGAAGACCGGGTGAAGTTGTCGGCGACAAACAAGACGAACAGGGGCAAGCAAGTTCTTGCGGGGACCCATGGACGACAATCCTACTCTCAGTACGTCCACCAAGAAAAGGTTTGTTATTGTTATCAAATATATACTTGTGTGATATATAAATACTTGTTTTTACAAATATTGGTTAAATAAAGTATATTCTTATGATAAATTGATGTGTTTACAGGTTCATAAAAACAGAGACGTAGACTTGGTGGATTTGTACGAAGAAAGGCACAAGAAAAAAGCTGATGGGCGACCTTGGGAACACCCCGTGGCTGAACAAATACATGTAAGTGTCTCTTAATTTTAAGCGAATATATTTGTTATTATTTTTAAATTCGCTAACTAATACTTTAAAATTGCAGACTAGGTTCAAGTTGGACCACTTCATCTACACCCCTGACCCCCTAGACCCTGTCAGACAGGGGTTTAGACTGGCTGTCGAGGCCGACTGCAAAGCTGAGTATCGGGGCAGAAAGAGCCAGTTCAAGAGAAAACACTTTGAATCCAAGGGGGGCCTGAAAGCTGTTCCACAGTTGGAGCAAGCTGCTCCTCCAGAGGATTTGTCGGCGGAGGACTGGAGGGCGCTGTTGAGGTACTACCAGCGGGAAGACCGGGTGAAGTTGTCGGCGACAAACAAGACGAACAGGGGCAAGCAAGTTCTTGCGGGGACCCATGGACGACAATCCTACTCTCAGTACGTCCACCAAGAAAAGGTTTGTTATTGTTATCAAATATATACTTGTGTGATATATAAATACTTGTTTTTACAAATATTGGTTAAATAAAGTATATTCTTATGATAAATTGATGTGTTTACAGGTTCATAAAAACAGAGACGTAGACTTGGTGGATTTGTACGAAGAAAGGCACAAGAAAAAAGCTGATGGGCGACCTTGGGAACACCCCGTGGCTGAACAAATACATGTAAGTGTCTCTTAATTTTAAGCGAATATATTTGTTATTATTAAATGTCCATATAATCAACCTTATATATTTTGTAACGTGATTCAGGCCAACCTGAAGAAGAAGAAGGAGGAGGCTGAACGGGAACCTAACCCAACTCCGCAGGATCAAATTTTGATGGACGAACTTGGATCCCGGCCGGGGCATCGCCGCGGCATAGGGCGGGTCATCAGGCAGATAGGTACCCAGGCGTATGACTATACGCATCTAACACAGGGAATGTAATCAATCAACTATATTTAGTAATCTTTTAAAAAAAAATGTAAGTACAAATGTAAATTATAGATAAAAATGTAAAATGCATTAAGTATTAAAATACAAATGTAAAGAGTACGTCAACTATTATTAGTAATCATAATAACAAATATAAGTAAAAAAAAATGTAAGTACAAATGTAAATTATAGATAAAAATGTAAAATGCATTAAGTATTAAAATACAAATGTAAAGAGTACGTCAACTATTATTAGTAATCATAATAACAAATATAAGTAAAAAAAAATGTAAGTACAAATGTAAATTATAGATAAAAATGTAAAATGCATTAAGTATTAAAATACAAATGTAAAGAGTACGTCAACTATTATTAGTAATCATAATAACAAATATAAGTAAAAAAAAATGTAAGTACAAATGTAAATTATAGATAAAAATGTAAAATGCATTAAGTATTAAAATACAAATGTAAAGAGTACGTCAACTATTATTAGTAATCATAATAACAAATATAAGTAAAAAAAAATGTAAGTACAAATGTAAATTATAGATAAAAATGTAAAATGCATTAAGTATTAAAATACAAATGTAAAGAGTACGTCAACTATTATTAGTAATCATAATAACAAATATAAGTAAAAAAAAATGTAAGTACAAATGTAAATTATAGATAAAAATGTAAAATGCATTAAGTATTAAAATACAAATGTAAAGAGTACGTCAACTATTATTAGTAATCATAATAACAAATATAAGTAAAAAAAAATGTAAGTACAAATGTAAATTATAGATAAAAATGTAAAATGCATTAAGTATTAAAATACAAATGTAAAGAGTACGTCAACTATTATTAGTAATCATAATAACAAATATAAGTAAAAAAAAATGTAAGTACAAATGTAAATTATAGATAAAAATGTAAAATGCATTAAGTATTAAAATACAAATGTAAAGAGTACGTCAACTATTATTAGTAATCATAATAACAAATATAAGTAAAAAAAAATGTAAGTACAAATGTAAATTATAGATAAAAATGTAAAATGCATTAAGTATTAAAATACAAATGTAAAGAGTACGTCAACTATTATTAGTAATCATAATAACAAATATAAGTAAAAAAAAATGTAAGTACAAATGTAAATTATAGATAAAAATGTAAAATGCATTAAGTATTAAAATACAAATGTAAAGAGTACGTCAACTATTATTAGTAATCATAATAACAAATATAAGTAAAAAAAAATGTAAGTACAAATGTAAATTATAGATAAAAATGTAAAATGCATTAAGTATTAAAATACAAATGTAAAGAGTACGTCAACTATTATTAGTAATCATAATAACAAATATAAGTAAAAAAAAATGTAAGTACAAATGTAAATTATAGATAAAAATGTAAAATGCATTAAGTATTAAAATACAAATGTAAAGAGTACGTCAACTATTATTAGTAATCATAATAACAAATATAAGTAAAAAAAAATGTAAGTACAAATGTAAATTATAGATAAAAATGTAAAATGCATTAAGTATTAAAATACAAATGTAAAGAGTACGTCAACTATTATTAGTAATCATAATAACAAATATAAGTAAAAAAATACATCAACTAACAAACGTTCAAAAAATACAAACCAAGTATAATAAAGTCAACTAATCAATCTGCTGAAATCCCGGAGGTAGTTTAGTCGCTTGAATGTGTCTGTCGTACTCAGCCAAACGGTCTTTGTACTTCGCATCTTTTGCCCAGGCCCGCGATGCAGGTTTATCAAATCCCCAAGCTGAGGGGTAAGGCAATGGGCAGTTATTGTCTAAATAAACCGTTACAAAATGTGAATCTCCGGATACCAGGGCAATGCATATCGGCTCGTCACGGTATAGCTGGCCTGGCCCCTTCCAAAAAGGGAAACATGTGATGTTTTCTTTGACACTTAAACATATAATTATAAGACCCAGAGCATTGGACAGTAGCATAGCGCAATATGGATTCATCATCCAGTATTTAAATGGGCGACCACCGGGATAAGACAATTGAAGCAAAGTATGTATATGTGTTGCTTCACCACCGAATGCAACCTTATAGTATCCTACTTTGGACTCATACTCCTCTAGCATTAGTTTGCGAATCCACTCGAACTTTTCCTCAGATTCACCCAAAGCAACGGCTAGTGCCCGAAATCCACAGTTACCATCAGAATTAACATTTTTGATATCCACAACGTAACGCTGAAAATAAAAAGGTATTTGCTTTAGGTATGTTCTCATGTCAGTCCATGTTGACTCCGTGTCGAAGAAGTTGTGTGTAAACGGTTCAGAGAAGTTATGTGTATGTGATCCCCCAAATAGTTGATCAACAAAGCTGGACGTTTCTCCTTGCGTTTGGTTATTCGGTTCTCCGAAAAAACTTTGTGTGTCTGGGAATCGTGATTCGCTTACCACATATTCACTCTGTCTCCCATACTGACCCCACTGTGGTTGGTTATAAGGTTCGTCAAAGAAATTTGTAGTGTCTGGGATACGTGCTTCGGTGTCCACATATTCACTCTGTCTCCCACTGTCAGGCCATTGTGGTTGGCTTTGAGGTTCTTCGAATAAACTAGCAGTGTCTGCGAAAATTGAACTGGTGCCTACATATTCACTGTGTCTCCCGTACTGGCCCTCTCCAAATAATGACGCATGCGAAAAACGATCAGAAAACCCACCCATGGACTGGGTATCCTGAAAAGTCGGTCGGGCAAATTGAACGGACTTGGATTTTTGAAGACCAGAAGGTGCAGTATTTGCCGCTGGTTTGTTAATGTCGGGCACCTGCAACAAATAATAAATCAGTTAATTAGATTTCGAAGTAAACTAACAAATAGAGTGCACTTACATAACAAAATCAATTAACTATACTTCGAATTATGATTGGACGTACTTGAGGTATTTTTTTCTTTGACCCGATTGGTCTTCCACGTTTATTTGTAATAACGGAAGGGTCCTTAATTTGGGTCCTCCCCGGATAGACGATGTCTTTAATTTTTGATATCCAGTTTTTCCTCTGGGCCTTCGATTGTTGCTTAAACTGGACCTTAACATCCTCTACTAAATCGTCGATAGCTTCGTCATCGTCGGAGTCTTTTCGATGATCATTGTCCGGTAGGCACGTCGACGGTGTCAAGTCTAGCTTTCTCCAAAAGTCATTTATGTTATGCACCTCAACACGTTTGCCTACATTTTTGAAAAATATGTATAATTTTTTATCATTTACCCAAAAAAACATCAATTGATTATATTCAGATAAACTTACTGTAATGCATGTACGCAGCTAGACGGCATGCACATGGCAGCCCACAACTAATCCAAACCTTACACCCGCACTTTCTCAAGTCTTTACCGATCTCACTTTTGAATCGTTTAATTTCGTCGACCATTATATCCAGAGCTGTCACAGATACAACACATAGCAGGTCTTTCAAACATGGGTAGTTGTGTTTACCAGCTCTAAAAATCCTGCTCTCCTCCAGGTGGCCCTTGATTTCTGTATCTTGTCCGAGGAGGATATCATTAACACATTCAATTATTCTGTGAAATGTACATCTCCCCTTCAACTCGGACTTCAGGAGTGAATGCTCAGCCTCAACTCTGTTGGTAGTGTAGTTACGGTAGTTGAGATGCTGATCGACCCAAAAGGACACAAACTTTTCCTTGTACGGGGAAAGCCACTCCTTCTGCAGGTACTTGTAAACCTCTGTAAATTTAACATTGGGTTAGGATGTGTGGATATATGTGATTTACCAAAAATAAAAAAAAATTAATGTGCACTTCACATACTGTCTAAATCTTTTCCCATCTTCTCTTTTAAATCTTTTCCCATCTTCTCTTTTAAATCTTTTTCATTTTTGGTGTACTCTTCTAGTGTGCGCGACTCATAAAGTTTTTTCCACCATCCGTAAAAAGGCCCCCATTTCCCTGCCCCTTTTAACGATGGCATGCTAAATTTTTCTATGTTCCTCCATATGTGGACTCTACACAGTAAATGGTATGCTTCCGGCATAACGGTTTTGCATGCTTTCATTAGCGCCAGATCCCTGTCCGTGAGTACCACGCGCACAGCAAACCCTTCACCTAGGGTCGACTTCAAACACTCCAACACCCATCTATAATTATGCTCCTGTTCGCTTACGATAAACGCATATGATATGCTGAAGGTCCTGTTTGTTGGAGTGACACCGACGATCTCGACCAACGGCATGTTGTACAAGTTGGTTTTGTACGTGGCGTCTATTTGGATAACATAAGGAAATGCACGCCACAACTTAAATGATGTCGGATGTATAAAAAACAGATTCTCCAACCGACCAGATACACTGTTTGTTGTATGATAATACAAGTAATTATGCTCCCTTAGCAAACTGAACATAACCTACACCGGTTGAGCAATATGACGTACGTATGTCGTCTCAGATACTCTATCATAGTAAATAAATAAAACAATACGTAACCTGCATTGGAGTGTTCCCATGTTTTTCGGCTGCCTTCTTCCGCAATGTTTTTTGAAAATTGTAAATGTCTTCGCTGCGGGTCAAGTTTCCAGGAAATTCTTCTTTCAACAGCTTTAACATCCTCTTGGGCGGAGTACCGCGATGATATTCAGCTTCTACAAATGATTTCTCCTCTTCAGTCAACCTTCTTGCGTACGCGTAACCCCCCAGATTCTTAGCTGGATAGTGATTATGTGTGTCGTCTATAACGGTTACCCTCCAACCACCATCACTTGTCAAACGACCTTCCAGTCTAAAGGGGCACTCACATTTAAGTGTCTTTTTAACGAGCCCGATTATCCTATTATCCATTTTCCCAGAAAGATTACAGACTATGGTCACTTTATTTGTTACACCAGCTAAGTTGGAATTTGTTCGTCGTTTGATTAACACATAACCAAGCTCTTTTGCTGTACTTTTGGCCCAGTTGAACAATTCTTCGTGTGAATCGAACACCTAAAATAGTTATTTTTTAAGTTATCATTAAATTATATACTTATAAATATCTAACATTTTACATATGCAATCAATTTAACAACCAAACACATATTAAACTGTTTAACAACGAAACACATATAAAATCCCTTTAATTATACCTCATCGGTGTGGAAAGCCCTAGCGTCGTAGTCAAAATGAGGGGCCGCCTCCGGCGTCTCAAATTCTTCATCAGGTTCTTCTAAGTGAAACTCAAAATCTTCCGCACCCATTTCTCCCCATAAACACTCAAAATCCATCTGAAATATATATACATATACCGAAAATGAAAGAATGAAAGCAAAACTATATTTAAACATATACATATACTGAAAATGAAAGAATGAAAGCAAAAAGGACGTACACTTAATGCGAAGACGAATGCTGAACAAAATGAAAGCAAAATGAAAGTATACGAATGCTGAACAAAATGAAAGCAAAACACACTGTTGACTGTCATAGTCAACAGTGTACGGATAAGTACACGACTATTTGCAGCGATAATCGCTGCAAATAGTTGGATATGGACAAAACACACTGTTGACTGTCATAGTCAACAGTGTACGGATAAGTACACGACTATTTGCAGCGATAATCGCTGCAAATAGTTGGATATGGACAAAACACACTGTTGACTGTCATAGTCAACAGTGTACGGATAAGTACACGACTATTTGCAGCGATAATCGCTGCAAATAGTCAGGTCGAGATACCAGTTTACTGGTCGGGTCACCACGCGCCTTTAATTAAATACTATAAATATCAGATAGATAGATTGGGATAGTTGATTTGATTTGATCGGGCATGAATGGTTCCATCATACTTTTGATGTGTTGTTGTACCCAAGACCCAACCCCCACTGTTTTATTAGCCATGGGCCCCTTTTCATTTAAAATTCAACATCTATTATTCACAATTTCACATAAAATCGTCCGGTCTTTCTTGATGCATAAATTCTCAAGAATTAGTAATTTCGACGAGCTTTGTAATTTTGTTTTCATTTGTTGAACAAAGAACATCATATATGAAAAATAGAAGATAGCCTAAAAACCCAAAATCATCCTAAATATATCAAAACACTTTAGGTTTTTTGAGTTTTCACAAAATATTTATCAAATTGCAAACCATATTGGAAAACCGCAAAAAGGGGGCCAAAATCAGGTCATCAAATATCGGATTTGCAATTTTGCCTAAATAAAAAATCTGGGTTGCGATTTTAACTTTTTGGAATAAGATTTTTTACAAGATCCGAAAATCCAATTTAATTTTATCCGAAAAGTCATAAATCCAAATTTTCGTCACTCAGGTGTCTATTTCTTCCCACTTACAAGGTATACTTGTGTATTCAACCTCATCTCTTAAATGCATGTAACGATCAAATAATTAGGCAAGTCAATCGGGATCATGGTCCCTAAGAAGCTCCCCAACACTAATCATCATCCTTTATCCTTGACTCGTCTGTCATCCAAGGACAAGTGAACACCGAACACCATTGTGTTCGACTTGTCCTTGGGTTCGTCCTTGTGTTACTCATTCCCATGGGGACGAGTTGTATATGTTTTTTTCTTTTCTTTTTATAAAATTTGTAAGTGTATAATTAAATAAAAGGTGAGTCCAAAACGAGTTTTTAGTATTGAGTTCATTTAGGGAGATTATTCATTTAATGATGTTTTGCTGATGTGACGCTGACTATAAATATTTCTTCTGGAGACGAATGGGTAGTATTGGGGACGAATGGGTAGTATTGGACGAATGTTGGTACCTTCTTTCTATCCATGACATACTATCCATCCTTATATTATAATATAAAATACTTATATTTGAGTAATGTTTATGGTGAAACTAAACATATTTTATTTACACATCTTGATTACATGACAATTATAATTCATGAATTTTTCAACTATATTTTAATATTTATCAAGTATCATAATAAAGTTATAAAGAAGATTATTATATATTGATTTTTTTTTAAAATATCATTGTTTATTTTATTTCTCCTTTACAAAAACAAACATTTTAGTAGTACATTTTAGGAGTTTTACTTTATAATTTAAGTTGATCGACATACATTTGTTTGTGATGGAGAAATGGATCGATATAAGTGAAGCTAACTTTTGGGTTGTAAGAAATGGAGATAAATACCCCTATATTAGTAGGCTTTACTTTAATTAGTATAGAATTCAGGCCATGGGGGGTTGAGTAAAAGCATAATCAGTATCTGTCCATCACTTTCATATCCCCCCGTTTTCCATGGGTTCCCCCCCGCCTGCATTTATTCCTGTCACCCAATTCCCTTTTTTCATTTCACTACCTTTATTATCTTTAAGATTACATTAATTACCCTACAGTCCTTGTACTTTTGAGACAACCACCACCAATAATATATTGGTATATCACCAAGGATGGAATCAAATTAGATTCGAATATAACTTCTTGAGGTTTTAAGGAATTGATTTCATTTGAATAGTTGGGCAGCTTTCGTAGGTTTTACTTAGATTAGTTGTTTTGATCGTTTAGAAATGAGATCTTATTCCAAATGCTAATATACTAACATAATTATATATTGCAATCAGTATTAAACTGATGTGTGTAAATATGATATGGTTTATATTTTACAATACTCCATGACTACTAGCTAGGCTCACGCCAACTTCATCTAATCTAAAGGCATTCTACGTACTTTTAAACTATGTATCACTAGTTAATCTTTGAAGACCTATAAATTTTATCTTAGCTAAAATTTATATTACTCATACACTTAATTTGTCATTATATAATATTTAGAATGTCAAGTTATACCGCTAGTTGTACACATTTATCAATCACAACTTCCCAACCATGTCATGTATGGTCTATTGCATGCATTAATGTTTTGTGTTTTGTACCAAATTGATAAACCGAATAAGAAATATTAAATTTGCTATTAGAATTTATGTGTTTTGTGTGCATATTTATCGACACAAAAGATAATATGCGTGAAAACTCATTTTCTAGAAAGATAAGTAAAAAGACGTAAGTAAATAGTAAAAGTTAAATAAAATGGGGTGACTTTGTAAAATGAAAAGAGCATGACCGGCTCAAGTACCGGGAGGTTAATAACCAATGAGGGTCACTTCATTATAGTCTTTGACGAGGGGGGCCCATTGTCATATCCAATCAAATCGAGGGATTCGGAAGCTTATCTTTTTCTTTTTTTAATTTCTTTTTTCCTGGTTTAATATTGATCCGCATCTACATCGTTACACTGCTTGAGTTGTTTTTATAATAAAAAGGGAAGGAAAAGAAAGAAATAATTTGTTTTTTGCATTCTTAAGTTTTTTTAGTGAAAGAAATGAATAGAAAGTAAATGGAAATTTAACCCTTTTTAGTCCCAAAGTTTTCCGTCCATAAATGGGCTGATTGCAAAGGAAAACTATGTAGCATGTTGTATAATTACTTTTTTACCCTTATAAACTTATCAAATACCACAAGTTTCATACGGTTGTTTGCGTCTCCGCCTTATTCGCCGACCAACATATCAATTCTATACTTCCTCTGTCCCATTTTAATTGTCTTATTTTGACTGGTCAAGTCTCTTACTTCTGACTTTGACCGTAAATATCTTCGTTTGTGTTATATATTAGTCGATGAAAGTTATATCAATAAAAAGTACATTTAAAACTCAATCAATTCATATATGTTATATCAAATGTTATATAACACAAACAAAAATATTTACAGTCAAAGTTGAAAGAAAAAGACTCAAAAAGTCAAAATAGGACACTTAATATGGGACGGATAGAGTATTATTATTATTATTATTATTATTATTATTATTATTTTATATTATTATTATTATTATTATTATTATTGTTATTATTGTTGTTGTTATTATTATATTATTATTATTATTATTATTATTATTATTATTATTATTATTATTATTATTATTATTATTATTATTATTATTATTGTTGTTGTTATTATTATATTATTATTATTATTATTATTATTATTATTATTATTATTATTATTATTATTATTATTATTATTATTATTATTATTATTATTATTATTATTATTATTATTATTGTTATTATTGTTGTTGTTATTATTATATTATTATTATTATTATTATTATTATTATTATTATTATTATTATTATTATTATTATTATTATTATTATTATTATTATTATTATTATTATTATTATTATTATTATATTATTATTATTATTATTATTATTATTATTGTTATTATTGTTGTTGTTATTATTATATTATTATTATTATTATTATTATTATTATTATTATTATTATTATTATTATTATTATTATTATTATTATTATTATTATTATTATTATTATTATTATTATATTATTATTATTATATGTATATATTATTATTATTATTATTATTATTATTATTATTGTTATTATTGTTGTTGTTATTATTATATTATTATTATTATTATTATTATTATTATTATTATTATTATTATTATTATTATTATTATTATTATTATTATTATTATTATTGTTATTATTGTTGTTGTTATTATTATATTATTATTATTATTATTATTATTATTATTATTATTATTATTATTATTATTATTATTATTATTATTATTATTATTATTATTATTATTATTATTATTATTATTATTATTATGTTATTATTGTTGTTGTTATTATTATATTATTATTATTATTATTATTATTATTATTATTATTATTATTATTATTATTATTATTATTATTATTATTATTATTTCGTCTTATTATTATTATTATTATTATTATTATTATTATTATTATTATTATTAATATTATTATTATTATTATTTTATTATTATTTTATTATTATTATTATTATTATTATTATTATTATTATTATTATTATTATTATTATTATTATATTATTATTATTATTATTATTATTATTATTATTATTATTATTATTATTATTATTATTATAGTTGGTTCCTTTGTATAAGTTATCTTCATCTGCTCGCTGGAAGCATCTCATGATGTGCAAACATTAATATTTATGTTCTTTTTAAGGGGTATACTATTGACACCATGAAATTTGTCTATTGACACCCGAGCCAAAAGGGGCGAAATTCGCCCCTTCTCCTTTGCAAGAGTCGCCCCTTCTGCAAACAAGTGATTTGACTTTTGAATGTTGTTTACGGATTGGCAGGCAAAAGACATGGCAGAACAGTCAATTGGCATGTATAACTAATTTTCATAAAGAACCTTTAACTTTTTAAACTTTTATGTTATCACTATATATATTGCATAATTGATACTTTATCGCCTATTTTTACTAACTATACGATATATTTTTTTAAAAAAACGTTTAACATCCTCTGTATAGTGGCCCAATATTTTTACATAATTTTATATTTTATAAAGTTAATTAATTATAAAAAAACATGTTTAAAAAAATATAATACAAAATACAATAAAGAAACTTTCGATTATTTACTAGAACATAGACATATATATATTTCTACCTCATTATAAAGTTTTATTCCCTTTAATTTTTCAACTAAGTAGTTGATAACCACAAAATATTATTCTTTTTGTTCACTAATAAAACATCCTCATCCTAAGATAACAATGAAATTATTTACAACATACATCTTTCAACCTTTAAAATAATTATACCACTTCATTTTACATCAAACACTTAATAGAAAATACGTACAAATGTTACTTTCATTGTCATAAGCTTATTCTTTGAAAGTTGTTGGTTATCGAAACATTAATTTTGAAATAGATCGCTCCATTGGGAGAATAAAAAACTTGAGTTATTTTGATTTTTAATAGAAAGTATGAAGAAAGGTTAAAGAAAAGGAAGTGATAAATCTACAACAAGTTTAGCCATCTACAACAATGCATGATTTATACAGTTGTACACTGTGCAGTATAATATGTATATTTGTTGTAGGTGGCTAAAATTTGATGTAGATTTCTTTGTTTGGGTATTTAAATGTGTAATACATTAATATTGTAGCTGTTTGTGGAAAAAATTATTTTCGTTCAATTTATTATATATATATAAACAACTAATTATAATAATCATAATAGTTATGTAGGAAAGATACGTATACAAGCTAACTATTTTCTAAAATAATATATTTTTCGAGTTTCTTGCATTATGAATGAATATGTTTTCATTTAAAAAAACCTTGTCCGACAGGAGTGATCTTTATTTATTAAAAAATTAGCATTTTTAAATATGAGTGATATATCCGGTGTGGGGGACAAAATTCTTTTGAGAGTCCATTTTATATTCTCGAGCTAGAGCCAGTTATTTTTACATTATTGGATATGACTCTTATAAGTATGACAAACAACTTTAAAATTGCCCTCTTGCAAAAAAAAGTTTTTGGCTCCATTTCTGGTTAATAACCTCTAATTTGTTGATGGCGTATCAAACTGGTCGATAAATTTAAGAAGATTATTCGGGTTGACCGAATATTTAAGCTTTATTTATTAGACTAGACAATCAACATATACAAGAATTTTAACTATGTATAATCATTATTTTACTCAAGTAAAATGAACATGTGTGAGACATGTTTTCATATTACATTGTTTTTAATCCGGTCAATAACCGGGTATGAAGCTAGTTATTAAGATTGACAGACTTATAACTCTTAAAAAGATGTCAACAAGCAAAACTAAATGATTACGAATCCTACGTTTTTTAAAATATAATATTCATGATATTGTTTGATTTGTATATATATCTTTATATATAATAAAGAAGGATTGCTTTTTAAAAATATTTTTAGAAACATTATGATGTGTTAAGATCACATATTTTTTTAAAAGTTTTCTTTCATTTATGATGTCATATTTTAAAAAAACCTTACTCATGCTTATTTAAAATTCCTAATCTTTTATTTGAAACAAAGAAATTTTTCAATTTTTCTATATAATATTATGAAATGCCTTTTTATACTTTGTTACCACAATATGTACTCTTATTTTATGTATCATTGTATTAGTTGATTCATTATCTTATATCAAGTTATATATTAATAACAAAAATTACATACATTTTTTTTTTTTGGTTTTAAAATTTAATTAAAATGTCTGGGTTGAACCCGGGTTGATTAGCTAGTATATATATATAATAAATTTTTTGTAGGTTCATAATTTTATTTTTTAATTATAAATTATGACATAAATAAATTTTAATATAATCAAATCAAATCTTATCATTGGTTAATAAGATATTCAGACAATTATCTTTTAATATATGTTGTAAATATTCAAGTATTATCTTATGTTAATTTTAATATTAAATTTATTGACTATAATTTATTTTTGTTTAAGGATGATAAATGGTTATGTAGATTATGGTCTTTGCAGGCCAAGTTTTGAATTTAGTGGGTAATAAAATGTAAAGTAGTCAAAAATAAAAAGAATAAAGTGAAAAGAAACATAAAAGCTTTACATCAAATCAATTGTCAGACAAATAAAGGTGGACAATTTTTTTTAGCAAATGGGGCGAATTTCGCCCCTTCTGCTCCATACGATTTGCCCCTTCTGAGGGGTGTCAATAGCAAAAAAGTGGTGTGAATAGCAAGCCCCCTTTTTAATTATATCAACAATGATTTGGAATTCTCATCCGTCATCCTAGCGTCAATCAAAAACTCATAATCTGATCATGTAGAAAATTGGGGTTCAAGGTGATTGTATATATTATTAATATATATAATTACAGAAGGACATAATGGTAAAACTAGGTTTAGTTTTCTTTTCGCTCAAACTTGAGAATGTATTAATTCTTCATTTTCTTTTCTTTTCTTTAATTTTCCTTTTATCTCGAGAATGCATTTTGTGTCTATAGTTTCTATTCTTTTCTTCTCTTATCAATTCCAATCTTTTTTTTTCTTTTAAAAAAACTCAAGAATGTATAGTATTTACCATTGAGAGCCCGTATCGATATTTTTTTTTAATTGAGAAATATTATATTTACAAACAATTTACAAATAAAATATTATAAATTGATGTATGACTTGGACCAATGATATTAACAAGTGCTTCCGTTTTTTTATTTTTCTCCTGGATTTTTATGCGTCTCTCTTTTTCATTTTGATGTATCACATAGTAAAATTTATATTTATAATTACAAACAATACAAGTAAATGATACACAGAAATAATAAATTTATTACAAATTGTGATACTATTATTAATAATAATAATAATAATAATAATAATAATAATAATAATAATAATAATAAAACAATAATAATAATAATAATAAATATAATAATAATAATAATAATAATAATAATAATAATAATAATAATAATAATAATAATAATAATAATATACAAAAACAGAATTATAGTAATAATAATAATAATAATAATAATAATAATAATAATAATAATAATAATAATAATAATAATAATAATAATAATAATAATAATAATAATAATAATAATAATAATAATAATAATAATAATAATAATAATAATAATAATAATAATAATAATAATAATAATAATAATAATAATAATAATAATAATAATAATAATAATAATAATAATAATAATAATAATAATAATAATAATAATAATAATAATAATAATAATAATAATAATAATAATAATAATAATAATAATAATAATAATAATAATAATAATAATAATAATAATAATAATAATAATAATAATAATAATAATAATAATAATAATAATAATAATAATAATAATAATAATAATAATAATAATAATAATAATAATAATAATAATAATAATAATAATAATAATAATAATAATAATAATAATAATAATAATAATAATAATAATAATAATAATAATAATAATAATAATAATAATAATAATAATAATAATAATAATAATAATAATAATAATAATAATAATAATAATAATAATAATAATAATAATAATAATAATAATAATAATAATAATAATAATAATAATAATAATAATAATAATAATAATAATAATAATAATAATAATAATAATAATAATAATAATAATAATAATAATAATAATAATAATAATAATAATAATAATAATAATAATAATAATAATAATAATAATAATAATAATAATAATAATAATAATAATAATAATAATAATAATAATAATAATAATAATAATAATAATAATAATAATAATAATAATAATAATAATAATAATAATAATAATAATAATAATAATAATAATAATAATAATAATAATAATAATAATAATAATAATAATAATAATAATAATAATAATAATAATAATAATAATAATAATAATAATAATAATAATAATAATAATAATAATAATAATAATAATAATAATAAACAACGATTCCATCATAATTTAATTAATAACAATAATAATAATAATAATAATAATAATAATAATAATAAGTAATAATAATAATAATAATAATAATAATAATAATAATAATAATAATAATAATAATAATAATATATATATTTAAGTAAATAATAATATATATACTTTTACAGGTAGAAAGTTAAGCTAAGAAAGTAAAGTTTTAGAGTTGAGGGGTCTTAAGTGTAAGATTTGGAGTTGATGACCAGGGGTTAAGGGGAAATTAGGCAATCCTAATTGTCACAAAACTTCTGCCCTTTTGTGTGTGTGAAGCCCCAACCGATCCCCTCCTCTCCCAAAGCAAAGTTCCCTCAAGATTCAATCGATTCGTGCCGTATTGATCAAGTTTTGATTAGATCTTGAATCCTCTAAGTCATCTACAGGTAATATAGGTAATATTATCTTTGAATTCTGATCTTATAAGTCTTAGTTGAGTTTATAATCCAGGCCATAGGGTTTGGGTTGGGTTATTTGATCAAACGATCACTGATTTCATGTTATTCGGGTGATTGAATGATTGATTCATGATGCAAAGGATTATAAGATCAATTGATTGATTTGAGTCATCAAAAGTATCATTAGAAGGGTCAATTTTACCCCAGGTCGGGCTAAGGGTTTGAGATCGAATGGGTATCGTTTGGAACAAGTTTGAAAATTTAACTGCTGGTCTGCACCCCAGGTGCGGCGCACCAAAGGAGTGGTGCGGCGCACCATAGCCCAGTTTTGGGAATGTGATTTTCTTAAAAAGCCCGATATGCGACGCACCAAAGGGGAGGTGCGGCGCACCTCTAGATGATTTGATTTTTCTGGAGGATTGGTGCGACGCACCACTTTCCAGGTGCGGCGCACCAAGTGCCCAGATTTCACAAAAACGTTTCGTTTAGCTTATAGTTTGATCTTGTACTCATTCTAGGTAGTCGGGAGCACTTAGCAAGCACTATAATCAGTTCATAACAGGTTCATATGCTGTACCAAGGTAAGATAACATCTTTTGTCACCTGGTGGTACAACAAAACACGTTTTCATAAGTAAAACCTTCCAAACGCTTATGTATGATTAAAAGTAAAGTAAAAGGGATTATGGGAGGTTGATATGGGATATGATGCTTACCTTTCTATGATGAATGACATGTATATGCAGGTTGCAAAGGCATAAGGTAAGTTCCCATATCATGGAATGATGATATGTTTATGAAGTGTGAATATGATATGATGCCATGTTTATGTTATGTGATCATGATCCAATGTTATGTTTAAGTTAATTGATCATGATATGATGTTATGCTTCTGATATGTGAACACGAAATGGTGACATGTTATGATATGATTACATGTGTGGCTTGATCACTTAGTCACTAGTCCTTTGATTAGGAATTGCCATGTTCACGTGCACGTTAAGGGCCCTAAACTAAAGAAATGACGTTATGTGATTAACTTAGGTGAAAGTGTAGCCTAAGTTGAAATAAAGTAAAGATGAAACATGTGCTTAGCTTAGGTGAAAGTGTAGCCTAATCTAAGATAAAGTAAAGAAAGATAAAAGTGGTTAGTTAGGTGAAAGTGTAGCCTAAGTTGAAATAAAGTAAAGATGAAAAATGTGCTTAGCTTAGGTGAAAGTGTAGCCTAATCTAAGATAAAGTAAAGAAAGATAAAAGTGGTTAGTTTAGGTGAAAGTGTAGCCTAAACTAACATAATAATGAAGTCTCGAGCATATTTAAAGTTGTGTTAAGCTTAACCCGTGCTAGTTGTAAAGCTAATGCGTACGTGGTCACTTGAGTTGCTCCTTGTGACATAGTTATGTTTGTTTATTCTGGGTGGAGTAACTAACCACCAATGCGTAAAGGCATAAACGGTTTATTCAGTTGGAAATGACTTTGTCTTTCCTTAACGACGCCGATGGACCCCTTATTGGTTACCCATCATGTCGGGTGTGAGGACTCCCTGTATGGTCTATGACCGCCTACACACAACCCCACATCCCAATGTAAGTGGCTTAAGTCACTTAGCCTACGTCTAGGCAAAGAAACAAAGAAAAGATACGAAGTAAAGAAAAGATACGAAGTAAAGAAAGTTACGTAAGAAAGTTAGGCACACTTAGGATTATGATGTTCCTAAGGTGTAATGCTATATGATGCTTATGATGTTCATGATGTTTCTTATGATATGATGTTTATGGTGCTCACAGGATATTAACAC
The DNA here is from genome assembly GCA_034093135.1 of Erigeron breviscapus. NCBI lineage: Eukaryota > Viridiplantae > Streptophyta > Magnoliopsida > Asterales > Asteraceae > Erigeron > Erigeron breviscapus. The sequence continues at coordinate 86,774,119 of CM067167.1, forward strand.
ATAATGATGATATGACTTTGTTAATATATTAGACTAGACAATCAACATATACAAGAATTTTAACTATGTATAATCATTATTTTACTCAAGTAAAATGAACATGTGTGAGACATGTTTTCATATTACATTGTTTTTAATCCGGTCAATAACCGGGTATGAAGCTAGTTATTAAGATTGACAGACTTATAACTCTTAAAAAGATGTCAACAAGCAAAACTAAATGATTACGAATCCTACGTTTTTTAAAATATAATATTCATGATATTGTTTGATTTGTATATATATCTTTATATATAATAAAGAAGGATTGCTTTTTAAAAATATTTTTAGAAACATTATGATGTGTTAAGATCACATATTTTTTTAAAATGCTTTTCTTTCATTTATGATGTCATATTTTAAAAAAACCTTACTCATGCTTATTTAAAATTCCTAATCTTTTATTTGAAACAAAGAAATTTTTCAATTTTTCTATATAATATTATGAAATGCCTTTTTATACTTTGTTACCACAATATGTACTCTTATTTTATGTATCATTGTATTAGTTGATTCATTATCTTATATCAAGTTATATATTAATAACAAAAATTACATACATTTTTTTACATTCTTTTTGGTTTTAAAATTTTAATTAAATGCCCGGGTTGAACCCGGGTTGATTAGCTAGTATATATATATAATAAATTTTTGTAGGTTCATAATTTTATTTTTTAATTATAAATTATGACATAAATAAATTTTAATATAATCAAATCAAATCTTATCATTGGTTAATAAGATATTCAGACAATTATCTTTTAATATATGTTGTAAATATTCAAGTATTATCTTATGTTAATTTTAATATTAAATTTATTGACTATAATTTATTTTTGTTTAAGGATGATAAATGGTTATGTAGATTATGGTCTTTGCAGGCCAAGTTTTGAATTTAGTGGGTAATAAAATGTAAAGTAGTCAAAAATAAAAAGAATAAAGTGAAAAGAAACATAAAAGCTTTACATCAAATCAATTGTCAGACAAATAAAGGTGGACAATTTTTTTTAGCAAATGGGGCGAATTTCGCCCCTTCTGCTCCATACGATTTGCCCCTTCTGAGGGGTGTCAATAGCAAAAAAGTGGTGTGAATAGCAAGCCCCCTTTTTAATTATATCAACAATGATTTGGAATTCTCATCCGTCATCCTAGCGTCAATCAAAAACTCATAATCTGATCATGTAGAAAATTGGGGTTCAAGGTGATTGTATATATTATTAATATATATAATTACAGAAGGACATAATGGTAAAACTAGGTTTAGTTTTCTTTTCGCTCAAACTTGAGAATGTATGTAATTTTTCATTTTCTTTTCTTTTCTTTAATTTTCCTTTTATCTCGAGAATGCATTTTGTGTCTATAGTTTCTATTCTTTTCTTCTCTTATCAATTCCAATCTTTTTTTTTCTTTTTAAAAAAACTCGAGAATGTATAGTATTTACCATTGAGAGCCCGTATCGATATTTTTTTTTAATTGAGAAATATTATATTTACAAACAATTTACAAATAAAATATTATAAATTGATGTATGACTTGGACCAATGATATTAACAAGTGCTTCCGTTTTTTTATTTTTCTCCTGGATTTTTATGCGTCTCTCTTTTTCATTTTGATGTATCACATAGTAAAATTTATATTTATAATTACAAACAATACAAGTAAATGATACACAGAAATAATAAATTTATTACAAATTGTGATACTATTATTAATTACCATTTACCATTACAATTTGCAAAAAATTGTGTAAATGTTACGGTTAAAGTGGAGCGGGGTGATAACTCTATGGTAATCGTTTATAGCGTAATATTTAAAAAGAAAATAGCATAGATTTCAAAAAATCATCTACCAATATATATATAACAAGGTCCTTAATTCATTCCTAAACAAATAAGAGCCCTTGGATGAATTCCATCTTTAATTTAAAGCCATCAGATCATATTTAATTATTTCATCTTTTATTAATGACGATATTGATACTTAAACTTTATATAATTAGATAAAATATCCCTTTTTAATTATGTACACGTAAATAATAATATATATACTTTTACACGTAAATAAATAACATATGCATTTAACCCCTTCTTCTTATCTAAAAAAACGCACACCCACCTTTCCTTTTATAATAACAATAATAAAAAAGTATAGTTTTAATATTTCTATCTTTTCAAAAAGATCGATGATCATCAAACCCATTTCTTATATTTTTTTCCTATATATGGTTTGTGTTTTTTAGTAGATCTATGATCTATGATTTTATTACACATTATGGCCAACTACCTGCATGACAAAGATGTAAAAGACATCATCATCATCAATTTACAAAATGCAAAGATATCATCATCGTCATCAATTTACAGTAAATTAAGCATATATTAAAATTTATTAAAATTATATTATTTACTTCAACAAACATTGCAAATGATGTTGTGGTTTCTTAAACAAGTCGTATAGGACCAGAGATGACTGAATATTTTTCGTTTTAAAATATTTTTGATTATTATATTTTGGTTTTTTAGTAAGGATTTAGGAATTATAATAATAACAATAATATTAAATATAATTCAGATTATATTTATATTTGGATCTACTATATTTGTATTATGACAGTGTTGCTGATGTTAATGACACCAAAGAGTCGTGGACTATACGATGTTTTTCGATTTAACTCGAGATATTGTAACGTACAATTGTCCGTACTTAAAATTGGATGTTATAACTACAAACCAACTTTCGATAAAAAATAGTCCACAACAATTATATAAGCATTGTACCCTTTATTTCTTATTCAAAACAATGTATCGATTGGTTGAAACAAAATGTATTCTTAAACTCAAAGTTTAAAAACTAAATATATCAATTGAAAACCAATATTTAAGATGGTTTTAGATAAAATAAAACAAATATTAAAGTAAAACAAATAAAACAATAGGTTTCTCTTCACTTAAAATCACCGTGCATCAATTGTGTATCAATTGTTTCGTGAATCTTCGTGCATCAATTTAACCATGATCTAAGGGTCAACATTTTGTCTTATTTGTTTTACTTTAATACTTGTTTTACAATAACCAACCCCTATTTAAGATTCATGATTGAATTAAAAGATAGAATTTTAGATACAAATAAATAAAAAATTAATATTAAAATTGTTGACTAATCAGTTAAAAAAATAAAAGAAAAGAATTATTAACTTAAAAATTATAGAATTATGTAAAAATTGTCATTGTCTTTTGCTAATCATATGAATTAAATGAATCTTATTACATGTTAAATGACTACATATTAAAATATTATATATTTAAATGATTGTAAATATTGTTATATCATTATTTATTTAATTTACTTATTAAATGTTAATATCGTATATACATATGGTAGGTAAAAATAACTGCATTAAAATAATAATAATATAACTACATTAAAAATATTTAATATTATTTTATACACATTTAGTAATTTCGATTTATATACTCATTGAAAATGTTAATTAGCAAAAAATTTTTTTTTGTAATAAAGTAAGTTTTTGTGAGGTTAAAAAGTATAAATTATTGATGTAAAACAAAAATATTAATGAGACTTTTTCTATAAAAATTAATATAAATACTAATATAAATATATATATTATATATATTAATACTACATATGGTTCAAATTGTAAAATACTCATACAAACATTGTGTTTAGTATTTTCGAAATATGTCTATCTATTATGCTAATTAGTTGTATATTTAGTTTTTAGATAATTGAAGTTTGGATGAGTACTTAACACACTGATTTGAATCGCACTAATGCAAGTTTAAGTACGACCAACTCGATTATTACTATGAAAGCGAATGAGTGATACACTTTCGTTTCGTTTTCACCTTTTGCATACAAAGCAACATAATGTCGAAAATGGAATAAACTTTAAAATTGAGAATATATAATAAAAGTGAATAAATTGTATGACTTTGTTAAGGTTAATGACATTTTAAACCATTTTTATAGAAATATTAACGTATATTTTATGATACCTTACATAATCAACAAAAAATTGTCATAATCATAATATTAACTTTTTTTCAACATATAATATATATAGTAAGATGTTAATATTTGTTTTTTTAATATACTACATTATAGTTTAATTATATATGTTCACTCGCGTATTACGCGGAACAATAATCTAGTTTAATATATATTAAAATATCCAAAAAAAACTTGATTATATTAAAGATAAAAAATATTATAGAGAAATAACATGCATTTAGCCAATATTTTATAAACATATATCAATCTAGCCTTTTGTTTTTACAAAATACCCAAAAATCACAATAAAACAAAAGTCAGCTACGAGATTTATATATCGCTAAGAAATCGCAATAAGATTCATACAATTCTTATTATAGTTGTATTTTGTACATGTGGTATACTTAATTTTTGAATTCTTTCATTATAATTGTCTACTTATTGTTACACATGTTTTTTTTTTAATTATTCGATCATCACCAAATGATTTAGTGATAAGAAAAACTATTAGTAGACAACTACACATAGACATATTTGAGGATGACCATAACTTTATAAGTATTTAATTTTCAGTTATGGTAGGTCTCGATGAGTCTTCCCTCCAGTTCTATGGATGATGTGGTTTTTCATCGAGAGTTTAAAACTTTAAATTGAGAATCTATTCTGCGAAGGAGACTATCTAGCGCGGATTCGATTTAAACAACTCATACTAGACATTCCGATAGTCGCGAGTAATTCACACTTTTTAAAATTTTTTATATATATTTCTTTTAATCTAATACACGTAATATTAGTTTTACTTGTCGATATATGCTTTTGATGCTTTCCTGTTTGTTAGCATTATGGTGAGCCAAAAGATACGAGATGGTGTGTTTCAGTGTCTTGTGTTGTTTTGATTTGTCCATTAGCTTCAGGCAGAAATGTGAAGGATTCTCCTTTATTTTATGTATTTTTCATCAATCAATTTAACTAGAGAGAAAAAAACATTTTTGTTTTTAGGGATTCGTATAAATTTGTTTTCATGAAAACCAACACAGAGATACTTCTTTTCAAACCACCCAATTTTTATTATTATTATTATTTATTTATTTATTATTATTTTCTTTTTTTTTATAAAAAATAAGAAACTGAATTACTTTTTTTTTTTTTTGACAAGTATATGTTGTATATATATCAACTACTCCGCAATTACGAAGTAGCAACCATGGTACAGGAGTTACATTACATTAAAACTATTCCAATTTTTAGTCCCATGTTATGATAGGTATAAATTAGTATTAGAACATAAAAAATTTAGAATTGTGTATCCGAAATGTTATTATAAACATGCATATCTTTTTTATTATTATTATTACAGAAAACTTCGTTATCTATTATGCATCAATGCAAACTTTAATAGTGACTACACATTCGATACAAATTTTGGTTCTCAAATAAATTTCAAATACAAATACAATAAAAAGTTTATGTGTATTCGTGTTTTATTATTTAGTACATATCTTTTTTATTATTATTATTATTACAGAAAACTTCGTTATCTATTATGCATCAATGCAAACTTTAATAGTGACTACACATTCGATACAAATTTTGGTTCTCAAATAAATTTCAAATACAAAAACAATAAAAAGTTTATGTGTATTCGTGTTTTATTATTTAGTACATATTCATTGTAAATATCTTTTAGATAGAAAAATTCTATCTAAAGTGATCACTTGACCTTAAATTAATTTTTTAACAAATTATAGATACAATTTATACAGGTAGATCTAGTTTTAGGTAACTATGTTCTAGAGAATTTTCTCTTCAATAAAGAAAGACCTACTTTATTAAATAAATTGAAATTGGAATTGGTCATTTAAGAAATTGATCATTTGGTGATTGTTGAAATAAGCTTTTAGGGTTACTTTATTTATTAATATTAAGATAAATAAATTTTTTACATTTTTTTCAATAAAAAAGCTTTTCAAAAATGACCATTGGCAATTGCCTAATGAACTCATGTAGGGCCTTTGTTTCATATTCTTAATAATTACGAGTACTTAAACCATTTTTACCTAAAATAAAAGTAACATGCATGTGGATTATTATATAATTAGTCGTACATTCTATTAATTTAATTTATAATTTTTTACATAACTAAAAGGGATACAATGATACATAATGCATAATGATATCATTAAGTAACTATTTGAATCATGAAAGTTGATCTATCCAGCTATAAGAAACACTTGGTAAAAAAAAAAAGTAAGTAAATGTCACACCCCGCCCTAGACGGAATATGACTTTCATGGATTCACAACACAAGATATACTGAACGACACAAAACGTTGTCGTTTTAAAATACATTTATATAAAACATTGTTCACAAATTTATATTACAATTTATGAAAGATATTATTATTGAAAACATTTATTTAATATTAAACAATATTAAACAGTAGCTTGAGACTTTAGCAAATTGATGAGTCTTTACTAGAGTCTGAGGGTAGGCCAGGGTCCAGTATGTTATATGCAGCGGAAAGTGTCCCATGTATAGTGTATCGTCTAGTTACCTGAGAATACATGCTAAAATACGTCAACATAAAGTTGGTGAGTTCCATAAGTTTTTCATATAGAAAATATAGTTTCACAAAATGCCAGAGTTCAGTGTGATCATTGCCTTACCGCAATGTCAAGTTTTATTATTATTATTATTATTATTATTATTATTATTATTATTATTATTATTATTATTATTATTATTATTATTATTATTATTATTATTATTATTATTATTATTATTATTATTATTATTATTATTATTATTATTATTATTATTATTATTATTATTATTATTATTATTATTATTATTATTATTATTATTATTATTATTATTATTATTATTATTATTATTATTATTATTATTATTATTATTATTATTATTATTATTATTATTATTATTATTATTATTATTATTATTATTATTATTATTATTATTATTATTATTATTATTATTATTATTATTATTATTATTATTATTATTATTATTATTATTATTATTATTATTATTATTATTATTATTATTATTATTATTATTATTATTATTATTATTATTATTATTATTATTATTATTATTATTATTATTATTATTATTATTATTATTATTATTATTATTATTATTATTATTATTATTATTATTATTATTATTATTATTATTATTATTATTATTATTATTATTATTATTATTATTATTATTATTATTATTATTATTATTATTATTATTATTATTATTATTATTATTATTATTATTATTATTATTATTATTATTATTATTATTATTATTATTATTATTATTATTATTATTATTATTATTATTATTATTATTATTATTATTATTATTATTATTATTATTATTATTATTATTATTATTATTATTATTATTATTATTATTATTATTATTATTATTATTATTATTATTATTATTATTATTATTATTATTATTATTATTATTATTATTATTATTATTATTATTATTATTATTATTATTATTATTATTATTATTATTATTATTATTATTATTATTATTATTATTATTATTATTATTATTATTATTATTATTATTATTATTATTATTATTATTATTATTATTATTATTATTATTATTATTATTATTATTATTATTATTATTATTATTATTATTATTATTATTATTATTATTATTATTATTATTATTATTATTATTATTATTATTATTATTATTATTATTATTATTATTATTATTATTATTATTATTATTATTATTATTATTATTATTATTATTATTATTATTATTATTATTATTATTATTATTATTATTATTATTATTATTATTATTATTATTATTATTATTATTATTATTATTATTATTATTATTATTATTATTATTATTATTATTATTATTATTATTATTATTATTATTATTATTATTATTATTATTATTATTATTATTATTATTATTATTATTATTATTATTATTATTATTATTATTATTATTATTATTATTATTATTATTATTATTATTATTATTATTATTATTATTATTATTATTATTATTATTATTATTATTATTATTATTATTATTATTATTATTATTATTATTATTATTTTATATATATATTATTATTATTATTATTATTATTATTATTATTATTATTATTATTATTATTATTATTATTATTATTATTACTCATATTATATTATTATTATTATTATTATTATTATTATTATTATTATTCTTAATATTATTATTATTATTATTATTATTATTATTATTATTATTATTATTATTATTATTATTTTATTATTATTAGTTCAATTGGGATTATTATTATTATTATTATTATTATTATTATTATTATTATTATTATTATTATTATTATTATTATTATTATTATTATTATTATTATTATTATTATTATTATTATTATTATTATTATTATTATTATTATTATTATTATTATTATTATTATTATTATTATTATTATTATTATTATTATTATTATTATTATTATTATTATTATTATTATTATTATTATTATTATTATTATTATTATTATTATTATTATTATTATTATTATTATTTTTATTATTATTATTATTATTATTATTATTATTATTATTATTATTATTATTATTATTATTATTATTATTATTATTACTTTTCTTTAATCGTACTATTTATCAATTAATCACACACATAATTATTATTATTGTTATTATTGTTGTTGTTATTATTATATTATTATTATTATTATTATTATTATTATTATTATTATTATTATTATTATTATTATTATTATTATTATTATTATTATATATAAAGTTTGTATTTTACCCCGAAGGTAAAATAAATAAAGTGGAGTTACAAAATATATATAATATATATAATTTTGTAAATATACATATAAGTATAACAAATAGTTTTATTTGCATGTATCTCAGTCCCCGAAATAAATCATACAAAAGAATTTAAAAGGGGATATAGAACTCACCTTAGTGTTGTAGAAGAAAGATCACTTAGTCTTGTGTAATTATAAGAGAGAAATATAGAAGTGAATATATGTTGGTACGAGTTTTATGGTTTAATATCGTCGGCTATTTATAGGCGAACGAATTCGTTCGTTTGAATTATTTTAATATTATACTTACTCGCCAATTTAGAATAAAAAAGGCGTAGGAGAATTCAACGAAAAAAAATCAACACGGACGTTCTTAATATTATTATTATTATTATATTATAAAGTTAATCATGAATAAGGGATATGTATATATATAGTATTCTTTTTGTCCATACACTTAGCAAATTAAACCCGTGATCTATAATTTATAAATTTTAAATTATAAAGTAGATAAAAGTGTGTTTCCACTACCTCTTGGACGTTTCTAATGATAGATTTCTTTTATACTAGTAGTATATATTTATACATTGTTTTAATCCTAAATTATGCATACGGCTCCTATTGAGAAAATTCAAGTTTCTATAAGATCAGAAAATTAAGATCTACAACTTTCATTTTAATAATGTTTACTCAACTAACCCCTGTGAGCGGGTTTTGGACGTTTATATTATAAGAATAAAGTATGAAAGCGATGTTTACTATTCAGCACTATTCACTTTTGAATTTATTCGGAAATCAATTCAACGTTGAGTTTAAATTATTTGACGTGGGTCCCACCTTTATTTTATTTTTACCTTTCTTTTCAATTTACTTTCTACCTTTACTATTTACAATTTATTTTTACCTTTACTATTTAAAATTTACTTTTTACCTTTACTATTTAAAATTTACTTTTTACCTTTACTATTCAAAATTTACTTTTTACCTTTACTATTTAAAATTTACTTTTTATCTTTAATATTCACCGTTACTATTCACGGTACTATTCACGGTCACTATTCATAAATACAGTTATTGATAGTATAAGTATGAAAAAGTATTTACAAGCAGCTCTCAAATAACTATTTGAGTTCTTGGCAATAGTTATCCATAATTTATTAAAAATATTTGTTCAGTTTATTATGCCATAAAATGTTTGTTCATATTGTTTGATGTACAAAAATTTTTAAATAGCACACATAATAGTAAATTAGTCAACCTGAAATTTTGGCGGTTGTCACAGTAAAACTCTGGTCGTTGTTCTATAATATTATTTTTTTTTCATATGTTTAAACACAAAAAGATAAAAGATATTTTTACCAAATAGTTTATCAATTTCAATACGTTATTTATAAGTCATTGTCCAACCACGACTCTTACGAATATTTATTTAAATTCTCCACACTTTATTATTCCCTTTTTCTTAAAAAGAAAAACTAAACTTTTTATAAACATTTATCTATGCTACTTATTAAAAAAAAATCAATCTTGTTGAAAATTACATGAGAGGAAATATTTATAACGTCTTCCCTTATATATATTATATAATTTTCACCTAACACCCCTTAAATAAATTTCACATACATTATCCCCTTAACATTAATAATTAAATACACAATCAATTATTTATCTTTTAAAATATATCAATTAACTTTTTTAATCAATTACTTTTATATCAGTTATCTACAACACTCGACGTCGCCTCCACCACCAACAGTTGCCCCCACTGCACCACACCGTCGCCGCCACAATTACCGCCGGATTGCGTGAATACAGTCCTAGTTAATCTATACAATTACACTTTTACGTACCACCATATGACATATGTGAACAGAATTTGCAATTTTGTTAGTCCATAGATAATCTCACCTATCGTTATACCAACACTTAACTGTGATATTTCGAATGAACCATTGTTAGGCCCTTCCCAATAGGCCGTCAATGAGGTCGTCGATGGCCTTGTCGACGGATAATCTATTGGTAGCAACCCGTCGACTCTCACCATCGTCGACTACCATCATTGGAACGATGGCATGGACGAGAGAAAACAGGGAAAAGAGGAGAGAGGGAAGAGCGTGTTGGGTTGATTTGACTTATATTTGTTTTTTTTGAAGTTAACGGCTAAATTTTAGATATATATGAATGTATATGTTTTTGCAGGTGGATCTCCACAAAGATGATATATTTTCATTACATTACAATACTTTAACAGTTAATTAAAATACTAAAACACACTTCATAATTCAAAACACTTAAAAAACAACCATGATAAGCTCGTTGAAGCACTGCTCGTATCTGAAGCTCATCCCATACTTCTTCATGTATTGCTGATGCGCCACCGCATAAAGACACTCATCAGTGACGGTCGGCCCCTGTGTATTCAACCTCATACAAATTGCCTACTGCTTACATTCCTTTCGGATTTTGTTGAAGTGGGCTTGTAGTTGAGGTTTGTTGCGTGCTACTTCCGTCGTGTCCCTGTTAAACAGTTCAGTAATGTCGCTCCAAGCGTTTTCGCTGGGGTTAGTCATTTCACATCTACCGATCACAGGGTCCGGTAGCCTCAAAATCTAACACCTCGACAACAAAAGATCTTATGATTCAGTCCACCTTCGCATTGATATTTTGAAATGGAATGGCTTTAGGGAGATAAAAATGAGTTGAAATAAATTATTGTGATTTGAAATGGTTGTGTTTAAGCTGAGAATAAATAGAGGTTTAAAAAAAATAAAAAAAAATCAAAAAACTAAAACTACCCGTTAGTTTTGAATGTGGTATTAAAATTTGGGTTAGAATAATTTAGAAATATAAATTTGAGGAAGAGATGAGGAAGAGGTGAGTAAGGCCGGTCCTTATACCTGCGTTTCCCGGCGTCCGACGCGCAGCCGAGGAAAGACGCTATAAGCACGCCTGCGTCCACGAGTGCGTCCCGGTGGTTTCTTCCAAGCCAAGACGTGCGTTTGTGGGAGAGAGGTGGGGTCCGCCTGGTCAAAGTCTTTGCAAAATAAAAACAAAAAAAGGTGATATAGCCGTTGCATTTGAAACTTGAGGGACGCTCCTCTTGTTTTTTTTCCTATTTAAACCACCACCATTTCATACTTCTTCACACTTCTTCACCATTTCATACTCATATTTTTCTCTAAAATTCATATTAACAAAAACCAAAACCAATTCATCCAACCATGCCTAAAAGAATTAACAAAAACCAAAACCAAAACACAAACCAAAACCAATACCAAAACACTATCGATCAAGATTTTGACGCGTTGCTTCTGGGGGGTTCTCTTCCAATGGGATCTCCCCCGTCCATGTCGTCGTCTAATATGATGGGGGCATCTAGCAGGTCTGGTGCTATGAACCAATCAAATGCTCCTGCTGCAACAAGAGCAGATGAGAAAAATTGATGAGGATAGGAGGAGAATAGAGGAGGAGCGGAAGATGAGACAGGATGATCGCTTCCGAAAGCAGGTCAGGGCGGCGTTTAAGCTTATGCAGCAGCCAATTCCGACCGGCATAGATGAAGACGAGTTGGAGCAGATCAGGACTACGCGTAAAAACCTCATGGATAAGTACGGGCCATATTTTAAGGATATCTAAGTATTGTTTTGTGTTTAATAATAAAAATGTGTTTGTTTTAAAAATTGAATGTGTTTTTTTTAATTTTGTGTAAAAGAAAATGAAATAATAAAATAATGAATGAATAGTGGAAGAAGTGGGGAAGAAGTGGTAGTATAAGGAGGGGGTGTTCTTGGAGAGAGAAAGCTGATGAATAGTGGAAGAAGTAGTATGTATAAGGAGAGGCCTAAGAGGTGTTATTGGTAGTGAGTGTGGAAGATGTGTTTTAGGAGAGAGAAAAACTACAGTGGGAAAGAGGTGAGGAAGAGCCTTAATGGTATAAGAAATCCAATAATAGTTATTTGGATATATGATGGTTTTTAAACCGAATCATGTTAACGATCTGTTAACGTTCATATATTTATTGTTGATACTGTACTTACTATTGTGATTCTATATCAGTATAATACGAATTACATCTTAAAAATTTATAAATAAGTGTTTTGTTATTTACTTTGATTAAGGTTTACATAAAAGTGTTTATTTAAAACGCACAATAATTGGTATCAAAGGCTGTGGTTGAGTAATGGTTAAATAGATATCCGACCTTAAATTGTTTTTCAAATGGCAAATCAAACACCTAATCGATCTAATCAACAACTAACATAGATCATAAATACATATTACATACCAATTGAACCAAAATTTGAACAATATAATTTTGAATATCTTGAAAGGAAGAAATGCTCTTGCTTTTGCTTGTAGTAGGAACCAAACCATATTAATTTGTTGAATATCTTTAAAGGAAGAAATGCTCTTGCTTTTGCTTGTAGTAGGAACCAAACAATATTAATTTTGAATATCTTGAAAGGAAGAAATGCTCTTGCTTTTGCTTGTAGTAGGAACCAAACCATATTAATTTGTTGAATATCTTTTCAGGAAGAAATGCTCTTGCTTTTGCTTGTAGTAGGAACCAAACCATATTAATTTGTTGAATATCTTGAAAGGAAGAAATGCTCTTGCTTTTGCTTGTAGTAGGAACCAAACCATATTAATTTGTTGAATATCTTGAAAGGAAGAAATGCTCTTGCTTTTGCTTGTAGTAGGAACCAAACCATATTAATTTGTTGAATATCTTGAAAGGAAGAAATGCTCTTGCTTTTGCTTGTAGTAGGAACCAAACAATATTAATTTTGAATATCTTGAAAGGAAGAAATGCTCTTGCTTTTGCTTGTAGTAGGAACCAAACCATATTAATTTGTTGAATATCTTTTCAAAGGGATCAGATGTTCCAACTTCCAAAACATATATTACTTTCGCTCCAGGTACCACATTAGAAGACGAGGGCGTCACTGATAAGGTTGAAAAATCGAAAATTTAGTGAGTTGAAATGAAAGAAAACCTGTTAACTTGGACAATAGGTTTAAAGGTATTATTGTATTCACCCTTCTCAAGTTCTCAATGATATGATATCATATAGTTCCTAATCAAACTATTAAACTCATAAGAGTTTTGTGATAGTTGGTGTATTATATTTGATGGGACTGAAAACATGCTAGCAACAAAATTGATTTAAAAAAGCCCATGAAAAAAATATTTATGTAAAGTTCTTTTTCATAGAAGAGAGTTATTTACTTATTAGGGTGAATTTTGTACATCTGCCATAGAGGATGGAGCCCTTTACAAAAAAGACGGGCACTCGGACACAATAATTTAAGTTTAAGAAGATATAAAAATGTATGAAACATTAATGTTATATCAAAGTAGTGCAACATTTTGTATGGTTGAAGAGAGAAACATATGAAACGAGATATTCGGGAACATCCCAATAAATGGATGTCCAATCCATATGGCCCCCAAACAAAAAGGCAAGCAAGAAACTAACCAAATGAAAAACAAACACTTCTTTCCATTTTTATTTTTACCATCCAACTTATTAAACTCCCGTTAACTTTGCCGCATGCAATACATATATCCTCCGTTAGCTTTTAACGCCGTTAAACACCCCTAGCTATTACTAGGTCTTTGCAAGTCTAAAAAGCCAACTGCACTTAAATTATCACCTTTGCAATCATTGTCCTAACACTCTCTCTATATCTATCTCTATCTACCTTTCTCTCTCTATATCTCACGTCACCGGTCACTATTCTCTCCGCCGGCCACGGCGGCTGTTCTTCAAACTCTGGAAGCTAGTCATCTTTAAGGTGATATTTTTAGCTCAATCTCTCTGATTTTATGTATCTCGAAATGGGTTTCAAAAAAGTTTGAATCTTGTTGAGATTGTTACATGGTTTTTCAAAATTTCAAGATTTATGGTTTTAAGTGTTTTTAAATTTGTGTTGTTAATTTACATGCAGGATGTTTGACTATTGTTAAGCAGGTCAAAGTCTTTGTAGTTACTATATAATTTAGAAATTATTTTATGGATATGAATAATAGTTTGAGAACGGAATCTCATGTAGCTCAAAAGAACCGGCGACATAAGTTAAGGTTCCAACATAGCTCCGATGATCCGACCCATCAACATGACCCAAGTAGATATGGATCTATTTCATATGACCCAAGTGTGTTTCCATCTGAAATGCTTAATTCTATAGCTAGTAATCCACACCTTTTGTTACCTCAAAACCATGCTTTATTTTCCGGTTCCGGTGCATCTCCGGCGAGTTTTCCGTCGTGTAAAGTGATCGGAAATAATAATAATTGGAAAAGTGTTGTGACTAGTAGTAGTTCACAAAACCAAGTTCAAGTTAGTAATTATCATAATAATAATTGGAATAATAATAATAATGTTGGTGTTGTTGGTTGTTCACAAATAATGGTGGTTGATCATAATCAAGATTTGCATAATTCTAATAATAATAATAATAATGTTCATTTAGGTGATCATCAAAAGAATTACGGCGAAGTATCGACATTCAGTACTTCGCCGTATTACCAAAATAATAGTTTCCAAGAGGTTGTTACTACAGTTGGAAATGTTCATCCAAGTAAAAACTTTTTGGAGATGAGTAATAATCATGAGCCTGTAGTTCCTTGTTGGATGAATAATAATGCTACTTCTGATCATCATCATCATCAGCAATTAGGGTTTATAGCACATAGAAATAACAATAATGAGAGTAGTAGTAATCGTATGATCACACAAGGCTTATCGTTATCGTTATCGTCGGTTCCTCGAGCTAAAAACGAGTACCCAAACAACCTACATTCAAAAGGTATGAAAGGAGGAGGGGATCATGTTTTAGGGATGAATTCGGATGCGAAACAGTTGATGGGGATGTATAGGAACATTGGGCCTCTTGGGCCTTTTACGGGTTATGCTACAATTCTTAAGAATTCAAAGTATTTGAAGCCAGCACAAGAATTGTTGAATGATAACTGTGATGTTGGGGGTCAAGATCAGTTGGTTGAAATATGTCATGTGGATAATGATGATACTCGCAAAATTCTTGATGAAGAAATGAGTAGGGTTACTTCGGGTGAGTCTACCGGTGCGTCGTCTTCTTCTACGATTTATGGTTTAAGTGAACATTTTCCCGGCCGAAGCAGTTCTCTATCCGAATCATATCGACCCGAGTTTCATCAAAAGAAGGCCAAGTTGTTATATATGCAGGAGGAGGTATATTAATCCAATCCTGAATATTTTATTACTTTTTCTAGCTTAATGTTGTTTTCATGATTTTGATGATGACTTTTGTGCTTATGGATTTACAAATGATTATCCTCTATCTTTTGCTTATTAAATTTTCAAATAAAAATGGCTCCTGAAAATGAAGCGAAGTGAGAGCTGATTAACTTTGTTAGATTCATTCTTCATTACTCTTTACTGGTGGTTAATTTATTTTATGAATGGTGTGATAATCTAGCTAAATGATTTTGTTTTATCTATGCCATTTCCATGATTTTAAGCTTTATTTTGTGTTGTGTACATGTTTTGTTATTCTTTTGAAATGAATGCTAGTTGAAGACAAATGAAGATTAATTCCTTAAGTTTGCAAAACAAAAAAAATAAACAAAACAGTTTTACCTCGGATTTTAGTGATCGAGTCTAAAATCTTACGAGTATGTTGCAACACCTATCGACCCGCCCCATAGGTTGTGAGTTTTAGTCCCGTACTCCCGTGTAAAAAACTTGTAATGTTTGGATATGTGGATGTTTTTTTTATTTATAAAAACTAGAAATGAAAGTTTATATCGGTGAAGAAGATAGTAACATATGAAAAGTACGTTTTACTATCTATAAATATGGTCAATATTTGTAAGATTGGTCCATGTACCAACTTTTTTAATTGTGATTACTAAAGTACATACTGTGTTTTTCTCCCAATGATTCTAAAATATTATGAAAAGAGTTGCTACTTTCTTTTTGTTTTTGTTTTCTTGGTCACCTCATTGTAATTCATTAATATTGTGTTTGATGTCTTTTCAGTGATATATGTTTTCCTCATCAAGATTTGATATAACCACGACGTATCGGCCCCACTAAACTATTTTTTGAATGGAGAAAACTTGGAAATTTTGGAAGGTCCAAAATCATGAAAGATTAAACTTTGAAAACTTTCTTCTTAAAGACTAATTAAACATACTTTTAACTGTAGTTACCCCACTATTATGTCACTTTTAAAGTTGTTAATCAAAACATGATAGAGGTTTTCACATGCCATGTTTTTGTTTAATTTTGTGTCCCATCGAGCTAGCTTTTCGTGAGAACGAGCCCACAAAAGTGATAGACATCCTACTGATATGATCCACCCGTCGCTATTTATTTTTTAGTGACAAGTTGTTTAGGATTACAACTTCATGATTTGATGGTTTTTGTTTTGGAAAAAGGTATGCAGAAGGTACAAACAGTATCATCAGCAGATGCAATTGGTGATTTCGTCTTTTGAAACAGTGGCCGGACTTACAACAGCAACTCCTTATGTTTCGTTGGCTTTAAAGTCGGTTTCACGCCATTTCCATTTTGTCAAGAATGCCATCTCTGAGCAACTAACACAAATGAAGAAAACCTTTGAAGATTTGTGCTCTCCAAGCAAAGCTTTTGATGGTAACACAACGGATTCATTGTCTCAGTTGAAGTCAATGGACCGTAATTTTCAAAGACATGGCAGTTCTAGTGGTGGAACGGGTTTGTTTGGAAACCAACAACCTGTCTGGCGACCTCAGCGAGGCCTTCCTGAACGTGCAGTCTCGGTTCTTAAGGCTTGGCTCTTTGACCATTTTCTTCACCCGTAATACTAGATATATTTCTTTGCCTACACATATTACATATCACGCATTTCTTATTTATATTGATATATATGTTTTCTTCTCCTATTGATTTTTTATATAGGTATCCCTCTGATGCTGACAAGCATATGTTGGCGACTCAAACAGGCTTAACAAGAAATCAGGTTAGAACTAAGTAATTGTGATGCTTCATTAATTTACACTAGCTTCACCAACATAAGAGAACTGCAATCAATGATCTGCTCAAAGTGGAGTAATATACTTAATTAGATGGTTGTTATTAAATCAGGTCTCAAACTGGTTCATAAATGCCCGAGTGCGCATTTGGAAACCCATGGTTGAAGAGATCCATTCCCTTGAAACTAAAGGATTGGCTGACTCGAATACAAACAATAATAGTACTCCAGCTGATTGTCAAGAGACAAGTCGTATGGACACGAGCTCAGTGGCAAACAAACAACAAGCGGAATCTTCAAGGAATTCTGGACCATTAACCATATTAAATGGCCAGAATGCAACGAATGAGCAACTATGGGACCACGACAAACAACGGTCAAGACAAGACTATCAGATTCCTCCAGCCACATTGGATCGGACCTTTACATCCATTATCCCGTACTCACGAACCACGTTTGAGGCAGGTGGGGTTGGACCTGTTTCACTTACTTTGGGACTCAGGCAAAACGCTGAACATGTGCAACAGTTGCAGCAACATGAACATCAGCTTAGACAACGGTTTGGAGGTCAGTTGATCCATGATTTTGTGGGGTAGTTTTGTAATTTTTACTACGATAAAATACTATTGTAGCATCAAGAAAATCTTATATAAGTTGAAATTTGTATTTTCAGGAAATTAAGCAAAACTGTGGTAGTGTCGTAGATTGGCATTATTAGTTAAAAGGGTTTATATATGTTGGTTTCTGAATCCCTAATCTTTGATTTTTCTAAAGTTTATAAAATTAGGAAATACTTTTCATTAAATAGTGAATGATGTTTGATAGGAAGTTGCAACATACGTTTTACAATACTTGATTGACGCCTTCTCATTTTTGTTGTCATTACTATCAATCGAACCAAGTTGTTCATGTTTATTCGTTTAACTTAATGAATGTGCAAATGTATAAATGAACAAGAAGTGTTCGAGTTAAGTTGGTTTGTTCATGTTTATTCGTTAAGTTTGTTTCGTGAATAAATATAACGAATGCAAACGAACACGAAAGAATGCAAATAAAGGAAAACAAGTGAAGTGGGCACCTGGGGCCCTCTTTGGGGGTTCTAGGGGAGGGGATGTTGGCTGGGAGACCTGGGATCGAATCTCAATTCCCCATGGTCTCGGGCATTTACCTCTTTGGACGCGTGCGGGCCGTGTTATCGCACCCTTGGTCTCTAGGGTTGCCTTCGGGTTCCAACCGCTAGCATACTGTCCGCTTGGATGTCACTGCTAGGGTTCGAACCACTAACAAATTAACACGCCATTTAAAAAAAAAAAAAGTGAAAAAACATATAAATAGAATACTTATGAATTTAATTCAACATTACAAAATATTTATCTTCTGAAAATATCATCCAACATGTTTAAATGTAATTTGAATATTAGACATTTAAGATATTTAAGTAGTTTAAATAACAAGTTGATAGGTGGACGTGGATCAACTTGGCCATGAGAACCATCACTAGGAATCTAGGATAGATACATTTAGCCCTGAATTTCATATTCTTAGGTGGGGCGGGAGAAGGGGCGAACCACGCCTGGATCGCCGGGAACACCACCCCCGCTAGGCGATCCGCGTTCCAAGCGACTTGTGCGGGTTGCTTCAATTACGTTTGACCGGCACAAGATTCCATACAAACACCCGTTGATTTTTAGTTTTTTACTCTTTTATAACAATAATTTCATTTTAATATTGTATGTATAAGATATAGTTATATATACATATAGTGTGGAGACAAAAAAAAATGAAAAAAAAAACTTATCGCCGGAAAATATGGAGATGACCGGAGGTAAATAGCGGCTTGCGGCTGGATGTGAATATGTATTTCTCAATTCTCAGATCCAAGAATTAAGATATATGGGTATAATTAATTAGTTGTTTTTATTCATTTTTAACCCTGCAACTTTAAAACCTTTAAAATCTACCCTCTATACTAAATCATTACCCTACCCCACCATCCAGGCAACACCACTCCCACCTTTTTTCCCAGGCAACCCCTAGCAACCCAGGATGCCACATAACGCGCTCTGGTGCAAGTAGCCCAACCTCCGGCAACTCCACTCCTCTTAGCATTATACACTAGAATATAATAGTAATTATTTAGTTAATGATACACAAACAATTAGATACAACATTTAATTATATTTGGTTTATATATATTCTCAATTATTTCACACCTCGGAATCGAAAGACATATGCTTCATACTTGATTTTTAATATCATCTTAGGTTTATTACATTATTTGTTAAACTATGAAACTGCACTGGATCGTATCTAGAATTTCCTAAACATTAAACGTATTAAAATACTAGTTTAGTAGACTTGATTATAAATCTGATACTGACAGTGGTTGTATTTTAGAGAGATAAAACCAATTACTTTATACATTTGTTTCTCTAGATCTTAGTTATGTCTTAAATATCATGTGTCTGCATTAGATTTTTAGACAATTAAACGTATTTTTAAACCTTGTATTAGTTATATGTATTATTACTTTTACTTTTTAGTCATATGATGCATGTCAGCATGGGTTAATGATATAAAAGAGAAGGTAAATGAAATTTGAAAACTCCCCAAAGTAAACAACCGTTGGACTACTTTGACAAAAAGTATATGTGGGCTCGGCCCAATGATCGGGTCAGAATATCCGACAAAGGGAAGTGAAAATAATATAATGCAAAACTTATTAAAGATCGAAATGATGAGCTTGTAAGAACTGAGAAGCTATTCATATATTAGTAGTCCACAGCACTCGGGTGTTTGGTACGATAGAATGGAAAAAAGAAAAAGAGAATGAGAAACAATTGATATAAAGCTAAATTATGTAATAAGGTTATGTGTGTGTGAAAAAGAAAGTGTGGTAAATGGAAAATATATTATGAAGGCTTAACCTTACAAAGGTTGTGGTAGAGGGGTATTTATACTAAAAGTTAATTACATTAAGGTCCTCCCCTAATTACATAATAACCCCTCCATACTTAATTACAATACAATTAAACACCCCTCCATACTTAACTAAATTACAATTAAACACCACAATTTTATATCTAACAATCTCCCCCTTGGTGTTGAATTGTAAATGTTGCATCGTCTTCGATCTTTAAATCTTGACGGGTCCTTTTTGTTAAGAATCTTAGATGTTGAGTAGACTTTGAAGCTTTCTCTTTGTCTTCATCGTCTTCAAGCAGCTTTGACATTTTAGATACTTAAACATTTTGAGAAGTCGAAGACTTGAGTTTCTTATGGAAAGTGGAAGCTTGGAATGAAGTGCGGAAGCTTGGCTTGGTTTTGAGTGAAGAACTTGCCTTGGTTCTTACTTTACAGTCTTTGATTATTTGTCATTTTAGCTCCCCCTCAAACACTCAATTTTCTCAACAACAATCAATTAATCCAAAAATGATTTGACATTTTAGCTCCCCCTCAACTTGGGCATAATCTTCGGAGCAAAGAATAAAACTATGCAAAGTGCTCCCCCTCAGATGGATAATCAATCTCTTACACGTTTCTCCCCCTCATGATGAACATGTGTGACGTGTTCATCATGCAACAATGATTGATAGCCCAAAAGGTGAATGAAAAGGTATAATTATGAAGTAACGTCTCAATTAAACAGATTTTGAACGGGTTGTACACTGTTATGTGTACAAGCCAAATTACAACCACCTACTTGAATCCAGACGTTGGAACCCATGTGAGGGTGGGTCCAACTGGATATTTGAAAAGAGAAGTAGAAGGTTGTGCATAGTTAAGCACTTTTTGCACACGAGGGTGAATGACTCGTGGTGCCAACTTAAACAACTCAGAGAGAGAGTATTTAATGGGAGTGCTTTTAGGTTTTGGTTTGGGTTTAGTATGAGAGACCCAGCCATATTGATCTCTATAACGAATGATTCCGGTGGTGGAATCCTTGAATATATGGCAATGGCTGTTTATAGGCTTGAGGGGAGGTCTGGTCTTGCGAGGTGTGTAATATGGGTTCATTTGTTTGAGAGTAGGATGAGGTTTATGTGGAAGGGTTTTTGTTTTGGTGAAATGAGGTTCTTTTGAGAAGTTGGGAGTGGTATGAGCTGGTTTGGAAGATGGTTGTGGATGTTTATTGTTTTGGTGAGATGGTTTGGTATTATGAGGATTTGTTTTGGTTTTGGAGGAAGGGTGTTGCTTGGTATTGGTTGATAATTTTGGGTGATTGTGGTTTGATTGGGCATTTGAAGGAATGGATTTTATTTTAGTTGGAGATGGAGTGGTTTGGTTGAGAATAGGTGATTCTGAAGCATGAGTTGAAGGCGGATTAACTTGATATGACTTGGTTGCAAGTTGAGTTTCCAATGACAAGGAATGAGCTTGAAGTTGTTGGATTAACTTCAAACATGTTTGCTCATTATTCCTCGAAGAAATGGACTTGTCTTGCAATTCACGATTGAGCTTCGAAAGTTGTTGTTGCAAAACAAGTTCTTTAACTTGGGTTTCGAGGATGGTTTTAATGAGTTCTTCGAGAGAAATATCCAACTCATTGGTTAAATTGAGAATTTTTGACTGCAAATGATCATTGTCTTTTCGAAGACTTTCCATGTTGGACAAAATTAGATCATTTGCAGATTTGAGCTCTTTATTCTCATATTTGAGTTGGTCAATTTCAAGTTGAAAACTTTCCATGGCAGACAAACTGAGATTATTAGCGGATTCGAGCTCTTTGTTCTCAGATTTGATTCGGTCAACTTCAGATTGAAGACTTTCCATGGCTGACAAACTAAGATTATTTGCAGATTTGAGCTCTTTGTTTTCAGATTTGAGTTGCTTAATTTCAAGTTGAAAACTGTTGTGTTGTGTCACAATCGTTTCAAATGTATTCACATCGACTTGTTTTTTCTCAAAAATAACCACTCCACATGGAAACGGACTGGTACAACACATACAAATGTGATTATCATGACGACGTATTTCTTCCCAACTTGGCTCTTCACCCATTAAAAGATCTAACACCGTCTCAACAAACTCATTCGGTATTATAGTTGACATTTTTTTTTGAACAAATACAGGTTTTCAGTAAGAAGAACAAATACAGGTTTTCAGAAAAGAAGAACAAATGCAGGGTTTCGGGATTCAAGAACTAACAAATGCAGGTTTTCAATTTGAAGAACTAATACAGGTTTTCATTCTTCACATTTACCGGTTTTCCTAACATGTTTAAAGGGTAAAACAAGGAACTTTCGGTAAAAAGGTAAAAACACAATTTAGCACAAAATTGAACAAAATCAAGCCATGATATGGATATGGATCTTTCACCAAGGTGATTTTGCTCTGATACCAATTGATATAAAGCTAAATTATGTAATAAGGTTATGTGTGTGAGAGAAAGAAAGTGTGGTAAATGGAAAATATATTATGAAGGCTTAACCTTACAAAGGTTGTGGTAGAGGGGTATTTATACTAAAAGTTAATTACATTAAGGTCCTCCCCTAATTACATAATAACCCCTCCATACTTAATTACAATACAATTAAACACCCCTCCATACTTAACTAAATTACAATTATAACACCACAATTTTATATCTAACATATATATATATATATATATATATATATATATATATATATATATATATATATATATATATATATATATATATATATATATATATATATATATATATATATATATATATATATATATATATATATATATATATATATATATATATATATATATATATATATATATATATATATATATATATATATATATATATATATATATATATATATATATATATATATATATATATATATATATATATATATATATATATATATATATATATATATATATATATATATATATATATATATATATATATATATATATATATATATATATATATATATATATATATATATATATATATATATATATATATATATATATATATATATATATATATATATATATATATATATATATATATATATATATATATATATATATATATATATATATATATATATATATATATATATATATATATATATATATATATATATATATATATATATATATATATATATATATATATATATATATATATATATATATATATATATATATATATATATATATATATATATATATATATATATATATATATATATATATATATATATATATATATATATATATATATATATATATATATATATATATATATATATATATATATATATATATATATATATATATATATATATATATATATATATATATATATATATATATATATATATATATATATATATATATATATATATATATATATATATATATATATATATATATATATATATATATATATATATATATATATATATATATATATATATATATATATATATATATATATATATATATATATATATATATATATATATATATATATATATATATATATATATATATATATATATATATATATATATATATATATATATATATATATATATATATATATATATATATATATATATATATATATATATATATATATATATATATATATATATATATATATATATATATATATATATATATATATATATATATATATATATATATATATATATATATATATATATATATATATATATATATATATATATATATATATATATATATATATATATATATATATATATATATATATATATATATATATATATATATATATATATATATATATATATATATATATATATATATATATATATATATATATATATATATATATATATATATATATATATATATATATATATATATATAAATATATATTAATATATATATATATATATATATTATATATATATTATATATATATATATATATATATCTTTTATACATACATATATATTAAAGTACATTTTTATACATTATTCTTTGTTATTCTATCCTATCAAACATCCCTGCTATTCACATATATATATATATGTGACTCCCATGGCCCGTTTTTTCTATTTATAGAATAATTCCATCACTAAAGGTTTATAGTTGACAATTAGAAATTGTAAGATAATAAAACGTAATCAAGCCAACTTAGGGTGGCTTAATTACCTAAATGGTGCCTTTTAATTTTTTTTTTACCTAATTAGTAGTTTGTTTTAAAAATTTACAGGCCCGTGTGTCCAATACACAGAGCTTATGACATTATCTATGTTAATTTATTATGGTTTAAAAGTAAGTTTACTATTTTTAGTAATAAATATTGGTCTATATATTAAAACTTTGAGTTTTATATTGAAATATTTTTGCAATATATGTCTATTGAAGTTGCTTACTGTGACATACTTAGCAATATTTTAATATTACGAAATCATAATATGTCCATCAATGGTGGTGGCGGCGGCGGTAGCGGTGTTATTATTAATAAGGGGATGGTAATATAAGGCTGTCGGGTATCTAAGCTTAGGTGTGGAATACTCACATGCTAAAATTTTAAACCATAAAATTCATGGGATCCTAAGCATTTATTCATTAAACAAGAAATACTAAAATATTAGTATGTGAGGGGTTCCACACCTAAGCTTATGTGCCGGACAACCTTATATTCACTTTTCCCTTAATATAAATTCACTTGATGTAAAAGGATGTAGTGTAGTTATTTAAGAGTTAAAGATAAATGTTTATAGGTATTTTAAGTAGATATTATAGGTATTTCAAGTGAAGATTCTTAAAATTATGAATAAAAAAAGAGGGCATTTAGGGTTATCAACAACGTAGTTTGAAAAAATGGGGGGAACTAAATGCTTTATAATATGGTATAGATAATTAATTACTCCCTTCCTCGCATATTAAATGTTCAATTTTGACTTGTCAAGTCTTTTGCTTTCAACTTTGACCGTAAATTTTTTTGTTTGTATTATATCACTTCATATAAAATTTATGGACGAATTGAGTTTTAAATATATTTTTCACTAATATAATTTTCATCAACTATACTATATAAACAAACAAAGAAATTTATGGTCAAAAGTTAAAGAAAAAAGACTTGAAAAATTAAAATTGGACATTTAATATATAATATGAGACGGAGGACTTCGTTTTTAAATAAAACATTTAAATATAATATATTATAAAACTATAATATAATTATTTTTACTTTAAATATGTGATGATAATCTTTACTTAATATATTAAATACTAGATTATTTTCCCGCGTAATACGCGAGAATATTTATAAATCTACTAAAATGTTAATATGTGATAAACTAATATTTTGACAAATATAAATAAGAGATGTTAAAATGATAAGGGTATCAATTTTAAATAAGTTCTGTTGAAACGACTGAATTTTAAATAAGAGAAAATTACGTCAAATGACTCAGGCTAATTTGCTACACGGTTTAAGGAAAAAAAATAGTTACAACATGTGCTAATCCAAAGAAACAAAACATATACAATATAAAATAGGTCATCGCTTGCTGCATTGTTATCTTGAAGGTGTACATTAATGTTGCGATGTTTCTACAATGACCACCACCAAATAAATATATTTTTATTTTATATATATATATAATAAAATATATTTTTCCTAACTAATTATTAACCAATTAAAATATTTGTTTGAAATGCTATTAATATTATAAACAAAAGTCAGTCACAATTTTTACATAATTTCATAGTTTTTAATTTAATAACTATTTTGATTTAGTTTTATCAACTGATAATAATCATATGTTTAAGACCATATATCTGGTGTACAATCCGACTTAATTTATAAACACTATTTACGAAAAAATAAATATTTTGAGTGATATAAAAAAAGATAAAAACGTATTAAACCAAACTGGAAAAAAATAATCCAAGGATTAAAACTGTATATAACGTTAGTAGCCTCATATGAAAAAAAAAACCTAAAATTTGATTTTATGATCATAACATAATGTTAGTATAAATATCATATTTATAAGACCATCTATCCAGTGCATTACATGGACATGATTCTAGTCTCTAGTAATACAAAAACAAACAATAACCTTTTTTCCTTTTAAAACGTATTATTGTACATGAAACCTTAATTACATTCGTAAACAATGTTAAAGGTTGAAATGTCTTCAATTTTTATTATATATATATATATATTGGTAGATAGACTATAGAACTAAACAAATATTTAAAAAGTGTAAACAAAAAATAGAATAAATAAAAACCCTCATTAAATTATTAAATCATTAATTAAAAAAAACAATAAATAAATAATTTTGACATGTTTACAATTCCATACATTCTTGATTTACTTCTAGTACAATACGTAAACAATGTCTTAAAAGAGTTCGAACAATCAATGTTTGTTATTATTTTTTAATATTTAATATATTATTTATGGTATACTATAATAATTAAGGGTATATTTTGACAAATCATATAAAGTATAAGTATGAATACCGTCATTGATAAAAGATAAAATAGTTAAATATGATCTAATGGCTCTAAATCAAAGATGAAATCTATCCAAGGGTTCTTATTTGTTTAGAGATGAATTTAGGACCTTGTTATATATATATTGGTAGATAATATTTTTTATAATATATTTATATTTAGATATAAATATCTTTAATCAAACTATCTTTATATATTACGGAGTATAATTAGTCAAATTATTTTATTGTTATATGGAAATTAAATATATAAACAAAATATGTGCATCTATATTATGAAAAGATTGTATAGTATTTTTTCTCTGTATGTAGAATCATTTTTTAAGGTGTATATGGCACTGCATTCGTATACCGGTGTTAAGGGTTTGATAATTAATTAAAGTTAACCCTTTGATTAATCATCTGAAGAATGGAGACAATGTTGAATCCAGCAGACGCACCAACTGATATTTGTTCTCGTTTGCCAGATGATATCGTACTCGAAATTTTAAGCAAAGTAATAGATTTGAAAAGCCTATGCTTTTGCAAACTGGTGTCGAGACGTTTCAATAGGATTGTAAACAATGTCGACACTGCTTGTTTCTCGTATCGGAAACCATTTTGTAAGAAACAACCGTTGAGGTTCTTGCGATTGAAACCCTTTAAGTTCCTCTTGGGTGGAGAATCTAGAGATGATCTGGAGATTGATCCCTTTGATATCAAGCCCTTTCGCTCTGCATATACGTCTATGTGTAGTTTCCGTGAACTCCGAAATCTATGCATCCAGCTTCCTACTTGCGTTAAGGTTATTAATGAGGATGATAGGCGTAACTTGTTCAAGTGGAAGGTGAAGTACAGAAAAAACAAAGTCGATGCATTTGTAATTCTGTCTCCGGATTCAATTTACGATAATAATGGACTTTTGTTATATAGAGGAAGAGTAGTGAATACTGGTCAGGAAGAAAGAGATAATGATCAGTTAGTTTTGAAGATATCTGGACTCGTAACTTATTGTTTTTCGGATATGCTGGCTAGGATTTGGGTGTTAATAAATTGCGCGGTTGATTTTCCATTGTTGGAAAAGGTTTCTGTTACGCATTCTGATAAAAAGGGGACGGTTTGTCTTGGTGGTGAAAAACTTACCGAGCTAAGGAGCAAAGGGGCATGCTATCCCGAAGAATATCTGATGAGATGCGAGTATCAGCTTTCCTCTTACGAGGATGAATTGGTGTTTTGTTCCTTTGTTAGAATTGCCAGTTTCAGGTTACGTGATGAAGGGGGCAACTTTCTTTATAGTTACGATGGCAGATGATCACCATGATGTCGTAATAGATAGGTTTATTAACGATAATGAAGATGATGATGATTTTGAAGATAAACTAGAGGCTGCATATAGTGAAGCAATGAAGCAGATTTTAAAGCAGCATGAGGAATTATTGCTAGAGTGGTTGGATGTGTAATCTTTGGTTTCTTTTTCTTGTTTGGTTTTGCTGGCCGGTTGCCTCCACCTTGGCCAGAGGAGCACCTAAATAAACTATATATGCATCTTTGTAAGTTACTGGCCGGTTTTGTGGTCCGCTAAATGAAGACTTATACAATGCTATCTATGGTATATCTTGTTTACATTAATTGGTTCTCTTTTTCTGTACATATATGTATGTCTTTTGCCACAGGGACTTCCTTCACTGTGCAAATGATGGTGACCTCAACTAAAAGTAAAATTGGATCGTTTTTGTACTCTACTCCCCAATTTGTGTTTAGTTATAACTAGTCATATGTCCCCGCAATGCGACGGTGTAATGGCGGCGGTGGCGGTGACGAGTGGCATTCATGGCGGTGATGATAGGTCATAGAGGGTATTAATAAGGGGTATCTAGTAGATTTTTTTTTCAAAATGGACGTCTTTTCACCAAATATTTACAAAACAAGTTTTCGTTGAATATTTTTTTTGCAAAACAAGTATACCCGGCAATGACAATGCCGGGTACGTCCTAATCACAACAAACCAGCAATTAAAATGCCGGGTAAAGCCTGCGTGGTGTATGTCTAGTGTACTGTCTAATTTGCTGCTCAGCCACGTACAAGCCACGAACGAGAATGTTTGTACCCGGCAATTGAAATTCCGGCTTCTGACAAAAAGCTGGTACCCGGCAATGGAAATGCCGGTTTCAGCTTGGTTTAAGTTTTCCACCATTTTTCGGTATAATTTGTACGTATGTTTAACATATTAATGAGGACAGAAAACCATGTACATTCAATTGTCAATTACGGGTGCGGACAGTGTAAATTAAAGTTGAATGCATGTTGTTGACGTGCTGAATTTTTACTAGAGTTGAATGCTACATTAAAGTTCTGAAAGGTTGTATTATCATTTTAATTGCCGGGTTAGTGCTTTTTCCGTCAGAAGCCGGCATTTGAATTGCCGGGTGCTAACTTTTCAACAGTAGCCGACATTTTCATTGCCGGGTACAATATGTGCCTCATTTGTCAGCGAACTAGGCATACAGCAGACATACACGTAGGTTAAACCCGCGGCATTTTAATTTCCGGTTTGTTGTGACCAAGACTTACCCGGCATTGTCAATGCCGGGTATACTTGTTTTACAAAATTTTTTCATCGAAAACTTGTTTTGCAAATATGGTTGGAAAGATGTCCATTTTGAAAAAAAAAATCGTATTTAGTAGGGTGATAAGTCATAGAGGGTGATAGATCGTAAGGATGATCGGTGATTGAGTGATCCACCTAATGAACTCTGCCCTTAGCCCTTTGTGCTACACCCTTTAAAATTTAAAAGAAAAAAAAAAGGAGGGAAGAAGAAATGGGGGAAAGCCGGAAAGGGGTGACTCTTCTCTTTGTCGGGTATTCTCAAATTAGATAAACAAGCTTAGACACGTATTAACAAACGTTTTATTTCCATCTTCTAAAGTCTTTAGACTCACCACGTATAATTCAAGAATCTTAAGTCAAAAACTCAAAATACATAAACCACTCTACGTATTCACATATACTTCATGAATAGTATTTTTCGATTCCACCCCCAATCTTTCTTTCTTTTATCACTTTCCCACACTTATGTGGTTTTCTTTACAATAATACTCACTCCTCAACTACAGAAAAATCAGGTTCAGCTGGTTTTTGCAATGATCCACCACCACCTGACTTGGAGCCACCGGGCCTTCTATTCGAGCCCATTCTTGTAACATAGACACCATAACCAGGGTCTGGAGAAGCCATGCTATTCCCACCATGAACATACAATGGTGAGCTAAACTCTGACTCATAATCAACACTGGTGAAGCTCTCACGAGCCTTGAGTTCCCGAGCACTCTTTCGCCTTTTGTACCTACGCCAAGCTGCCTGAACAAAACAAGCAGCCCATGTCCGCCACTGGTGGCTATAAAACCGAAACTTGTGTTGTAACTGCTTACTATGTAATCTTCTAAACTGTGATGCAACAAATTTTAAGTCTTCTGCTATAAGTGCAAAGGCTTCAACTTCTGAGATGGCCTTCACTGTACGCGTGGATGATGGGAGAATGACACTTGGACGTGGGTCTAAAGCCCATGTCAGTAGCTCTTCACCACAAAAGTCACCTGGCCCAATCCGGCAAGAATTAAAAAAACCGGTTCGACCACCATTGGTAGTGTAAGAATCCAGGTTTCCTCTAATGATAAACAACATTTCGTTAACAGGGTCTCCCTCACGAACTAAACAAGTCCCTTGAGTACATAAAGCCGGTTTTAGTCTCTCGCAGATAGCATCTAGCATCCGCTCGTCCATTTGATCAAATAGCGGAACCTATCAATGATAATAAATTTGTCATTTTATACTTTCTAGGATAAACGGACCGAGACAAGTTGGGTAATTGGTCAAAGGGTTATTTTTAACATTACCCAATAAAAAACTTTGTTCACTTTAACCCATAACATAGATTGACTCATTAATAATAATGGGGTGAAATTGTGATCATAAAGCGTGTAACTAAACTTACCCGTCGAACTAGATCATAACAAAGATGACGCTTTATATCTCGACGAAGATCTAATGGAAGTCCTTTGAGAAGGGATTCTTCGTCCACCCCTCGAGTGGCCACCCATTTATACTGATCATATCTCCGAACAGACTGGCGGAGTTCTGGTGGCAGTTGGCGGTGTCGCATCCACTGTTCTGTATCTGTTCTCCTGATTCTCCATTCTTCTAGTCGAACTGTAGTTGATTGAAGATATGTCTGTCAACAAACTTCAACATGTTACCATCCCCAAAACGAATTATTATTTCAAATAGACAATAAATATTAGACTTACCTGCATATTTCCAATTAACAATGCAAAAAGAACTAGTCCCACGACAGCAACGACAATTGCAAACATGATTTCACCAACGTAAGTGGTCGTTGAAAGATTTTGCCCCAAAGAACTGCGTAGTCCAAGCAACAAAACACACCATTTAGGTTCAATGAATGAGAAAATAAAAAAGAATAATTACTAGAATGTGTTGAGTGTTCTACCTCAGATTCTTCAAACCGAACCAAAGACAATAGAAGTACTTGTTAAAGAACAAGGCTGAAGTAACTTCCGATTCCAATGCTTCCCCATAGATACCGAATGGATAAAAGCCACTGGTTGGGACACATTGATGTGTCACATTGCTCGTTCGGTACCAGGATTGTCTAGCTGATTCATTCTTTCTTTCACAGTCGAAAAAATTGTCCTCACAAGTTGGATCCTCATGGACACATATGCTTCTCCAGCAGGCTTCTTGTCTTTCTATCGATAAAAGATACCAACAAGCTCCTACAAACTGTAAAGTAAGATTAGAACACGATTACTATTTATGTTCCCTCCATTATTAGAAGACAAAGAGGTTTAGTTAAATGGGTGGTTCAGGCTGTTTGGGTAATGGGTCAAAATGGGTCAGGTTGACATGCCAACTCTTTTGTACACCTTTTTATAGAATTTTATATGTAATGAACCAAATTAAATGAGTATAATTATAAAAGCTCTCATATCGAATCATATATATATGTATTAATGTATATATATATAAATCTGAAGTGACTTTTCAACCCGTTTGATCTCTTTCATTTCTGGGCAACTTTTTACACTTTGACTATTTCCCAGTAATGATAAACCTTACCCAAATCGACCCATATAAAAATGGTAACTTACATGGCTTGCCAACATGTATAGCATCAAGTTATATGCCGCTCCAGCCCATGCTGTTTCTGTGACGACCCCAGTAGCTCCGACTATTTGTGAAGTGAGGGGGAAGATAAGATAAAGTCTGGGGACATATTGAAGAATGATGATGAAACGAAGAACGTCTTTTGTATTTGTCATGGCTGAACCATTCAAACTTGGTATAATTATCCAAATTAGCATCTAAAATCATCAAGAAAATAATAAAATTAAAAGGTAGTGTTGCATTCACCAAAAGCTTATGACAATCTTTATCACTTACATACCTGAGGAAGAGGCAAGGCAGCAATGAAATCGATCCAAAGATCACCTGTTATATATCTTTTTGCTATCTTTGAGGTATCTATAACAAGCTCACCTCTCCCAAAAACACGGGAAGAAGGCGCCACGTAAGCAGTCATGAACTTTACATATATCTGAATGATGTAGAAAAGGTCTGCTACTGATCTCACAATGGTGAGACTAACCTTAAGACTGAACCCAATGTCGATACAAGCGTTTTCCTTGATTGATGGTAAGTAAAAAAACAAAGGGTCTACAAATAAAGAAACCAAACATGCTACCAAGAAAACCTTGTTCCATTTCCGTATGGTTAAACCTCGCGGATCCAAGATTTTCTTCTTCACTCTTTCGTAATCCTCGGAGAAAACTCTTGATAACACTTTGGATTTTAAGGATGATCTTGGGTGTTTTTCGGGTTTTCTTGTTTCAGGTATTTGTTTTCCATCAATGTTGTATTTCACTTTAAACAAATTATCTCCATTCACTATTTGGAACTTTGGTGGCTCGGCATCATCTTGAAATCTGTATATACATTCACTTTAGTATACATCAGACAAATTAAAACACCCATAACCCCTACTTTCATGATTTATTACTTGAAACCTCTAAAGTCAACACACATGCATAGAGGGCAATTCAACCATTATACTAAATAAAACGGATGAAGTTTTCTATGTTCAAGTCATCCGGAGAAGGGAGTTTTTGACACAGAATTATGAGGCCAAACCGGATATCCAGGTGACCATTTCCTAACCTTTTTCCTAACACCCTGAGATATTTTTGGTGCGTTTAGTTGGGAAAAACACCCTTTGTTTTCCAAGAAAACATGAAAAACAGAAAACGCGTTCAAATCATAGTTTTCCAAATATGTTTTCCATGAAAACAGAAAACACTGTTTTCCACTATTCTATGGAAAATTAGAACACTTTTTTTTTATTGTTTTCCACTTTTTCTTTTCCATTTTCCAAAATTTGAAACTTCTAACTGTTTTCCATATTCTAGTTTTGAACGCGTTTTCAAAAATTTTTCATTTGTTTTCTAGATATAGAAAACTCTTTTCATTTTCTAAAAAATTAGAAATGTAAAACTAGAAAACATTTTCCATAACTAAACGTGCCGTTACTTTTTGAGGTTTGAACCTCTTGTGAGGACATCAGGGCCTCTCTAACCACTAGGCCACAGTTATGGTTTCAACCATTAAAACAAATTTAAAAAATACATTTGTCATTTAAAACAAATTTCTCAGTGGGCTAGTACAATATAACAAATTTGAGAACTAAAAAGTCAAAGGTTATTTGAGAGGGAAATTTACGTTACCTTACGGATCTTGTATTGGCAAATGACATAATGGGTCAGTAAAAAGATTGAATCTTGAAATGAATTCTTGAAACTAAAACCCTTTATATTATTCTAAAATAAAAAAGTAAAGATTAAGGTTTAGTGTCACCGGAAACCTGACCGGCGGCAAGTTATTAACCAAAAAAAGAGAACCCCATTAAAAGATTTTGCTTCAAAGGGTGTTCAGAAATCATGTGAAGTGAATATATAAAAACTATAAATATGCAGTACTTATCTACTTTCAAAACCAAAAATTAAGGTCAAAACGTGTGAAAAATTCTTTGAAAAATAAAACTAAGTGTTGGTTGGTTGATTTAAAATCGATAAGTAATTGAAGTTTTGATCTGTCAGTCAGGTATTCAAAAAGAAACAATATTTAAATGAAACAAGTTGAGATCTGACAGAGATATGAATAAAAAGGCAGAAATTGGAACCTTTGTTAAAAGACGAATTTGTTTTATTGACAGGAACATGCAACTTACAAAACGTGGTTGTGTGTAATTTTGGACACTTTATAGGATGGATGGATGTTGTTTGATGATATATGCTTATGTCTTGCATGAGACGAGAAAAAACATTAAGGAAAATACATATATATAGATGCCATATGTTTAATGGAGGTTTGAACTTTGAAGAGCAATTTTTGCGTTACTTTAGATTCTTCTTCCTTCCTTCATCATGTCCCTTTACTTTTTATGGAACTATATTTTATTTGTACTTTGAATACACTTCTATACGACATTTTTTTTTTCTTATGATAATAGTTTACAATAAACTACAAGTGCAAGAACGTTTATGATTTCAAATCGGTAGGAATACAACCCCTCTCTCATAACTTTAATAAAACTTAAATGTATATTTAATCTCACGTTACTAGCTTCCTGAAATTAAACATAACATTCACTGATATGAATTTGTATGTTTAGTATGTTTTTAATTACTCATTGACTCATTCATTGTAGTCAAATATTCGGACCCAAACAAATCCAAAGAACACAGGCACCTAACAAGTTATGATACAATATATGTAGTGTAATTCCTAGTTTCCTACCACCAATGTATAATCTTTTTAGCTTGTTTTCCACATGAGACATGTAAAGTTATCAATATTCGCATTTGCTCAAGTGATAAACTTGAATTCCAACTATTTTACAACTACAATAAATGTTACTTTTTTGATGCTTAGTCAAACAATAACATATTATGAGACTACATGACTAGATATCAACCTCTGATATTACTTAACATATATCAAGTTTATGTGCCTGCAATTGGACTTCAATAAACAGAGCAATAATCGAAGGTAAACCATAAAGAAAGCAAGATACCTGAAAAATACAATTGCTGGATTTTAGTAAATTATGTTTTAAAAAAAAGCCTGCACATTCAAATTTGTGGAGGTGCTATGAGGTTTCATTGTAAAACAAAAATTTCCAATATAAAATATAGTAAGAAATAAGATCTTAATGAATGAAAGCGAAACCACTAGGTTAGATCTTGTTTTTTATCCTTTTAGTAACATTAAAATTTGAGGCTTTAGTTATTCGGGGGCCTTGAGCATTTGTCTAGCCTTACAAATAACAGAAATTGGGGGTTTCGCGATTTGAAGCTTTTGGCGATGGCGACTAGGGTTTCTGACAATGGTGAACAGAGCCAAGCTGGATCAAAACAAGAAGATGGTTTTCTCTACTGGGATATGAAAAACAAAGCGGAGGGATCTAACACGAAGCACGAAAAGTCCGATGTACAAGGAACTCGAAATCAAAGGAAACAACCCGATAAGAACACCAAGGCAGAGAGGATTTTGTCGGTGAATAGTAAGTTCACTATTTCTATTTATTTCACGAATTTTACAACTGATGTCACAGCCAAAGACCTGTATAAGAAATTCGCGGACTGGGGTAAGATAGTGGACGTATATGTAGCGAATCGGTTATCCAAATCCGGGAAATGGTTCGGGTTTGCCAGGTTTATAAATGTTGTTAATGTTAAACAAATGAATCTTAATTTGAGAACGATTTGACTTGGGAATCATCACATGTTTGCAGATGAGGCTCGTTACCAAAGACGATCAGTGAACACTAACAAACAACATTTTGACTGTAAAACGACTAACCAAAGCAAAATTAAGAAACCTACATCTGAGGTCAAACAAACTTATGCGAGTGTGGTAAAAGGTATGAATTCGACAGTGATGAAGAAAGTGGTCATAAAGTCAGCTGCCTCGGAGGGCCTTTCTTCGGTATGTTCTTTGTTTGGAAATTTTAAAGATCCTCGCTCAATACCTGTAATTCGGGGTCTGACTATTGCGGAAGGTTTCTTGGGCATTGAATTTCGATATATCAGTGGCAGATGGATACGAATTACGTTCCCAGATGTGCTTACGAAAGAAAATTTTGTGGAATGCAAAGCTTTAGCATCTTTATTTGTTACTTTTGAATCTCCCTCAGTGATATTTGTACCTGATGAAAGGATGGTTTGGCTTGAATTCACTGGAGCACCCATGGGCACTTGGAATCGAGACGCACTTTCTCCGATGGCGGGTCTAAGGGGGAAAGGAATATTCTTTGATGATGATATCGAAGAAGCTTGTGCTGTTGGCAAGGTGTGCACGTTAATTCCTAATCAGCAACACATAAGTGAAACTTTTATTGTTGAATTTGATGACACTGAATACAAAGTACATGTTAGAGAACTTGCTCTTTGGACCCCGCCTATTGGTGGATCAACTCCATCCTCGAACGACGACTCTGATTCTGAAAACTCTGTTTCGTCTAGTGTGGAAAGTTACTCAGTCGCTTCAGAAGAAGAAGGTAGTGATGCTACCTACGACCAAAAAATAGTAGACTGTGATAGTACGGGTTCCTTTTCCAAAGATCCATCAGAAGACATATTCTCTTTACATAGAACCATTCACCATGTAGAGCTGGAGAACCAGAAGAAACAACCTCCAAACAACTTGACTCTGCACAAGAGAACCAGAAGAAACAACCTCCAAACCCCCGGAGTTTGCACAAATTGATGGGAACCAATCAAGGGATGATGGCAGTAAAAACGCATCGACAGAGACACCATCTAAACCTCCTGGATACTCCCATGTCATCGAGCCAGATGTTTCAGGGGATAAGGGAGCAGCTAGCGAACATTCAGAAGTGAGAAAACCAGTCACGTGCAACTCCTTGCATGATGAGATTCACGCTATTGATAACATGGGACATAACATGGGTTTTCCGATTAAGGATCCAGAATACATTATTGAGAAAGTTATTTGTAAGGATCGTGAAGCTGAGGTTATCCCATGAGTATATTATCCTTAAATATTCGTGGTAGCGGGTGTCCTTATAAATGGAAAACTCTTCGTAACGTTTTAGCAAGGCATAAAGTTTCATTTCTTGGTATTCAAGAAACAATGTTGTCTGCTCACAATTTACGGAGGCTTGCTTGTTTATGGGGTAATCAAAGGTTTGGGTTTGCTGAATCTTTAGCAACAGGTAGATCAGGCGGTATTGTCTCTCTTTGGGATCCATTAACTTTCTCGGTGATTTCAAATGTATGTCGGGATAACGTAGTTATCGTAGAGGGTAGATGGACAACACTCAACGTCCACTGTTTTTTAGTCAATGTCTATGCTCCTCAAGGGGAACGTGACAAGAAGAATCTTTGGGGATTTTTAATACAATTTAAAGAAGATAATCCTGGTAACTATGTCTATTTTGGTGATTTTAATTCAGTTAGAGCAGCGGAGGAGAGGTTTGGGAATTCGTTTTCAGAGGCTAATTCAGAAAAGTTTAACGAGTTTATACGTCGGATAGAGGTGGTCGACATTCCTCTAGGAGGCTATCGTTTCACCAGGTTTGCAACGAATGGGATGAATGCTAGTAAATTGGATCGCTTCCTTGTCTCTTTTACTCTTATTGACAGTCTACCAAATGTGGAAGCGGTTGTTCTTGACGATGTTATTTCAGATCATAGACCGATTCTTTTTAGAAACAAGACTCGTGACTTCGGCCCAATTCCTTTTAAAATGTATAGTTCGTGGTTTCAACTAGATGGATTTGATAACTGCATCTATAATTCTTGGAATGCAGATTTGAATAATACTCATTCTGGTACTATTTCTCTTAAGTTGAAATTGCAAAGGTTGAAAAAAGATGTCAAATGTTGGAAGCTCAATATGGTTGGGTATAAGCAAGCACGTGAACATCTCACTCAAGAGCTAAAACTGCTGGTGCAACTGCTGTTCAGACTCGCGCACAAGTGATCCATGAGTTTTTTTATTTTTTAGAACGGCGTGTTAGTTTGTTAGTGGTTCGAACCCTAGCAGTGACATCCAAGCGGGCAGTATGCTAGCGGTTGGAACCCGAAGGCACCCCTGGAGACCAAGGGTGCGATAACACGGCCCGCACGCGTCCGAAGAGCTAAGTAGTTAAGGACCAAAATTTTGGTGTTTCGGTCAAGGACCGGTAAGCGAAATATCGTTTTTTTCGGTGGTATTTCGGTAATTTTAAATATTAATATTTTATATTATATATATATATATTTTTATACTTTATATAATATCTCTATAATTTTTTAGTATATAAAAGTTTGCATATAATATTTTATATAACTATTGGACTAAAAAAGACTTAAAACAAGATTTAAGGGCTCAATATGAAAATAGTATGTGGATATTATATTTTACAGTATATGATAAAATCATGGAATACAGTTGTCTATACTTTTACAGGCTTTATTATATAATATACATACTATATCTATATATATATATATATATATATATATATATATATATATATATATATATATATATATATATATATATATATATATATATATATATATATATATATATATATATATATATATATATATATATATATATATATATATATATATATATATATATATATATATATATATATATATATATATATATATATATATATATATATATATATATATATATATATATATATATATATATATATATATATATATATATATATATATATATATATATATATATATATATATATATATATATATATATATATACATATATCTATATATACATATATACATATATATATTATATAATATACATACTATATCTTTCCCCTTCTACCAAACTAAATCAAAATCAATCATACTTCTACAGTATCTCTCCCCTTCAACGATCCCCCCTTCATATGTAAATAACGATCAACCTCAACAACAGAAATATTATATCTCTCCCTTTCTATTATATAACTATATATGTTTATATTTGGGGATCCCCTTTCAACAACAGTAAATCTTCTTCAACTTCATCACCCTCTTTTACTTCAGAAAGATCAACTGCTGCTTGATATCGCTGCTGCTGCTTGATTGCTTGAAGAAAAATAGGCCAGAAAAAGTTTGTTTTCTTAAGTTTGGCCCAAAATAGTAACAAAAAATCAGAACCGGTAAAACCACTTAAACCACCGAAATTTGGAAGGTTGAATTTCGGTCAATATCGCCGATAATCTAGGAAACGAAATCAAAACCGAAATTAGATCCAAGCACCGAAAACCGGTATACCATCGAAATTGATAACATAGCCGAAGAGGTAAATGCCCGAGACCATGGGGAATTGAGATTCGATCCCTGGTCTCCCAGCCAACATCCCCTCCCCTAGAACCTCGAAGAGGGCCCCAGGTGGCCACTTGATCTAAGACCAAGTGGTTAAGTTATCCATGAGTTAAAGGTTTTGGACCAACGTGAAAACAAAGATCTCCGTCAGAAATCCAAACTCAAATGGCCTATTGAGGGTGACGAAAACTCCAAGTTTTTTCATTCCGTTGTTAATTGGAGGAGGCGACAATCCTTGATCCGTGGAATTAAAATCAATGGCGCATGGGTGGATGAACCAGCAGACATCAAACAAAGCTTCTTCAACTTCTATTCAAATAAGTTCAGCAAGTTTGATGGAGTTTCATTCGATGTTGATCCTTTGGGTTTTAAAACTCTATCAGATGTACATGTAATGCGACTTCAGATGGAGATCACAGAGGATGAAGTAAAAGCTGCCATATGGGATTGTGGGGCCGAGAAATCTCCTGGACCTGATGGAGTTACGTTTGCATTCATCAAACGTTATTGGGATATGGTAAAAGATGACATTATGGCCTTTGTTAGGGATTTTTTTGCTTCTGGTGTTCTTCCTCCCGGATGTAACTCTTCTTTTGTTACACTCATACCGAAATGTAAAGCTCCACTTATTATCTTTGACTTTAGGCCTTTTAGTTTGATAGGCATTCAGTATAAGATCATAGCAAAAACTTTAGCGAATCGACTGGCTATGGTGGTGGACTCCATAGTTAGTGTGGAGCAATCAGCATACATTAAAAACAGACACATTTTGGACGGCCCTTTGGTGTTGAACGAAATTATCGATTGGTATAGACGTAAGAAGCGCAAGCTACTCATGTTTAAAATCGACTTCGCAAAGGCCTATAATTCGTTGTCATGGGATTACTTGTACAAGATCATGGAAGTAATGGGATTTGGGCCGACTTGGATTCAGTGGATAAAAGGGTGTTTGTCATCGGCGAGGGGGTCGGTTCTCGTTAACGGGAGCCCAACTAAGGAGTTTGAAATTAGACGGGGATTGAGGCAAGGGGATCCTATGGCCCCGTTCTTGTTTATTATTGCTATGGAAGGGCTTAACGTGGCGATTGATAAGCTTGCTAAGCAACGACTATTCAAGTATGCCTACATTAATCAGGTACCCGTGTCCCATTTGTTCTATGCCGACGATGCTATATTACTATGTGATTGGTCTGCTGAGAATGTTAAGGTGATTCGCACTGCCCTCCAAACATTCTATGTTGTGTCAGGATTGAGGATTAATTTTCATAAGTCTTCTATTTTTGGGATCGGGGTCCCTACACCTGACATTAATGTTATGGCAGAACACATTGGGTGTAGACCTGCGACTCTTCCTTTTATGTACCTCGGCATCCCGGTGGGTGCTCGAATGACTCGTATTAAACATTGGGATCCAGTTGTTAATAAATTTAAAAAACGTTTAGACGGTTGGAATGCAAACCTCTTGTCTATAGGGGGAAGAGCCACACTTCTTACATCTGTTCTTGGAGCATTAGGGGTCTATTATTTCTCATTGTTTCGAATGCCGAAAGTTGTTTCTATGAAGCTTGAATCGATTAGATCTCAGTTTTTTTGGGGGGGCTCAAACACGAAAAGAAAAATGCCATGGGTTAACTGGAAGATGGTGCTTGCGGGAAAGGAAGTTGGTGGTTTTGGCTTTGGTAGTCTTGACGCCCTTAATCTTGCTATGATCTATAAATGGAGATGGCAGGCTGTTAATAATCCAGACGCTATTTGGGTAAAGATTATCAAAGCAATCCATGGTTCAGATTCTTTTTTCACTTTTAAAGCTAAGGGTTCCGACACTTGGGACAGAATTTGCTCTGCATTTTCAGAAATTCACTCCATAACCAATCTTCCTTCTGATGTCATTATGAAAAAAGTTGGAAATGGAAACACGACTAAATTTTGGAATGACTATTGGGTAGAGGGTGGTACTCTAGCAATGCGATTCAACAGGTTGTTTGCTTTGGCAGGGTCCAAAAATTGTGTTATTAGAGACCGATTTGACGGCACGAACTGGAGATGGGATTGGCGTCGTCATGTACGTGGGGGTGTGGAACAAGAACAACTTACATCCATGGCCCAAATGCTTGATTCTGTGAGTCTCACAGATCAACAAGACTCTTGGGTGTGGAGATACCGCGGCGAAAACTCCTTTGCTGTTCGTAACCTCCGGATTGTGATTGACAGTTACACTCTTCCTGCTGCCTCTTACACTACTAGATGGAATCGGTTTATGCCCAAAAAGGTAAACATCTTCACGTGGAGGTTACTTCGTGATGCTCTTCCGACTCGTTTTAATCTCAGGTCGAGTGGTATTCAACTTCAAAGAATTACATGCTGCATCTGCACTTCGAATATTGAGACGTGTGAACACTTATTCTCGGCTTGCAATGTTGTACAAACGAGATCCTTGTTAGCAAGATGGACACAACTTGATTTCCCTTTATGCGCTCCAAACGAACTACTACATTGGTTGGATAATCAAACTTATAATACAAATTATAAGAGGATTTTGGAAGGTATATTTTTCGCATGGTGGTGGTCACTGTGGAAGCATAGAAACAATGTCCACTTTCGGGCTATGAATGCAACGAGTGAGGAGTTGTTTAATCAGGTTGTTTCTATATCTTATCTTTGGCTAAGTACTCGTTGTAATTGCTTTTCCTTTTCCTGGACTTTGTGGCAAGTTAGCCCGAGTCATTTGATGTAGTCTTTATAGTTTTTGGCGTCTTGCCGAAATTTTAATTTTATATAATTTAGCCGTTCCTAAAATAAAATTAAAAAAAAAACTTAAAAACTACATCAATAAATTATACTCTTTTCGTCTCATAGTCATTAGAATTTAGAAGTGTTTTATTTTGATATTTAAAATCTTTGTTTTTCAAACTTTGACCTTAAATAAAAAAAATTTAATGTTATATATCTATACTATTTTATAAAAAAATAGCCCTCATTGTTGAAAGTTACATGGGAAAAATGTCTAAAAAACTCTTAATAATTATATTACACTATCAGTCATTTATCTTTTAAAATACCCTTTACACTAATTACTTTTACATCGATTATCAACACCACTCGACGCCGTCTCTACCGCCGACAGTCGTCCCTTACCACCACACCGTTGCCACCTAGAACACCGCCGCATTGCGCGGGTACCGTACTAATATTACTTGATAAAAATTATACCAATGATTACATTTTCAAAACTCCATCAATTCATAAAACTTTCAACAAGATATATAATACAAATAAAAATATTTAAGGTAAAAGTTATAAAAAAAAAAGTTTAAAAGATTAAAACATGACACTTCTAATGAGACGAAAAAATACCGCATTACAAATTTGCAAATGCTAGATTATAGTTTTTTTTCACATGTGCCCTTGCACATATTTGTAAATATTAAATGAACAATACAAACAAAGAAAACTACATTTGATATGCATTAATGAAATACAAAACTTAAAATTTTATGATTAAGATTTTTATATTTTAAATAACATTACGTTCATTTATACTTCTAAACATGTGTTTTATGACACATTTTATTAAAAAAACAACCTTAAAAAACAACGAAAAAAAGTTTGATTTATAAAAGTGAAGCATCTATTGGTTGCAAATCAACCGATACGGCAGATAATGAAGTCAACTAATATCATACTACCCTTAAAGAAAAAGACTAAACTCATACTTTAGAATAGAAGACAAATTTCAATTCTGCCGACTGCCGCCACTAATTCACAATTCCATAATATTATTTATTATATATTATAATTTATTTATTGAGAAAGGGACTAAACTGACTTTAAATCAAAAACGTGTTTAGTAATCAAATAACATTACCGAATATCGATTGTTATGTTGTTTGTTGAACAGAAAAAACAAAAAAGGTGTTTAATCGTAAAAAAATAGAAGTAATTTTCCAAAGAACTGATATTTTTAAATTGTGGTTTTTTGAGAACAATTTTCATGAAAAAAGAAATCATTTTCTTATTTTTAAAAGATAATGTAGTTTTTTAAAGGTGTGCTTCAAAAACTCATGCTTATCATTTTTCAAACATTATTCATTTTAGAAATGAAAAACTTTTTGTGTTTTTTTAAAAATGATTAAACTATTGACTTAATTACGGCTAATACTTAGAAGCTTCAACTTATGAGTCTATGACCCCATCAAAACGGGCAATTTTTTACATGAACCTATTAACACGACATGACACGATTTTAGCAGGTTTCGTGTTTGACCTTAGTATGTTTTTCACCTTAACAAATCCAGACTTGTTAAAACCTATCACACCCACCTTTTAACAGATTTATTTTTAACAAGTTTCGTACTAACCTGTTATGCAAGCTCCATAGTCCCATAAAATGATGCATAAAATAGTTAGAGTCGCAAGGAACAATACTAGTGGAAGTGAAACAAGCTATAAAATATTGTTTGGGCCTTGCTAAATAGTAAATACAACCTTAAAGGTTGTACTTAAAATGCATAAAATAGTTGTACACTTATTATAAAATTTAAAAGTGAATTTTTGATATAGAATAAGCATATTAATTATAGCTCTTAGACTTATATTTAATATATAGAATATGATTAATCTTTCTAAAAACCCTTAATATATTCTATACTGTTGTATAAAAGAAAACTGTCAATAAGATAATTAAATACTCCGTAATTATGATGGAAAGAGATATAAATAAAAGGGGACTCCCATGCAGGTAGGTAGAGGTTAGGGTTTTGGGGCCCAACCCAGCCCATTAAGCCAACAAAGCCAGACTAGCATTCTAATTTTTCAATTCGTTTCAAACAAAAAAAAAGGTGTCGGTCATCTTACTTTAAAATATGGAAAATGATTAATCCTCGTAACCAATCCTTTTAAAATTCCTCCTAACTATATCATCATGACACTTGGTGAAACCAAAAGATGAGATTATAAGAGAGAAAATGAGTAGATTACACTTCTTAATTTAAGGTTTGGAAAATGATAAATCCTCCTAAAAAATAGCCTAATAATCCTCCTAATAACTTTAAAACATGACATGTGTTATCCACTTATTC
Organism: Erigeron breviscapus; assembly: GCA_034093135.1. Classification (NCBI taxonomy): domain Eukaryota; kingdom Viridiplantae; phylum Streptophyta; class Magnoliopsida; order Asterales; family Asteraceae; genus Erigeron; species Erigeron breviscapus. The sequence continues at coordinate 86,818,983 of CM067167.1, forward strand.
TCTTTCTTAATTGTATCTATTAATTTATACGCATGTCATGATCAAATTATTAGGAAGATAATTAGTCTATTTTGTTAGGAGGATTTATCATTTCCTTTAAAGTTTTTAGAATGACTATTAGACTATTTATTAGTAGGATTTATCATTTCCCTCAAAATATTTGTCTCCTGACTCCCGAGTATGTTCTCATTTCATTGCATTTATTACGGAGTACTTCATGTCTTTATCTTTAATAAGAACAAGCCAAACTTCGTACCAATATCATTAGTTGAATAAATGGAAGACGATGAATTTAGTAATAGATAATAGTTAGTGTAATGCATAGTTAAACTGAAAAATCGCATTTGAATTATTAGTACCTTCTTTGAAGAGATTGTCATTCCCACCACATTGTAAGCGCGACTTTCTGAAAAAAAAAGAAACCTTCTCAGCCAAGTAATCTTGATATGTACTAGATGGTGAAAAGCTAATGAACATTTCATGAATCACCCATTTTCAAGAATAATTTGATCCCTAATTAAACCATTGGAGATGACGAACACAGATAGCAGAAGGAAAAGAACTTGCTTGACAAATAAAAAGGATAAGAAAGAAAACCTGCTATGTGGTGTTGTAAAGTTCATATCGTTTGACAATGTACCCATCGCGTTAATGTTTGGGGAAAACCAAAACAAAAAATTCTTCTTTTGGGTACAAAGGGTAGAAATGGAATTAGTCATTTTTCCAATATCTACGATCGCATATATACCAAACGTGGTACACACCGTGGTTATTTCCCCCAGTTGAATGCTACGAGGTTTTGACCAGTATCAGACTTGATCAAAGTCTTCAACTTAGATACAATACAACCCACACAAGGATGGTATGTTTTTCCATAAAGGTATGTTATAAGCTATCTGACTAGACTCAGTCCTTTGAACCACCATCTACAAAGCACCAAACGTTTACATAAGCTACCCTAAAATCAAGCCTTTAAATCAGCTATCAGTCATGCATCAGGCCTTCAAAACATGTATTCGGGACTAAAGATGAGGTACCATTTGGGTCCATTGTTTTTAATCAAGCAATCACCAAGCTTTTTCAAGAAACCTTAAAGGATTAACAAAAATGTATGATCGTACTCAATGTGTAAAGAAGCATCACCAAATACTAGAGGTGGCATGCCACTCAAAGATTTCATGGGCCTAAATTCGGTACTCAGTGAGCCTTATTAGGCAACCTGTTTCTCACACACTTTACCTCGAGTCGACACTAAGATAAGTATGAGCGAACATTGAGGTCCATATCACTTTAATTTGGGTGTGTAGGTCATTGAGCATAAATACTATTCTGGTGACTAACTTAGAATTTTCATCAAGCACTTGGAGAGTTTTAGCTAACCATCTCCACGGTAACCTAGTGGTAAGGGATCTTAAAGATCTCAATTTCATAAACATAAGATAGTTTACGTTAGTGTGCACTTACAAACAAGAATCCAGTTCCACCAGTTAAGCATATTTCAACTCTTTGGCTTGTAGAGAAGGGCTTTGAAGGCAACCATGACGATTGACGAAGGTCATAATGTAGGACTATAAGAGCCACAAAGGTTGCCATGCATATGTACAAGTCCTGGAGTCCTGGACATCCATTGTTAGCTTCAAGAAGAAAATTAAAATCGAACTTATAATCATCTTAAAGACAAATAACAATTAGCAGCTAAACAAATGGGTAAAAAGTGGTAAAAATACCTTTGATGCTTCCAATAATGGCACCCACCACCATTTGATCTCACTCTCGTCCTTGCTATCAATATTATAAGCCACACCCAGATGCTCCACTTCTGCTAGGTTCCCACTTCCAACCGCTGAATCCTTTGATCCAGCCATTCGTTCTTTATGGTCCAGTCTTCATGATGATTCTACCAGCAGCACTGCTAACTACAGTCACAATTGCAGTGCACCGCCCGAAATGGTTTCCTGAGTCACAACAGATTCTCCAATCATAGTCTATTAAGTTATTCATCATGTTATCTATTGATGCAACACTATTTCCCAGCTTGTCCTCATGGCCACCTAACTTTATAGTAGGGCTGCAACCAAGTCGGCTTTTATCAAGTAACTCGAGCCCGAACCTTAAATTCAAGCTCGAAATACTTAACGAGCTAAGCTTGAGCCTTTAATGGCTCAGCTCGAATGGTTATCGAGCTTATGTATACTATCAGGCTTTTAGAGGTTTTGAAGCTCATGATGTATAGTAGAATGCATTTTGCTAAAGTATTTGCATATATGAACCTTAGTTACTGTTTACTAATGTCTAATACTCTACTCTTTATGATTATTGTTATTCTTAGACTTGGGTTTAAAAAAATTATGTTTTATATTTAAAAAGATGTTACTTTTTAAATTATAACGTTATCTTTTAACTTATGGAATGTTTTTTATTTAACTTAAGCATTGCGATCTTTTAAAGCCGTATTCCAAAAATAATCGAGCCGAGCTCGAGCCTACATACATAAAGTTCACACAAAAGAAGCTTTGGCTGTAATGCACAAAAAGATTATCAGACAATCGATTTTTATAAAACAACAAAAAAAGAAAGAAGATTACCCATAAATTTGTAAGTGATAATGAAAGCATGCAATATGTCTTCCAAATTTTTTTTACCTTAGACACGCCCTTCCTGTTGAAGAAACATATCTAGAATTACTTTACTATAATAAGCACATCCATCATATTCAGTTCACTAGAAATAGTCACACACAAAGATAGGTTTCTATCAATAATGCATTTGATGAAACTATTATACATACTTAGAAAAAACATGATCACTGAAGATGGCAAAGTAACCAGAATAAAAGAGGTTTGGATAAAAACTAGTCCTTTTTAGCATTGACCAAATTTCAAAACATGCTTGTGGACACTTTATATCTGTTGAACTTACAAATAATCAGAGATATACTTTGACTTAAAAAGGAATATTTGATTCGGGCAACAAAAATATGGACAATTTTAAACCCATCTGATATGTTCCCCTCTACCTAATTAATTTGATTTGATCAATCTGAGGTAAACCAGACTAAAAGCCAAAATCGACCCATGCAAAAGTAAATGGGTCAATATGGCGATGGCCACGTCAAATTATAAGATATGTAGATGCAAAAAAATTTAGCAGCTTACACAGGAGCCAAGTGACTTGAAGATATCGGTATATATAGATTTACTTCCGTTCGCCAATTCAACTCCAATGGCATGCTCAGACGAATCCATCATTTGCACTACTACCTGCGTATGTAATAAAATGTCCAGTCATTAAGTTCTGTTTCAAGTCAGTGACTCCTTTATGTTCTAACACAAGTATTCAATATAGCTACTCACTCATTAGCCACCATATACGAATAAGAATGCCTATTAATGTGGCTACAAGAAACAGCATTGGAAACCTATATAAGGCTCATAAAATCAAAGTAACCAATGTTATCACTTTATCTCTAAAACCAATACACAATTATAGTACACACCAAAACATACAAATGATGAAAGGTGATATACGTTACAATGTTAACCAAACTTGCAGTCAAAATTATGACTCGTGATGACAGCAAAGATCATGTTGTACAGCCAATCACCAAGACAAACTTTATCTATTCGTGTCTCTACCATTAAGCATAGCTAATTGTAATATAACCTAAAGTGAATAACCCTATTACTATTTCCAAATAAAACCACTATACATTATTAAGACCTACAAAAACTGAAAAATAAGAAACCTAACGAAACCAGCTATACGTTGATGTAAAATTAAACCTCCAAATAATGTGCATCCAATTGTTCCGTTTAGATAAAGTGAAAGATATACCACCAAACATGTGCATGCCACAAAAGAGAAAGTAGTCATAAAATTATATTCTTACTGCCCAAATTTTACCAAGTAATAGAACTGAAGAAGGTCATGGTTTACATACTATCCATACTGATGTACAGGGGAGCCTGTAATCAACAAAACTGATGTATGCAAACGACGTTGTTCAGCTTCTTAGACTCATAAGCCATTTAGAATCTATTCAAAGCACAAAAACCATAACCCTGTATAAAAGAACCACAGAATTGTATATTTGGAACATGAAAAAGCAATTAGAAAAGCATACCGTAATAATGTGACAGAGCAGAGGATCGCACTAAAAATCTCCTATTTTGAAAAGCACTCCATAATAATGTGACACACAGCAAGCTGTGCAAAAACTAGAGTGACGCTTCTGCTTTAACCTACCAGGCTCCCATAAGCAAGTCCTTCTGGTCATAAAGAATTCAAAAAGACAAAACTAAGGAAGATCAGTAGCACACGGCAATTTCATGATAAGAAGACATCAAGCCGATACAGCCAAAAACAACAGACATGAACTTGAAAGAGACAGTAACAAATAATCATCATTTTAACTGGCCCAGACAGTTCTTGGCACCCAACATACCTACAAACGAAGAAAACATCTTAATACACAGGAAAAATGTATAAATCAGGAGATAAGCAGAGCCCCGGAGAAGAAATATAACTATTGCAGATTGCAGATGGGCCAGCCATTAAGAACACGGAGCCACCCATTTTCTAGTTCTGCTGCTTCTGCATGATGATAGGTTGACAAAATGTATCCTCAGGGCCTTAAGCATGCAGAAAGAAAAGAAGAACAGAGCAATGTAAATCATCAAAATAGAAACAAAGACAGGAATAAAATGAAATCTTACGAGGGAAATTGAGAAGGCACAAACACAAAGAATAGGACACATTGTTCTCCTAACACATATGTAATTCACAAGCAATCATGTTTTCAGAAACCCCTTAACCAAGAAGAATACGAGCTAAAAAGTGGAAAAGAAATAGCGACGATCAATCCGCCAGTCACCTAGAGCAAACTTAGACCCGCAAACATACAAGTAACTTCATAAGAATCACTTAATCACAAGAAAAACTGAACCAAACTATATAAAAGTAATTGTACAACTGGGATACCAAAAGAACCTCCTGACCAACAGAACCAAACAAACGCACAAGATAATCAGTAGACTCTTAACCCAACCTGGCACTCTATGAAATGAAGAACATCAACAACAATCTAACCCCAACTTGGCAGCCAATGAAACAAAGAACATAGACCAACCTGCCATTATAAAAACCTTTATAAGATCATCCCATCATACAATCTTTCAAAAACATCCTGAATTATGATGACAAGGCACAGATTCACCGGTAAAGGATAGCTTTCCAGCTAGACAACACAATAATCCAAATCTAAAATCAACAACATTAAAAGAGAACTGACCAGAGGTGAGGGATTAGATCCTTATCATTCTAATGCAGGGAATTCTATGATGAGAGAAAATGGAGGGCCTACTCAAGGTGATGCTCTAACCAAAAAATACTATGTTCAAGCTCAAGCTTGTAAGCCACTTGGAATCAATCAGCAAAAAAAAAAAAAACACGCCACTGCAACAGCAAAAAGTGAACAGACAGAATATATCAGTTAAATCGACATACAAATTACAAGACCTTAAACAACAAAACGTGCAAGAAATCAACGTAAATAGAAATGACACACCAGAAGATCAAGAAACATAGAAGATTAGAGAGTGAAGCAACGTATCAACCATCCCCTACTTTAATAGTTCTGAACAGGCATTACCTACGCCTCCTGATTTGAAGAGGTATTCAGTGAAAACGTGATTCACGTAAATTACAACAAAAAAAATGATGCCAGATATATAAAATCAATAGTGTAAAGCAAACCAGAATTTAACTTCTACAAGTCAACAAAAAACTATAAAAGCAAGAAATACAAGATATTGAACCTGACATCATACATTCCCTTGGTTGATGATAACAGGATATCAAATATAATCCTGTTGCTATTGTAGCAATGACCCGTCCATCAGTCTCATAAAAATCAAGGGAACCTAAATGCACATATGAAATTATGTAGCCACTATGTATGATAATCCAAGAAAATTAATGGAATGAGAAAAATAAACAATTGAGAAGACGGTAATATAGAATAAGAACCTGAGAAACGACACTTACAACCTGAAGAATCCAGAGTCACAAAGTGTAGCTTAATATTGGAATGACTGGAACAAAACTCATACATGCAAAACAAGCACTTTCTCATTACATATTTATATAGCAAACAAGCACTTACATAATATCAAATAGTCCATTTCAAGTATATTTACTAAAACCAATTTCATGTTCATATTTATATAGCACAACAAGCAATTCCTCTATTAAGTTTTTGATTTGATCTAGTTTTAAAGCTAAATTCATATATCAAACAGTCCATTTCTAGTCTATATCATTGAAACTGAACACATGTTCAAGTGTGTACCCAAAAAAAAAAGCCTCATCACATAATTAATCAGTCTTGTTTAAAAGATAGTTCTATATGATATCGAGTTGTACATCTCTAGTCAACTTGTTGCAAGAGAATTAACTGAATACATGGTTACTTCAAGCAGGGGATTTGAAAAAGCAACTAATAAAAGTTTTCAAAATGACTCAAAATAGGAGAAGTCAAATGCAAATGCAATCCCACTACAAGAACAGCCTACATACAAACGATCAACCCCCGAGTACAAGCCTCAAAGTACAAGAAAAGTTGAAACAGATGTTTAGGTGCTCTAGTATATAAGAATACAGAAGCATAGGTACAACTCAAAAACATATGTAGCATATGCAACCCCAATAATAAAAATTTCAAAATCACACAAAATAGGAAAAGTCAAATGCAAATGCAATCCCACAACAAGAACAACCTACATACAAACGATCAACCATGTACAAGCCTCGAAGTACAAGAAAAGTTGAAACAGGTGTTTAGGTGCTCTAGTATATGAGAATACAAAAGCATATGTACAACTCAAAAACATATGTAGCATATGCAACCCCAATAATAAAATTTTCAAAATCACACAAAATCAGATAAGTCAAATGCAAATGTAATCTCACAACAAGAACAACCTACATACAAACGATCAACCCTCGAGTACAAGCCTCAAAGTACAAGAAAAGTTGAAACGGATGTTTAGGTGCTCTAGTATATGAGAATACAAAAGCATATGTACAACTCAAAAACATATGTAGCATATGCAACCCCAATAATAAAATTTTCAAAATCACACAAAATCGGAGAAAGTCAAATGCAAATGCAATCCCACAACAAGAACAACCTACATACAAACGATCAGCCCTCGAGTACAAGCCTCAAAGTACAAGAAAGGTTGAAACAAATGTTTAGGTTCTCTAGTATATAAGAATACAGAAGCATATGTACAACTCAAAAACATATGTAAACCCATTACTAACAACGCCAAAACCACATAAAGTAGGAAGAGTCGAAAGCTAAAGAAATCTCCACTACAAGAACCTTCGAACAGACGATCAACGGTCAAGTACAAGCCTCAAAGTACAAGAGAAGTTTAAACGAGTGTTTAAGGTGTTCAAGTAGTTGAGAATTGCAAAAACGATTAAAAACATTGAAACTAAATGTAATCCCAGATGTCAAAATAGACGAAATATGGCAAGCGAAAAAACAAATATCATTGGTGAATATCAAAACCAAATTAAAAAAAAGAAAAAGAAAAGCCCCTTATGAAAAACGCATTCCACGCTACAACAACCTAGATACACAATTAACCTCGAATAGATAGCTTCAGTGGAGGTGAGACAGGTATTTAAGCGTTCTCAAGTCGAGGATTAAGGGTTCTTGAATGTGAGGTAACGTGTTTTTAACAAAAGAGGACTTGCCAGATATTATAAATTCCTAATTGAATAGCTCTGAAATTTATAAAATCATTGATAATAACATATAGCTTTTTTCAGACAATCAGAATTGTTTCTTTTTGATATGGCCATTGTTATTAAAAGAGTAACTAACTAAATAATTCACTAAATTAAAAACAGATAATGAAAAGAAAAAAAAAAAAAAAAAGAGAAAAGATACAACCCTGATTACTTCTTGAAATCGACGAAAGAAGATACAAAACTCCGAATCCTTTGATCGCCTTTCAAAACCCTAACTGCACCGAGGAGTATATATGCTGCAGAATAACATTGAAATTAAAGACCAATTGTTATTATTAATCATTGAATAGACAAAGATATCGAATACATACATATGGTTTGATTATTATTATTATATTATACATATATAATTACATACATACGTACACTGTTTGTATCTAATTATTAGGGTTTATGAGCGAATTTAGGGCTTCTAAATGCAATGCGTGTGAGAGTTTGGTTAACGATTTAGATTTTTATAACATACAGTTGTCAGGTGGAAATACGGTGTCGGTTTCTGGATTTGACGTTGCTCCAACGCGGGAATCTGTCACAATTTTTATATTTTATTTTCAAATTAATTGATAATATCATACGAGTAATAGATAAAATGATTCTTATATTTTACTTATAAATTTCATAGACCAAAAATCTAATTCTAACAAAAATGTAATTGTGAGGAACTAGATTGTAAATAGTCATTGTGTATTTAACATTTATTCTGGTAAAGGTTAGGGTTTCCAGATCAAACAACCTGGATATTGTTGTCCGAAATCTCATAATGTCTGCTCTTTAACGGAAGAAGCGAAGAGGATGGTCGGGGATGCTTTCATTACCAACTTTCAGACTCCTCTTCAATACATGGATCTAATGATGAAGTATGGGTATTCCAGAGTCAGATTCAACAACTACAGGGAGTACTTCAAATCATTGGCGAATCCAGGATTTCAATTTAGGTAGGTCATGATCCTCGGCTTATTTAAATCGAAAAAGTGGGTGTTGGTTGTTCTGGTCATTTTGGGTTGATACTATAGCATGAATTATGTTATAGCATGCATTATGTGTGTTAATGTGTTATGAAAAATAAATCATGATCTAACTTATTATAATATGAGAAACACGACATTAACACCATCTATAACATGAAATATACTTATTACTAGAATAAGATACATACATTATCTATAGCATGAAAAGTTTTGACCTTTAAATTAATAAAAGCATTTGACACATGAATTCTTTTCTATATAATATGGCTAAAATCTAATTAGAGGCCACTTGAAATGCTAAAATTTTTATTAAAATTAATCATAAAAGCTTAGTTATATATAAAGATCTTATCTTTAACTTACTATGTGATTTAATCATTATATATTATATTATATATTACTTATAAATAACAAACTAGTGTATCTTTTGGGTAAAGAGCTACTCCGTTTAAACTAAAAACAAGATTAAAACTTATGACCTCTAAATTTTACAAACTTGTGTATTTGTTACTCAAATTTAAATGCTTTTTATTTTATCTTTATAAAAAAATATTTGACTCTTCAAAAATTCTATATAATTTATAGAGTTAAGTACTTTTTTCGTCCCTGTGGTTTATCGTTTTATCACTTTTCGTCCTCGCCGTTAACTTTTGGCTAAAATCATCCCCGTGGTTTGCATTTCGTCCCTGCCGTTATAACTTTGCCGTTAACCCCCTCACATGCAAGTCACGTGAGGGGCATTTTTGTCTTTTCACCAATTTAAGTGCAAAAATCATCCCTGTGGTTTGTCGTTTTTGCATTTTTCATCCTCGCCATAAGGATGAAAAATGCAAAAACGACAAACCATAAGGATGAATTTTGCACTTAACCATGGGTGAAAAGACATAAATGCCCCTCACGTGCCTTGCACGTGAGGGGTTAACGGATCCAGGGACGAAAAGTAAACCACAGGGATGATTTTAGCCAAAAGTTAACGCCGAGGACGAAAAATGAACAAACGATAAACCACAGGGACGAAAAAAGTACTTAACTCTATTTTATAAAAAAAAGTCATATACATCATTACTAATATTATATAAATAGTCGAGAGTCATAAAAATTTTCTTGTGGAATCCTATTATAAATATTTATTTTCCCTAGATCAAAAAGGTATAATTTGAAAAAGAGTATGATAAAGAGAGAGGGATTTATATGAACTTTTAGTTAAACTTAAAGAGGCTTAAAGAAAATATCATAAATGACATGACTCAAAGATTCTCTTTTCATTTCTTTCTCCTCTGTCTTTGTGTCATATCTTTCAACCAAAATTTTAACTAAAACCTCTATTAAAGCTTGAAGCCTGTTTTTTTTTTCTTCATTAACTAGTTCAATGGTTAAATTAGAAACTACTTTGTTTATAAAAAAGCTTAGTCCATAATCATTTAACATATAAGGTAGGTCCTCACAAGAAAATTGCATAGGTCCTAAAAATACTTATATACAAGCTCTAAATATTTTTCCAAAACTAAGGTAGACCTACCTACTACTACACTAGGTCCGCCCTTGCTTCAAATTAATGATTCAGGTGATCCATCATATCATATCACTCCCAATTTTCTCTATATATATAGAAAATTCACCTGAATCATTAATTTGAAGTACTCCTTGTAGTTGTTAAATTTGACCCCAAGAATACTCATACTTCATCATTAGATCCAGGGAGCCTGTATTTAAAAGGAGTGGTAATAAAGGCATCCCCGACCATCCTCTTCGCTTCTTCCGTTAAAGAGCAGACATTATGAGATTTCGGACAACAATATCCAGGTTGTTTGATCTGGAAACCCTAACCTTTACCAGAATAAATGTTAAATACACAATGACTATTTACAATCTAGTCCCTCACAATTACATTTTTGTTAGAATTAGATTATTTAATAAAAAAAACAAAAAGTTACTTTTAAAGATGTTGAAAGTTATGTAATATTTTTACTTAATACCCTTTAATCTATGTTATCTAATTAAAAAAACAAGTTATTTTTAAAATTATTGAAATGTTGCTTAATATTTTCACCTAATACCCTTTAAAATATTTTCACCTACACTACCCTTTTACTATGACATTAATGATTAAATTACACTATGAATCCTTTATCTTTTAAAATATCTCCATTAACACTTTACTTTAATTATTTTACATCAACTATCTACACCACTCGTACTTCTCATTATAGCTCAATGGTTGAGCACCAGCTTTACATACTGGAGGTCTCGAGTTCGAGACATGGGAAGGACATTTGAAGGAATTTCACAATAAAGTCCTCCAGTGAAGCAGGTTTGAGTCCTGCAGAGGGGGCAGGGTTTTATCCCAATTAAATGTCGTGCCTTCGGGCGGTTTAGTTGGGAGTTTCTCCTCCTACTAGGTATTGAGGGTGAGAGGGCTCTCTAGCGCGGACCTGGTTAAGACAACGTAAGCTAGATCCCCTGTTGCGAGCAAATGATCTACACATTTCAAAAAAAACTATCTACACCACTCGACGTCGCCTCCACCACCAACAATCACCCCACCACTACACCGTCGCCGCACACAGTACCGTGCTAGTATATAATAAATAAAATAATTGCATTTTTTTAACATGTAATTTCTGTTTTGCATTTTTTTAAGGAAAATCATAACAACAGCTATTACTAATAATTTAATAAAAAATTATACATTATATATTAAAAACTAAGTAAGTGTAAAGTAATGCGTCTTTTTATAGTACTATTTTTGAGTTTTTCTTTTTAAAATTTTTTTCTCTTTATTTATATACTTTTATTCATTAATTTAAGATTAATGATGTGCCACAATATCATCGATCATCTTCATTTTTAAAAGAAATAAGCTCATAATGGGTATGTTTGGCAAAAGTAGGTGTACCTGTAGCTTTTAGCTGTATATGTGAGTTGTAACTTTTCATCAAAGCTGTTAACAGTAGCTTTTATTTTTTAGAGGTGTTTGACACGATAACTGTAGTTGCAACTTAAAAATATAAATGACTAAAAAGGACAAAATATTATAACTATAAAAATTTCACCACAAATAAGTATATGCATAAAAACACTTAAAAGTAAATAAAATGCTAATAAGAAATCATCGGCGTCGTGCATCCCATATTAAAGCAGCAATCTCATCTCGGGTATGTTTCATCTCATTAAACGTTCCTTCAAAGGAGTTTTCGAAGTTTATTCCATGACCATAAACATCACGAAGTTCGTCGCGTGGTATGTAATTTGGATGTTGTTCCATCACCGTAAATATCATGTCTTCTTGAGAACATGGACAATGAGTAACCTATCTGGTTATTAATAAATTTATGAGATCTCTAGCTGTAACCTACATACATGGACAACGAGTAATCTATCTAGTTGTTCTACGTATACTTCAAACGAAAATCATGAATCTATATAAAAGGTACTATGAACCAAAAAGTATATATATATATATATAAAGTATTACGTAAATAAAATATATATATATATATATAACAGATTATATGTATATAATCTAACTAAATATGTTCCTGATCCTAAATACAAACTAGAAACCCATAATTACATGATTATCATCATCATAATCAAATACATCAACATATATACATATCAAAATCTAAGCAACAAATATGCATATATTTGTAAAAATGTTTCATCCACATACATACCCAAGAGAAGAACAACGGATCCTTTGCTTGCTTCTGTGGGTTGATTTGTTGAATAATAACGTAAGTCGTATGAAGGAGATTATAAGAGAAGAGGCAATTAAAATAGTTTAAGAAGATTATAAGAGAAGATGCAGTTAAAATAGTTTAATAGGGTTACCAAAGACAAAACCCATGAATAATTACGTGAGGTTTAATTAGAGGGGTTTGTAAGTAATTTTGGACTCTAAAAGCTACATCCCAAATAAGAATGCTTCTTCATCCGGTGTTTAGTTTTGAAGCTTTTAGTTTCAAATTAAAAGTTAAAGCAAATCATTGCAAACAAAACTTTTAAATTTTTTTAGGAGTTTTTGGTTTAAAAGTAAAAGCTAAAGCTTCTTATAAGCTTTTGAAAAGCTTGTGCCAAACATAACCAATGAGTGGGAGTGAAAGAAACCTCTAACCCAATATAAAATCTAAAATTTTGTTATCTATACTATCTAAAGTCCTTTATAAAACAAACTATACCCCCATCTTTAGGTAATTAAGAACTTAAAAAGACTATATTATCCCTTCTTTTACATCTTTTATATATCACATACACAATTAGACTAAAATACCCTTAAAAAAATCAACCCCAAAACTATCATCACACACACATACAACGAAACTTTTTTATAAATGGCCTTTGAATTGAACGGTAAGCGTAGAACATGTTGTAATTTATTAGTGTCGCCGCAACGCGCGGGCACCCATCTAGTATTATAAAGCAAAAAGCCTCTAGATTTTCAACATTGAACTTAAATTTTAAATATTGATTTTAAGTACCTCCCCAAAATGCCCCTCTCATCTATTCTATATTTATCTAAAATAACTATAATACCCTTTCTCTCTCCTCAAATCTCAACCAATCATTTTTTTTCTCTCTCCTCCATAAATCATTTTATCCTTCTAATTCATTCAAAATCTTTTATCTCAAAAACCGTACATCGATAAATTATAAAAATTATATGGGTGTTCTTAAAATTTCATGCTCTTTTATTAGAGTGGTCATTCGATATACTTTCGACGAATTTTTAAATCCGAGGGCGGAACCCATACGGCTAAGACATTTGGCTATCACACTCTATGACATATCACATTCTATGACCTATCACACTCTATGACATATCACCCCACCTTCTTAGCGCCGCAACGCGCGGATACTTACTCTCGTATTACTATATTTAGGAAAGAATTGAACTCATGATATGAAGTTGTTTGAGTATTTCAATTCAACAGCTTGAAATAAGATACCTAATTTTGAATAAAATCAGCTAATTCCCTTTTGTAAATAGACCTCAAACGTTTTGTTAAGAATCGAATATAAAAAGCCAAAAAAGATACGGAGAAAAAAAGAAAGAAAAAGATGGGAATCGAACAAAAGCAAAAGAGAAAGCACTGCGATATGATGCTGCCACCTGGCCACTTATTTTTCCGAACCTCTTTTTACACACCTTTGCCAACATCCCAACTTGCTAGTTGCCACATCACGCAATAAAACTTGTACATTTATCTGAAGAAAACAAACCAATGAATCAAGACCATCATCATCAATATATATATAAGCTCTAAAGTATACATACAGTATTCGTATTACAACTCGAAAATTTAACCATCTCTTTCTGAGAGAGACGACGACTTCTATTTTCCTCATTCTCTACATACATACAGTACATTACACACAAACCTCTGTAAGCATTTATCAAAACCCTAATTTCCTTCTTTATTTTTGCATTTCCTTTTAATTCATACATGCATATACATATACATATATATTATTATGATATTATTATATATACATGCTATATAGGCATATAGTATATTTTCTTACATTTAGGAGGTTTTTAACTAAGCTTATATATAATGCTTATTATTAGTTGTTTCCAAACACAATACACAAACAACTTATTAGGCTTAATATTTTAATAATAAGCTAATTATAAAAAAAGCTTGTGAAAGGGGAGCTTTTTAAGAAATGCTTATTAAGGATTTAGGCTTTTTTGTTTGTTTGTTAATAAGCTAATACAGACGCCCCCTGACATTCACATGATGACATGATGTTATTATCGCCCAGTTTATCGATTTCTTATCGACCATGAATATTGCTAATTATTTTATGCGTTTTGTGTGTTTTTTAAATCCTTTTTAACTGTCCAACGTAGCGGTCAGGCGTCCTGGTGTCCTGGGGAAAGGTTTGCGAACCAGAACAGGGAAAACCGGAAAACCATCTCTGTTTATCATCTCTCTTACTGTTCTATAGTTGTAATGATTTCTCTAAGTTTGGTTTTGTCATCAAATTTTATAAATGATAGGCAAAGTTCTGAAATGATCATCAACATGTGGTCTGACATTCGATGTTCTTTTTTAAATACAACGATTTGCATTATAGGAAGAGTACAATAATTTCGTTTTAGGATGTTTATTCAGAAGTACAACGATTCCCTTGTAACTTCAGTAGTACAGTGAGAGTATACTGGTTGTGACTCATGGAGCATATTGAAATGATAAAAGGATGCTCTTAGTATCTAAGTTTTGTGAAAGATGTTGATGCTCATATTTGGCTTTAGGTAAGAGTATAACAATGAAAGGAAACTGTTTCCTTTTGAATGGCAAAGCCATCTTTGACTTTCGATGTCACATGGTTAAATGTGAACTTCGAAATGTAATCAGTTATGAAGGATTGAACATGATTGCGGATTTTGCTAAACATTACATATTGATATGGCAAGCATGATTGGTTGGTCATAAAACTTAAGCATCGAACCTCTCTTTTTTCTTTTCGAGTTCTTCATTCTTTTACCATGTTTGCCTAACACGATCAATGTGATTTTTTAAAGTTGACATATGTTATTCTATCTGCTTATATTTTGGAAGTATCATGCTATTAGGTGCTACCATGGAAATATCTTGGCCTCCATACGTCGGTAATGACTTCGTGTCTATCAAGTGTTATGTGCTGGATTTTTTCTCATTATCCACTTTCTTACTTGAGTAGAAAAATGTAGTTTATTATCGAATCTGTAGGATTATATTTTTTTAACATTAACCTTTTTAGGTACTTTCTACTGTAGTAATACGGTTTTGATACATGCCAATTGCTCTGTAGAATTGTACATATAAAGTGGTTCGACCTAGTGCTTGACGTTTGAAGGTGGGCACTTTTTGGATCAATGAAGAGTATATATCGCAGGTTAGTGATATACTTTTGCTAAAACTTGGGTCAGATGTTCTTGGTTTGTCTATCTGATTAAATCATTTTTTTTTCCAGCGCCTTTTTCAAGAAGTCAAATGATAAAGGGAGAATTATTTTAACTGCAGTCATGGGAATGATCTTAGGATATTTCATTGGTGTTTCTTTTCCATATATGTCTTTTACTAAGGTACTTGGATCCCAAATATTTTGCTACACTTTACAAATATCACCAGGTCCATTATGTTAATGTTCTATCTTTCAGATTAATTTGCACCCAAACATTCGTTCACCATTTGATTCAACAATGCACGAGGATCATCAGTCTAAACCTCTTGAACAGAGTTTCCCTGAAAATCTCGGTTCATCTAATACACCTGAACTTCCTAAGGTATATTTTTCTTTGTGTCCCAATGTTCTTTGTTAATTGTTGCAGACAAGGTGTTTTATTTATTTATAAATATTTGTTTTTGGTTGTGTTTATTTTTATACATAATTTATTGCCTTTTTTTCGGCTTCAGGTTTATGTTTCAACGAATCCTCGTGGAGCTGAGTCATTACCTCCAGCAATTGTAGTTTCAGAGACTGATTTTTATCTGAGAAGGTTATGGGGTGACCCTTCTGAGGTATGGAATTAAGATGATATATACATAGTAATGCGGAAAAGTATATTGTTGTTAGATAAACTAAAAATTGGTTTTCAAATTTTAGGATCTGAAGCATAAGCCAAGGTATTTGGTAACTTTCACCGTTGGTTGGGATCAGAGAAATAATATTGACGCAGCAGTTAAAAAGGTTCAACAAGATGTTATGTTTTTGGTATTATTCAAATTCAAATTGTTGCTGATTTGATATTACTGAGATTTGGATACGATTTTTTCAATAGTTTTCCGATAATTTCCAAATGGTGCTTTTTCATTATGATGGCCGAACCACAGAATGGGATCAATATGATTGGTCAAAACAGGCGATTCATGTCAGTGTAAGGAAGCAAACCAAATGGTATGCATAAGATTCCACTGTCAATGCTAACTTACAGTTCTTTTCTTGCATTTTGCTACGTTCACTTTTCTTTTCTTTGACTTCTTTCTAGGTGGTATGCAAAGAGATTTTTGCATCCAGACATTGTATCAGCTTATGATTATATTTTCGTTTGGGATGAAGATCTTGGTGTGGAGCACTTTAATGGAGACAACTACATACAATTAGTCAAGAAACATAGATTGGAGATTTCTCAGCCTGGCCTTGAACCCAACGAGGGATTAACATGGGAAATGACAAAGATGAGAGGTGATAAAGAAGTTCACAAGTACGTTACTGTGTTTTATTTCATTTGTTCCCTCAAAATTGGTAGAAATAGTGTAACCATTTGCTTTGAATGACACTCGAGTTACATTGATGGGTTGGTCAACAGGGTTACAGATGAGAAACCAGGATGGTGCAGTGATCCGCATCTTCCTCCGTGTGCGGCGTATTGTTTCTCTCTATTCTAGCATCACATATCACTTGCATACATGTTGAGGGAGATTTATTTTATGTTATGAATCTTGGGTTCACTACTCATTGATGCTGCTTCTATCCAGATTTGTGGAAATTATGGCTCCCGTGTTTTCTCGAGATGCTTGGCGGTGTGTGTGGTATATGATTCAGGTAAATATATCTTGTAAGAATCAAGACTACATTGTACCATGATGCATGTGTTTGTTTACAGATGGTTATTTCATGTACATGCAGAATGATTTGGTGCATGGATGGGGCTTGGATTTTGCACTTAGAAGATGTGTGGAGGTGAGTGTTTTTATCGTTCATTTTTGGTATCTTTATTTCCCCTGGTGTGGTATCTAAAAGATATCGTTTCTTTTCACAGCCTGCACATGAAAGAATTGGTGTGATTGATTCACAATGGATTGTGCATCAACATATTCCAACACTCGGGGGCAAGGTAAGCATCATAACCTAAAAATCATCTGGAAATGGTATTATTTATTCTTACATGTGAAATAAGCAAGAGTGGTATAGGCTTGCAAAATAATAGTTTGCTTATTTGTTCAGGGTGAGCATGATAAGGGCAAAGATCCTCGAGACAGCGTAAGCATATTTTGTACATGGTTATTATTTGATTTACTCCCCTCGTACCATATAAATGCAACATATGGCAAGATACTACCTAATGAATGATACTTATCAGTTAACTATAAAACCTTTGAGGCTTTGACTAAAGTTGGTCACTTTCCTATGCAATTTCCCACGGCAAAGTTATGAGTTATTTGTACTGATCGCTAAAGATTTAATCTTAGTTTGGAACATTTCAAATATAATAATTATTGCATTTTCTAGAAAACAAACCCAAACTTGAATTGTTGCATTTCTGTTGACAAGATTATCTGTCGCTTATCTTTGCTTTTGAACCTTAGGTAAAAGCTAGGTGCAAAAGCGAGTGGGCTATATTCCAAGACCGACTTGCTAATGCAGATAAAGCTTACTTGAGGCAGAATGAGACTAAACTTTGACTGACATTTCTTTACTCACTTAATGCTCATTTGGTTTCTCATCCACGTCTCCCTACAGAATTACTTACTATTGACTTCTTGTCCATGGGTCATAGGCAGACAGTTTTTGTACATAGGCATGATATATGTAGCTCTTGTGCATAGTTATATAATTACCAAGGCCTATATTAAACAGGTGGTAGTACCCTATCTTGTGGGTTTTGCCTGTCTTTTGTTTGGTCGTTTAGTGATAGTATACATGTTTGTTCAGATGTTACAATGGTGCTTGTACGTTGTCACCAGTTACATGTACATGAAACATCCTAACCATTGCTAATCTGCAGTTCAGAAATGCTTTTTCTTATCATTTTAGGTCCCTTTTATATACGTATGATTCCTTCATTCTTGTCTAAACTTGCTATCATTATATATCTTACTAAGTATATGGCAGTGGAGTATGTCCATTCTCTATGAACTTGTTATCAATGTTCCACTAAAATCACCAAGAAAGAAAATTTCGAATGCAAGAATGACTTAATGGGTCGAAGTACACTATGGTTAGGATTGAATCCCGAGCAAGCTAAAGAGTATAGATACTTAGAAAATGTTCACAATGAAGATGTTTTTTTGAAATTATATTACGTCTATGCATTCCCTCATTATTAGTTACGAGAACGGTACCCGCGCGTTGCGGTGGTGATGGAGGTGGCGGCGGTGGCGGTGATGGTGATGTAATGGCGGCGGCGGTGGTGGCGGTGACGGGTGGTGGTGGCGGCGCCGGTGAGTGCCGGTGAGTAGTGGAAGTTATTGATGTAATGTGGCTATGATATATGGTACATCATGCATTAGAATGTGTACATTGTTGAAACTTAAAATCAATGTTGAAAAACAAAAGTGAATTTGCTTTATAATATATTATAGATTATAGATTATAGTTGGATTAGTATTGCAATTGGACTTTATTTATCACTTGTATGTTGTAATTTTAACGTTTCCCATCTTAATATACAGACCGGATAAACATTTATAGATATTACAGTAATTATATATGGAGTACTTTATAGGTGCCTTTAGTTATATTTTTCTAACCATTTACACCACGGCCTAGCGGTGAAGATAAATTTAATGTCACAACTTGACAGGGTTTAGGTATTGTTAGATACTGTAAATATTTGGGATTGGTTAGATAATAAGAATATTGGTTAGGCCGCTCAGGTCAAAACCAAAAACTCGATATACTCCTGATAGTTTGAATATGTGTTCCTCCTCGATTTACATTGTTTTTTAGTTTAATTTTTATAACTGATGTAATTTTTTTTTTTCCTCCTTATTTAGTTAGGAGCCAAATATAATTAATGAAATAAAATGAAAGAGAAAAACTAGCGCCATTTGCGCGCGTATAGTTTTAAAGAGAAAAGATGGGCCATAATTCAAAACTTTGTATATCAATCAAATAATAAGCTTTTAAAAGGATCACCCTCTAGCTAACATATTTTCTGAAAACTCTCTCCGGTGACGTTCTTGTGCCGGACGAGAGACAACCACGCCGGAGGCGGGTATCATCCTCCATCTAACCATATATTTATATCCACTTATGTACGGTAAAATAAATGGCAGCATTGATTTCTTATAATTATGCAGGCATTGTTTGTTTAATGATGATCATGATAGCTGGTTTCTTCATCAAGATATAGACCTTTATCTCATTTGTTACAAATCATTTAAGAGATTTTCGTGCTTTTATTGTCAGATATATTGTGTAATTCATTGAAAACATTACGAATTGAACCGTGCAATTTGATGATATGTCACAACATATATATCGTTTTTTAGCAAACAAAACTCATACGTCCACGGGTTGTCTAGGTTCATGTGTCATTCAAATACCGCTAGGCCAGAAGCTTGATTGCTGCAATTGTTAGGACATTTGAAAACCATATAGATATACATACAAAAATTAAAATAAACTCATGTTGATGGACTTCTTTACATGAATACATACATACTTTGGTTATGGTTTTGTTAATCAATTACTGCAATCTAGATTAATTTATTGATTCTGAGATAGTACATTCTTTTGATTGTGTAGTGAGCGTTATATATATATCATGAGTGTTGAAGCTTGAAAATTAAAATGGAGGATAAAATGAGCAGATTAGAAAAAGTTCCTTCAAACATTTCAATCCGTGGAGATAAAGAGGAAGAAGATGATTACTATAGTTACTCGGATTCCATGGAAGAAACACATTCAGAAAATAGCTGGTCTGATTCATCCCCTCAGGTGCTTCCTACTTACTCTATCTATCTAGCTATTTACATATGAAAAAGAGGCATGAAGCTAATTAAGCTCCATGATGTTGGATGTGTTTTCACAGTTTCACGATGCTCCAACTCCTAAGTTCTCACTTGCTGTTGATTTTTTGAGAAAATTGCATAGTTATGTAGGTTAGTTCACATCACTTGATCTTTACAGAATTGTTATGCACTGATTTCATTCATAAATTAGTTATATGGCCGGATTACAATCGGTGCCTACTTCAGTGCAGAAAAAGGATAGTGCATCCTTGGAGGATATTGAGTGGCAGGATAGTTTCTTAACCAACAATGACCCGACTTTTCCAAATGATCCAACTGGTGAGCTGCTTAACAGTTGGGGAGCTGCAGAGGCCACGTCCTTTCAAATCCGTGGAGAAACTTATTTGAAAGATCGTAAAAAGGTAAACCGCTTACTCATTTTCAGTAGTTGCAAAAACTCTAGTGTAACTCTTTATTTATTTCGTATCAGGTTAAAGGAAAAGGCACATTGATGCACCTTGTTGCTGCAAACATGTTGCGATCAACCAACAAACAAGACGATTTTGCTGGTCGATCTGGTAGCATTTGTCAGGTTTAGTATCTTTTGTTGTTTTCTTAATCCCTAAACTTATCATAATACATCGCGATATAGTGTTATGTTATTAAAAAAACTATGACTACTCAACTTAGCCTTAATCACAAACTTCAAATATCCTTTGTGCAGAAATTTTCAGTTGTGGACCTCCCAGATTTTTTCTTCATAGTAAATATGCAGGTAAAGTGTTTGGTTAAACAATTTAACGAAACTATAGGTTGACATACTTCTGTTAACAAAGATCTTACTAAACAGATCCCGGGTCCAACGACAACTTTTCATATTGCTTTCTACTATGCAACAACTACTCCCATCAAAGATGTGCCCTTGTTACAAAACTTCGTAGAAGGAGATGATGCGTATAGGAACGCAAGGTTTAAGCTCATACCTCGTGTGTCTAAGGTTAGCAGAGTCAATCTTGCATATATGATGTGTTATTTTACTACATTTTTAATTGAAGTTATAGTTTATGGAAATAAATTTTCAGTCATAAAACCTTGTTTTAGGGACCATGGATTATAAAGCAAAGTGTTGGAAATAGACCCTGCCTGCTTGGGCAAATTCTCAAAATTCAATATGTACGAGGAAAAAACTACCTAGAGGTAAAAACAAAGAAAATGTAACACACTGTTCACTTTCTACCTCTATATGCAACATACCGTAACATTTGATATATCATACATACCGTTTCTTATCAAATTATATAAAATGTCACATCATACGATAAAGAAATTGATAAGTTTATCCATTGTTTCATTATAATCTGTAAAATATGGTAACAAAGTAAATAGCATACTGGAAAAACTATCATCCTTTCGAGAGCTGCAACATATATCGTTGATGTATGTATACTTATGAAGTTATGTTATGATTATAGTTGGATATAGATGTTGGCTCATCTATGATCGCAAAGAAGGTGGCAAACAGAGTTTTGGGCGCTTTCAACAATTTAATAGTTGAAGCTGCATTTGTTATACAGGTAAAATTGACTTAACCTCTCTATTAACCAAATAAGTTAATAACTGGAAATGTAAATTTCTTGTTAATATTCTGTCTTATATAAAATCCTTTCGGGGTGCAGGGTAATACACCGGAAGAATTACCAGAACATCTTCTTGGGACGTGTCGTATGAGCCATATTGATACCTCAAAAGTGCCATGTACGTAATTGCTGTGTAAAGAATGTTAGTATCTCTTAAAACTATATGGGCAAATACATGATTCGAAGAGGGTTTTACGCACCAAGGGTGATTTGAACACAACTTAGATTACAAAAGTAGCGATTAACTTTGTTGATTTTAATGCTTAGAGGCTAAACTGATACAAGAAATTTAGCCACTAGACCCATTTATAGTGTTTGATAAATTGTTGTCATTTTTGGGGCCAGAAATGGTTCTTACATATATAGCCAACTATGATAAATAAATCTTGTTCATTATTTTGTTGATCATGCTTTTCAGTCATTCTGAATTTTACTTATATTTCTTCTTCCTTTTTTTTCTTCTTTCTTTACTAAAAACCCATAAGCCATATTAACCAAAAGTCTTTATCGAAACAGTCTCTTATTCACAGTTAGGATCACTATTTATGTACATCAAACATCCTCATATCTTGCTCTTGGTGAGATTTGTGTATTTTTGACATTAACATATAAGTTTAAAAGGCTCGTTAATGATCGAATGAATATTTTGTACTGAGATGATAATAATTCGTGATATAAAGATTAAAACGTCTATTAATTAAATGTAATGACAAATTAAACGCTAGAGGAAAACAAAGTTTTTGGCTCCATCATTTATACACGGACATATACATCAAAGTTGTTAGTAGTCGCGTTTCAGCAAATTAATTTGTCCAACCCACGTTTAATCAATAGTAAGTCCAAATGTCAACAAACATTATTGCATGTCTCAAATGAATGTAATATACTTGATCAAAGAACAGAAATAAAAAAACATGTGGCTATGTGCTTTAACACCTATTTTATAAATATCTATATAGTAATAAGTAACATTGACACGTCCCAAAGTATATCAATATACTGTCCCAAAGTGTATCAATATACCAAAGTATAGTGAACACATAACAGTTGTAGAGGAGGGTGAATACAACTTAATTCAATCTTTACAAACTTTTAGAAACTAGTTTTATAGATTCAGATTAGTATTAATGTAAGTAAAGAACATGAATCAACAAAAAAGTAAAGCTAAGTAAATAAAGAAACATTCTTCAACACATATTGTAATTTTCAAGGTAACTCTTTATTAAGATTTAATCTATACAAAGAATTACAGGGTTATTGTGGAACAAGATAGCCTACACATATCTAAACAACCCAGCTGAAGTGACAAATTACAATCAATAAGTTTCTACTCAAAAGAATCAGCCTAAGCTGATCTTATACAGACTGAGCTAGGTGTAAGAGCAAAGAAAACTTGTGTGAAGATTGATTCTCAGGAATGCCACACATATGCTATCAAGGAAGGGAGCTTTTATAGGCGAAGGCCCTTCTTCTCTTGGTGTCCAATTCAACCACGTATTCATCTTCTATTGGCTTGTCAGATGGAATATTTGATCGTGCCTATTCATAGTACTTGTGGTCCCCAAGTACCGTCACACGTCATTTATCAGCCAATAAGAGTATGGACACGCATATGTAATCCAAACCACCAACCTGGATCCTAGGAACGTGCCTAGTCACATCAATCATCCTTATCTTCATTCCAGGTTGGATCTTCACTTGATTGTCAGCCACAGATTGAACAATTTGTCAAAGCTCAATCTGCCTAAGTGCTTCCAAGCTGACTTGTAATCCCAATCTGACTTCCACTACCAGCCTGGTCTTCTATCTTCAATCATCCTCTTCGACTTGGACTGAATGCTATAACCATTGTTGATGCAGCTTGAATAACACTTGCTTCCATAAGATATTACAAAACAAAACATGAAGTGTGATCGGAGTCAGATTCATATCGTAAGTTGTGTCAGCTTAGTCTGACCCATATCAGATTACAAGAACCAAAAGATTTACAAGTGTTTAACCATCAGATTTGTCATCACCAAATTTACATTATACATTAGGACTCAACAAACACAAATTAACAATTTGGGTTTTGATTACAATGAAATTTTATGAGAATCTAGATAAATAAAAATCATAAACAACGGTATATTTTGAATTTCATAATTTCTAAGACTTATAATAAATTAGGGTTAAATGCAAATTTCGTCCCTGTGGTTTTTCGAAAAACGGCTTTTCATCCCTCTGTTAGTTTTTGAGTTTTTTTCATCCCTATGGTCTGGCTTCCGTTAAATACACTCGTCCCTGATGGGCATTTCTGTCATTTTCCTCACCTCCTTTCTTTGTTCTTCTCCAACCTTTAAACACCACCCTTGACTTCATTCATGTTCTTAGAAAGTCCAGTAAACCTAACTTCAAACACCATAAACTTTCAAATAAATGCATTCTAAACTCATATCTTAGAAATCTATATATGTATTTTCTTAATCTATATACCCTTTTTCTTAATTTTCACTCCAATAATCATATTATAGATTTCAACATTTTCTGCAACTATGAAACTATATAGATACACATACATATAAACATACACTATATACCACAAATATACACACATACAAACACACATAAAACATCCACTAAATACATATATCACTTCGCATCTTCTCGATTTTGACGTTTGAAATCATTGGTCAACTCCCACTAATGATGGATTTTACCTCGATTTTGAATTTCTTCTCCCAAATTGATCCACCGATTGATAATGTTGTTGCAAAATCCAGGAACCCCCGTAAGGTGATCCATCGATCTTTTTTTCTCGACATCTCTTCTTCTTTTCTTGACATCAATTGATCAATCGATTTGATGATGATTCTTTTACTGTATAATATATATATGTGTGTGTGTGGATGAAGAAAGAGATGTAGATATAGATTTACATTTGGTATGAATATAGATTTGTATGTGATATAGATGTTGTTTAGATTCAGATTGATGTAAACGTATGAACATATATATGATTTGATCTTGATTAGGTATGAATATAGATATGGATCATATATATGTTGTATCTGGTTCATATTTATAGATTGATGTAGATAGATGTATCATGTATGAATATAATTATGGGTTTTGGAAGAAAAGGATGAAATGGGGCGAAAAGACAAAAATACCCCTCACGTGACCTCCATGTGAGGAGATTTAACGCCAGGGACGAGTGATTTTTAACGGAAGTCAAACCACAGGGATGAATAAAACTCGAAAACTAACAGAAGGATGAAAAGCTGTTTTTTGAAAAACCACAGGGACGAAATTTGCATTTAACCCAATAAATTATAACTTTAAAATGTAAATTTTAAATAGATAATTAATATATTGAAATATTAATAAACTTTAAAATGTTTCAATGACAACAAATAAAATGGGAACAACTTTTTTTAACAATCGAGATGACCTGGTTGTTTTTTTTGGGGTCAGATGTCAAGTGTCAATATATGATATGTTGAGTTAGATAAATCGTAAGAAAGGTTATTGTTTACATCTCGTATCTCTAATATGTATATATTGACGGAAAGTGTATTGTGCCCAGTAACATATTAAAAAGAAAGGTAATATTTATATCATTACTTTTTATAGATATGTCATAGTATAGTTGATGACGTATCCACCCAGTCGACGATACGCAGAGTATACGCAGGATGATCTGATCTTCGATAAATAAGGAAAAGATACGTACATATCACAAAGGCCGGTATTTAATGGAAAAGATAAGAGCAAATCAAGCTATTTTCGGATATAATATAACTAACCTCCAAAACCCTACTTGGAGGGAAGTCATAGGCTCCCTATAAAAAGGAGAATAAACGATCGATCAAAGGACACGAAACACACTCATATTTGGCGTACAAAAGGCTCTGCCTTACCGCAAGGCAATCGCCAGATTACAACCAAATTCAAACCCTATCCACACATTCTAGGAGCCCGGATTGGTGTACAAACAATTGGCGCCATCCGTGGGACGCTTTCTAATCGCAAAACCCACCCAAAAACCCTAAAATTTTTGTTTTCTCAAATCCCAAACCTAGAACATGGAAGATGAAAATAGGCCACCCGGTTTCGGCGGAGAACAAAGCATAGATCTGAACCGAAACAATGGGGGGACACCAATAACACCTTCTTCAGCAGGGGCAACCCTTGCCTCTACATCGGCTCCGCCTTTGTTCAATGAGGCGTACATACGACAGAACCATGAAATCATCATAAACACCCTGCGACGTCTTCAAGAAACAGGGGTGTTGACAGGGAGAGCGATCAACTTTGATGAAACGTATGATGAGTATGATGGAGATACTCCACCACATGGAAAACGAAGGTAGCCATTCGATCCTGATCAAGAGTACAGAATAACACACCAGGTAGCGACTCTGTAGCAAATAACCAGTCCAACAACGCTACAGGATCGCAGGCTGCTACCCAGGAACAAAGCAACCCAGGTTCAGACCAGCAAGGGCAAGGCATCCAGAACGCTCGAAATATACCTCAGGGGTGCAGAATCCAGGACCGGCGAATAACAGATACACCCAGCCACCACCCAGTCATAACACACCCCCAGGACAGCAATCCAACATACCTGGGTATGTCCACTATACACAGCATACCGTTATCCCCCAGGGGCCATCCGTCCCAGGACCACAACGAAACACCTAGAGTATGCCTACCCCGGGATACAACAACAACGGCCAAGGTACATTTACCCAAGGTTTTCAGAATAGCAGCCAAGGATCCGTTGCGGCAGGGTACCAGAGAAGCCCGCAAGGACAAATAAACCAAGGATTCCCAGTTAACACCCAGGGATCGGCTATCCCAGGGTTTCAGAATCCTGCCCAAGGTGCATACATGCAAGGTAACAATCAAAATCAGCAGGCAAGTGGATTCCAAGCTAACCAGGCAGGACAGCAAACCCAAGGAGGCTTTACCTACGGACAACAGCAGCAAGGGTTTCAAGTGCCAAGCCAAATACCATTTACTTCTGGGCTACAGCATCAGAATACCAACACAGGCTTCCAAGCAGCAAACACAGGTCAGGGATATAACCAAAACTATTTGAATAATCAAGGAGTCTATAGTCAAGGATACGACCAGCACTACCAGGGAGGGGGACCCCACTCAAATACATACGGGGTAAATACCTGGACCCCAAATGTGTATCAGACCCCGCCGGGGTATCAGTCAAATATACCCAGACCATTCAACCTGAGTAGAACACCACATAAGTCACCATTTGCAGAGTGGATCAAGAATTACCCACTCCTAGAAAACATGAAGTATCCATCCCACCTAGGGACCTACAATGGAAAAGACGACCCAGACGACTTCCTACAAGCATTTGAAGGGGCAGCGGAAATGCAAAATTGGATTGAACCGGTGGCTTGCAAAGCTTTTAAAATGGGGCTAATGAGTGATGCAAGAGAATGGCTGGGTAGCCTCGAAGAAGGGTCAATAAACAGCTTCGACGAACTTAAGGCAAAATTCCTATTCCATTTCTGCCAACAAAAGAAGCATAAGAAGACACATGTATCGGCTCATAACATAAAGCAGAGGGAGAACGAGGCTTCGAGAGATTTTATAGAAAGATATACCATAGAATCGCAAGAAATCACAGGATTACCAGAATCACAGAGGATATCGTGACTCATACATGGTTGTCGTAGCAGAGAATTGGTCGAATGCTTAAACACCGACTTAGCAGAAACATTTGACGAACTCAAGAAGAGGCTCACAAATATTTGGATACAAAGGAAATCGCAGCCAGCAACATAGATAAGGAGGACTCAAGATTCAGGAAAGGAAAATGGCAAGCGAATAGGGACAACCAGCCAAGGTACACCCCATATAATATGGAGGAAAGGAAAAAAGATTACAACCCAGTCTCACTCCCAGAATTGACGAAGAGCCCAAGGGAGATATTGTTGACAGAGTCGGTAGGGAAATCTTTCCCATCCCCACCTAAGTTAAGCGAAAGAGGAAGAAGAGACAAAGACAAATATTGTGAGTTTCATAACGACATAGGACATGACACGAATTCGTGTATCCAGCTAAGGAAAGCAATTGATGAGGCTGTAAGGACGGGCAAGCTAGCGCACTTAGTGAATGGAATCCGTCAACGAATAAAGCCCAAGACCGAGGAACCTGGGGAGGACAAAAAGAATACACCCCAAGCAACAATATACACAATACGAAAGGACAAGCAAGTAGATAAAAGAAAGGAGATTAATACCTTCATCAAAAATGTGCCAACCATCTCATTCCCCCCATTGCTTGGAACACATGTCTCCGAAGACCCAATAGTGATTAAAGCAATCTTGCAAAGCATGTGGGTAGATAAGATCAACATCGATGATGGAAGCGATTGTAACATACTCAATGAGCATGCACTCCCAAGCGACAACCCACAAATACGTACCCTGGCTTCACCCGCAGGGACACCACTGATAAGTTTTTCCGAAGACCAAAGTCAGCCTACGGGAAAGATAGTACTTCAGGTATCAATCGTTGCCGGGCCACGAAGGCAAACGGAGGAGTCGACATTCATGATAATAAAGGGATCATCGCCATATAACGCTATCCTGGGAAGGCCGACAATAAGAAGGTTTGGAATGATACCCTCCGTCATACATAACATGGTAAAATTTCAAACGGAGGATGGAGTAGCAAGCATTTCGGGAAGGTATCAGTCACCCAACGTCCACGGAAGAACAGGCGTGGTCATGCCAATTAAAAAGAGGAATCTGGGAGAAGAAGAAGGGGATCTTGTGGATATTTTCACAACAATGACAGTAAAAAAGGAGAAGTCCCGACCAGTTGAAGAAGACAAGGAAGGCACCTCTATAACTGAATAAGTTTACTTATCTTGTGTACTTGAACTTTATTTCAATAAATTTATGATTGAATAAAAATTTTTGATTTATGGTGAAGAAGGATCGCAACCTCACACCTACGAATATTTAAAATTTTATCTAAGCCTAAAAGGGCAAACATATCATGCATAAACAAGATAACAAACATAAACATATGGCCATAATATATATATATACTTAAGTCGTTCAAATGTCACCATGGCCCACAGGCCCAAAATAAAATCCAGCACAGCTGGAAGTGGAATTATATTGTCTTACATACCATGGCACAACGGCCCAAATTAAAAACATCATAAAAGTTCAGAAAGAAAGAGAAAGCAGTTCATCAACAGACATGTCAGGGTGTGAGCTAAACTTAGCAATCACAGGAAACTTGGCTTCCTTCTACTGTTTGGCAGCAGCTACAACCTTCTCAGACGCATTTGGATCATAATCAAGACGAGAAGAAAGGTCCACATGACCTTCCTGGTTGAACTCTTCTAACACCCTGGCCCTCTCTTCCAAACGATTAGCAGACACACCATCACCAACTGACTGCAACACATCAGGACTAGCCAACAAGGACTTGCATACAAAAGGAACATATTCAGAAATTAGCCTGCCACGATCAACCTTCATCAACTGCAACTGCTTGGAAAGGTCTTCAATCATTAGTTTGTCAGCTTGGGATTGGGACAACATTTTAGCACTCTCAATGGACCTGGACTGGAGTTCAGTTTTTAGCTTGGAGTTCCTCATTCCTAGCAAACATGGTGGACTCCTGCGACTTCAACAAAGCCTCGGTCTCCTTCAGTTTATCCTTCAAAAGAAGACCCACCCTGATCAGCATAATCTGCCAGCTTCTTCTCAAGATCCACAACAGTGTCATTCAACAACAATTCCCTCTGCTTGCTCTCCTCCATCACCTTTATAGCAGCATTATAACGGAAGTTCATCTCAGTGACCATTCAGCTATGGGCATCACAGTCCTCATCAAAGTAAGAAAGATATTTAGAAGGCTCCATGGACCTAATTTCATCAACAGTACGCTTGGGAAATTGGGATCTAAACAACCACTATGATTCATAGTACTCTGAAACTACATTAAATAAAGGAAACAATAAGGAATGGAAGAAAGGGAAAAAAGAAAAGAAAATGAGATTTATGAAATTACCCTTTTTCGGAGACTCTCTTGCAGACACAGATTTATGAGCCTTTATGCCAGTAGCCTTGGATTTTTTGTTACCTTCTTCCACATCCTCATTAACAACATTTTCAGCAGCAAGAATTTTAGCTCTCTTCATGCGAGCAACAATTGAATCGGAAGGAGGAGGCATGTTAGCTCTTTTCTTTCCAACATCTGGAAGAGAGTCAAGATCAATGGCATCCACTTGTGGAGGGGGACGACTGGCAACTTCACCACTCTCACCAACACGCTCACCAGTACTACCACCAGCAGCAGAAGCATTTGGGTTAGGCATCTCAGAAACCTCCTTGGTACCCTTCTTCACATACTGCAAATATGACATATCTGCAAGGAAAAGATAAATATGAAGAAAGTTTGCAAAAAGAATAGCAGAGTCAGTACAAGTAGAGCATACCATCAAACTCTTCCTCCCCCTCAGCAAGAGCAGGAATTAGACCAACCTTAAACAAGATTCCATTTGGATACTGATGAACAACAAACCCCTCCTCCTCCAAAATATCATAAATACTCCCACAATCATTTTTGGGTATCTCATCAGCAAAAAACCCTTTCTTTTGAACCTTTAACCTATGCCTCTCAAACAAACACTCACAATCTTGGGGAAACAAACTCACATTCATATAAACATATTCATCCTTCCAATCACGAAGATCTACACCACCCTTGATGATACATTCAATTTTTGGCCTATTGGCTATGGTTACCCAATCGCCGGCGGCACAAATGTTCAACAACTTTCTAAACAAAATTACAGAGGGTACAACACCATAAGCACGACAAACAACTTCAAAAGCAATAATCCTAGCACAACCTAGTGGATGCATTAAGGAGATATGGCACTTATAATGCTTCAAAACATCAAGAAAGAACTTGGAAAAGGGATACCTAAGGTTACCCATGGTGAAAGTCTTAATGTATATACTAACATACCCATCAGGAGGGTTCAGAGCAGTTTGATTACGGGTTGGAAGACGAAAAGATGTATGGCGACCAGGAAAATATTGATCGACAAAATCCCTCAGAGTACCCTCATCAACAACAGAACGAGTATTACCTATACCATGCTTCGCCATCAAACTAGGGTTTATTAAACAAAAGTTAAAGAAACGAAGATTGTACCTTATTTTTGAAGCAAAGCCGACTCTCTCACCGGCGATGGATTTCCGATCAAAATAGGATTATAATTGAGTTTGACCAAAAGAGGATATTTATATGAAGCAAATGAGGGTTAACCGTCGATTAAGTTCGAAATTTAGGGATACGCGCCCACTAACTCAATGAAATAAATACCCCAAACCTACCGCCACAATTTTTAAAAATACCCCCTACATTTTGCACCGATTGACAGAAGAAGCATACAGACAGGGCAAAGCTAGGAGTCTAATAAGGTGGTCTTCGCAGCCCCACCCCATTAGTCTGGGGGGCTTGATGACGTATCCACCCAGCCGTCGATACGCAGAGTATACGCAGGATGATTTGATCTTCGATAATAAGGAAAAGATACGTACATATCACAAAGGCCGGTATTTAATGGAAAAGATAAGAGCAAATCAAGCTATTTTCGGATATAATATAACTAACCTCCAAAACCCTACTTGGAGGGGAAGTCATAGGCTCCCTATAAAAAGGGGAATAAACGATCGATCAAAGGACATGAAACACACTCATATTTGGCGTACAAAAGGCTCTGCCTTACCGCAAGGGAATCACCAGATTACAACCAAATTCAAACCCTATCCACACGTTCTAATAACCCGAATTGGTGTACAAACAATAGTTACAAATGATTTTTTAAGGCATTAATATACAACCATGGTATTGATATAAACATCGCTTCCATATAAAAAATGATATTAGAACTTAGTTACTTTATTGAATTACACGAGTGATTGCGAGTGGTTCTAAAGCTCGATAGAATTACATGAGTGATATTGTGAGTGGTTTTAAAGCAGGACAGATTTACACTTGCATGTACTTCATTTGTCTTTTTTGCAATTAAAATTACGGAGTATGTTTTTAATTAATTTAAGGCGCGTGGTGACCCGACCAGTAATCTGGTATCTCGACTTGACTATTTGCAGCGATAATCGCTGCAAATAGTCGTGTACTTATCCGTACACTGTTGACTATGACAGTCAACAGTGTGTTTTGTCCATATTCAACTATTTGCAGCGATTATCGCCGCAAATAGTTTGATATGACAAAACTCCTTTTTGCTTTTATGCTATATATGTATGATATGAATTCAGTATACTTTCATTTTCAGGATTCGTTATCGCATTTTGCTTTCATTTTCAGGAATTCTGCATTTTGCTTTCATTTTCAGGAATTCTGCATTTTGCTTTCATTTTCAGGAATTCGTTATCGCTGCATTTTGCTTTCATTTTCAGTGTATCTCTTTCATCTTCGCATTAAGTGTACGTCCTTTTTGCTTTCATTCTTTCATTTTCAGTATATGTATATATGTTTAAATATAGTTTTGCTTTCATTATTTCATTTTCGGTATATGTATATATGTTTAAATATAGTAGGTATATATATAGGTATATATATATATGTTTATTAAAATTTTCATACCGTTTATGTATATGTATATATATTTCAGATGGATTTTGAGTGTTTATGGGGAGAAATGGTGCGGAAGATTTTGAGTTTCACTTAGAAGAACCTGATGAAGAATTTGAGACGCCGGAGGCGGCCCCTCATTTTGACTACGACGCTAGGGCTTTCCACACCGATGAGGTATAATTAAAGGGATTTTATATGTGTTTCGTTGTTAAACAGTTTAATATGTGTTAGTACTATTTAATATGTGTTTGGTTGTTAAATTGATTGCATATGTAAAATGTTAGATATTTATAAGTATATAATTTAATGATAACTTAAAAAATAACTATTTTAGGTGTTCGATTCACACGAAGAATTGTTCAACTGGGCCAAAAGTACAGCAAAAGAGCTTGGTTATGTGTTAATCAAACGACGAACAAATTCCAACTTAGCTGGTGTAACAAATAAAGTGACCATAGTCTGTAATCTTTCTGGGAAAATGGATAATAGGATAATCGGGCTCGTTAAAAAGACACTTAAATGTGAGTGCCCCTTTAGACTGGACGGTCGTTTGACAAGTGATGGTGGTTGGAGGGTAACCGTTATAGACGACACACATAATCACTATCCAGCTAAGAATATGGGGGGTTACGCGTACGCAAGAAGGTTGACTGAAGAGGAGAAATCATTTGTAGAAGCTGAATATCATCGCGGTACTCCGCCCAAGAGGATGTTAAAGCTGTTGAAAGAAGAATTTCCTGGAAACTTGACCCGCAGCGAAGACATTTACAATTTTCAAAAAACATTGCGGAAGAAGGCAGCCGAAAAGCATGGGAACACTCCAATGCAGGTTACGTATTGTTTTATTTATTTACATATTGTTTTATTTATTTACTATGATAGAGTATCTGAAACGACATACGTACACCATATTGCTCAACCGGTGTAGGTTATGTTCAGTTTGCTAAGGGAGCATAATTACTTGTATTATCATACAACAAACAGTGTATCTGGTCGGTTGGAGAATCTGTTTTTTATACATCCGACATCATTTAAGTTGTGGCGTGCATTTCCTTATGTTATCCAAATAGACGCCACGTACAAAACCAACTTGTACAACATGCCGTTGGTCGAGATCGTCGGTGTCACTTCAACAAACAGGACCTTCAGCATATCATATGCGTTTATCGTAAGCGAACAGGAGCATAATTATAGATGGGTGTTGGAGTGTTTGAAGTCGACCCTAGGTGAAGGGTTTGCTGTGCGCGTGGTACTCACGGACAGGGATCTGGCGCTAATGAAAGCATGCAAAACCGTTATGCCAGAAGCATACCATTTACTGTGTAGAGTCCACATATGGAGGAACATAGAAAAATTTACATACAACAAAATGGAGGAGAGCAGGATTTTTAGAGCTGGTAAACACAACTACCCATGTTTGAAAGACCTGCTTTGTGTTGTATCTGTGACAGCTCTGGATATAATGGTCGACGAAATTAAACGATTCAAAAGTGAGATCGGTAAAGACTTGAGAAAGTGCGGGTGTAAGGTTTGGATTAGTTGTGGGCTGCCATGTGCATGCCGTCTAGCTGCGTACATGCATTACAGTAAGTTTATCTGAATATAATCAATTGATGTTTTTTTGGGTAAATGAAAAAAAATTATACATATTTTTCAAAAATGTAGGCAAACGTGTTGAGGTGCATAACATAAATGACTTTTGGAGAAAGCTAGACTTGACACCGTCGACGTGCCTACCGGACAATGATCATCGAAAAGACTCCGACGATGACGAAGCTATCGACGATTTAGTAGAGGATGTTAAGGTCCAGTTTAAGCAACAATCGAAGGCCCAGAGGAAAAACTGGATATCAAAAATTAAAGACATCGTCTATCCGGGGAGGACCAAAATTAAGGACCCTTCCGTTATTACAAATAAACGTGGAAGACCAATCGGGTCAAAGAAAAAAATACCTCAAGTACGTCCAATCATAATTCGAAGTATAGTTAATTGATTTTGTTATGTAAGTGCACTCTATTTGTTAGTTTACTTCGAAATCTAATTAACTGATTTATTATTTGTTGCAGGTGCCCGACATTAACAAACCAGCGGCAAATACTGCACCTTCTGGTCTTCAAAAATCCAAGTCCGTTCAATTTGCCGACCGACTTTTCAGGATACCCAGTCCATGGGTGGGTTTTCTGATCGTTTTTCGCATGCGTCATTATTTAGAGAGGGCCAGTACGGGAGACACAGTGAATACATGAGCACACAATCACGTTTATTTGACGAACCTGAAAGCCAACCACAATGGCCTGACAGTGGGAGACAGAGTGAATATGTAGGCACCAGTTCAATTTTTGCAGACACTGCTAGTTTATTCGAAGAACCTCAAAGCCAACCACAATGGCCTGACAGTGGGAGACAGAGTGAATATGTGGACACCGAAGCACGTATCCCAGACACTACAAATTTCTTTGACGAACCTTATAACCAACCACAGTGGGGTCAGTATGGGAGACATAGTGAGTATGTGGTAAGCGAATCACGATTCCCAGACACACAAAGTTTTTTCGGAGAACCGAATAACCAAACGCAAGGAGACACACAACTTCTTCGACACGGAGTCAACATGGACTGACATGAGAACATACCTAAAGCAAATACCTTTTTACTTTCAGCGTTACGTTGTGGATATCAAAAATGTTAATTCTGATGGTAACTGTGAATTTCGGGCACTAGCCGTTGCTTTGGGTGAATCTGAGGAAAAGTTCGAGTAGATTCGCAAACTAATGCTAGAGGAGTATGAGTCCAAAGTAGGATACTATAAGGTTGCATTCGGTGGTGAAGCAACACATATACATACTTTGCTTCAATTGTCTTATCCCGGTGGTCGCCCATTTAAATACTGGATGATGAATCCATATTGCGCTATGCTACTGTCCAATGCTCTGGGTCTTATAATTATATGTTTAAGTGTCAAAGAAAACATCACATGTTTCCCTTTTTGGAAGGGGCCAGGCCAGCTATACCGTGACGAGCCGATATGCATTGCCCTGGTATCCAGAGATTCACATTTTGTAACGGTTTATTTAGACAATAACTGCCCATTGCCTTACCCCTCAGCTTGGGGATTTGATAAACCTGCATCGCGGGCCTGGGCATAAGATGCGAAGTACAAAGACCGTTTGGCTGAGTACGACAGACACATTCAAGCGACTAAACTACCTCCGGGATTTCAGCAGATTGATTAGTTGACTTTATTATACTTGGTTTGTATTTTTTGAACGTTTGTTAGTTGATGTATTTTTTTACTTATATTTGTTATTATGATTACTAATAATAGTTGACGTACTCTTTACATTTGTATTTTAATACTTAATGCATTTTACATTTTTATCTATAATTTACATTTGTACTTACATTTTTTTTATTAGATTACTAAATATAGTTGATTTATTACATTTTTTTTTACTTACATTTTTGATTACTAAATATAGTTGATGTATTTTTTACGTTTTTTTGTTAATATGAATATCATCATCAACACATCCACAAAGATAAACACATACACACCACTAACATAAGTAAACAAAACATGATATATTGTTCATAACCACAAAATACTAATACATATCAACATCGTCCTCATCATCATCATCATCCAAGTTGACATGATACGATCCACCAGAGAAATGAGAGCCTGTGGCCGACTGCGCGCCCGGCTGAGGAGGAAGAGGAGCCTGTGCATAACTATCATAGTTAAATAAATCTTCGACCCAGGAGGATTGGCTACCTGCTGCATCGATGTTCAGGTCGAGATCTGGACGTGGCTGGCCTGTCCCATGGGCCTGATGAGGCTGGGCACCCTGTCCCTGTGTTAGATGCGTATAGTCATACGCCTGGGTACCTATCTGCCTGATGACCCGCCCTATGCCGCGGCGATGCCCCGGCCGGGATCCAAGTTCGTCCATCAAAATTTGATCCTGCGGAGTTGGATTAGGTTCCCGTTCAGCCTCCTCCTTCTTCTTCTTCAGGTTGGCCTGAATCACGTTACAATATATATAAGGTTGATTATATGGACATTTAATAATAACAAATATATTCGCTTAAAATTAAGAGACACTTACATGTATTTGTTCAGCCACGGGGTGTTCCCAAGGTCGCCCATCAGCTTTTTTCTTGTGCCTTTCTTCGTACAAATCCACCAAGTCTACGTCTCTGTTTTTATGAACCTGTAAACACATCAATTTATCATAAGAATATACTTTATTTAACCAATATTTGTAAAAACAAGTATTTATATATCACACAAGTATATATTTGATAACAATAACAAACCTTTTCTTGGTGGACGTACTGAGAGTAGGATTGTCGTCCATGGGTCCCCGCAAGAACTTGCTTGCCCCTGTTCGTCTTGTTTGTCGCCGACAACTTCACCCGGTCTTCCCGCTGGTAGTACCTCAACAGCGCCCTCCAGTCCTCCGCCGACAAATCCTCTGGAGGAGGAGCTTGCTCCAACTGTGGAACAGCTTTCAGGCCCCCCTTGGATTCAAAGTGTTTTCTCTTGAACTGGCTCTTTCTGCCACGATACTCAGCTTTGCAGTCGGCCTCGACACCCAGTCTGAACCCCTGTCTGACAGGGTCTAGGGGGTCAGGGGTGTCGATGAAGTGGTCCAACTTGAACCTAGTCTGCAATTTTAAAGTATTAGTTAGCGAATTTAAAAAATTATACAAACATCATACAACAAATTCAAAACTATGATGAGGCGTACGTTTAGAGTCGGGATAACAAATGCCTTTCTCTCCTGAGGCACATGGTCCCATGAGTCGTAAGTCTGCGGGACGGTTAGGATCAGGGTGCCAATCATGCTCTTGTACATGGGGGCGTTATCACCGATCGCCTGCCACGTCTTAAAATGGGTCGTGTCAAAGTCTATGCTTAGACGACCTCTTTTCGCGAATTCCTCCTCTAAGTTCAGGTTCTGACCGGGCCCCCGCCCCTTTCCCTTTCGTGGGGCTAAAACAAAAAAAACACAAAATTAGTAAATAAACCTAATTAAAAAAAGGAACTATAAACAACCATTTTTCTTACCGCCACTCCCTTTGCAGCCCCAGCCTTTCCTCCACCATGGTCTACGAGGGTCTTCATTACCACCATCACCGCCGTGATATGTAGCCATTTATACTGCAAAATTCAAAACAAATTATACACATTTTTAAATTACATACAACAAAATGATAAAGGTTAAGAAAGATCCAAAATTCTCACATATGTATTTTTTCTAACTTATTTTTGTACGAAGTCTTTAATTCTTCAATTTTTAATATTAATTCTTTTTTACTAAATTTTTAATACGTAATCTTTATTACAACTTTTGTTTTATATTTAGTTTTATCTATATTTTTGTTACACTTATTATTTATACATTTTTTTTTTAACTTATTTTTGTACGAAGTCTTTAATTCTTCAATTTTTAATATTAATTCTTTTTTACTAAATTTTTAATACGTAATCTTTATTACAACTTTTGTTTTATATTTAGTTTTATCTATATTTTTTTCTAACTTATTTTTGTACGAAGTCTTTAATTCTTCAATTTTTAATATTAATTCTTTTTTACTAAATTTTTAATACGTAATCTTTATTACAACTTTTGTTTTATATTTAGTTTTATCTATATTTTTGTTTCTAAATTTTTTACTTATTTCTATAATACTTTTTGAAAGTGTTTTTTATTTTTTATTTTACTTTTATACTTTATTTAATACTTATTTTGAAAGTTTTATAGAAACTTGTTTTTTATACTAATATAGTTTACTTATTAGTTTTTTCTACGTAATCTTTAATATTCTTTTTAACTTACTTTTTACACTTATTTATATATATTTTTTCTTACACTAAATTTTGTACTAGAGACATGATACGTAATATTTCATCTAACTTAACAATACTAACAAACCTATAATACAAATCACTAACTTAACAATACTAACAAACCTATAATACAAATCACTAACTTAACAATACTAACAAACCTATAATACAAATCACTAACTTAACAATACTAACAAACCTATAATACAAATCACTAACTTATCAACAAAAACTAAAACTAACAATACAAACAAACTTATTAAAATCCAAAAATTAACTATCAATCCTAACAAAACTAATAAAATCAAAAACAATATTAACATATCAATATAATCAATTAACAATAAACAACACAAATAATAACAATCAAAAAGGGATAATATGGCCGGAAAATACATACCAAAAGAGATGGCCGGAAAAAACTAACGGGGGAGGAGAGCCGCCGCACTTGCCGGAAAACT
Organism: Erigeron breviscapus; assembly: GCA_034093135.1. Classification (NCBI taxonomy): domain Eukaryota; kingdom Viridiplantae; phylum Streptophyta; class Magnoliopsida; order Asterales; family Asteraceae; genus Erigeron; species Erigeron breviscapus. Next base: position 86,858,050 of record CM067167.1, read on the forward strand.
GGCCGGTAAATCCACTAACACGGCGGTGATGGCCGGAAAATCGCTGCTAATACTTTGAAAAACAAGAAAAAGGGATGAAAATCGCTGCTAATACTTTGAAAGAAAAAAAAAGAGATGAAAATCGTAAGGAGAGGTGGGGGAGGGGATTGCTGTTTGTTCAAAGAAGGGAATGAAAGAGACGGACGGAAGGGAGAGCTTTTATTCAATTTTTGGCCCCACTCAAGTATTTGCGGCGATTATCGCTGCAAATACTTGAGTCAAACGGTCAGCGCAATTATGGCGGTGGTTAGTGGATTGCTGACGTGGCACAACTATTTGCAGCGATTATCGCCGCAAATAGTTTAGGTCGAGACACCACAATTAAATGGTCGGGATCCTCCGGGCGTTAATTTAATCTAAAAAAACCAAGGTCTGAATTTAGACAAAAAAGATGTCAAAAGATCTTTTATTAAAATGATAGAAAAGGTCAGAAAAAAAGGAGGATTGAAAAGGACGGGACATAGAAGGACAGAGTGTGATGTGTCAGTGTTGCGTGGATTGCCTAACGGAATATCCCCCATCGCACCCTCCCCCTTTTTATACGCACCCATCAATTTGTCAATCCATATAATTCTCCATAGACATGAACTTCAAATAATTTTAATGAAACTATTGAGACATAGATTATTTTATTTTATTTTTTATTTTTTAATCTCCCCTTCAATTTTATCGTTTATTTTAAGTTTTCCTTATAATATACGTATTTAAATTTACAAATTTTAGTCACAGGAGATAACTTTTGTTATCCAATTCTTTTTTCTAGTAGGTAGGGTACTAGTATTAAATGGGAGTACCAAACATATTTATTTCGTCTGTTTGTTCACATTTTCCCCTTTAACTGAATCAAGTTAAAGTTCAAAAAAAAATAAAAAAAAATTAAAACAATGAAGTAATGTTGTGTGAAGCATATAGCATGGTACAATGGTACCCCACCCCATTCTGTCTACTCACAAGATTTTTGTTCTCAGTTATTATTAGTATTCTTTTTTTAACATGTTCCTCGTTATTAATTCCAGTAATTGATTGATATAATAAAAAACTTTTCAAAAATTGTAAATTTTACGAGTTGGGGTAACTTGAGAAGTAAAGTTGAAAGGTAATTAACCTTTAGATTAAAATTAACGAGAGTAAGTACCCGCGCGTTGCGGCGGTGAGATGGTGGGGGTGGTAGGTCATAAAGTGTGATAGGTCATAGAGTGTGATAGCCAAATGCCTTAGCCGTACGGGGTTCGCTCTCGAATTTAAAAATTCGTCGAAAGTATATCGAATGACATCTCTAATGAAAGAGCATGAAATTTTAAGAACACCCATATAATTTTTATAATTTATCGATGTACGGTTTTTGAGATAAAAGATTTTGATTGAATTATAGGAATAAAATGATTTATGGAGGAGAGAAAAAAAAATGAGTGGTTGAGATTTGAGGAGAGAGAAGAAAATAAAAGTTGAAAGTTGTGGGGCATTGATGTATGGTAAATCATGCATTATCATGTGTACATTGTTGAAATTGAAAGTTGAAAGTTGAAACCTTATTTGCTTTATAATATAGTATAGATATAGATAGTTAAAATTCAATTATGATACTTGACATTTGATTTTAATTCAAAAGGTTGAGATTATCTCAACTTGAGGGGATACCTATCGTTCACATGTAATTAATAGCAACAAAGTCCCACCCAAAAATGGTTTAATTAACCAATACATTACCCTTGTTAGTTGTTAAACTAAAAAAGTAAATACCGAGTCCAATATACTTGGTAACATCTGCCTTTTACTTCAACAAACATAACATAACATATACCTCTCTACCCTTTTATAAAACTCACCCTCATAATATAAAGTTTGTTTCAAAAGAAAACATATAAAGTTGATCCGTAACATAATTTTTTTTTATCACAAGTCATACGTCTTGTGATTTTAGGAGTATATTTATAGGATTATATTAAGACGAAAAATCATTTTCCTAGATCATGACATATGGCTGTTGTGGGAAGGCCCTCTGGTTGAGACAACAAGTATTTTTTGTGACAAAAAACAGAATAATCAATATCACTCCAAAGGTACTCCTTCTACGACTCAACTTCATAAACTATTTATATTTCTCCAGATAAAAAATATGGCGAGCGCTCAAAAGGTATGAGAACTTTGAAAGATAAAAACGGTAGACTCAGAGGCGGTACCAGAAAAAAATCACAGAAGGGGCAAAATTAGAAAATTTGTGAAAAATAAATCTAAAAGAGGGCAAAATGTTAAAAACCAATAAGAAATCTTTTAAAATCTACGAAAAATTTAAAAATACATGACAAAATTTAAATTTTGAGAGGGGCATTGGTGCCCCCCCCCCCCTCCTTTAGTACCGCCCACCCCCCCCCCCCCCACCACCCCCCCTAGTACCGCCACTGGGTAGACTTAGATGGTAAAGTATAGGCGTGGGATGTTCTATGCTGTCGATACGGGTATTTGCATTTGTCATAATGGCTTTCTTTTTTGTAATGTGAGTTCGGTTCATTGTATGGTAATTGCATAAACCTACACTCAATAGCGATGAAATTTGACGTTACAACAAATAAATAATGGCTACTAATAAAATCAGACTAAAAACCAAAAACCAGACGGAATATAGTAGGTATAAAGTAAATTGCCCAATGTTATAACATCTCAACAAAAAACATCATCTACAAAACCCTTTATATATCGTTCCCCTTGTACAATTATTAATTAAATACATGATTACACCTCATAAATATAAATATTACATACACTACTACAGTGAAGTGATATAAAAATACAGGGGGGGTGGGGTCAAGTGGGGGACTGTCTGTTTTAGAGAGAGAAAATGCTCCTCTAGCCAAATTTTCTCTCTCTCACGCATCACTCTTCTTCTCCACTTCTTCTCCTTTCTCCTGCCTGTAAATTAATCTCTTCTTCTCCTTTTCACTATATAATACACTATGTATATATATATTTATATTCAATTTCGCTACTTATTACACTGATCTCACAATTCGATCTATATATTCTTATAACTGATTTTCTGATATTTTTCAACAGTTTCGCTAATGATTCGATGAACGCCGGAGCGGTTTCTCACGAGAGCTTATTCAGGTTCGTAATGCGTTATTTTATCACCGATTTTGTTTACTTATAAGGCGTATGAATTGCGGTTACGACGGATCGATTTTAGAGTTCAATTAAAACTGTTAATAGTGTAGATTTGAGACTATAGTATTCGTTTTATGGATTCATATATTAGTCTAACTTGTATTAGCCATAGTTAGGGTTTGATTGTTTGTTGAGATATTTTGGGATATTATGCTGTTTTTGTGATTTTTTTTTGTTGAATTTAAGTCTATTTAGTTAATACATTCCCTACGTGCACTAGGCTATTGTTATTATGTGATAAAATGTGTATCTCATGTTATTTGTATATGTGTTTGTATTTTATATAACAAAGTACTGTGTGATGTTTATGTGAGTACTGTTCTGAGTTGTGGTAGGTAGGATGGTTGCTAATGTTTTTATCACTTGTGTGTAACATTTAATATAAGGTTCTAGTCTGGAAATTTTTATTGATCAAACTTGGCACATGTTGTCATTTTGTGTATCCGGCTTTTAAACCGTCGGTTGTGTTTTAAACTTTCAGTTCATTGTCATCGTATGTGTAACGACCTGTTATAATTTGTGACTTGGTGATTTGATGCCTGTTTGGATGATGTGGGAACTTATATGGCTGTCACATTATAGAAAATACGGTTTAGTTTATGAAGGTCACCAGATACATGCAATAATGATAAATTAAAAGTTTGATATACACAATAACGGAAAAAGTAGTTGAGTCTGTTTTCATTTTTTGATATTCAATTGCTTCCTGCATTTAATAGGGAAATAGGTCGTGTAAAGTAAAACTGCAGCTATTGGTTTTGTAAGGAATAAGGGGGTGCTAAAAGAAGGTTGAGATCTGGAAAATAAGTGACAAGTATGAAAGAGGTAGAGAAGAGTGTGGACCGTTGTTTATGGCATGCATGTGCTGGTGGGTTGACTCAAATGCCTTTGCCAAATTCAAAGGTGTATTACTTTCCCCAGGGCCATGCTGAACATACGCTTACAAATGTAGATTTTAGTGGGATGCCTAGGGTTCCGGCGTTCATTCTTTGTAGGGTGAATGATCTGAAGTTTTTGGCAGATGTAGAAACTGATGAAGTTTATGCTAAGATTAGTTTAAGTCCACATGGAAACAGTTTCAGCGGTTATGATTTCGATGACGAAAGAAACCTGCTGGAGACGCGTACTGGTTCTGAGTCCTATGATAAACCCTCTTCTTTTGCAAAAACGTTGACACAATCTGATGCAAATAATGGTGGAGGTTTTTCTGTCCCCCGGTACTGTGCTGAGACGATTTTTCCTCGTTTGGATTATTCGGCTGATCCCCCTGTTCAAACTGTGGTGGCTAAGGATGTTCATGGTGAGATATGGAGGTTTAGACATATCTACAGGGGGACACCAAGGAGGCATCTCTTGACCACTGGATGGAGTACTTTTGTGAATCAAAAAAAGCTGGTTGCTGGAGACTCCATTGTGTTCATGCGAGCAGATAATGGGGATCTTTGTGTTGGGATTAGACGAGCTAAAAGAGGGGGAATCGGTGGTCCTGATTCCCCTTTAGGCTGGAGTTCTAGCTCTGGAAACTCTCCTACCTATGGTGGATATTCTTCCTACATACGGGAAAATGATTTGAAGAGAAATGGCAGAAATGTCAGTTATAATGTTATTAGGGGGAAAGTGAGGCCTGAATCTGTTATAGAAGCTGCATCCCTTGCTGCCAGTGGTCAATCATTTGAGGTTACTTATTATCCCCGCGCGAGCACTCCTGAGTTTTGTGTGAAGGCTTCTTCTTTGAGTCATGCATTGCGTGTTCAGTGGTGTGCTGGGATGAGGTTCAAGATGGCATTCGAAACAGAGGATTCGTCACGTATAAGCTGGTTCATGGGAACTGTATCTTCTGTTCAAGTTGTTGACCCGTTTCTATGGCCTAATTCTCCATGGCGTCTTCTACAGGTAATTAACCTCTTTAACCATTCGCTGTAAGGCATAGCATTGCTTCTATGTTCTCCCTCGAATTCCATTTTATACTAACGAGGAATTGATTTTAATCTGATTTTCAGTGCATATGTCTGATATTTTTACCCATGGTCTGACTTCACCTGAAGTTGGTCTTTCACTCATTTATGGTTTGCTTATAGATGATTAATTAGGGTTGGGGATCAGGATGAAGTTCTTGTTGCGCTTACAATATAAATCCACTAGCCTTTTGGTTTTATGTGGTGTATAATCTGCTATCATTTGTTTTTAGTGATTAAAGTTCCATGTTCAGAATTAGATACCACTAACCTATATATTAAGTAAATTTGAAAGTTTGGTGGTTTTGGTTTGTCTAGGTTGTTTGAGTTTTTTCTCTACACTACTCTATTTGGTATAATACCCTAATGTAACTTCAATTTCACAACCATGTTTTCCTTTTTTGGGTATGAATCAAAAAGTTTTGGCCAGCATTATGTGCAGAATTTGTTTTTTCTTCAGTGAAAACACAATGAACGATTTTAACAATGGTTACCACGCGAAAAATTATCCCAATGACATGAACAAAAAAAGGAAGTTATGAAATGGATTATTTCCTTGTTTAAAAGCTCAAGTAGCATTATCATGTTGTCTGGATTTTATGTACACGTGGGTTACTGTGCTTACTGTTCAGCAAGCAAATTAATCCAAGCAGAAACCATATGTCGCATCTTTTGGTTATACTTATATTCTCCTAGTGGTAACTTTTTAGAACATAATAAAGCTTTTATGTCTGATGAGACTTTTATAGCGTATATTTAAGCTACACCATTTGTGTCCATGATGTAGGTAAATTGGGATGAACCTGATCTTTTGCAAAACGTGAAGCGTGTAAGCCCATGGCTGGTCGAATTGGTGTCACATATGCCACTAATTCATCTCTCACCCTTCTCTCCACACAGAAAGAAGCTAAGATTACCTCAACCCCCAGATCTACCTCATGGTGATTTTGCCATTCCACCCTCTTCAGGCAACCCCCACACGCCCAGCAGTCTTTTTTCTGCAGGCATACAGGGAGCCAGGCATGCTCGATTTGAGATCCCATTATCGGATTTCAATCTTACCCACCAACTGCAGTTGGGACTTCTTCCTTCCACGTTTGATTCATCTAAGGGTCCTGATGGTGTTAGTAATACTGATGACTTATCCTGCTTGCTGACCATTGGAACCTCTAGCCATAACATGGACATCCCCAATGACAAAGTAAAGGCACCTGTGTTTCTATTATTTGGTCAGCCGATACACATTGAGCAGCAGAGCTCCAGTGGCTGCTTTAGTGATGAATGTTCACAAGCTAACCATTCATCGGATGGAAATGCAAATGAGATTCTGTGGGACCATGTCTATCAAAAAGATGACTATGGACTCATTTCCAGTATCTGCGAAGTGTTCGTGGATTCTGAGGATGTGGGTCGAAAACTTGATCTTTCTGGTGTTGGGTCTTATGAAGAACTTCTTAGGACTTTGGCAAGTTGGTTTGGAATTGAAAGGTTTGATGATTTAACTTGTGTGCTTTATAAAGATTCAGCAGGTGCTGTGAAACGAGTTGGTGATGAACCTTTCAGGTACGTTATTGTTACGTTGGCATATTCTAGATGTGGCAGAGTGGGTGGGTTAGGTAAGAGGTTGAAATGGGTGATATCTGTTGTGGTTGAAAAGGGTTGTGTTCAGAAACTCTTTATCCTTGTATAAACCAAATGGTTTGTCATATATGATCAATTAAACTATACTATTTTGGGAATCTTTTAATCAGAAAAATCTATGAGTTGCTATGCATTAAAACCACACTTTGGAGAATAATTTAACTATAACTATATCCAATTTGCTCGTTAGTAATTAGATGGGTCAAATTTTCACTTGTGGTATATTTCCAACAATAAAACACTTTGCTTCATTAAACAGTAAAATACAGAGCATGGTCTAATAAGACACGATCATGCACTGTTTTTTATACTAATTGAACACATGCACACAAGAGACTCGATTAGATTCTCATTATGACTTTTTTATAATGGTTTAGTGAGTTTGTGATGAAAACAAAAAGGCTGAATATTCTGATGGGTGCATGCTGCCATTATGATGGAAGGTAAACTCCAGTCTCCTTTTTATATTTATTTAATATTCAAGATCTACATTTTATAACTATTCTAATCTCATTCTTTGATTTTACCAAGTGTTATGATAGGAGGATTATTAAGAGGATATATCATTTCCCATTCTAAATAGCTCTTTTCGTTAAGTAAAAAAAACATATATATTTGACATTTGTAATTTAACTAGTGATTTTATTTCCCACAAGTTCATATTTGTTATCGGTCATAATCCAGACATGCATTGCATGCAACTAACCATTTGTATCATGGGAATTGCAGAAAATCAATTACTGGGATGGCTAGCACCAGACATGGGCTTGAGTCTTCTAACCAAACGGGGACTACTAGTATAGTCGCTTAGAAACATCAAAGTTGTATGGATAACTTGTGTGGGTTGTGTAGTTGAAATTTGGAGACTTTGTACCATAAATGTTCCCTTTTCGTTATATGCATACTTTTAAGAAGCAATCAATACTAGTTCTTTAATGCAATATAATTGCTGGCTGAATGTTGTATTTAATTCAATTTTTAACTCAACGCAAAAGTTCTGAAGGAAGACAAGAATGAAATGTAGGAAAAACTATATAGAGGTGGCACTTGAACTAATGGACACAAATCCGAATCATACTGTGGAAGAAAAATCAAAAACTGTAAACAATAAATAACTAAAAAACAAATAATAACCAGTCTTCGACATACTACATTGATCTAAACAAAATTATACTGTACATTATCGATGTCTGTCTCCAGCTAATGCAATTGCATATTCTCGGATTGCTTCCCAAAACTTCGTTTCACTCCAAAACCTCAACTTCTTGGTCCACTTTCCAGTAATTTGTGTCATTAAACTCTTTCAGCCCGCCTCTACTTTCTACATTATCCTTGTCAGTTCCATTTGGTATGATCTTCCTTTTTAAAGGACCAGCTTCCCCCACGATGCCCTCTTTAAGAGCTTGATCCATCGCCTTTTCTGTCCCTTCAGCTTCTACTCCCACAAACTCGACATCTTCAAACAAAGCCACCGATTTTTGGCTCGACTCAGATAACCCTGACCCATCATTAGAATTAGCCGAAGAAAATGTATCATTGGATAAAGACTCTGTTGGTGTAACAGGACTCGTAGGCGCCTCCACACTTGGCATATCTCCATTATCTCCAAGAGGATTCACCCCTGGCCTATCTGCTAGCACGTCTTCATTGTTTACTGACTCACATTTGAAAACACCACCACCGCCAGAGGCGGTAGCTTTCAAGTCTCCATCTGTTGCTTCAATGTCGTGGAAGACGGGATCAGAATTAGAAGTTGTACCATTAACCAACTCCTCATCTTCTCCAACTACCACTTCATCATCACTACTGCTATTACCACCAAGGGATGATGCTCCATTCAAGTTTATCTCATCCAGCATGCCAGAAAATGAGGTAGGGTCATCATCGGCCATGTTGTCATTTTGAAAAGCAAACCAATTTGAATTTGTAAACAAGCTTCTGCACCAAACAAAGCATATCTACAATTTCAGTCATTTTGAAAAGCAAACGAATTCGTTCTATCTCAATTCCCAAACCTGTTTCAACCCGTTACTGCCGACCTCATTGACAGCAACACTTTTCACTCAAAGATTCATGAAACATACCTGCCTTGGTCATCACCTAGCCTAAGGGATGATATCACAACTTCAGCAGATTCATCATCAAAGTATCCCTCCTGCATTTCACATGCCACAAAGTTATTGATTATATAATTAAAATAAACCACACCAGGCACTAAAGATTGAAGATGTGATCACAGTGATAACACAAAGAAAGTGGGCAATGAAATTTGCACCATATAGCATTAACGGATATAGATATTACCTCATCATCTTGATCAAGAGTCCTGTGACCCTACAGCGAGATTGAAAAGTAAAATGATTACAACATTAAGATTAAGTAAAAAGGATACAAAAAGGATATTCAACATACCTCTTCACCCTCATCATTGTCATATATGTTGTACCTAAATGCTTGACTTAAATTATTTGCGAGAGCAGCAACATCATAGTCTCTGTCATGAATATCATCCTCATCACTATCCCTATTTCTGTCTTGTAGTGCAGTTGGTCGACTAGAATATCAGTATGTAAACAAAGAAAACATCAGAAATTTGAGTAACGGCAAGACACTATATGGATTTTAGTCAAACATTGAAAGCATCAAAAAGTTCCATTCTTTTTCATAAGATGTGTCTAATGGAGATGACATGGCAGCAAAGTACAAGGTACAAGAAACGTACCCACAAGCCCACCGATAGACATTTTCAACCATGTTACGTTCCTGTAGAACTGTAGTCTGCCACTCGTTCCATTCACTACTTTCCTATGATTATGAGAGAAAAATAAATATATAAAGAACAATATAACGAACCAAGATTGAATTAATATGACATTTCTATTGAGAAAATGTACAGAGCACTTGAAATTTTTATGGGGGGCATCTACAAATCTTTCTTAAAATAAATACAAACCTGTATGTGTTTCTGAATACAGGAATCAGTATTTCCTAACTGGGTGATCTTATTGGCAATGCGTGTAACATGTCCAAGGTTCCCAACCCGGGGTGCATTTTTTTCAGCAGCAGGCAGGGTTGGCTGCATGATTAAACAATTGTTGCATAAGAAATTAAGTGAATAGTTTACATATACAGAACATTAACCATGACTATCTTGTCATACAGTGTGAACGATATCTCATATAACATATGCCACTAGTTACCTGATCAGCTACACCAAAAAGGATGGGATTCTTATCAGTTTGTAGAATCTTTGTTATTAGATCACACTCTAGAAAAAGATGATCAATGATAGTATTGTTTTTGCTTTCTAGGCAGGAAAATATTATGCTCTCAACATGATGATGCAAAGCATTATTATATGGGTACCTACAGCAATTAATAATCACAGAATCACTTTTAGATACGCCATAATGAATCATTGTTAAGAAACTATAAGAAGGAAGAAAAGTGGCATCTTACTCAAAAAAAAGATCAAGAACTCTTTGAATGGTTCCAGAGCTAATTAATTCTTTCTCTGCAATTTCATTCCCAGTTTTCAGAAGCACAGAAATGAACTCAACAATCTGCAAGCACGTAAACTCATCATTTATGAAAAGTGCTACTCTCCCGTAGCAATATTCTTGTGAGAATTGCCAAGTTTTGTCCAAAAACCAACACTAATCCAGGTTTACTAACCTTAAGACGATGCTTCCCTAGAGGAGGCTTCAATTGACCGTATGTAGTTGGCAGGACTTTCTCATCTAATGAGACATTTAACAAAATCAACAGGTCACCTGAAAAACCATAAATTATTGATACAATATCAGAGCTTATATATTTAGTAATATAAATTCATAAATCATTGAGACTATATGTAGACTCTCACCAAGTTTGGGCAGCATTGCACCTACTGTCTCTTGATTAACTTGCACAGGTGCCTCGTATACATGTTGACCTCGAAAAGAATGAAATAACACTGACGGAAGTGATCTTTTAGGATCCAACAAAGATATACACACAGACAATGAGTGAACAAGTCCAGATTTTGAATGTGAATCTTCCAACGCATGACCAAATATCCTTGCAACAAAACTGATAGAAAACAAACAAATAACAATTACACCCTTGAGGATATATGCCGAGTATAAGAGGTTGAGAAAAATAGAGACCTTGAGCTTGAAAGTTTAGAAGCAAGAGGAGATGGCGCATTTCGTGTTATAGTACATAAAGTTTCTGCTGCATTAGCATGTACTTCTGAAGAGCTCTGAGATATCAAGATAAAAATCAAAGATATCAGAGAACTGAGAAATCCACATTTAGAGCTTTCATAATATGTGTACAGGCACTGAGAATGAAAAATAACTTACTGAAGGACTCAATTTATCCACTATCATCTCCAACAAATTGCTATCAGCCAACCACTGCATCACATCTGTAGAATTGGGATAGATATGCTCATCCGCTCCAACAAGTCTAACCAAGACCTGAGTAAACAGAATATCGGAATACGCAATTATTCACTATATATGAACGTGGAAATGCTACAAATTTGCGTAACATTTCAATATATAAACAATTTAAGCCACGTTGCAACTTGAATGGAAACTCTACTAACCTCCATGATTGATGTAATCCCTATTAGATCAACCAGCTGTTGGAATACATATTGATGTGCCTGCAGATATATGATATTTCTGAGACAAATTTCCTTCAATCGATGAAGGGGATGCAGATTCAAAACCAAAATCTTCATATTAATACGCTAATACCATCAAAAGGCCAGGAATATAATTCAAGCTACAAGCGTGATTGGAACTAAATACTAGTCTTTGCTATACAAAAGTGACCAAACCCCCATTATAAAGTGACCAGCATAACTACTCAATGAAAGATGCAATTACTTGCAGCTTCAAACCAATTCTTGTCAAAACTGTCACAAAATAAGTGGCCTGGAAAATGATATTTCCCAGACCATCTCAAAAGGAAAACCACTACAAAGGCTTTTTAACGAGTAAATGTAGATTTAGACAAGTATAAAACTAAGGTTTTTGACGAGTAAGTGTGATTTTAGCAAGTATAAAACTAAAAGTGTCATTGTTATGACTGTATAGAGTATGACAATTACAAAAACGACAATAACAAATTATTCTCTGATCCTGAATAGAGTATGACAATAACAAAAACGACCATACCTAAATGATTAGACTATAAATTTGAATGCTATAAATGTAACCATCAACATGACTACAGTAAGTGGCATGAAAGTTGAATGGAGTCAAACATTAAATTAAGTGGGACTATCCACTCGAAAAAAAAGGTGGGAATATCCATAGAACTTAATTACTAGACAAAACAAGAATTAAAAACAACTGAAACCAAAAGATTGTACTCACTTGCACATAATTCATAAGTGGAATTGTCTTTCGTAGCATGAGACATATCACAACCTACAATAAGGCACAAAATGACTCAGTCAATTGCTTTCTACGATATATTACATAAAAATTAAGGACGATTTATAGAACAGTCAAAAGAGTAACCAAGACAGAAGTAACAATTAGGAATATACCTTACTGAAGTACCCAGCCAGCAATGCACTATGAGGGCGGGTTGGCTCCAAGAAGGAGAAAAGCAAATCCATAAGCTGCAAATTTGGGGTATAGAAGGGGTCATGTGAGCGTAAATGTTGGATACATCGAACATCAAACATTGATAATAATAATAATAAGGTGTATGAAACGCACCTCCTCATCCTCCACTAAAGTTTTGAAGATTACATCAATTTCACATGTAAAGATCTCACAAGCCATGAAAGGGAACCTGAAACATGAAACAAATATCAGTTGCTGCGACTAAACTTTGTTACAAACGGTATGTTATATGAAACATTTCAGAATAATTTCCAACAATAAAAAAAACAACCCGGTGTTTGAAGTTTTTATATTTGTAAAATTACGATCAATGACCTACTTGAAAGTACGTTTGCTATCAGCATCTTCCTGAGGCTCTTCTATGATATACCGCAATAATTGTTCAACCTGAACTCTATTCCGTAAGCTGAAAAACAAGCAGTCCTTAAGTATTCAAGGGACAGGTTAATATAATGTAATTGCAAGTTAATATCATTTTAGAGATTGTGAACTGGTATGGAAATCAAATTATCTAGAAAGTAGTACCAACTAGAAGACTTTAAATGACAAGTAGAGGAAAGTGGTATTACAAATTGATAAGGCGGCTGTTTAATGCTTTGCATTCTTGGATTATATCTTCTTCATCCAAGAGCTCTTCCAATGTGACATTTTCCTTGTCCAAGATAGCCTCGACCTAAAACATATTACAAAATCATATTACATGAAGACGTAACAGATTAACGTTAAGAATAGCTTGATGCCCTAAATAAACTGACAACCACCCATATGCAAACATGTATCAATACAAAATCATTGCTTTTCGAAATGAAAAACTGCCGGCCTATGGCAGACATGTGTATATCCTATATTCAATCATAAGAAAAAGGTGGAGAAATATAAAGTGAGGTGATTTTGTGCATGACAAAAGTAAAATTTCAACTGCATATAACAAATAAAGGTGGCTATTTTAACTGTTTAACCAAGAACAAAATAACACATACATATTATTCTTTAGCGCCTCCAATTATATAAATACTAATAATAACATCCACTGTTACTATCTCAGTAAAAAACCTAATATGTAAAGAAAACTTTCTTCTTTACACATTAACACATGACCAACTACAAACTATACAGCCATTATCCATCTATGAGATAATTTTGTCCTCTGCGAAATGAAACGATCGGTGACCCGCCTAATAATTTAACATGGCAGCTATTGTCTATCACTCAACAAATTATTTCCTCATTGTTCAGCACCCTATTTTTTCTTAAATGTATTAACTTTTCAGCTGGGTAAAGAACCCAACATTATTATTTAATTATAACCAAAAATACCCATTCCCTAACATTAAATATACCAAAATCATTAGTTACTTTAATAAATAAACAAATGCCATCAGATAAAAGTACATAATCATCAACTATAATACACTAAATTCTTATAATATTTAATATCAATTAATAACAAGAAACTAATAAATGTAATATCTTTTTTTAAAAAGAATATATGCATTAAAAAAATAAAAAAAGATTCATTCATTGATTATATTTCTGAAATTAATTTAAACAAATTATATGTATCTTTAGAAAATGAAAAGGGCTTACAGGTGAAGAAGCAGATAGAGATGTAAGTTTCCAAAACATGTTGGGGATTAGAGATCTGCAAACCCCAAATATGTTTATATTGGTCTTGCGATATAGATATAGTAAGAGAATCTGTATGTATAGGTCAAGAAGATTCAAGATTGGGGCGTTTTGAAAAAAATTGGAGCGAAAGGTGATAAAATCAAAACCCTAATAATAATTTTTGGATTTTAGAAAAAAAAGGGATTTGAGGAAATGAGAGAGGGAGGGTGGATTGGAAAAAAGAGGGCGGGTCGTAATCTAGATCCGGATTTGACCCGGTACATCATGTATACCATCCATTTCCAATTTCCAATGCCATTTTTTGTGTATGATTAGATTTCAAATTTAGGTTAGTGTTTTCTTCTTTTTAACCATAAAGTGATTTGAATAAATAAATAATGTTTGTATAGATTTTCGATGCCATTGTTTTTTGTTTTTTAAGTCAGACTAACAAACATTTTTGATGACTTAATGAATTAAATATTTTGATTAAATCATGACTTTTTTATTAAGATCATTAAACAAACACTACTTTAGTTTATCCAAAAAGTGAATATAAAATATAAAATAAACTCTTAATTAAAAGTATAAAATAATAACCTTATGTGGATATGACATTGGAGGAAAAAAGCACAAGCCCCAAAAGTTTTTAAAAGTCCATAAATATCTTTAAAATAAAAACTTGTGTAGAAATAGTTTGAAAAAAAATCTCTTCTAGCCCAAATTTTAAGTTTCAGTTCTCACTCTCAACTAAAATTTCTTTTTCTAAAAATATCTAAGTGAAGTACATATTTCAAGTTGTTTTCTAATGAGTAATGAGTTCTTAACTTCAATACTTCTCAATCAATTATTGCTTTTTAGATTTTAAAACCCTTGAACGAAAAACAATAATTTGTTAGAGTTTATATCAAAAACCTGATTATTAGACCAACACACTAAACTATTTATTAAAATGGTTTAGACAAATCTGTTTATTTTGTTATTCAAATTATCACTTAATACAATTACTTTTAAATAATTTTTATAGAAACGTAAAAACATAAAACCTTATTTTTTTATTTAAACTAAAAGAGTGCATGTACGATGTGCCCGCAATGATGGGTGGTGGTGCTGAATTGCCGCCAACGATAGGTGGAGGTGGCGGCGACAAGTAGTGTATGTTATTGATATAAAATAGGTAATGTTTATTTTTGGAGTTAAGAAGAGATGTTTGTATATTAATTTCATTAAAGGTATTATAGGTATTTAAAGTATATATTATAGGTATTTCAAATGAAGATGTTTAAAATAATGAATAGAAGTGAAGAGTAATTTAGGGTTATCAACTACTTAATAAGAAAAAACGGAAAATATATATCGACAAAGACATTTGTATCATTAGTGATTTTATCTTTGATTCAAAACACAATAGTTCTTGGTAAAAAAATAATTTGCAAATTAACCCATTTTAATATGATAATAATTAACTCGACATCATCAGTATTAAAAATATATATGGACAATGTGTGGTAAGTCTTAAAAAATTATAAATATTCGGTAAATCAAATTTAAGAACAAAATTTGTAAACTTCAATTAGTATATGAAGCAAGTGGTGTGATCGATGATTGTTTCACCGGCCGTTGAGTTAGAATTATTACGTACCAAAATTTAATAATTGTGATATTTGGCAAATTTTGAAAATGGAATAATTAGGCTAAACAAAAATATAAAAATGTATAAAAATTTAAGTCTCCAAATTCATTTCACAATATAGTATATATAACATCCTACGTTATTATGTAAAAAGTTTAATACTATAATTTAGGAAAAATTAACTTCCAATATTTTACTTTTTGTTATTAAGATAACATTAATTTATTTTGATATTAAAACTTTTATGTAGCTTTCATATTTATAGTAGTTTTTTAAAAGTTAACCAAAAAATTTACCCACGCAATTAAGACAATGTATGTCAGACATTTTGATATTCACGAATAATTCACATTTATTTTAAAAAAATATAAATTTATGTAACTAAACAAATATAAAACATATATTTAGTTTTGTTACAAATAAAAAATTAAAAACATTATTACTAAAATTGTGATTTTGTATTGAACATTTATAATATCCCTAATAAATATTTATTATATGCATTTTTTTTATACCGTTAATATGTTAAGATATTTAAATAAAATTATATTAATTATTATTATATTACATATCGGATACAATGATTTTGAAAATAGTGATAACATCACCATTTTCAACAATTTTTTTATCTACATTCGTCAATCTTTTATAATATTATGAAAGAATAACATGTCATTAGTTATATAAGTTTACCCGCATATTACGCGGGTTAATAATCTAGTAATATACAATAATATTCTTTTTGTAAGTCATCATTAACATTAAATTAGAAGACACATTATTATTATTATATTAAATAAAAAAACAATAACTATAACTACACAAACACTAATAAAAATAATAACATTATATTAATGATGAATAAGTAATAATTAATAAAATTATGTTTCGACTCTTTCTTGAACTATATTACACAAATTGATTGTGCACCAAACCGAGGTTAGGTTTAGAAAGGGGATGATGAGTGTTTTTGGTTATTTGTTGGCGATTCCCCGAAGGTAGGGTTCGTGCCTCTTTACGCCAATTAAATATGTATAATATAGCCGATTATGATCGATCTTTGAATATATACAAATGGCGCCAAATGATTGTGCACCAAACCGAGGTTAGGTTTAGAAAGGGGATGATGAGTGTTTTTGGTTATTTGTTGGCGATTCCCCGAAGGTAGGGTTCGTGCCTCTTTACGCCAATTAAATATGTATAATATATGGCCGATTATGATCGTGCTATTGAATGGGTTTAGATATGATCGATCGTATTGTGAATGTTATGAACGAGTATGTGAGTAATTGAATGCCCTCGAGAGATCTTGTGAGTCTCTTTTTATATGAAGGAATTATCTTGGAGAGAAAGCCAAGTCTTTTTAGGGTTTTTCCTAACCCTAGGCCAGGAATATCCTTTCCCTAATTACTGGCCTCAGATGATAAGGATGAATCCCGTAATTATAGGGGACAATCTTTATCTCTTTTATCTTCTGCAAGAGCCTTCGTTACGGAGAAGCTTCGTATCATAGCATGCTACTGTACCTTCGTGTGATAGGTCATGCGTACAGCTGTGAGGGTATATCATCAAGCCCCCCAGTCCAAGGTGATGATTTTTGCTAAATAAGCATTGCCTTGGACTATTTTGTGCCACTTCTTCATTCCTGGGGGTATGTCTTGTATTTTCCGGGTTTCCAAAAGTCTTCGCGTATCCCGAGGTGCGTGTATCAACGGTTAGGGTTTGTCTTGATTCTTCTGATATATATTGCTTTTCCACCTTTAATTTTCCCAACTGTCACCATTATTTTTGTAGGTCCTCTCTCTTTTCTTTGGTTCAGTCCGCCGTCATTTACTGTTTCTTTATTTTCCTTTTCCTTTTTCTTTATTTCTTTCTTCATTGCAGATCGTTATAGTCTTCTGCTGATCATCATGTCTTCAAAAAGAAAGGTCGTTGATGTCGGTTCGTCCGCTGCTCCGAATTCTCCTGGTCATGATAATGCTGCTGTGAAGAAGGGGAAAAGCCTTGCTGATACGCTCCCGATATCTTTTTCTGGTTTGACCTCTCGTAAGTTTATGAAAGAGGAGTTGCTTTCACAAGATCTGGGTGATAGGAAGAATCTTTTGATCCGTGGCCTGTGTCGAGAGTATGAATATTCCCAAGATATGTTGAAGGAATCTCAACTTGTGGTTGGTAACTTGTTTGATAGGATTGCAGATCTGGAAAAGCGGTTGGCGGAACAGGATGTTGTTGTGAAGGCGCTCCGTACTGGTTTGGGGAAACGTCATGACGAGCTTCTGTAAAAGGATCTTGATGTTAGGTCCAGTTTGAGTGGACCCACTCCAGACTTGAAGACTGGAGCGTCACTGAAGATTTGTCCAGAAATAATGGAAGACCAGTAAGCATCTCACTTGTATAGGAAATCTGGAGTTCACCAGATTTCAGCTTACTGGACTTCACTCCAGTCCAGATCGATCCTACTGAAGACATTCTTACTGAAGTCAAAGACTGAAGTTAAAAGAAAGAAGACTGGCAATGTAACATCCCAAACTTTTTATTTAACAGTTGACTAGTGTCGTTAAGTCAACATAATGTGTCGTTAAGTCTATATTAGATTTAATGTTTATATGTAGTAATTGTGTGATTTGTGTGAGGTGTGTAGGCCTGAGATATGACCTTAATAATGTGGGTAATAGGTTGTTTAATGATCGTTTACTAATTTTAGGTAGACGAGGCTAGTTGCTTTGCACGGTAATGTGGTTATTCACTGTCGTGCACTTCTTTGAGGTAAGATACACTACTTTGACACGCTGAGGGAATCCAACAAAGCTGGTTTTGAATAATAACTTCCC
This sequence comes from Erigeron breviscapus, assembly GCA_034093135.1. Taxonomy (NCBI): domain Eukaryota; kingdom Viridiplantae; phylum Streptophyta; class Magnoliopsida; order Asterales; family Asteraceae; genus Erigeron; species Erigeron breviscapus. Next base: position 86,876,549 of record CM067167.1, read on the forward strand.
ATTTGGTATCTTTATATTACATGTGGGCATACGGGGTTACACGGGAGGTATTGTGGGTTAGGTAGTTGACCATGAGACCTGAAATGCAGTCCCAAATGTTATGAAATGAAGGATGGTGTAATGTAGTATTTTGTTATGCATGAAATGTAGTAATGATGTTGATTCTTGATATGTGCATGCTTATGTGGCTTGTTCACCTAGCTCACTAGACTTTCTAGGTTGCCATGTCACTTGCACGTTTAAGGGCCCAAACGTAATGAAGATTATGTGTGAAATGTTTAGGTTGTGTGATGCCTAAACTAATAATGTGTGAAACCGAGCTCGTAAATTGATATGCAGGAAAGTGTTAAGCTTAACCCGTACTTGCCCTAGCCCGGCGGGTGCGTGAACGTGAGGTTGCTTGGGTGGCTCCTTGCAACATGGTCATTGAAACGCAGTTTGAGTAATACGAGGGGTCTGACCTGTAAGTCCCTTAATTAACGAGATGGTTAACCAATAGAAAGTGTAAATACAACAAGTCTAATAATCACTAGATTGGACTAGTATTACTTGTAAATAAAGATGCAAGATATATAAACAAAGTAATACAAGACTTAAAGCAATAAACAAATAAAGTGGACCATTATGTATGTTTCATGGGTATTTCATTTATTGATGTTTAAATAAAATACAAGGTTGTTGCGGAATCAAGATAACACAATTAAGTGAGTATCCTAACAACCTATGAGTTACAATATGATCTATGTTTGTCAAATAACTCTTTGGGATCGAGATACTTAAAGTTGTGAAGTATCCCTGTTTAAGATCGAGAGTATTTGGACAAATTCACTTAAATGCAAAAGGAATGCTTAAAAGTATTTTTGTCAAGGAAATGACTTTGTATTTATAGGCAACATGACCCGCCTCCATATACGAATTACTCCGGGATTGGCTTGCCATTCCTTAACGACGTATGATGACTAGCTTTTGGTTGCTCATCTAGTCGGGTGTGACTTATGTTACACTTAAATGCAGTTAACGAAGATACGTGTGTAAATGTGTGAACTAAATGAAGAATAGGCACATTTAGCGTGATTCATCCTAAGTTGATATGCAGTTTATTCGTGTGTGTATTAAGTGTGTTGTGCCTTAACGTTTTGTCAAATAACTCTTTGGGATCGAGATACTTAAAGTTGTGAAGTATCCCTGTTTAAGATCGAGAGTATTTGGACAAATTCACTTAAATGCAAAAGGAATGCTTAAAAGTATTTTTGTCAAGGAAATGACTTTGTATTTATAGGCAACATGACCCGCCTCCATATACGAATTACTCCGGGATTGGCTTGCCATTCCTTAACGACGTATGATGACTAGCTTTTGGTTGATCATCTAGTCGGGTGTGACTTATGTTACACTTAAATGCAAAAGGAATGCTTAAAAGTATTTTTGTCAAGGAAATGACTTTGTATTTATAGGCAACATGACCCGCCTCCATATACGAATTACTCCGGGATTGGCTTGCCATTCCTTAACGACGTATGATGACTAGCTTTTGGTTGCTCATCTAGTCGGGTGTGACTTATGTTACACTTAAATGCAGTTAACGAAGATACGTGTGTAAATGTGTGAACTAAATGAAGAATAGGCACATTTAGCGTGATTCATCCTAAGTTGATATGCAGTTTATTCGTGTGTGTATTAAGTGTGTTGTGCCTTAACGTTTTGTCAATAAAGTAGAAGCGTTTTAATTGGACAAAGCTTTATAACCTTGGTGTTATCTTACTTAGCTAATTCGTTAGCTAACACTTGTTTCTTGAAATGTGTGATTCCCTCAGGTTTAGCTTGAAGGTAGATAGATGAGGAATGCAGAGCGAGGAGTGGGTAGATAGCTTGCTGATGACTTTAGTTACCCATAGATGCTACACCTCATTAAACATATTTATATTTTTCATGTTGCTGAATTTGTGAAGTACTTTGTAGACGGTTGTTTTGTGTTGGGCAACCGTTGGGTTTTCATTTAGACTTATTTTATGATATGGCAAGTAACACCAATAAATGCAGAAACCGAATTGTTTTTTCGGTTTGACTTTTAAAGATTTCTTCCGCAATTCTTAACACCGTTAGGTGAAAGTTTTGAAAAGTTTTTGAAAACCCATAATTTTAAATGTCGGGTGTTACAAGTTGGTATCAGAGAATTGGTTTAAGTGAACCAAAATTCGACCTTAACCGTAGGATTTTGGACTTAGACCGATGAGGAATAGGATAGGCTTAAGTAGGATGCCTAGCCTTTGAGATAAAGTGCGTTAGGACGGGTTGGGGGAATGAGTGAGAGTGTGATTTAAGGCTTGATTAATTGTGTGATAATGTAGCTAATTGAAGTATGGCCTTGATGTATGTAGTCTCACTTTAACTTTTGCTAACCGTCGTCGTTGTCCTGTAGAAAGAATGGCACACACTAGAGCTAATAGTCACAGAGGAGGAGCAGTTCCTAGCGGTGTTCCTCCTAATGGAAACGGAGCTGGAAATGAAGTTGAGCAAAGGCCACCCCGTGTGCAAAATCGACGTCTTGGTGATCCGCCAACCGCATCCGAAATTGATAGGGCAAATCCGGTAATTGAGCAGATTCCAACTCAAGCAGAAATGTTGGAAGAACTGAGGGTTATTCGAGCTCGTTTAAACAGGACTGAAGAAGAGTTGGCTCTAGTAAGGGCAGAAAGAGATGCTGAAAGGATAGGAGTGAACAAAGGGGTGAGCATTTGGATGGGAATTACTCTAATCCCTCCCAAAGTGCTGAACCATCAATGGCGAGATCACAACATGCTCATGAGGATGTTGTTGCAGCAGTAGGTGTTAATGGGGTGAATGGTGGTGGACCTAGAGTTGTGAATGCACCTCGCATTAGCAACTTTAAATATGAGAGCTTTCAGAAATGTGGTGCCAAGGAGTTTGATGGTACCCAAAGTGCAGTGGGTGCCATGGAGTGGATTGAAGATATTGAGGTAGTATTTGCATCCTGTTACTGTCCTGATGATATGAAGGTTTTGTGTGCTAGTAGGATGTTGAAGAAGAATGCCCGTAACTGGTGGAGGGCTACTACCGTTTCCATGGCCTCTGAGGTACTTGTTGTGATGCCTTGGGGTACATTTAAGGAGAAGTTTTTAGAGGAGTATGTGGGAACTCGAGAGTTGAGGCTTATTGAGAAGGAGTTTAGATCGTTGGTGGCAAAACCCGGTGCAATTACGGAATATGCACATTTTTTTATGGAGAAGTTGAAGTTTGTAGGACATTTGGTTCGTAGGGATGAAGATCAGGTTGAGGCATATTGTGATGGCCTCCCAGCTAACTATCGAGGTTTGTGTAGGCAACATGTGACATTGTCGGCGGCGATTAAGGAGTCAAAGAGGTTGGATGATGACTTCAAAACTGAAAAAGTAGTTGAGAAGGTTGATGAAAAGAAGTCGGGATTTAAGAGGAGATCTAATTCTAATAATAATAATAAGAAGTTCCGGGGAAGTTCTAGTTCGGGTGGGGACAAAGATAAGAAGAAAAGTGGTACGTGGTGTGCATCTTGCAAGGCTTTTCATGATGGTCAGTGTTCTGAAAAGACAAGGAGGTGTCACAAATGTGCTAGGTTCGGACATCTGGCAACTGAATGCAGGGACAAGACTCGTTGCTACAAGTGTCAAGAAACGGGTCATCTTATAACCGATTGTCCTCAAATGAAGAATGATGGAAAGAAGACAGCCACCACAGCAACTAAGGTTCGAGCTCTACAGATGACAGTGGATGATGCTAGGAGCAACAATGAGGTAGTAAGTGGTACTTTTCTTGTTAATTCAAAACCTGCCTCCGTTCTATTTGATTCCGGTGCAAATAGGTCATTTGTGTCTACTTTATTTGCTCCTAAGCTAGAAAGAGTCACTACCCCTTTAGATTGCTCAATAGAAGTAGAAATTGCTAATGGTACGATTAGTGATATACGTGTGGGTTATGATGATTGTGATATTGAGATTGAAGGTCGTTCGTTTCCGGTCCAACTATTGCCTACTACTTTAGCCGGTTTCGATGTAGTGATAGGTATGGATTGGTTGTCTCAGAATGAAGCTAATATTTTGTGTTCACAAAAGATTATTCGGTTTTCTACACCCGATGGTAAAGTTGTTACAGTTTATGGAGATAAGAAGAGAGGGGGAATAAAGATTATCAATATGATGAAGGCTCTTAAGTGCATACGAAAGAATAAGAGCCATTTCCTTGCTTATGTCATTGATGCAAGAAAGGAGAAGCCTTCTATTGCTAGCGTGGATGTAGTTTCTGAATTTCCTGATGTATTTCCCGATGATCTTCCCGGTATTCCTCCCGATCGTGAAGTCACTTTTCAGATTGATCTTATACCCGGTGCTACACCCGTTGCAAAAGCACCATACCGATTAGCTCCTACAGAAATGAAAGAATTAATGTCCCAACTTCAGGAGTTACTTGACAAAGGTTTCATACGTCCTAGTTCCTCGCCTTGGGGAGCTCCGGTTCTGTTTGTAAAGAAGAAGGATGGTTCGATGCGCATGTGCATAGACTACCGTGAGCTGAATAAGCGAACGGTTAAGAATAAATATCCTCTCCCACGAATTGATGATCTCTTCGATCAACTTCATGGTGCTTCCTATTTTTCTAAGATAGACTTGCGGCCCGGCTATCATCAATTGAAGGTTAAGAAGGAAGATGTAGCAAAAACAGCTTTCCGTACTAGATATGGACATTATGAGTTCCTTGTCATGCCATTTGGATTGACTAATTCCCCAGCCGCGTTTATGGACTTAATGAATTGGGTATGCCGTCCCTTTCTAGACCATTTTGTGATTGTTTTTATTGACGATATTTTGATTTACTCTAAGTCTGAAGCTGAGCACCATGAGTACTTAAAGGCCGTCCTTGAGGTGTTAAGGGAGAAGAAGTTGTATGCTAAGTTCTCCAAATGTGAGTTTTGGCTGCGAGAAGTTCAATTTCTCGGTCATGTCATTTCTTTGGAAGGTATAAAAGTAGATCCTACATAGATTGAAGCTGTTTCAAAGTGGGAGCAGCCCAAGACACCTACCGATATCAAAAGTTTCCTTGGTTTAGCTGGCTATTATCGAAGGTTTATTCAGTATTTCTCCAGAATAGCTAAGCCAATGACTGAATTAATGAAGAAAGGAGTAAAGTATGAGTGGACCGAAAAACAGGAGAAGGCTTTCCAAACATTGAAGACGAAGTTGTGTGAAGCTCCTATACTTGCTGTGCCTGAAGGTACTGATGATTTGGTTGTGTATAGTGATGCATCGATTACAGGTTTGGGTTGTGTCCTTATGCAGAGGGACAAGGTGATTGCTTATGCTTCACGCCAGTTGAAGCCGCATGAGAAGAATTACCCGACCCATGATCTTGAATTAGCGGCGGTAGTATTTGCTTTGAAGTTGTGGAGACATTATCTTTATGGCACTAAGTGTACCTTGTATACCGACCATAAGAGCCTACAGTATGTGTTCAATCAGAAAGAGATGAATGTGAGACAAAGGAGATGGATGGAACTACTTAAGGATTATGATTGCGAGATCAAATACCATCCGGGTAAAGCCAATGTAGTGGCGGATGCACTAAGTAGGAAGGTGCAGAATTCTTCTTGCAAATTGATGAGTATGCAAGTTCAAGCAAAGTCGGGACTATTGGACCGTATTAAAGAAGCTCAAGTCAAGGCGTTAATGAAGGATAATATTGATAAAGAAAGTATTGGAAAGAAGAAACGCCTTGTGATGGAGACAAATAGCCGTGGGTTTAAGACATACAAGGGTCGAATTTGGGTGCCATTGCTTGGTGGTAATCGAGAATTGATCCTTGAAGAAGCTCATAGAAGTAGATTCTCAGTTCATCCCGGTGTTACCAAGATGTATGCAGATTTGAAACCGATTTATTGGTGGCCGGATATCAAAGGAGAAGTAGCTCATTTTGTAGCAAAATGTTTGACTTGTGCTCGAGTGAAAACCGACCATCGAAAGCCGTATGGATTGTTACATCAATTAGAGATACCGGAGTGGAAATGGGATCATATCACCATGGATTTTGTAACGAAGCTACCAAAGACGTTAAAAGGGAATGATATGATATGGGTTATTGTGGATCAATTGACGAAGAGTGCACATTTTCTAGCAACCCGACAAGATGTACCCTTAACGAAGATGGCAAAAATGTACATTGATGAAGTAGTCTCAAAACATGGAGTTCCTTTATCTATCGTTTCAGACCGAGACTCGAGATTTGTGTCAAACTTTTGGAAGGGTCTTCAACGGGAGTTGGGTAGTAGAATAAATTTGAGTACCGCCTATCATCCTCAAACCGATGGGCAAAGTGAGAGAACTATTCAAACATTGGAGGATATGTTGAGGACGTGTGTACTAGAGTATGGTGGAGCATGGGATGATCATTTGAAGTTGATTGAGTTTGCTTACAATAATAGTCACCATGCAAGTATTGGAATGCCACCATTTGAGATGCTATATGGAAGAAGATGTAGGACTCCAAGTTGTTGGATGGAGCCCGGTGAGAAGCAATTAACCGGTCCTGAAATCATTGAAATCACCTCTGAAAAAGTTAATGTGGCAAAAGAAGCTTTACGTGTGGCTAGAGAAAGACAGAAAACATATGCAGATAAGAAAAGGAGACCGATCGAGTTCAATGTTGGTGATTTAGTGATGCTGAAAGTCTCACCATGGAAAGGAGTCATTCGATTTGGAAAGAAGGGAAAGTTGAGTCCACGTTTCATTGGACCTTTTAGGATCTTGAAACGCATTAAGGATCTAGCATATCAGTTGGAATTGCCTCCAGAATTGGATGGAATTCACAACACCTTTCATGTATCCTACTTGAGGAAATGCTTAGCCGATGAGTCAAGTGTGATTCCTATTGAAGATGTGAGTATTGACCCAATGAAGAGAATGATAGATGAACCAGTGGAGATACTTGGAAGGAAGCAAAAGAAGCTACGCCGGAAAGTGATCGATTTAGTGTTGATAAAGTGGAAGCATAATCATGGGGAAAGCTTAACGTGGGAAACTGAAGCAGTAATGAAGGAAAAGTATCCGGAGTTATTCCTTATTGATGAGATTCCGGGGACGGAATCCTCTTAAGGGGGAGGTAATTGTAACATCCCAAACTTTTTATTTAACAGTTGACTAGTGTCGTTAAGTCAACATAATGTGTCGTTAAGTCTATATTAGATTTAATGTTTATATGTAGTAATTGTGTGATTTGTGTGAGGCTTGAAAGCCTAAATGTATAATGAAGTATATATGTGTGAAAAATGTAGTTAAATTCCTATGTAGTGGTATTTAAAGAAGTAATCATGTTATATATGGTCCATGTGGTAGTTTTTGACTAGTAATGAAGGATTAGGAAGCTTAGGGACTAGTTTTGACATAGGGGCAAAGTCAAAAACGGGTTAAGGGGTTTAGGGAGTGTCATTAGAGGGTTAATTGCAGAAAACACATCCTCCTAAGAAGCCCTAACCGCCCCCTAGCCATCCTCCATCAAATTGCAAGCCGAAAAGTCTTCCAACGTGTGATTCGGGTGTGTCTAGTCAAGTATTTTGCATCCTCATTGTGATCTACAGGTAGAAAAGGTATTGTAATGTGGATTTATTATCTTTTCAATTGTATGGATTATTAAGAAGTGGTTTAGGTCGTTGGAGGATCAATCGATGTCGTAATAACGTTTGTTTTTATGATGTAAATCGTATGTTGTTTAATGGGGAAGTTTATTGCATTTTATTGGTCATAAAATGAAGGATTTTGGTGTATAAAGGTCTGATATTTGATTTGGAGTCGTTTGGTGTTGGTTTGGGGTTCCATTGATCGAAGTTGTGCAGAATCGTGACGGGTTGCGGCGCAACGCCTAGTTGCGGCGCAACTGGTTTCCAGACAGATAAGTTGCGGCGCAACTGAATGTAAGTTGCGGCGCAACTGAGGGCTGGAGTTGCGGCGCAACGTGGTGTGTTGCGGCGCAACGGGGTCAATTTTGAAATGAAATAACCTTTGAACCTCCAATGCGTATGTCGTGTCTTGGGTCATGTTTGTAGGTGTGTAGGCCTGAGATATGACCTTAATAATGTGGGTAATAGGTTGTTTAATGATCGTTTACTAATTTTAGGTAGACGAGGCTAGTTGCTTTGCACGGTAACGTGGTTATTCACTGTCGTGCACTTCTTTGAGGTAAGATACACTACTTTGACACGCTGGGGGAATCCAACAAAGCTGGTTTTGAATAATAACTTCCCATTTGGTATCTTTATATTACATGTGGGCATACGGGGTTACACGGGAGGTATTGTGGGTTAGGTAGTTGACCATGAGACCTGAAATGCAGTCCCAAATGTTATGAAATGAAGGATGGTGTAATGTAGTATTTTGTTATGCATGAAATGTAGTAATGATGTTGATTCTTGATATGTGCATGCTTATGTGGCTTGTTCACCTAGCTCACTAGACTTTCTAGGTTGCCATGTCACTTGCACGTTTAAGGGCCCAAACGTAATGAAGATTATGTGTGAAATGTTTAGGTTGTGTGATGCCTAAACTAATAATGTGTGAAATGTTTAGGTTGTGTGATGCCTAAACTAATAATATGTGAAACCGAGCTCGTAAATTGATATGCAGGAAAGTGTTAAGCTTAACCCGTACTTGCCCTAGCCCGGCGGGTGCGTGAACGTGAGGTTGCTTGGGTGGCTCCTTGCAACATGGTCATTGAAACGCAGTTTGAGTAATACGAGGGGTCTAACCCGCCTCCATATACGAATTACTCCGGGATTGGCTTGTCATTCCTTAACGACGTATGATGACTAGCTTTTGGTTGCTCATCTAGTCGGGTGTGACTTATGTTACACTTAAATGCAGTTAACGAAGATACGTGTGTAAATGTGTGAACTAAATGAAGAATAGGCACATTTAGGTGATTCATCCTAAGTTGATATGCAGTTTATTCGTGTGTGTATTAAGTGTGTTGTGCCTTAACGTTTTGTCAATAAAGTAGAAGCGTTTTAATTGGACAAAGCTTTATAACCTTGGTGTTATCTTACTTAGCTAATTCGTTAGATAACACTTGTTTCTTGAAATGTGTGATTCCCTCAGGTTTAGCTTGAAGGTAGATAGATGAGGAATGCAGAGCGAGGAGTGGGTAGATAGCTTGCTGATGACTTTAGCTACCCATAGATGCTACACCTCATTAGACATATTTATATTTTTCGTGTTGCTGAATTTGTGAAGTACTTTGTAGACGGTTGTTTTGTGTTGGGCAACCGTTGGGTTTTCATTTAGACTTATTTTATGATATGGCAAGTAACACCAATAAATGCAGAAACCGAATTGTTTTATCGGTTTGACTTTTAAAGATTTCTTCCGCAATTCTTAACACCGTTAGGTGAAAGTTTTGAAAAGTTTTTGAAAACCCATAATTTTAAATGTCGGGTGTTACAGACAAGCAGTGGAGCCCACTAACAGTCTTACCAGATCTCCTGACTGGAGCTTTGTCAGTGTTCTAGACCTTACAAGTCTGAACACTGATTACGAGGAATTGACTTTTGCCTTTACACACTTTTACACGGACAATCCATTTGTCTATTGATAAAAGTACAATACGTGTGTAAAGGTGGTTGGTTAAAAGGATGACAAGTCACATCAACATGACTTTATCCTTGTACTTTAACCAATGCATTTAAGGAATTAAAGTTGTTTCCTTAAATGCATGCAATCATATTTTGTACGGCATAATAAATTCACTGTTGAATTTATTTGCCTATAAATACCAAGTCACATACCTCGTTCAATTTACTTTTTGCATAAATTGGTGAATTTGTCTAAATACTCTCGATCGCAACAAGGAATACTTCACAACTTTAAGTGTTTCGATCAAAAGAGAATATTTAGCAAATATAGATCATTTGTAATTCATAGGTTGTTAGGATATTTACATACTTGTAATATCTTGGTTCCGCAACAACCTTGTATTTTATTTAACATCATAAATAAAATAAACTTGAAAATTACATTGTGTTCCACCTTTACATTATTTATTGCTTTAAGTCTTGTATTACTTTATTTATATACTTGCATTTATATTTAAGTAATACTAGTCCAATCTAATGCATACTTGACTTGTTGTATTTTACACTAGTGGGTTAAACCATCAAGTGAGGGACTTATACTTGAGAATGTGGAACTCCGAGACAAGGTTAGTGGCCTGGTTGAGAGGGTGATCCCCTGTGTTTGTGAAACGCTTGCTACTGGTCCCCAAGCTGTGGTTTAATCGATTCTGTTGTGAATACGTCCAAGAAGAAAGGTGTTCTATCTGCTCTACATTCTGAAGATTCTCCTGAGTATTTGAAGGCAAAAGAAGCTTTTGATCAGGCTATTCTGAAGTTGGCGAGTTATCATAGCAATTTTATTTATGATCTCACTCATCTGCGTGATCCCGGGGTTTATGACTTTTTGCTTGTGAAGCCCCGTTTTGATTAGGTTTGCTATGAACTTTTTTATGAGATTTTATGCATCGAACTAATATTATCTTTTATGTTGTATTATGTGGTTCTATGTTTTGTTTGCGCGTACATTGGGGTGTCTGTTCAGGTGTCCCTGTCAGCTTGTTCCCACTTGGTCGCTTTTATTATTTATATGTTGAGGTAGCGACCCTCTATTTAGTATTGAGACAATGAGTCTTTTTAATGCATTGTCCCCCGAGGGGACTTTCTGCTTTATTGAATGTTTAAGGCAATTAAGCCTTTACAGTTTATTTGAAAAAAGAAAAATTTAGCAATGGAATTTTTGTAAATTCGAGTTGTTCCAGGTCCTATCAACCGGAGCCCCTTCGGGTGTTTCCAACTTGTATGCGCCGTTTCCAAAGGCCATTTGTATCCTATATGGGCCTTCCCATGTTGGCCCCAGCTTCCCTGTGTATTCTTTTTCGCTCGCACTATTCAATCGTAACACATAGTCTCCGGCTTTGAACGTTGTTGGATTTACTCTCTTATTGTAGTATCCCTCAATTTTCTTCTTGAAGGCAGCTTCTCTGATGGCTGCAATTTCTCTTCGTTCTTCTAATAAGTCTAAGTCTATTCTTAATTCTTCTGAATTTCCTTCTGTATTTAACATCCCGTGGGTGGATACCTGGAATTCTGCTGGTGACACTGCCTCGGTGCCGAAGGCTAAACTGAATGGGGTCTCCCCGTTGCTTCGTTTCAGAGTCGTTCTGTTAGCCCAAAGGACTAATGGCAATTCATCTACCCATCCCTTATGGCTTCGTCCCAGTCGTTTCTCTATTCCTTTAATTATTTCTCTATTGGTTACTTCCACCTGTCCGTTTCCTTGAGGATGGTATACGGATGTAAACGATTGCTTGATTTCTAACTTCTTGCAAAATTCAGGAAAGACTCCTTTGGCAAATTGTGGCCCGTTATCGGATACTATCGTTTGCGGTATCCCAAATCTACATATGATGTGCTCCCATACAAACTTCTTGATCTGATCTCCGTTTGTCGTGGCTAACGGCTTCGCTTCCACCCATTTGGTGAAATAGTCAATAGCTACCACTAGAAATTTCTTCTTGTTTGGGGCTTCGGAGAGCGGCCCTACTAAATCGATACCCCATTGTATGAAGGGCCATGCCGAGATTACCGAAGTCATATCGTTTTTGGGCTGTCTCGGTACGTTAGCATGTAGCTGGCACGCTTCGCAGTTCTTTAATAATGCTGCGGAGTCTTGGTGCATAGTTGGCCAAAAATATCCCAACCGCATGGCCTTCGCAGCGACCGACCTTGCTCCCGAATGTGATCCGCAGATTCCCTCGTGTATCTCTCGGATAATCATTTCTGCTTGTTTAGGCCCTGCGCACCGTAGCCACGGTGTAACGAACCCCTTTTTGTATAATTTTTTGTCCAAAATTTTATACTATGGGGCTTTGATTTTTATTTTTCGGGCCTCGTCTTTGTCTTCGGGTAGTATCCCGCTTACCAAAAAATCATAAATAGGAGTCATCCAATTCTTTCCTTCTTCCTCCACGAGATCCGATACCTGCTTTGCCTCGATTGACTTTCTTTCAAAACTTCTACTAATACCTTTTTTCCCAAGTGATCGAATGTTAGGGAGGCTAACTTACTTAAAGCGTCTGCTTTCTTGTTTTGGTTCCTTCGAATATGCTCTATTTCGAAATGGCTGAAACATTCCATCAGTTCTTGTACCTTTCGCAGATATAGCTTCGTTGTCTCCTGGTTTGCTTCGTACTCTCCTTTTACCTGGCATGCCACTAGTTGGGAGTCAACATATACTCGTATATTGCGAATTTTCATGTCCCTTGCGATCCGGAGTCCTACCAATAACGCTTCATATTCTGCTTCAATGTTTGTTACTGCAAATTCGAACCTTAACGCATAAGTGAATTCTTTGTCTTCCGGGTTAACCAACATAAGGCCAGCTCCGCAACCGTCGGAGCTGGCGGCACCATCAGTGTATAACTTCCAGACATCACATTCGACTGTTCCTGTTACTTCCAGGGATGTAGAGTGTGTCAATGAACCCTTGGTTTCGTGTACCTCAGTGATAAAGTCGGCTAAAACTTGTCCTTTGATTGCATGTCGGGCCCTGAACTCTATATCGTGTTCTCCCAGCTCAATGGCCCATTTGGCCACTCTCCCTGATTTCTCCGGTTTCAGTAATATCTGTTTTATTGGCTTATCTGACAGTACAACGACTGGGTGTGCTTGGAAATACCTTCGTAACCTTCATGCCGCATAAACTAAAGCCAGAGTGAGTTTTTTCCAATTCTGTGTAATTGGCTTCGGCACCTTGCAAAACCCTGCTTACAAAATAGATCGATATTTGTTGTTGATCCCTTTCGGCCACTAACACAGCGCTGACGCATTCGGACGAAGCTGCCAGATATACAAAAAGTGTTTCCTTTGGTTTTGGTGTCGTTAGTGTCGGTAAGTCCGCAATATATTCTTTCATTTGTTCCAGAGCTTCATTTGTCTCTTCCGTCCATGCGAAGTCTTTCTTCTGTATGCATCCTTTTAACGTCTTAAAAAAGGGGAGCTGCTTGTCAGCTCCTCGGGAAAGGAAACGGCTAAGCGCGGCGAGCTTACCATTTAAACTCTGGACCTCCTTGATCGTCTTCGGTGGTGAGATTTGCTTCAGCTTGTTTATTTTGGAGGGATTCGTGTGTATTCCTTTGTTGCTAACATAATATCCCAAAAATTTCCCTTTCTCTACACCGAAAGAGCATTTCTTAAGGTTGAGATTCATATTGATGGCTCGGAGATTTCCGAAGGTCTCGCGGATGTCTTCTATAAGTCCTTCTTCATCTCTGCTTTTAATAACCATATCATCAACGTATGCCTCTAGGTTCCTTCCTATCTGCGTAGCGAAAGCCTTATCGACCAATCTTTGATACGTAGCCCCCGCGTTCTTTAGGCCGAACGGCATCTTTTGATAACAATAAGTTCCTTTGCTCGTGTAAAAGGTCGTCTTGTCTTCGTCTCCTTCTGCCATCTGTATCTGATGGTAGCCCTTATATGCGTCTAGGAAACATTTCAGCTTGTGTTCTGCTAATGATTCTTGGTTTCAATTGATCTCCGGTAGGGGGTAACAGTCTTTGGGACATGCCTTGTTAATGTCTGTAAAGTCGACACACATCCTCCATCCCCCGTCCCTTTTTTTCAGAAATAAAATTGTGGGTAGAACCCCCATCAACCAGAATTAATACCTTAGTAGAGTTGAGTGTACCATGGACTTTCATGGTAGTAGGATGTGACTTCCCCAATAGTGCATGTAGGCTGATTTCGGCTGTGTCTTCCTGCACATCATTTAAATCTATGGCTTTCTCTGGGGGTTGCTCAACATCTTGTAACATCCCAAACTTTTTAATTAACGGTTGACTTGAGTCGTTAAGTCTCTAGGAGATTTAATGCTTAGATGTGTTTAATGTGCTATACGTGTGAGGCTTAAATGCCTTAATGATTGATGTACTAATGTGTTTAAGGTGTATTTATATGCCTTTAGAGGTGCTTGAAGTGTTTAACGAGTTGTAAGTATTCCCTATAGGTGTTTTGAGCTAAATATGAGTCGTTTGGAAGCTTAGGGACTAGTTTTGACATAGGGTTAAACTAAAAAACGGGATTAGGGTCTAGGAGATGGTCATTAGCTTCTAATTACTGATATTATAATCTTCTCTTTGAACCCTAACCGCCCCCTTTGACTCCATATCGATTCCATTGCAAAAATCTTCCAAAAAGTGTTGATTCGGGTGTGTTTGATCAAGATTTTGCATCCCTCTTGTAATCTACAGGTACTTGAAGTGTTTAACGAGTTGTAAGTATTCCCTATAGGTGTTTTGAGCTAAATATGAGTCGTTTGGAAGCTTAGGGACTAGTTTTGACATAGGGTTAAACTAAAAAACGGGATTAGGGTCTAGGAGATGGTCATTAGCTTCTAATTACTGATATTATAATCTTCTCTTTGAACCCTAACCGCCCCCTTTGACTCCATATCGATTCCATTGCAAAAATCTTCCAAAAAGTGTTGATTCGGGTGTGTTTGATCAAGATTTTGCATCCCTCTTGTAATCTACAGGTACTTGAAGTGTTTAACGAGTTGTAAGTATTCCCTATAGGTGTTTTGAGCTAAATATGAGTCGTTTGGAAGCTTAGGGACTAGTTTTGACATAGGGTTAAACTAAAAAACGGGATTAGGGTCTAGGAGATGGTCATTAGCTTCTAATTACTGATATTATAATCTTCTCTTTGAACCCTAACCGCCCCCTTTGACTCCATATCGATTCCATTGCAAAAATCTTCCAAAAAGTGTTGATTCGGGTGTGTTTGATCAAGATTTTGCATCCCTCTTGTAATCTACAGGTACTTGAAGTGTTTAACGAGTTGTAAGTATTCCCTATAGGTGTTTTGAGCTAAATATGAGTCGTTTGGAAGCTTAGGGACTAGTTTTGACATAGGGTTAAACTAAAAAACGGGATTAGGGTCTAGGAGATGGTCATTAGCTTCTAATTACTGATATTATAATCTTCTCTTTGAACCCTAACCGCCCCCTTTGACTCCATATCGATTCCATTGCAAAAATCTTCCAAAAAGTGTTGATTCGGGTGTGTTTGATCAAGATTTTGCATCCCTCTTGTAATCTACAGGTACTTGAAGTGTTTAACGAGTTGTAAGTATTCCCTATAGGTGTTTTGAGCTAAATATGAGTCGTTTGGAAGCTTAGGGACTAGTTTTGACATAGGGTTAAACTAAAAAACGGGATTAGGGTCTAGGAGATGGTCATTAGCTTCTAATTACTGATATTATAATCTTCTCTTTGAACCCTAACCGCCCCCTTTGACTCCATATCGATTCCATTGCAAAAATCTTCCAAAAAGTGTTGATTCGGGTGTGTTTGATCAAGATTTTGCATCCCTCTTGTAATCTACAGGTACTTGAAGTATTATTACATTGATTTCATGTCCTTTCAATCCCTTGATTCAAATCATATCTGGTCTAAGTCATTAGAGGGTTGTTTGATGTCGAAATCATGCGTTTTAATCGATTCGGTAACCTAAAATGTTTGTTATTGTGATGCAAATCAAGTAGGTGTTAATCAATGATTTCATTGCATCATTATGGTCTTAAAATGGTGAATTTTGAGGTACAAAAGTCGTTCATAAGGTTTGGGGTCGTTTGGGGTGTGTTTGGTTAAGTTTTGGAGGTTAAACAAAGTGTTGTGTGCAGAAACAGGGGCTGCTACGCCGCAGTCACTAAACTGCGACGCAATAGGACAGCAGCGACTTAAGTTGCGATGCAATTAGCGACTGAATTTGAAATGACCATAACTTTTGAACCGTAACTCCGTTTTTGACAAATAAGCTATCCACGGAATCGTGGGAGAGTCTACTTTCTAATGGTAATGCTTTTAAAGGATTATTCTAATGTCAAAGTACCTGAAAGGTTGAATTAGTGAGTGAAGGTCGAGTTTCGTCGAGTTCTGTAAGCTCTAAAGTACTAATCGAATCTTCAATGTATCAAGCATTGTAATGGGACATGTTTATAGGTGTTTAGTTGACCATAATTGAGTGGGTATTGTTTAGCTCGTCTAATGGTCGCTTAATGATTATAGGTAGTCGGGAATACTTGCTTTGCACGGTAGCTTAGTTACCATTTGTTGTGCGCATCTTCGAGGTAAGATACACAACTTTGTCACGCTGAGGGTTCAACAAAAACATAGTTTTCATATAATAACTTCCCCAAATGGTATCTTGTTTGCTTATGGGTATTCGGTATTATACGGGAGGTGATATGGGCTATGTAGATGAATATTGAAGCTTGAAATGCTACCCCAATGATATGAGATGATATGTATTGTTATGAAATGATATGAGATGATATGTATTGTTATGAAATGATATGAGATGATATGTATTGTATGATATGCTATGAGATGATATGTATTGTTATGATATGCTATGAGATGATATGTATTGTTATGAAATGATATGAGATGATATGTATTGTTATGAAATGATATGAGATGATATGTATTGTTATGAAATGATATGAGATGATATGTATTGTTATGAAATGATATGAGATGATATGTATTGTATGATATGCTATGAGATGATATGTATTGTTCATGATATGCTATGAGATGATATGAATTGTTATGATATGTTATGGGATGATATGCTTTTCAGATGAGATGCCATGAAATGCTTTGAGATGTTATGAAATACGATATGTAATAATATATGATATGAGATAAATGATATACAATGATAAACGATATGAGGCGATAGATGATATGCAATGATACGCGATATGAGATGAGAAATGATATGTATATGTGCATGTGTAGATGTGAAATGTAATGATTACATGGCTTGTTCATCTATTTCACTAGACTTTATAAGTTGCCATGACACGTGCACATTTAAGGGCCCAAACGTTAAGATGAAACTATATGATGAATGTTTAGGAAATGTGCACACCTAAACTATATGAGATGTGAAATCGAGCTCGTAATTTAGATGAAAGTGTTAAGCTTAACCCGTACTTGCCCTTGCCCGGCGGGTGCGTAGATGTGGTTGCTCGGGTGGCTCCTTGCAACATGGTCTTAGATGTGAAGAGTAATACGGGAGGTCTGACCAACCCCATTGTCTTGAACATTCGGATTACTCCGGGATTGGCTTGTCATTCCTTAACGACATTGATGTACAGCCGTAAGGTTTGTCCATCTAGTCGGGTATGACTTATGTCACCCTTACAAAGATGTATATGTTCTATGAGATGCGTGACTTATGTCACAACTACAAAGATGTTTAGATGTTATATGTGAAGATGCAAAAGATGACTAGGCACATTTAGGATGACCCGTCCTATATGAAAGATGTTTAATGCAAGATGGATGTAATATATTAGATGTGATGACTTGTGATGATATGTACCTTAAAGATGAAATGTGACTTTTCTATAATGTTTAAATGGACAAATGTTTTATTAATGATGTGTTATCTTACTTAACTAATTCGTTAGCTAACACTTGTTATTTTTAAATGTGTTGTGCCCTCAGGTCCAACATTAGTGAGCAGGTAGATGTGAGAAGTGTGAGGCATGGGTAGATTGCAATGAGGATGGCTATAGTTTACCCATAGTGGCTGCTCGCATTAGACATTTGATTTATGTTTAGACATTAATGACTTGTATTTACATTGTTGTCGGTTGTTTAATGTTGGGCAACCGATGGGTTTCCATTTGAACTTATTTTGATGACATTGCTAGTAACACCAATTAATAAATGAACCAAACAGATTCTTTTGGTTTGGTCTTTTAAAGTTTACTTCCTCTTTCTTTGACGCCGTTAGGCGAAAATTTTTGGAAATTCATATTTTTAAACGACGGGTGTTACACATCTTCTTCTTCGGATTCTAAAGTTTTGAACGTTCCAGTTTTACACCTATGCCCCGGACCATAATTGTCCCCACATCGGAAGCACTCGCCCTTAATGAAACGAGCCTGTTTTTCTGCATCAGTGAGTCGAAAGTTGGGTTTGGGTTCGGCTTTCTGTTGGTTGGTGGAGGATGAAGAATAGGTCACTGGAGTGTAGGGTTTTGAATCAGGTTTCAATTGAGAGTTACTCGTGTTTTTCTTTTCGGGCCGTGAATGGTTGAGTTTGGATTCAATTTCAATCGTTAGGCTTACGGCTTTGTAAACCGAACGGGGTTTATGGATGCGAACGTCTGCCTTCAACTCATCCTTGAGTCCATTTAGAAAGACTCCTAACAAGCAATGTTCGGGCCAATTGGAAACCCGAGATGATCTACGTGCAAATTCCTGACGGTACTCCTGGACCGTCCCGGTTTGCTTGATACTACACAAATACTCATCGGGGTTCTGGAACTCTGGTGGCCCGAAATGTTTTTTCAAAGCAGCGATTAAATCTTCCCAGAATTCAAACTCTTGCTCAGCCGATATCCACGAGTAAAGGTCCAGTGCATCGCCTTCGAAATGCATAGCTGCAATATCCACCTTTTCTTCATCCAAGGTTTGGTAAAATCGAAAGTATTTTTCTGCTTTCAATATCCCACCCCTTGGGTCTCCTCCGCTGAAAACAGGAAATTCAATTTTATGATAGGGACGACGATGGAAACTAGAATAACTATGCTCCCCTCCGTCATGCTTAGTTCCGCTACTACTCGATTTCTCTCTGGACGCCGCTTGTCTCTTTAACTCAGCCATATCATCCCTTAAAGATTCCATGGCCTCAAGTTTAGCAGCAATTGCACTCAATTGTGCTGTGATAGCATCTGGTTGAGAACCACTGTTTTCAGAGCCGCTCCGGGTGATCACCATAGTTGTTTCTTCGTCTTCCCGGCAATGGAACCAAATGATAGAATCTGGATTTTAATCAAATATTACTGGAGTTGATTACTGGCATTGATAGGCCCAATTCGAGAGGGGCAATCTCTCCAATTACAAAGAAAGATAATCAGAATATTTTATTGGATGATAGAATACTAAGGGGGGAGGGAATGGTCCTAGATTTGGTTAGTTTACCCAATCCTTCATCCAATCAATACCTTCCAACTCACAACTACCCAATTCAACCCAATTCTTACCCAAATTCATTTTCTTTTTCATTTTTTTTATTACACCAATAATTTAACTAAACATTTTATTAAAAACTTAATAAAACATTACATAACACTTAAAAAAAACAATACATAATAAAAAAAATACTAGACTTATTTAAAAAAAAAAAAAAAAACTAATCGTCGAGATGTCCCAAGTCTTGAGCCCACACGTGTTCAGTGAGGTCATAGCGAAGACGATGATGGATGTCTTCGTTTAGTAACTCCGCTAAAACGCTATCGTCGAACACCGGTTGGACCGACTGGTCCATGATGTGAACCGGTGAGATAGCTCTACCATCGCCTTTTATCACCATGTTGTGCAAAATACAAGCCGCGTAAACATACTGCCCAATCTTGGCTTTGATCATGGGTCGGAGAGGACGTCTAAGAATCTTCCATTTTCCTTTTAGAACCCCAAAAGCACGCTCCACATCTTTCCTCGCCCCCTCTTGTAACTTCTTGAATCTTTTCTCATTCGGGTCAGTAGGATACGGGTATGCTTTTACAAACGTCGAGTACTTGTTAACTTCTTCTCCCACGTGCATCGATCCCGTCTTGAAAATACGGAAAATTCGCCTCGATGTTGTCGACGATTTTCAAAAACATGCTTTTATCCATTCGAAATTTCTTTCGAAAGTAAGCGTCATCGTATTTTGGTTCGTCAACAAACCAATCATTTAGTAAAATTTGATGACCAATTTCGCGTTGCCGATTTATGGTTCGGCGGTTTTGAACTTCGTTGGAGGATGTCGTGTCTTGCATCCATTGAATGGCGCTATGCAAGAACATACCATCGGACTCGGATGACGATTCCGATCCGACAATGACACACCGAGATTCCGAAGAACTTGAAGACATTGTTACTTGTAGTGTAGAAAAGTGTTGATTATTTGTGTATGTTGTGTGAATAATATGTGTGTATGTTGTGTGTTTTAAAATAAAATGTAAAGTGTATATATAGAGGGAGAAAATGTTTTTTTTTTTTAAATTTTTTTTCAAGTTTTCTAAAAGGAAAATCAAAACGCAACACATCCCTTACGCGTCAAGCTAGGGAGCAAGCTGTGCCAAAACGCCAACACCCCAACCCCAAAAGGATAGCATTGGGGCCAAAGACGCTAGCCTGAAAATTCGCGTTGAAGATGGTTCAAGTAAATGTTATTTTTGAAGTATTGCTCATTGTCTTCTTTTTATAAATATAAGTTAAAAAGAAAAGGTTTTACATTGATTATCCGGTTTATAAACTATTTTTTTTTTTTTTTTTTTTTTTTTAAATAATAGGATGTAGCCGTTTGGGGGGGGGGGGGGGGTCCACCACATGCCAACGGTCGAAATTTGGTACCCAAGGCTCGGTTTCATTACTCAAAACCATACCCGATTTTAGGTACCCGAATGGTACCCGATACCTTGAAATAGTGTTACCGATCGGGTTTGGGATAACCGAACCCTTACCCGAATGGTACCCGATACCTTGAAATAGTGTTACCGATCGGGTTTGGGATAACCGAACCCTTACCCGAATGGTACCCGATACCTTGAAATAGTGTTACCGATCGGGTTTGGGATAACCGAACCCTTACCCGAATGGTATTCCTTCCACCCTAAAACATAACGTGCTATATATAATGCATGTATTTAATAATGACTCTTGGAATTTGGATGGTGAGGGACTCCTCAAATTCCTACTGCCATGTTGCTTGGTTGACCAAGTGGGTCTATCCAATTACCAAAAACCGTATTAAATTGCTCCAATTCAATTGGACCCGAACCCGCAACAGCACGTTTCTTCTTCCGGGTATAAATTTTGAGCGGAATTGTATCAATAACTCCTGCATATTTAGTTATTATATATATTCTATAGCAATATAAACATTATTTTACTAACTTAACCGTAAATTTTGGGGTATTATAAGATAGTTGGTTAGATAAGAATTGGAAATAATTTCCATTGACCACACTCCATATTGAATAAGCCAATCTTTAGATCGATTGTGATGCAACTATTGATTATTGACTTGTTGTGGATGTTTAAAACTCGTGACTAAAAAGGATTTGAGCTGATTTCATGTCTAAGTGGATTATCCGGGACAGTCGTCACTGCTTGTGTTAATGGCGTCACTTCATACTCAAACCATGATTCATAGTGGTCAGGTAGATACAACGTTTTAAGATTGTTGCAGTTAAAATGATAGTGTATTTGTAAAGTTCTAAAGAGAAAAATAATAAGTAGATGTTGTGATAGTCTTGTTTTTATTTAAAAATTGATTTTCCTTTTTCTTTTCATTTTTTTAAATTTTTTTTCAAGTTTTCTAAAAGGAAAATCAAAACGCAACACATCCCTTACGCGTCAAGCTAGGGAGCAAGCTGTGCCAAAACGCCAACACCCCAACCCCAAAAGGATAGCATTGGGGCCAAAGACGCTAGCCTGAAAATTCGCGTTGAAGATGGTTCAAGTAAATGTTATTTTTGAAGTATTGGTCTTCTTTTTATAAATATAAGTTAAAAAGAAAAGGTTTTACATTGATTATCCGGTTTATAAACTATTTTAATATATACATAATACACTGTAACATGCTTAAATTGAGAAAGAAAAAAAAAAGACACCTTTAAAGTTGATGGCTTTGTGTAGCCGTGTAGGGTTTAGAAATTATTATATAAACACCACCTTTGCCTAAAAGTTACTTTCACATGTCATTGGTTCAAATCTCAAAAAAAAAAAACAGAGAACAACACGAAACAAAACAAAACAACATAAAGAAACAACGCAAAGATCAAACAAAACAAACTGTTAGGATTTTCACCTCCTATTAACTTAAAAGGAAAGAAAAACAAAAGGCTGATTTTTTTGTTTAGTGACCTGACTTTATCATGCAACAATAATGCATGGGGAGTGATATATCTATAACAAATATTAGGCATCTACAACAAATGTACATGTTTTATTGCACAGTTTACAACTGCGTAAAGCATACATTGTTGTGGATGGCAAATAATTGTTGTAGATATATCATTCCCCATAATGCATACTATCAACTATCAAGCAATGTTGTCGAGCATTGGCAAAAGCATTGAAACTTTAATATGGCCATTTTCGAGTTCTCCAAGGTGGTCTCCCGTATGATTTTGGTACGCTTCAACTCTTTGATAATAACTATACAAAATGTCCTTTTGTTCAATGTTCTTTTTATGTTATACCATAATCCACAAAAGGTGGTGTTATGGATAATCGGATAGCTGATAGCATGACTTCTTCCAATGTGGTCATAAGTATATTACCAGCTTATGCAAGTTATATGCTTAGAGATGGCAGTTTCTACCAGCATACGCAAGAATACGTCATTATGAATAATAACTATAAAAAACCAACCGCTTTAAGAAAACCTATCAGGAAATTTAAATTGTCCAAAGAAGTGTTGCAGCATATTTTGACTAGTTGCCCGACCCACCTTATTTACCACTAACATAAAGCTGAATCTGGGTTGATTGTCTTTAAGCTGTCCTTCCATTGAAAACCCAAATTTGTGGATTAAAGCACTGCAATTGACCTCATGTTCCATGATTGCATTTGTGGGGGGAAAAAAGGTTCTTTTTTGGGCACTAATCTGATTGACATATAAAGAATGTTATGACAGCAACATTAGTCAAAAAAAGATAAAAGCATGTCAACCCAGATCAGGTCTCAATGGACCACAAATGGCACATGCCTCACACAAACACAAATGGAAACACAACCCACTAACCTACACTCACAAATCCTATAAAATACCTTCAAAAGCCGAAAGTTGGACCATTAAGATCAGCATTATACAAATCATAGACCATTACAGCTTTTCTAGTATTCCTTAAATTCCCATTTGGTCCTGCAAGCTTCGTGGCATGTTCCGCAAACCATGTCGACATATTCATAATTCAAAGCGACATTTTGGGCAACGGCTTGTTCACTTTTTGCCGATATACTATACAAGTATATTTCTTAATCTAGCATTTTGAACTCGATTAATGCAACATGTCGACATATCAAATTCTTTTATTGACAAGGCAACAAAATGGTTAATGATACGTTTGTTGCATGCTTCTGTAAAAGGTGAATATCGTATTTCTTGCAGGTTGCCTATATCAAAGAAAAGATATATGCTTAATAGATCTTGGATATGGAAATCTGAACTGATGAAACCTAAAACAATCTCTAATATCACGGAAAAATGGCACCATTGGAATAAATAACCAAGGCTTCAAAGTTCATACAAAAAGATGACCGCCCAAATCCTGAACACATTTTAACCATTTTTGATTACTTCTATTTGAACATTTTTACTGGACTTCACCAATGGGCAAAGAATGGGAAGCATGTTACACAAATGACCAGTTAACAAAAGAAAAGGCAAGGCAATGGACAGTACTTTCCTCCGCTGCAAGAACTTTCCATGCTATGGCATGTTCATATGATATATGACGTCCCATTGCTGACATACAAATCCCACCAGGTAAATGTGTATATCCCTGAATAAACCAACAATTTAGATTAGAAAAATCGCAAAACTTATGATACTTTTCTAATAAAAGATTCAAGAAATTGAAACTTCATCATGGAAGTTGAATTGATTATATACCTGTTGCATAATCTTGGAAAATTCTGGAACGAGAGCCTTTCGTCCAGATTCATCGAACATTTTGTCTAATGTGATGTCCTGTAATGACACAAGAGTTGTCTCCAACATGTCAAGCCCTGCTTGATTTGCGAATATGAAAACTGGCAATGACTGCAAAAAGCACACCAAATTACAAATTAGATTAAGATTTTGGTACATCATAAAATCATCAAACATTAAGTAGAGGTGGCATTTCAACCCACACTTCTTACTAGGTCGACTCTGGTTAGTGGTTATACAACTGTAGGGAGAAATCATCTTAAACAGGGCAAATCAATTGAGCTGGTAAAAACTATCTCAACCTGTGGTAATATTTTGAACACTACCTAGCATGCCCAGCACCCATAACCCAACATTCCCAACGCCCCCAGTATGTACTCTACATAAGAAATAATTAAAAATAGAAAACACTTCTTGTTATATTTACCTTCAAAGAACAACACAAAACGGCATCCTGATGTTGCCAAAGATCTTTTAGTAACACATCACCAACAACCGAACCCGAGCTTAGTAAATCCGCTCCTAAATGGTACCTGAAAATTGAATAACCATACATCAGAATAGTGTCTATGCCTGTTCTCAAAGTGTTTGTGGCAAAAGAACTTACGTGTAGCTCTGGCAGATCCATTGAGCTAAAGTCAGCGCTTCAGGTGAGCTAGGAGATGGTTTGGGACCTACACAAGGGCTCAAACCAGAAGGGGATATGGCCATCGCAACTCTCTGAACAGAATTGATCACACTACGAACATATTGTCGAGCCATTGTTGCCACACTTTCAGCAAGGTTGTTTTCAAAAGGAAACTGGAAGGCGATAGTCAACACAGATCTTGTGGTTTGACAAGTTGACATGTCGGTCGAGCCATTGTTAGGCATAGGGGTCACATCCAGACTAGAAGTTAGGTCAAGAGTTCTATGTGCGTTTACCATCGCATTCTTAGCATCACCCTGGTTAAGATAATCAGTTAGTCAAGAGCTGTAGGAAAGATAAAAGAAAGGAAAAAAGAACCTGGTAATCACGAACTCAACTGATTTTGGTTCCAATGGAATTATACGAAATCCAGAGGGTACAAGAGGAGCATCATCAGGAAACATCTCATCTATTGGAGCAAAAACAAGTTCGGAACAAGCTCCAACTGCATTTTCATCAATTCCGTTGCATAGCTAAATCCAAAAGATTGCAACAATACCATGAACATCAATTCAAGAAAGAGATTATGTATAAACAGTCAGATTAAGTTAAACAGCTGAAATAAAGCGGGGTGTACAAGATACTGCTGGATGTGTTCCTGCTATTTGGAACCGTAATAATAAGATCATTAAATTTTTTAGTGTTTGGCAAACACTAATTATCTAAGTTGTTGGCACATTAACTGCTAAACATACATTTATGCAGACTATTAGACCAGCTTGTGAAATTGGAGTAGGTAATAATGTAATATCATGTTACCCTTAGATAATCAATTCTGCTTTGTTGCAGGCTTACAGCTGGTACGAAACGTTTTAGTAATCAGATAATTAAAAAAATAAGCCTGATATCGAAGCATTTGCAACATTAAGTCACATTACCAAATAACAATTTAAACAACCCATATATATAGTTTAAGATTAAAAGTAAAAAAAAAACACCTGCAAGAGATGAATATCTCTTGACATAAATGGATCCTCTTGTCCAAGTGCATGACCTTCAAGCCTTACAACTTCAAGCATCTACTTGGAACATGGAAGTTCGGTTCTTAGATTAATATGGATATATTCATATATATTAATATTCAATAAACATGGAAAAGGAGGGAAAGAAGATACCTCTTCATGTTCAATTGTGTGGCCAAGAGGCATGATAATTTGGCTACCGGTGAAACGTGTGGGTCTCATTCCCGGATATGAACATGAGTTGGCTTTAACCGATGCCGCAGAATAAGCATCGACATTAAAGTCAGCCCACTCTGACCGATGCTCTCTTAAAAAACGAACCAGCACTGCTGGAGGCACATTCTGGGTGCAACAATGTAATAACATTCAAAAAAGGCCCAAATACATATTATAAATAAATGAATAAATAAATAAAAAACAAGAAACATTATAATACTCACTTGAAAAAGCATTGAGGCCTTTGCACAAAGAATCCCTCCAAGGTAGGACAGGGAATTGGAGGTATTAATAGAATTGGTCAGACTCTTGGTTGAATTTACTGCAACGATCACATCTTCAACACCATCACAGTTCATCAACGACCACCCATCGTCACTAAATCCATTTATGGCATCGTTGAAGCCTCTGTAAGTGGAAGTAAAACGAAGAATGAATTTACAAATTACAAATACAAGCACAGATTTACCGGCACAAAGAAAAAAAATCATTAAACTTTAGAGCAAACCTGCTTAATCTCTGACTTAAAGTTCTCAAAACAGCCGGTTGTCTTCCCAGTCCATAAACTACCTCCCCACTTGACTCCTGGGCTATTTGTCTAAGATAACGCAATGCCTACATCCAAAAGAACTGAATGAATGACAAGAAAGTAGAAATTTAAACAAAACATTTTTACCATGAAAATATAGTAAATGAGATTTTACTCACAGCGATGGTCATCTTTTGGGCTACAACTTTGGAAGATTCATAAAGTGAACGCAGAACCTCCGGCACACTCCAAGCCTACATTATAAAGATTATGTCTTTTAGCAATATATCTTGTTGCAAGTGTGTCAAAAAATATTTGTATAGAATAAATAAGTCAACCACTCTTTCTGAGTTTTCATTTTACCTCAAGGTTTAGGTGATCCACTATATGTATAATGGAACCACCACCTTCACATGGGCGAATAAGGTAACCACTCGGTAGCATTTCCGCTCTTACAAACTGAGTAATAGCAGCTGGGTTCGGGCCTGTGCCGGAACCAGATAGGGATCTCTCACACACCTAATTTTGTAAAACGATTGGAAATTAAGCACCCAAGGTAAGATTAGAAATATAGATAAAAGTTGTTAAAAGGACACAAGTTAAATGGTAATCATAAACGTACCACAAGACTTCCGTTTTCTAAACTGGTAGTGTATCTTAACGTCCAGAAGTCCCGCGCAGGAGCCAGTGTTGTAGGAGCAAAGATCTAAAAACAAAATCATCATACATCAATTTTCGATGAAAAAAATGACTATAATAAAGACGTATATACATTAACATAATAACATTTATATTTACCTGTGTATATACAAGTTCAATTGTGCCCCCATTCCCGGCAGGAAACATTGTGAAAACTTCTATATTACGGCAGTCACGGAACCAAGCTTGACGATCTTTTAGGATCTCTACAATCTACATATAACGGAAAACATTAACAACAAGATCAAAGCTAAAGCTAATGCTTAACTATTAATTACAACAAACCATATTACCTTTGTGGGCTCTAAACTTACAAGACCGCAGGCTCTAGCTGCCACTCCACTGCAACTCTGTGAAATGGCAAAGATCCCAACCGAATCCGGACCAGGCTGGAAAAAAGAATAGAATTTTTAAAACCAATCAAGTCCATTGTAATCAAGATTATTATGAATTAGAAAAATAGGATTTGATATATATATTAAAATTAAAAATTTCTATACAAAAATGATGGTAGATAAATTCAAGTAAATAATTATTTACAAACCTTCATCCCAGGCATCTGGACCCAATCAACAGCAGTTCCTGTAGCCTTAGATAGGAACTCTGCTAAGGTCTCCTCTGCAATCGAGAGTAGTCTGTGATAAAGCAAAAACGATAAAAGTAATTAGATCACCATTTACAAATATATACAAACACTAAATCTAGAGATCCAATCGTTGAAAGTCCAATTTACCCAGCCGGGTTGTTAGCATCTCTCGTAGAATGCTGGGGAGTGGTGATCGCAGATTCACAGCTTGCATCCGTGGCTGCTGAACCCTGCAGAAACCAACCTTTTCATGAATATTTGTATAAACAGAATCACAATTAATCTCAAATTTTGCTTCGTAACCTTTTAGGCATCAATTACTTGTACAAACTTACAGTGTGCAACTGCTGGCGCATATAACCATTTTCGCATACTAGCTGAGACACTTGTTTCAGCAATCTGTCATTTTCCTCCATTAATAACTTGTTCATGGCAGATAGCTTCTTGTTAACAGTCTGTAACCGTGAAGACTCTTTTCGTTGCTTTTCTCGACATCTAAACACAGCATAACATTATTATAGAATAACACATCAAAGTCGGCACACAATTTAACCTACATTTCATTTCCAATCTTCCATTCCTTGCTCAAAAATATAACAAAAAATAAATAAATCACATGTATTCCACTTCTCCTTAATTAATTTATTGCACATCTAATCAAATCAAGAAAAGCTAAATTTGCTACAACAAGCATTTCAAATAAAAGTACTAATTACTAAAATCCAAAATTTAGCATAAATAAACAAAAATAAGTAATAAACTTCAAGATTTACTACTAATGCATGTATCAGAATTCATACAAATCAACAATCTTGAACATAAAATGTCAAAGATAACTATAAAACCATGTTGTGGCCAGGGAAAAGGTATGGAAACAGTCTTGGGGATATAACATAAAGAAAAAAAAATTACAAAATCTTGTTGATACCTTCTATTTTGAAACCAAACTTTGATTTGTTTAGGTTCAATGTTGGACAAAATAGGACATTCTCTGATCAATTGTTGTCTTCTTAAAGAACTAGGTTTTGGGCATTCTGCATAAACTCTTTCCAAAGCTTCAACTTGCTCAGTTGTATACCTTACATATTTTCCATTATCCAACTGATGTTTTGTAATACTATTATTGTTGTTCATCTCATTATGATGTTGATGCTGAACCACCATAGCCATTTTTAAAAAAAATACTAATCCTGTTTAAGAATTATACAAATACTTTTGAAGTTATGTGTGTGTTTTTTGTGTGTGTTTATAATTTTTTCACACAAGGGAAAGTTGTATACTTTGACTAATATACAGACAAAAAACAAAACAAGTCTACTTTTTTGTTTCTTCCTCTCTCTTTTTAAAGAAAACTTGTTATTGATCAAACTATTTGTATACACACTTTAACTGATTTCACACACAATATAACATAAAGAAAAAAAAATTACAAAATCTTGTTGATACCTTCTATTTTGAAACCAAACTTTGATTTGTTTAGGTTCAATGTTGGACAAAATAGGACATTCTCTGATCAATTGTTGTCTTCTTAAAGAACTAGGTTTTGGGCATTCTGCATAAACTCTTTCCAAAGCTTCAACTTGCTCAGTTGTATACCTTACATATTTTCCATTATCCAACTGATGTTTTGTAATACTATTATTGTTGTTCATCTCATTATGATGTTGATGCTGAACCACCATAGCCATTTTTAAAAAAAATACTAATCCTGTTTAAGAATTATACAAATACTTTTGAAGTTATGTGTGTGTTTTTTGTGTGTGTTTATAATTTTTTCACACAAGGGAAAGTTGTATACTTTGACTAATATACAGACAAAAAACAAAACAAGTCTACTTTTTTGTTTCTTCCTCTCTCTTTTTAAAGAAAACTTGTTATTGATCAAACTATTTGTATACACACTTTAACTGATTTCACACACAACACTCTTTTTCTTTTTTTTTAACTACAAGAATCTTGAAAATTACAATGAAAACAAAGACCCACAAAAATCTTGTAAATGAAAAAAGGATTTGAAACTTGATTTTTCAAGAGCTCAAATAACCCTGAAAAAATATAACAAAAACATCAAATTTTGAAGCTATATATGTGTCTATATATATTATATGTCACAAAAAAACAAAACAAGTCTACTTTTTTGTTTCTTCCTCTCTCTTTTTAAAGAAAACTTGTTATTGATCAAACTATTTGTATACACACTTTAACTGATTTCACACACAACACTCTTTTTCTTTTTTTTTAACTACAAGAATCTTGAAAATTACAATGAAAACAAAGACCCACAAAAATCTTGTAAATGAAAAAAGGATTTGAAACTTGATTTTTCAAGAGCTCAAATAACCCTGAAAAAATATAACAAAAACATCAAATTTTGAAGCTATATATGTGTCTATATATATTATATGTCACAAAAAAACAAAACAAGTCTACTTTTTTGTTTCTTCCTCTCTCTTTTTAAAGAAAACTTGTTATTGATCAAACTATTTGTATACACACTTTAACTGATTTCACACACAACACTCTTTTTCTTTTTTTTTAACTACAAGAATCTTGAAAATTACAATGAAAACAAAGACCCACAAAAATCTTGTAAATGAAAAAAGGATTTGAAACTTGATTTTTCAAGAGCTCAAATAACCCTGAAAAAATATAACAAAAACATCAAATTTTGAAGCTATATATGTGTCTATATATATTATATGTCACAAAAAAACAAAACAAGTCTACTTTTTTGTTTCTTCCTCTCTCTTTTTAAAGAAAACTTGTTATTGATCAAACTATTTGTATACACACTTTAACTGATTTCACACACAACACTCTTTTTCTTTTTTTTTAACTACAAGAATCTTGAAAATTACAATGAAAACAAAGACCCACAAAAATCTTGTAAATGAAAAAAGGATTTGAAACTTGATTTTTCAAGAGCTCAAATAACCCTGAAAAAATATAACAAAAACATCAAATTTTGAAGCTATATATGTGTCTATATATATTATATGTCACAAAAAAACAAACTACTTGATGTGTAGAAGGAGGAGGAGAAAGGGGGGAACCCTAGGAGAAGAAGAAGAACAACAAGACATGGTTTTGTTTTGAGAACAGCAACACAACAAATGCAGAGAGAGAAAACAAGTTAAAAATGGAGGAAATAAATATGAAGATGTGTGTGTGTCTCGGAAATCAAAAAATGAGAGTGTTTATATGCTGCTGCTGATGGTGGTGGGAGCGCAGCCTCGAGCCAGCCTTTCTTTGCCTTGTGTAAATTTTTATATATTTATTTACTCTATCTATATAGCCTTTAAATAAATAAAAATTACTCTATCTATATCTACTAGACTACTACCAACTAGTTTATTATTATTAATATTTTATTTTAATATTATATATATATGGAGTATTTACCAAGAAAAAACATGCATTTTTTCTTGTTTGTTTTTAGGGAGGAGATTACATCAAGTTATTTCCTCAACTTGAGTCAACTTGGGAAAATCTTGACCCTTGATTGAAAATCAAGGAACAAGATTCAAAGATGATCTTTCTTTGAATCTTGGCCTTTGATTTTCAATCAAGGGTCAAGATTTACTCTAACATGACTAGTCAAGTTAGAATAACTTGAGAGAATTCTCTCCCTTGTTTTTACATCACTCACGTAAATGTTTTGGGAGGTGATCCCTAAACAACATCTTTTTGTCATACACAACAATATATGTATTATATGGTTATATTGTACAGCTGTATAATACATAAAGTGTTGTGTATGGCTAAAAAATATTGTGTAGGTATCATTTTTCATATGTTTTAGCAACAATATTTTATTTTGAAAAATGATCTTTACATAACATTTTTTAGCCATACATAACACTGTATGCATTATACAGTTGTACAGTACAATCATATAATGCATCTATTATTATGTATGGCAAAAAATTGTTGCGTAGGGATCACCTCCCTTTTATTTTAGGTCATGATAATGTGTTCATTTGATACCAAATATAATTCATTAATTTTCTCTTTTAATTTCATTAATTGTCACTTGCATAATGATAAAAGTGTTAAAGAATTTATAAAACAATTAGTTAAGATAGTTAATCATTTGCATTTATATTTTACTTTACAAAAAAAAAAAATTTGCTTTTATATTTTATTATATAAACAACTTGCTTAGTTATAAACATTTAAGGTCAAAAACATGTGGTTGAAGTGGTTAAGGTGTTGGTTTTTATACAAGTGACCATTATTAAAGTCTTGTCATTAACCTAATTTTTATCTTCGACATAATGCTCAATGAAAAAAAGACTGGCTGGCCTTTGGCCATCGGTTGATCCTAAGGGCGACTGGGTTTTACCATTAGTAGGATTTCGGGCAGGTGGATTTTCCCAATACGTGAAGTTAAGTGGATTATGGATTTCGTGCTTCTGGGTTGAGCCAGTATTTCCCTTTAGCCATTGAGACGTCATGTACGAAATACCTTATATTGTTTTAGTTTGTCGTTACAAAAGAATTGTAAATATTTTAGATTTCTTTCAACTTACTCAAGAAACATCGGATTTTTTAAAGAAACGGTTTAGAAATAATCAACTAACTATTTTGGTTAAATATACATATTTGAAACATTCACGTATATATTAAGAGCATCTCCAATGGTGGGTTGAAGAAAAGCTTTTTTTGAAAGAAAAAGTCTTTGTAAAGGTTGATATCATTGGAGTGAATGACTTTTTTGATGAATAGGTTGACAATCCTCAACCCTTTGATCAAAAGCTTTTTCTTGTTTAGTGGTAAAAAAAGCTTTAAAAAAAGCTTTCCATTGGAGAAGATGACTTATTAAGAGGTTGAAGATGGTGGATTGATTAGGTGGCAAAATAAAAAGCTTTTAAAAGCTTTTTGCCATTGTGGATGCTCTAAGTTATTTATGATATATTGTTGAATTCAAAATATATAGAAAAAAAGATAAAAAAAAATATAATAATTAAGTTATGTATTTGGATATTTTAGTTACATGAAAAAAAATGTTTATTTTCAAATCATCTCGATTTTTAATGTAACCGATATTTAAAAAAAAAACGAGTTAGTAGTTAGCATTCGAGACACCGCAGTGACATCAATTGGACAGTATGAGAGCTCGAATCACGCATGTCTGAGATGAAACAGGACTCTCGAAAACCCCCCCTAATAATCCACTTCTACAAATGTAGGAAGTGAGATTCAAACCTGATGGATTTCCCAAGCTAAATAATTTACCAATGGGCTCTTATTTATTTTTCATTCCTTTCCATGCTTTAAGAAGAATGCATTTAATAATTTCCCATTCTCCGTTTGTTTCATTTCCTTTAAAAGAAAAAAATTTAAGAATACAAAGCTCCTAATTATTAATTATTATACGAGTAACTAGATTTTTCTATTTTTATAGTGAAAAATTAAAAATAAATTTAAAAAAATTATTAATATTAATGATGGATATATGAGAAACTGATCTTAGCTGTTTAAGTTACAAAATTTTAAGTTATTCTATTTATATAATTTATTACTTATTGACAGTTATCTTATATTACATTATGTTAGCAAATTTTCCTTACAATACGACGAAACGATAGTGATGACGGCCAGATGTGATACTATAGAAACAGGGATAGTATTGGTAAGGAATGAGGGATGTACATTATAATATGTTAAAAGGTTGTTTAATTTTTTTTTTATAATTATTTTTATAGCATAACAAGGATAAAAAATAACTCTAAATTTTATAATGTATTATAGAGGTATATTATCACTCATATAATTGTCTTCAACACTCTAATATCAAACACTTTGTAAGTAAAATCTAACCTTTAATAGCATAAAACCTCCATGTCTTATTCCGGATTTTATAAAAATACCCATGTTATACATACGAATAAAGTATGTGCGTGATATATGTGATACATATTAGAATATAAACGTTTTGAACATGAAATAACTTATTCATTAAATTTTAATGTGAGCAAAATGCTCGAGCATAGACGTTTTGAACATGAAATAACTTATTCATCAAATTTTGATGTGAAAGATAAGATAGTTTTTCTAAAGAATGAAGTCATGCTTATAAGCACAAAATTATCGTTTAAAAGAAATCACTTGCAAAATAGATGGCTAATAGAAGCAGGTCTATGAAGGGGGGAAAAAAATAGAGTGTCTTCCATTACAACAAACTAGAATTGTTCACGTACAATAAATTGCAATAAGTCATTTCATGATTTTTCCAGCAAAGATAGTTAGCTAATGGAATGACGTTTTCTTGTTTTCACGATCATCGATTTTATGTAGTGTTTTTTATATTTGTGATGTTCGAAGAATTAATTAAAAAGTTGTAATAACAGTAATAAATTAAATGTATTATAGATGTGTAATAATCAGATAATAATCATTTTTAGTAAACAACGAATAAGTTTTACAAGATAAACAATTTCAATGATGTAGACAATTAAAATAACAAAAGTTATAATCGAATAAATTTTATCTTCTGTAGCTTAATAAATCTCACTTCATATGGAGTAAAGATATACTCCGTATAGGGTAATACTCATAGCAATTATGATATTTTTTCCATAAAAAACAGTAAAAGATTTGGGAGATGGGTTGTGGATTTTGTTAATATTTATTATTCGGATGGCAGGACAAGGGACCAACTTTATTTGGGTCAAACTCACTCTTTCCTCAGCCCCCATCTCCTACTAATTTTAGCCCCTTATCTATAGACTATACATACTAGGTGATATGAAGTTTAAATTCAAAGTTTCAAACAAAAAGAAAAAAAAACACACTAAATCTGATTTTCGTCATTTGCTAAAATGATTAAGGTGTAGTATTAAATTTTAAAAGAGAATGGTTATTATATGTAACATTCATGATTTTTACCGTTTGACTGTGCATGTAATTTGATTAACTATTTCAATAAACGGAAATTTGGACATAATTGTGTACATTTATCTGTAAATTGGGCCAATTATAATGTCATATTTGAACTTCTAGAATTAGGGCCATATTAGCAGACTATGAAATTGGCCCAGTACATGTTATGGAAATTATATGATAGATGATAATTGAGTAACTGTGGTAACAGGAAAAACGTATATACGAAACCTTAAGTATAATGTACGGTTCCAACAGTGTCGATGGAACAGTGTCGGTGAAACAGTGTCGGTGGAACAGTGTCGGTGAAACAGTGTCGGTGGAACAGTGTCGGTGGAACAGTGTCGGTGGAACAGTGTCGGTGAGAACCTTAAGTATGGTTCCAACAGTGTCGGTGGAACAGTGTCGGTGGAACAGTGTCGGTGGAACAGTGTCGGTGGCTAGATGATAATTCCATTAATAGGACAAAAACCGACACAACCTTTATATTATATGAAATGATTTATCCATATTATGGATTTATAATAATTTATAAAAGTTGTACACTCGTGAGTATTTTTTTTGTGTTATTAATTTCGGAATCAATTAACTAGCTAGATATATTGTACATACTAGTAAAATAAATATGCAATTGTGTACTTGAATTAGATAACTAATAAATATATAAATACATGTAATTGATTTATAACCACATAGATAAAAGTAATTATACTTATATAAACTAGTTACTACACTTAATTACACAAATAATAATCAAGAATCAAAGTTTAGAGTCAACCAAAGTCAATTAGTCAAGTCAAGCTTGTGTTCTTGACATAAACCCCACACAAACTAACTAAGACTTGGATTATAGCTTGTAATCATGCAATGAACATATTCCTACTGAATTCTAGTTTGTCTTAAGGCCAAAGTTTCAGCCATTATACTCAAGGATGAGTTGTAAACACATGATGAACACCTCATGGCCAAGGTGTGTATTCTTGGCACTTAGTTGCAACTCTTGGACTATATAAGCAAGCATTTGATGATCATTCTATCATACATCTCTGCTCTTTCCTCTCTCTCTCACATTCATAACACAAAACAATCAAGTTCATAAAGTCTTGGGTTCATCACTTGAAGTTTCAAGTTGAATTTAAGGACTCTATAGGACTGAAATTTTCAGTCATCTTGCAAACATCATAGAAGATTCATCTGGACGAATTAGGAGACGTATCTTATATTTTTGGAAAGGTCCAAGTGTCAGTAAAATTTGATAAGAACGAAGTTTCTTCTGGTTTTGCTCAGAAGAGTGCCAAAAACAACGATTTTCAAAACTGGTCTGATTTCTGACGAGGCTACAGGTTTGTTTTTGTAAAAATCATAACTCTTTCATTAAAGCTCTTCAAGAGCCAAACCTTACATTTTTGAAAAGGCCATTGAGTGCCCAACAAATGTCTAGAACTGAGTTTTGTTGTATCTAGTCTTCTTGACTTCCCAAAGTCGTTGTCTAGTAGATGGCGCAAAGCTGGGAATATGCTGAAATTTCCCTATTTTGCACTTAGGCTTTGTGGTAGCTTATAAGTTGATCTTATACTTGTTCTAGGTACCCGGGAGTACATTTTGAGCATAGTAAAGTACTTGTACTAGTACTTGGAATTGCTTTACTTCCAGGTGAGTTTCGTA
The DNA here is from genome assembly GCA_034093135.1 of Erigeron breviscapus. Classification (NCBI taxonomy): domain Eukaryota; kingdom Viridiplantae; phylum Streptophyta; class Magnoliopsida; order Asterales; family Asteraceae; genus Erigeron; species Erigeron breviscapus. The sequence goes on from CM067167.1 coordinate 86,912,589, forward strand.
AACCCTCCCTACTCAATTGAGATTCGGGCTGAAAAGTGTACATATTTGTTGATTGATTGTTTGTTTAATGTATTGACTTGTTGCTCGGTTAACTTTGACTTCGTTATGAATACTTGTTGTGCTTTAGATAGTTGTACATACATGGAAGATAATTATACTTTTTATGAATAGTAGATGTGGTGGGAAGGCTGCGGGTGACCCTATATATAAGCATCGATGATTCCTTTAAAGTAGAATTATAAGAAGTGTATGTGCATCGTATTTGTTGGTTGATTCACTTGTTATGATATGGACCGAGATGTTAATTGTTTATTTGTTGATTGTTGATATGATTACTTGTGGTTTAATGTCGCTTTGATTATCATGTAAATGATATATCATGTTAGGCGTATTGGTTAATGATGATTGTCGCTTTGATTATCATGTAAATGATATATCATGTTAGGCGTATTGGTTAATGATGATTGTCGCTTTGATTATCATGTAAATGATATATCATGTTAGGCGTATTGGTTAATGATGATTGTCGCTTTGATTATCATGTTAATGATAAATCATGTTAGGCGTATTGGTTAATGATGATTGTCGCTTTGATTATCATGTTAATGATAAATCATGTTAGGCGTATTGATTAACGTTTAATGGTGTATTGTATAATGATATTGATGTTGAAACGTTGATTGTATTGAACTGTGCTAATGTGAAACCTTTTAGGGTTTCCTTGGACATGATTAGGTATTCTAATCCTCGCTTATCGTTAACGGTTGTTATCCGATACGGTTATTCCTTGTTACTTGTCCCTACGAACTCACCAACTTTATGTTGACGCTCTTTAGTACACTTTTCAGGTAATCAGGTTAATCAGAGACAAAATGGATGATTATGTGCTTGCATTGCTAGGATTGGACTAGCTTTGGACTTCTGGATCCGTGATCCTTATTTCCCTTTAACGGGTTATGCTTAGGGTCAACTACTATCATTTAAACATTTTCATTTAATATTGATTGAGTGTGTATCTTTGATAGATATTGATTATTGTATACATTTGAGTGAGTTTATGGATTGTTTCAATCCTATGAATGCATATAGTTTGACTCTACATAATTCCCATGTCGTGCTGTGCTTTTCTAAGTGATACCCCATGATTCCGCCATGTTGGGGTGTTACAGAATGGTATCAGAGCCGTGGTTGTAGAGAGCTAGGTGGATTGACCTAGTCTATAGCCATTACACCCACATTTCATATTAGCATGCATGATAGGAAATTTTGTGTGCAACGTGAACTGTATGATGCATAAAAATGGTTTAAACTGAGTTCGTAGGTTACTCATAGAAAAGAATAAAGTTGACTAAGAACTATCGAAATAGAGATTGTTTTAATAAAATTGGAGTCTTACAACCTTGAGATACACCGGCTCACCCATTTGAACAAACTCTAAGAGAGGTATAAGTCAGAGTGCGCTAGCCTCCTAAAAGAGCGGGTTTTTAATTGCGTCTATCGCAAACCTTTGCCCTTGCGCTTCTTTGTGCGTTCAAATGGAGCTACCGAGCTCTCTTGTGTTACTAAGACTATAAAAATAAATTTTATTAAACATTATGTTATGAAGATTTGCATGAGTCTTCATACATAAACTTTTGATTCACATCAAATGCATTACCCATTTAAATTTAAGTCATTGCCACAACTTGATGGACGTATATGATAGTGTCGGGATACACCGTGAATTGTGGAATTATTGTGATAAACGTTGATATGTGGAATCTTGGAAGTATACATACCCGGCCAACACTTAGAGAACATATCGGAACCGAGTCTTGACATCCATTCAATATATTAACGGTGTGGAGGGTTAGCCGATGGTACACCCTGTATACAAACACTTTTAATGTGTCGAATGTTGAAGTTAAGATCCGGACTATACTTTACCCACCTTGTTATGACTTGACCCATTTATATTGTGTCGAATGGTTCGTGATTGTATTGTTAATTGTAAATTGTACGATTGGTGAAGCCTTAGATTATTCCCCGTGGAGATAACTATATTCATGCAATGATTTAGAGGGACTTGATGTGGAAATTGTGTATTACTTGAAGGAAAATTTTGATATTCGAGTGTGAATTGTGAGACTTAACTTGTTAAATCTAATACGTGTGTTCAGGAAAGATGGTTAGGCCAAGGAGAGCTAACACTAACTATAGGCGTCAAGATGAGCAAGATGAACAAGAGGAGCCGATAGTTCAAGAAGAAATTATAGGTGGACGTGGTGGTAGAGGTGGTCGTGGAGGTAGAGGTGGCCGAGGAGGTCGTGGTGGCCGAGGTGGCCGGGGTGGTGCTAATCCCCCGGTAAGAGCCGAGATCATTACTCAAGCTCTCAATGAGCTTATGCCAGAACTAGTGGCTCGAATCGCGGCGGCCATGGATGGAAATGAACAAGAAGAACCGGAAATTGAAGCAGATGAACAAGAAGAACCGGAAATTGAAGCAGATGAAAATATGAATGTGAATGGTGATGGGAACGGGGAAAATGTTTTTGTTCAACCAAGAAACAACAATGTTTACCGTCAAGGTTGTATTTTCAAAGATTTCAAGGCTTGTGGAGCTCCGGAATGGAAGGGTGAAGGTGGAGCCACCGGTTGTTTAGAGTGGCTAGAGAAGATTGAATCTGTGATCCCTAGAAGTGGTTGTACTCAGGATCAAAGAGTTTCTCACGCCACCGGTATGTTAGTAGGTGATCCTCTAGAATGGTGGAATGTAGAAAAGGATACTTTGGGGATTGACCTCGCAAATTCCATACCTTGGGAAAATTTCAAAGAAATGATCATCTCCAAGTATTGCCCACCATATGAAATGAGAAATTTGGAAGAAGAATTTACTAAGCTCACCATGAAGGGAGCCGATCATGTGGGGTACACTCGCCGCTTCGGACAACTTTCTAGACTCATTCCTCATCTTGTGAGACCTGAGGCCCGGAAGGTAGAAAAGTATGTGGTTGGCTTACCCCACAAAGTGAGGGTACTTGTTTCTCATCCCACCATGCCATTGACAATCAATGAAGCCATTAACCGAACCGCTAGTGTCACCATGGAGCTGGTGAAGGGTGGTGAAATAGCCAAAAGTGATAACAAGAGAAAAGATACGCCCGAGTCGAGTGGCACCAAGAAAGATGATAGGCGCAATAATAAGCGCCATGGTCGTGGTGGAAAGGTATATGCGATGGTTGAACCGAGAGTTGAGCCGCAAAAGGGTGGTTATACTGGAACAAGTCCTTTATGCCCTAGGTGTAACCGTCATCATCGAACTGGTGTGAGATGTGATGCTTGCTTTATTTGTAACAATCAGGGTCACACCTCAAGATTTTGTCCTACCCGTCGAACTGTTCCATTAAATGTTGCTCCACTAAATGCTAGATACCCCCAAATGACCCGGGGCAGTTGTTATGAATGTGGTAGCCAAGACCACTATCGTAACCGATGCCCAAATCTCATCGGCCAACAAGTTCAAGTGACCGTGCATCCGAATCAATTGCAAATTGCCGGTCCAAATCAAAACCGAGGAAATCAAGGTCAACAACAGCAAGCTCCTCAACAACAACTCGTTCCCCGTGGAAGAGCTTTTGCCGTGAATGCGGCCGAGGCTCGTGTTGATCCAAACGTGGTAGCAGGTACTTTTCTTCTCAATCACCAATATGCTACCGTGTTATTTGATTCCGGGGCCGATTATAGCCTCATTTCCAATGATTTCATTCCGTTGATCGATGCAAGTCTTAGCCCATTGTCTTATTACTTTGAACTTGAAATGGTAAATGGTGGATTGTCTAGAATTAGTCAAGTTGTTCGTGATTGTGTGTTAGAACTATGTGACTACCCGTTTTACATAGACTTAATGCCTTTTGATATCGGTAGTTTTGACGTGATCGTGGGTATGGATTGGTTGTCGGCTATGAACGCGGTAATAGATTGTGGTAGTAGGGTGGTGAGAATACCTTTAGAAAATGGAGAAGAATTAGTGGTTCAAGGTGAGGCAATCGAGCCATGGGAAGGGAAAGTATATAATGTAAACGTTACTAAGGTCGAATTGAAGACCGTGCCCGTAGTTAAAGATTTTGCGGACGTATTCCCAGATGACCTCCCGGGTTTACCTCCATCTCGTGAACTTGACTTCCGTATTGAACTTATTCCTAACGCTTCTCCCGTGGCCAAAGCACCTTATCGCTTAGCCATGACCGAATTACAAGAGTTGGCCGCCCAACTCAAAGAGCTTCAAGACAAGGGTTTCATTCGCCCTAGTCAATCGCCTTGGGGCGCACCGGTTTTGTTCGTTAAAAAGAAAGATGGCACATTCCGAATGTGTATCGATTATAGAGAATTGAACAAACTAACGGTAAAGAATCGTTATCCTCTTCCTAGGATTGACGATTTATTCGACCAACTCCAAGGTGCTCGTTTCTTTTCCAAAATTGATTTGAGGTCAGGTTATCATCAATTGAGGGTTCATGAAGACGACATTCCAAAAACCGCCTTTCGAACGAGATATGGACATTTTGAATTTACGGTGATGCCTTTTGGGTTGACTAATGCACCAGCTGTGTTCATGGATTTGATGAACCGGGTGTGTCAGCCCTATTTGGACCAATTTGTCATTGTTTTCATCGATGACATTCTCATATATTCTAAGACAAAAGAAGATCATTTGGAACATTTGAAACTAGTCTTAGAGTTACTTCGGAAAGAAAAGCTTTATGCCAAGTTCTCCAAATGTGAATTTTGGCTTGAAGAGGTCCATTTTCTTGGTCACGTAGTGAGCAAGGAAGGAATTCATGTGGACCCAAGTAAAGTTGAAGCAGTAAAGAATTGGAGACGACCCGAAACACCGACCGAAATTCGCCAATTTCTTGGTTTGGCGGGTTACTATAGACGATTTATTGAAGGCTTTTCAAAAATCGCCCAACCTTTGACCTTGTTGACTCAACGGGAAAGAAGGTTTGATTGGGGTGAAAAGCAAGAACAAGCATTCCAATTGTTGAAGGACAAATTGTGTGATGCACCCATCTTGAGCTTGCCCGATGGAGCCGATGATTTTGTTGTATATTGTGATGCGTCCGGGCAAGGATTGGGTTGTGTCTTAATGCAACGGGATAAGGTGATAGCATATGCATCCAGACAATTGAAGGTGCATGAGAAGAATTATCCGACTCATGACTTAGAATTGGGAGCAGTGGTATTTGCTTTGAAATGTTGGAGGCATTACTTGTATGGCACCAAGAGCGTGATCTATACCGATCACAAAAGCCTTCAACATATCTTCAATCAAAGCGATCTGAACATGAGGCAAAGAAGATGGCTTGAACTGTTAAGTGATTATGATTGTGTTATCCGGTATCACCCGGGTAAAGCAAATGTGGTAGCCGATGCCTTAAGTCGAAAAGAACGTATAAAACCAAGACGAGTTAAAGCCATGAGCTTTACCGTGTTAAGAAGTGTTCGTGACTCCATTATTGAAGCACAAGAATTGGCAACTAGACCGGAAAACTTCATCAATGAAACCTTATACGGTCTAGAAGAACATTTTGATAGGAAAAATGACAATGGCTTGTATTTCGTTGATAGATTGTGGATTCCCCTTCTTGGAGGATGGCGGTTGAAATTGATGGATGAAGCGCATAAGTCGGCCTACTCAGTTCACCCGGGTTCCGACAAAATGTATTTTGGATTAAGAGACTTGTATTGGTGGCCGGGAATGAAGAAAGACATTGCTAGATATGTTAGTGAATGTCTCACTTGTTTGCAAGTGAAAGCCGACCACAAGAAACCACCGGGTTTACTAGTCCAACCAGTAACACCGGTGTGGAAATGGGAAGAAATTGCTATGGACTTCATCACGAAGTTACCTAGGACGAGTAGTGGTCGGGACACTATTTGGGTGATAATTGACCGGTTGACTAAGTCGGCTCACTTCTTAGCCATCCGGGAGGACGATAAATTTGACACCATGGCACGATTGTACATCAAAGAGGTGATATCCAAGCATGGAGTGCCGATTTCCGTGATATCCGATCGAGATGCCCGATTTACTTCAAAATTTTGGAAAGCGTTCCAGAAATCTATGGGTACTCGTCTCGGTTTGAGTACGGCGTTCCACCCACAAACCGATGGTCAAAGTGAAAGAACGATTCAAACCTTAGAAGATATGTTAAGAGCCTGTGCCATTGATTTTGGTGGTAATTGGGATGTTCATCTTCCTTTGGTTGAATTCTCCTACAATAATAGCTATCATGCTAGCATTGGAATGGCCCCATTTAGAGCATTATATGGGAGAGATTGTAGGTCACCGCTAGCTTGGGCAGAAGTTGGTGAAAGCCAACTCGTTGGGCCCGAAATTGTTATTGAAACGACGAAAGTGATCTCACAAATCAAAGAAAAGTTAAGAGTGGCCCGAGAACGACAATTGAAATATGCTAATGTTAGACGACGACCCCTCGAATTTGAAATTGGTGATTATGTTTTATTGAAAGTATCCCCGTGGAAAGGTGTGATTCGTTTTGTGAAACGTGGCAAGTTGGGGCCACGGTACATTGGCCCGTTTAAGATCTTGGAGCGTATTGGTCCGGTAGCTTATCGATTAGAACTTCCTCAAAATTTGAGTGGAGTTCATAATGTTTTCCATGTTTGTAATCTTAGGAAGTGTTAACATTCGGTAACAGTGTCGGTGGAACAGTGTCGGTGAAACAGTGTCGGTGGAACAGTGTCGGTGGAACAGTGTCGGTGGAACAGTGTCGGTGGAACAGTGTCGGTGAAACAGTGTCGGTGGAACAGTGTCGGTGAAACAGTGTCGGTGGAACAGTGTCGGTGGAACAGTGTCGGTGAAACAGTGTCGGTGGAACAGTGTCGGTGGAACAGTGTCGGTGGAACAGTGTCGGTGGAACAGTGTCGGTTAACAGTGTCGGTGGAACAGTATTAAAGTGTCGGTGAACAGTGTCGGTGGAACAGTGTCGGTGAAACAGTGTCGGTGAAACAGTGTCGGTGGAACAGTGTCGGTGGAACAGTGTCGGTGGAACAGTGTCGGTGAAACAGTGTCGGTGAAACAGTGTCGGTGGAACAGTGTCGGTGGAACAGTGTCGGTGGAACAGTGTCGGTGGAACAGTGTCGGTGAAACAGTGTCGGTGGAACAGTGTCGGTGTAACAGTGTCGGTGGAACAGTGTCGGTGAAACAGTGTCGGTGAAACAGTGTCGGTGGAACAGTGTCGGTGAAACAGTGTCGGTGGAACAGTGTCGGTGGCTAGTGTCGGTGAAACAGTGTCGGTGAAACAGTGTCGGTGGAACAGTGTCGGTGGAACAGTGTCGGTGGAACAGTGTCGGTGAAACAGTGTCGGTGAAACTAGTATGAAACAGTGGTAATGTACGGTTACAACAGTGTCGGTGGAACAGTGTCGGTGAAACAGTGTCGGTGGAACAGTGTCGGTGAAACAGTGTCGGTGGAACAGTGTCGGTGGAACAGTGACGGTGAAACAGTGTCGGTGGAACAGTGTCGGTAGAACAGTGTCGGTGAAACAGTGTCGGTGGAACAGTGTCGGTGAAACAGTGTCGGTGGAACAGTGTCGGTGGAAACGTATATACGAAACCAGTGTCGGTGGAACAGTGTCGGTGGAACAGTGTCGGTGGAACAGTGTCGGTGGAACAGTGTCGGTGAAACAGTGTCGGTGGAACAGTGTCGGTGGAACAGTGTCGGTGGAACAGTGTGGTGAAACAGTGTCGGTGGAACAGTGTCGGTGGAACAGTGTCGGTGAAACAGTGTCGGTTCCAACAGTGTCGGTGGAACAGTGTCGGTGAAACAGTGTCGGTGGAACAGTGTCGGTGGAACAGTGTCGGTGGAACAGTGTCGGTGGAACAGTGTCGGTGAAACAGTGTCGGTGGAACAGTGTCGGTGAAACAGTGTCGGTGAAACAGTGTCGGTGGAACAGTGTCGGTGAAACAGTGTCGGTGATTAACTAATAATTCCAGTAAGGGGACAAAGCCGACATACTTTATGGAACAGTGTCGGTGAAACAGTGTCGGTGGAACAGTGTCGGTGGAACGTGTGGTGGAAAAACGTATATACGAAACCTTAAGTATAATGTACGGTTCCAACAGTGTCGGTGGAACAGTGTCGGTGAAACAGTGTCGGTGGAACAGTGTCGGTGGAACAGTGTCGGTGGAACAGTGTCGGTGGAACAGTGTCGGTGGAACAGTGTCGGTGGAACAGTGTCGGTGAAACAGTGTCGGTGGAACAGTGTCGGTGGAACAGTGTCGGTGAAACAGTGTCGGTGGAACAGTGTCGGTGAAACAGTGTCGGTGGAACAGTGTCGGTGGAACAGTGTCGGTGAAACAGTGTCGGTGGAACAGTGTCGGTGAAACAGTGTCGGTGATTAACTAATAATTCCAGTAAGTGGGACAACAGTGTCGGTGGAACAGTGTCGGTGAAACAGTGTCGGTGGAACAGTGTCGGTGGTTAAATGATAATTCAAGTAGAATGTACGGTCTAAACAGTGTCGGTGGAACAGTGTCGGTGAAACAGTGTCGGTGATTAACTAATAATTCCAGTAAGGGGACAAAGCCGACATACTTTATGAGAATTAAGTTCGTGAAATGTCGGTTCCAACAGTGTCGGTGGAACAGTGTCGGTGAAACAGTGTCGGTGGAACAGTGTCGGTGGAACAGTGTCGGTGGAACAGTGTCGGTGGAACAGTGTCGGTGGAACAGTGTCGGTGAAACAGTGTCGGTGAAACAGTGTCGGTGAAACAGTGTCGGTGGAACAGTGTCGGTGGAACAGTGTCGGTGAAACAGTGTCGGTGGAACAGTGTCGGTGGAACAGTGTCGGTGGAACAGTGTCGGTGGAACAGTGTCGGTGGAACAGTGTCGGTGGAACTAGTGTATATACAAAGTAGAATGTACGGTCTAAACAGTGTCGGTGGAACAGTGTCGGGGAAACAGTGTCGGTGAAACAGTGTCGGTGAAACAGTGTCGGTGAAACAGTGTCGGTGGAACAGTGTCGGTGAAACAGTGTCGGTGAAACAGTGTCGGTGAAACAGTGTCGGTGAAACAGTGTCGGTGGAACAGTGTCGGTGGAACAGTGTCGGTGAAACAGTGTCGGTGGAACAGTGTCGGTGGAACAGTGTCGGTGGAACAGTGTCGGTGAAACAGTGTCGGTGGAACAGTGTCGGTGGCTAGATGATAATTCCATTAATAGGACAAAAACCGACACAACCTTTATATTATATGAAATGATATATCATGTTAGGCGTATTGGTTAATGATGATTGTCGCTTGATTATCATGTAAATGATATATCATGTTAGGCGTATTGGTTAATGATGATTGTCGCTTGATTATCATGTAAATGATATATCATGTTAGGCGTATTGGTTAATGATGATTGTCGCTTTGATTATCATGTAAATGATATATCATGTTAGGCGTATTGGTTAATGATGATTGTCGCTTTGATTATCATGTAAATGATATATCATGTTAGGCGTATTGGTTAATGATGATTGTCGCTTTGATTATCATGTAAATGATATATCATGTTAGGCGTATTGGTTAATGATGATTGTCGCTTTGATTATCATGTAAATGATATATCATGTTAGGCGTATTGGTTAATGATGATTGTCGCTTTGATTATCATGTAAATGATATATCATGTTAGGCGTATTGGTTAATGATGATTGTCGCTTGATTATCATGTAAATGATATATCATGTTAGGCGTATTGGTTAATGATGATTGTCGCTTTGATTATCATGTAAATGATATATCATGTTAGGCGTATTGGTTAATGATGATTGTCGCTTTGATTATCATGTAAATGATATATCATGTTAGGCGTATTGGTTAATGATGATTGTCGCTTTGATTATCATGTAAATGATATATCATGTTAGGCGTATTGGTTAATGATGATTGTCGCTTTGATTATCATGTAAATGATATATCATGTTAGGCGTATTGGTTAATGATGATTGTCGCTTTGATTATCATGTAAATGATATATCATGTTAGGCGTATTGGTTAATGATGATTGTCGCTTTGATTATCATGTAAATGATATATCATGTTAGGCGTATTGGTTAATGATGATTGTCGCTTGATTATCATGTAAATGATATATCATGTTAGGCGTATTGGTTAATGATGATTGTCGCTTGATTATCATGTAAATGATATATCATGTTAGGCGTATTGGTTAATGATGATTGTCGCTTGATTATCATGTAAATGATATATCATGTTAGGCGTATTGGTTAATGATGATTGTCGCTTTGATTATCATGTAAATGATATATCATGTTAGGCGTATTGGTTAATGATGATTGTCGCTTGATTATCATGTAAATGATATATCATGTTAGGCGTATTGGTTAATGATGATTGTCGCTTGATTATCATGTAAATGATATATCATGTTAGGCGTATTGGTTAATGATGATTGTCGCTTTGATTATCATGTAAATGATATATCATGTTAGGCGTATTGGTTAATGATGATTGTCGCTTGATTATCATGTAAATGATATATCATGTTAGGCGTATTGGTTAATGATGATTGTCGCTTGATTATCATGTAAATGATATATCATGTTAGGCGTATTGGTTAATGATGATTGTCGCTTTGATTATCATGTAAATGATATATCATGTTAGGCGTATTGGTTAATGATGATTGTCGCTTGATTATCATGTAAATGATATATCATGTTAGGCGTATTGGTTAATGATGATTGTCGCTTGATTATCATGTAAATGATATATCATGTTAGGCGTATTGGTTAATGATGATTGTCGCTTGATTATCATGTAAATGATATATCATGTTAGGCGTATTGGTTAATGATGATTGTCGCTTTGATTATCATGTAAATGATATATCATGTTAGGCGTATTGGTTAATGATGATTGTCGCTTGATTATCATGTAAATGATATATCATGTTAGGCGTATTGGTTAATGATGATTGTCGCTTGATTATCATGTAAATGATATATCATGTTAGGCGTATTGGTTAATGATGATTGTCGCTTTGATTATCATGTAAATGATATATCATGTTAGGCGTATTGGTTAATGATGATTGTCGCTTTGATTATCATGTAAATGATATATCATGTTAGGCGTATTGGTTAATGATGATTGTCGCTTGATTATCATGTAAATGATATATCATGTTAGGCGTATTGGTTAATGATGATTGTCGCTTGATTATCATGTAAATGATATATCATGTTAGGCGTATTGGTTAATGATGATTGTCGCTTGATTATCATGTAAATGATATATCATGTTAGGCGTATTGGTTAATGATGATTGTCGCTTGATTATCATGTAAATGATATATCATGTTAGGCGTATTGGTTAATGATGATTGTCGCTTTGATTATCATGTAAATGATATATCATGTTAGGCGTATTGATTAACGTTTAATGGTGTATTGTATAATGATATTGATGTTGAAACGTTGATTGTATTGAACTGTGCTAATGTGAAACCTTTTAGGGTTTCCTTGGACATGATTAGGTATTCTAATCCTCGCTTATCGTTAACGGTTGTTATCCGATACGGTTATTCCTTGTTACTTGTCCCTACGAACTCACCAACTTTATGTTGACGCTCTTTAGTACACTTTTCAGGTAATCAGGTTAATCAGAGACAAAATGGATGATTATGTGCTTGCATTGCTAGGATTGGACTAGCTTTGGACTTCTGGATCCGTGATCCTTATTTCCCTTTAACGGGTTATGCTTAGGGTCAACTACTATCATTTAAACATTTTCATTTAATATTGATTGAGTGTGTATCTTTGATAGATATTGATTATTGTATACATTTGAGTGAGTTTATGGATTGTTTCAATCCTATGAATGCATATAGTTTGACTCTACATAATTCCCATGTCGTGCTGTGCTTTTCTAAGTGATACCCCATGATTCCGCCATGTTGGGGTGTTACATTATATAGTATGCTGTGAATAGGTCGTCCATGTTATAATCCGTACCATTATTTGGATTTTGTCAAATCGCATTCCGTTCGGGTTTTCTAATACGAGTTACTTCTTGGTTTTTCCATATGTTTTTCCTTTTGGGTTTTCAAATAATTATATTGAAAACGTCTATTCTTTTTTTTTAAACAATATTCATATTTTACCATTGGATCCCTTTCAGATTTAAAATTACGGATTACTTCTTGGTTTTTTACATATTTTTTTTTCTTTTCGGTTTTCAAATAGTATATCAAAACTATATATTTTTGTGGTATTGTCTTTGAATAAGTATATATTTTATATGTCAAAGTTTTTGGCAAAGATACATCATCAATAACAAAACATAATCGTTTCCAAGTTTTCGAACAATATATTAAAAACTTTTATTATTTTTTTGTGGTATTGTCTTTGAATAAGTATATATTTTATATGTCAAAGTTTTTGGCAAACATAAATCATCAATAACAATAAGTAAATCGAACTTATTGAAACCTCGCAACGCGAAAACTATTGAGGTTTTGGCCTTAAATAAATATATGTTTGTTATGATAAACTTTTAAACAAATCTATCTATGACAGAATGTGAACGCAAGTATACTAAATAACATAATCGTTTCAACACGGCAATTAATGCCCCGCAACGACGCAACGCGGGGCGGAAATTTCCTAGTTGAAAAAAAGTCACGTCAGCACATCTTTTATCTCTTCTTCTAATTAAGTCTTATATTGTAATATATATATTTTTTTAAAATAACTTTGAGTATAGACATTAAAAATTGTAAAATAAATTATATACATGAGCTAACACCAACATGTGATTTTTTCATTTTCAAGTCTTATTTATAAACAATTGTCATTCAAACTTTAAAATTAAAAAAGATAACATAAAATCAAAAGTTTATTATATTAGAATGTAACGAAACTTGTACTAATTGTAGTACTTTCAAGCTTAAAGATTTTTCTGAACAAACTTTTAATCGTTGCGTTTTAGGGTTCGCAAGGCGAAATCAGATTGTGTTTTTATGAATCTTTCTACAGTAGTTTGATGTAATATAAAGTATTTTTTAGCATTTTTTTTAATGTAATTAGAAAATAATGTACCTATAATTTCAATTAGCTTTAAAAGTAACACAAATCATTTCGATTATAAATGATGCTCCACATGAATACTAATAATAGTAATATTAATAAATTATATCAACAACTATATAACCAACATGACCGTATTGTTTCTGCTAAATAATTATACATTGACAAAAAGTACTCATATGTTACACGTTAATTAGTTTTAAATTAAGCAGTTTTTAGGTATATATAAATAAAGAATACCGTTGAACTCACATTATATATATATATATATAAATAAAGAATACCGTTGAACTCACATTATATATATATATCAAAAAAAGAAGTTTGGCTTATGGATAGTAAGGGTGTAAGAAATGAACCGGAAAACCGAAAAACCGGTCCGAACCGCGTGATCCGAAACCGAAAAAACCGAAACCGGAAAAAACCGAAACCGAAAAAACCGAAACCGGAAAAAACCGAAACCCGAAAAAACCGAAAACAAAAAACCCGATGTGTAACGGTTCGGTTACGGTTTTCAATATTCATTACCCGCGGTTAACCGAACCGAACCGAATTTTGATATATGCCTACATATAATCATATATATGTATATTTACACATATATGTATTATATGAATACATCATTTACATATCTATTTAGCTAATTTTTTGTATTTGTTGCCTAAAATATTAACAATTTTACTAACTTTCTTTCACAATCTATGATTAGTTTTGGATATTCTAAGTAATTTTCTTATATATATACTCTTTTTAAGAAAAGTTGTTAACTTTGTTTAAAATATTATCAAAAATATTAGTAATATCATATAGAAGACATTTTAAGTAGTAAATCATAATACTCTTAAATAGAAACTTGCATTGCATAAATATAACGTTGGAAAAAAGTATGTTAGGTCCAGATTTAGTCCAGACTTACTGGACTGGCTCCAGACTGGACTACTGGAACCTTATTGAAGGTTTGTCAAGAAACATGTTTTGCTGGACTCGCTCCAGACTCGACTACTGGAGCTCACTGAAGATCTGACCAGAAAACATGTTCTGCTGGACCTACTCCAGACTTGGGATCTGGAGTCCTTCTAAAGATTTGTCCAGAAATAATGGAAGACTAATGAGCAAATACTTGTATAGGAAATATGGAGTATTCTCCAGATTAGCTCACTGGTCTTCACCCCAGTCCAGATCTACTCTACTGAAGACATTCTGACTGAAGTCAAAGACTGAAGTCTAAAGAAAGAAGACTTATCAAATGGCGGAGTCCACTGGAAAGTCTTACCAGATCTGTACACTGGAGGATTGTCAGTGTTCTAGACCTTACAAGTCTGAACACTGATATCGAGGATTGACTTTAAGCCTTTACACACTTTCCAAAGAACAACCCACTTGTTCTTTACCAAAGTATACGTGTGTTAAGGTGGTTGGATAAAATGATACACTTGCACTTGATGTGACTTTATCCTTATTCCTTATCCAATACATTTAATGTTCTTGTCGGATCATTAAATGTATCCAACCATATTTGTACGGCACAAAATTCACTGGAGAATTTTGTTGCCTATAAATACAAAGTCATTTCTTTGAGAAAATTACTTTTTAGCAAATTGGTGAACTTGCTTAAATACTCTCGATCTAAACAGCTATACTTCACAACTCTAAGTATATCGATCAAAGGAGTTTATTTAGCAAGTATAGATCACTTGTAATTCAAAGATTGTTTAGATACTTACATACGTGTAATATCTAGGTTCCGCAACGATCTTGTATTTTGTTTATTCATCAATAAAGAAAATACACTTGAAAACTACATTCGTGTTCCACCTTTTATTTACTTGTTTAAATATTGCTTAAAGTCCTTTATTACTTTGTTTATATTCTTGCATATTTATATTGAAGTAATACTAGTCCTATTCTAGTTCATACTTGTCTTGTTATTTTTGGTCTATTTTTTTCCCTTTTCTACAAAATCTCTTTTAAAAGAGAAAAATAATTATAATTGCCCTGGTAATTAGACAAGCAACTGAAAGTCTAAAACAATTCTTTTTTCTTTACTTTATTTTTGGTCTATTTTTTTCCCTTTTCTACAAAATCTCTTTTAAAAGAGAAAAATAATAATTTTTGCCCTGGTAATTAGACAAGCAACTGAAAGTCTAAAACAATTCTTTTTTCTTTACTTTATTTTTGGTCTATTTTTTTTCCCTTTTCTACAAAATCTCTTTTAAAAGAGAAAATTAATTAATACAATGTAAATTGACTATTATAATTGAAAACTTAAACTTTATATTAGCATAACTTTAATAAATGGTTAACCGAAAATAAAACCGAAATTAACCGGTCGAAATTTCTAGCTAACCGAACCGAACCGAACCATTTACAGCCCTTATGAATAGTAAGTCAAGCCTTCAACAGTAACCGGCTTGGCGGCTCGGCTCGTGAACAGTACCGGCTCACCGCTGACGTCATCATGACGTCAGCAAATTTGTCTTATTCCTATTTTGTCTTTTTCCGGGTTTTTTTTTTTTTGCGAATTTTTTCTTTTCTCTTTCTTTTTTCTTTGCTTTATTTTTGATCTATTTTTTTTCCTTTTCTACAAAATCTCTTTTAAAAGAGAAAAATAATTATAATTGCCCTGTTAATTAGATAAGCAACTGAAAGTCTAAAACAATTCTTTTTTCTTTACTTTATTTTTGGTCTATTTTTTTTCCCTTTTCTACAAAATCTCTTTTAAAAGAGAAAAATAAGTATAATTTTTGCCCTGGTAATTAGAAAGTAACTACAAAACCATTTTAAAAGAGAAAAATTACACTATTTTTTGCCTTGGTAATTAGACAAGCAACTGAAAGTTTAAAACAATTACACTTTTTACCCTGGTCCGTAACGAAGCAACCATATATTTCCGCGGCAACGTGCGGGTAAAATTCTTGTTAGTATATATATACACACATTTAAGGGGGCCTTAGGAACAGTAAAGCAAGCAAGCAGGCTGCTGCGCAATAGCCTGCCAGCTTGCTTACTTTTTTTTTTCTTCCTAAATTCGCTTTTTAATTATCGTGCCTAAGAGGTCGCTGCATATTTAGATCTAAGCGTGCATACTTGATTTTTCCCCCCTCTTTTGTCATGCTTTTACTTAACGTTGATTTTTTTTTTTGATTTTTTATTCATTTGGTAGTATATTCATTGGTAATCTTTTTTATAAAGAGTGTTTACATAAAAAAACTAATATTTGTTATCGCCGTCAACGTTCATGTAATCCACGACTAATAACCATATCTACCTATAACACTACCTGTTTGATTTTTTATTTTTTATTTTTTTTCCTTTTTTGTTAATAATTTTCCTTAACGTTCATCTTTCATTTATTCTTTATTCATTGATTAGTATATTAATTAATTTTTACGGAATTTTTTAAGGGTTCTTCTAAATTAAAAATAACTGATATTTGCATGACTAATGACCCGGTAATCACATAACACTATGATGTAGTATTATTTTTAAATAGTCTTTTGAACCACTTTCCATTCTCTGTGTTGTAATTTTTTAGTTTTATGATACGTTTTTGTAATGTACGTTTATCTTTACGCATATGTCACCGATCTTATACAAATTGCAAGTTTTACGTATCGTTATGTTTCTCGGGGCAACGCCCAGGTTAAAAACTAGTTTGTATGTAAAAAAAGACTTCAAACAGCTTAAAGCCAATTAAATTAAAGGTTTTGTTAATGTTCGTATAATATAATCTTACCTTTTACCATACGTAAGATATAGTTTTTGTTCGCACACTAACGACAACCCATATGTAGTTAGCATTTTCCTTCGAGTAAAAGGTAAGGGGAGGCGGAGTGGTGGGGGTTGAATTTATCAACCCTCCCAAATTCAACCAATAATATCCATACAACTCAATTTAACCTTTCAACCCTCCCAACCATTTTTACTGGCGGCCGATAAATTTTCAACCCTCCCAAATTTATAATTTTTCATTTTTCTATTTAGTATTAAAACTAAACAATTTTATTAACAACATACCACTTCATTAATTAAATTAAACAAATCTAAAAAGTTAAAAACAACTAACTAAATCTAAAAACAACTAACTAAACTTGTAAATAACTAATACTATAGGGTCTATTTTGAAAATAATAATACTAATATATAACAAAAAAATGAGTGGCGGCTTACTATCTTCTTCAACAATACACTGCACACAGAATACATATACACAAATTATAGGCACAGACCACAAATCTACTTTTTTTATTTAAAAAAATTTGGAAAACTATACATTTGAGATGTGGGTCCCCCTCCAAACGGTCATGTCCTTCTTCTCTCTCCATTTATGCACAACGGGGTATAAATAGGGGTGTTGAAAAAAACCATACCCAATTAACCCGACCCAACCCAAATGTGTTTGGGTTATATGGGTTGGGTTATTCGGGTTTCGGGTTCGTTATTCGGTTAACCAAACCCATATAAATTTAATTGGTTTGGGTTATGGGTGATATTTTTTTATTTGGGTTAACCCGAATAACCCATATAAAGTCTATATTTATAGGAGTATTATATAGTTGTGATTCAATCTTTATGCTTTTATTCATAACTTACCAAATATGATTTCTGCTCGGTTATTTTGTATTGTAAGTATTATGGTAGACAAAAATCAAACATATCGTTTTGCCTTTTGTTAGTATTATACAAAAGTATTTCTATACGAGTATAGTAGTTATAGTATATACGTCATGTATTAGAAGTTCACGTAACAATAAGTTAGTTAAATTTTACTTCAATAGTTTAGTTAAATAATATTTGTGTTATATATTGTCCAAATTGTTTAATTAATAAAGTGTTTATATTATTTTGAATAGTTTGTAACTTATTTATTTTACATATGTTTGACTATTTTACGATTTTCTATGTTTTTGAAATTAAAATTATATCGAAGTATAATTAACCAAATTTCTTTTTTAAGTTTAATATGCTTCAAAGTCAACATCATTTCTTATTTGGGTTACCCAAAACCCGACCCAAACAACCCAAACTCGAATAACCCAAACCCAAATAACCCGAATCTTATTCGGTTTGGGTTACGGGTTAACTTATTATTCTTCAAAACCCGAATAACCCGAAACCCGAAACACCCGACCGATCAACACCCCTAGGTATAAAAGCCTTGCCACCAAACCGCCGAGCCTACCCGGTGGTACCGGCGGCGGTGTAGCCGACGGTATGACTCCATAAATTCGCCAACCCCCCTCCACTCCGCTTTGTGACATATAAAATGAGCAAAAACTAACTCGGGAATCCAAAAACAATAAAAATAAAATTATAAGACGAACCAATCAAAAATTCATTGGATTAGGTTTTTAGCTTTCATGTAAAATAAACCAATGGAAACAAGAATATATACTTTTCAAAATATTTATATCATTTTACTATTGTGACTACTACGTATGCTTAGTAAATATGTTAATATATTTGAATGTTATATTTTATTTTCTTTAGTATATAAGTCAAAAACAATTGTATGCTTATGGAAATGCACAAAAGAATCAATTCGATTTACAAAATATAATACTAAGAGTTCAACACCTGAAAAATATACATAGTTAATAAAAATTAGTTTTATATATAGTTCGTTTATCATATTTTTTACTTGATAAATTGAATATTATATTTATAACCTTATAAGTTGAAAGTGTTTAGAAAAAATGATACCATATAACAGTAGTATATTTACTATAAATCTTATCTTTTACCATATATAAGGTATAAATTTTTTATATACATTAATAATAGCCCATAGGGCTATAGTTAGCATTTTCCTTCAATTAAAAGTTAAGATATGTGACATATAAGATGAGCAAAAATCAACTCGAGAATCCATTTTTTAAGAATTTTTGCTAAAAACCTAACCCATCAAAAAATCATTTAATAGATTTTGTTTTTTAGTAATCAAACGGATAGGTCTGGTTTTTAGTTTTCATATAAAAAATGAATTGAAATAAAATTATATACATTTCATTATATTTTTAATTTATAACATATTTAGTATTGTAAACTACTTATGCTTAATAAATATGTTGATATATTTGAATGGTTTATTTTTTTCTAGTATACAAATCAAAACAATTGTATGCTTATGGAAATGCACAAAAGAATCAATTCGATTTACAAAATATAATACTAAGAGTTCAACACCTGAAAAAATTTAAATAGTTAATAAAAATTAGTTATATATTTAGTTTCTTTATCATATTTTTTATTTTAATATGAGTAGTTGAATGTTTTATTTATAACATAATAAGCTTAAAGTGTTTAGAAAAAACGATACCAAGCTCAACTCAAAATTGAATCGTTGGTTTGGTCCAATTGTCGGTTTTAAAAAAGCATAGACCGGAACATTCGGCTTGGATTTTAGTTTTGGGCCAAATCCAATTCTAGCTCATCGTACTATATGTTTCTCAAATCAATGTAATATTGTATAAAAAACCTCTATACAAATAAAAAGAACTGGTAATTCGAGTTTAAACTGAAGATTGATTTATACACGGCCCCATTTGAAAGTAAAGTGTTTGGAATTGGATGATTGAATATTAAGGAATATGTACAAAGGTAGAGGTGATGGACCAGGGCCGATGACAACATGGCATAAGTATGGTTTCTTAATTCCGGACCAACATTATACAAAAGCCATTTCCGCATGTAACATGGTCCCTCCCTCCCTCCCTCTTTTCATTATATATATATAACACAATACCCGTATAATGCAGCGACGATGGCGACGATAACGGTGTACTGGTGACGGCGACAAGTGATGTATGTAATTTATGTAAAAGTAATTGATCTAAAGGGGGTAATGGGGATATTTTATAAAGTAAAGGATTAGTGGTGTAAATTATTTCATTAAGAGTAAAATGATCATTTTGTAATTACATGTAAAGTCCCTCACATGATGGTTTAACCCACGAGTGTAAAATAACAAGTCAAGTATGAACTAGATTGGACTAGTATTACTTTAAATACAAATACAAGAGTATAAGTAAAGTAATAAAGACTTAAAGCAATATTTAAATAAGTAAATAAATGGTGGAACACAAATGTAATTTTCAAGTGTATTTTATTTATTGATGTTAAACAAAATACAAGATTGTTGCGGAACCTAGATATTACAAGTATGTAACTATATAAACAATCTTTGAATTACAAGTGATCTATACTTGCTAAATAATCTCCTGGATCGATATACTTAAAGTTGTGAAGTATAACTATTTTGATCGAGAGTATTTTAGCAAGTTCACCAAATTGCAAAAAATAATTTGTACGAGGTATGTGACTTTGTATTTATAGGAAAATAAATTCAACAGTGAATTTATTATGCCGTACAAATATGGTTGCATGCATTTAAGGCAACTACTTTAATTTCTTAAATGCATTGGTTAAAGTACAAGGATAAAGTCATATTGATGTGACTTGTTACCCTTTTAACCAACCACCTTTACACACGTATTGTACTTTTGTCAATAGACAAATGGGTTGTCCGTGTAAAAGTGTGTAAAGGCAAAAAGTCAATTCCTCGTAATCAGTGTTCAGACTTGTAAGGTCTAGAACACTGATAAAGCTCCAGTCAGGAGATCTGGTAAGACTGTGAGTGGGCTCCACTGCTTGTCAGTCTTCTTTCTTCAAACTTCAGTCTTTGACTTCAGTGAGAATGTCTTCAGTAGAAACGATCTTGACTAGAGTGAAGTCCAGTGAGCTAATCTGGTGGAATCCAGATTCCTGTACAAGTAAACAGCTCACTGGTCTTCTATTATTTATGGACAAATCTTCAGTGCCGCTCCAGTCTTCAAGTCTGGAGTGGGTCCAGTAAATTTCTGGACCTAACAAATTCCCCCTATTTGTTCAGAAATAATGCAAGGTTTTTCAAGTTTCTATCTATACAATTGTATGCTTGAAAAACACTTGAATTTGACTAAGTCTAAAAATTTAAGTTGCTGGAAAACACTTTATAGATCATCAGTGTTCCAGTATTTAATCTTTTAGTTCTAAATTAGACTTAATCTGATCACTTACTTGTGAATCAAAATATGTAACTATATTTACAGCCATCAACAGAAAATAAGTTACAATTTTGGGAAATAAATACAATACAAGTAAGTAAATAAAAAGTCAGGCCCTTCTCTTTGAAGTTTGTCCTTGTGCATCTTCAGTGGCCTTTCTTTTTGGTGAAGGTGAAGCTTCTGGATAGCGCATACCCAAAACAGTTTCCATTTGTTGCTTCCTCTTCCAGACCTTCTCAATCCTTTTCAAAAATGCTTTGACATCTGGGGATATATCAGATTTTCCCCTGAATGTCAAGCCAATCTCCTTCAGTTCAGTCCATCCAAAAGCTTGGACTGAAGTGTTCTTCCTTTCATCCACGAAGTTACCTTCCCTGGTCAACTTCACTTGGAACTTAGACATGCCCTCATGATTTTCAGCAAGCATGATCTCAGCATCAATGATTTTTCTGACATCAGCCCTGAACTTCATCATTTCTTCATACTTGGCTTTTTGCCTTGCAATCTGGATCATATCTTCAGTTTCCCTTGACACCTTTACTTGTTCAACAGCTCTTTGAATTTCAGCCCTATTGATTTTCTTGGAAATGTCCAAAGGAATGAAGGTACTGAGATCTGCGTCTCTGGCGGCCTTGGTTTGTCTGGCAGGTGCCTTGGGCAAACCTTTAATCTTCCTTCTATACTCATTCTCCAGAGCCGCAACATTCTTCCTAACATGTTTCTGGAGGTTTACCAACTCCTCCTTTCTCTGAGCAATAAGATCCAGTATGCTTACCCCATACGTTTCAGAATCATACATATGTTCCTCTTGTGCATACAAGGATCGAATATGAACATCATCCAAAACATCCAGACACTGATGAACTCTGGGATCCTCCTTCATCTTTTTATATACATCAATATGAATTCCGAGTCTTCCAGCATTGTAAGAATCCAGAGTCCCATGACTGGCCATTTCCATCTTATGAGCAAGCAGATCATCCTTTTGATTTTTCTTCCAGATTCAATCATGATGCATTCTTGCTCCAATCTCTTAGACTTGGCTTCATCAGCAGATGCAAATTTCTCAACTTCTTCAATTTCACCTCCAGACACCACGTGCTTTCTTCTGACCTTTTTCAGTGTGGTTGGGATGTCTGGGAAGGCTTCAAATTGTGGCTCACTGGCATCAGTACCAGCAGCTTCTTCTTTCTGCACAATGGCTTCAGTGCCAAGTGCCTTTTCGATTGCACTGGATACCACTTCTTTCTTCTTTTCAACAACCTGCACATTCTTTTCAGACTTTTCCCCCTTGGAATGATCACCAGTTCTTGACTTGAGATCATTCCACAATTGTTCAAGCATGTGACGGTCTAATGACCCAAATGTTCTGCCTGCCACTGGAGTTGTGATATTCACATTACTCCTCAAAGCAGTCACTTCCTTCTTAATAATCTGAAGTTCTTGAGGCAAGTGTTTTGGCATTTCAGTATTTATCATGTTGACCACCTGGGGCAATAACCCATCTTGAATATTTCTAAGTATTGACCCAGAAATTTCTGCAGTTATTTCTTTCAGCATCTCACCTGAAATTTTCTGGTACATGCATCACTGATGTTGTTGATGACAGAATTCTGGTCAAGGCTTGGTCTGCTTTCCAGATTGCCAATTCTGGTGGTCAACTTCTGAATCTCTTCTGTTAGACCTGCCAGTGGTTGAGAAAATTCAGCCTTCACTGCAGTCTGAACAGAAGTCACTAGCTTTTCCTCCAAGCCCTGGACTGCCACTTTGAAGTTTTCAGAGTTTTGATTGGTGGCCAGTACAAGCTCATTCAACTTCTCAAAAACAAGTTTTTCATTACCAGCAAAGAGGTTCATTTCTGATGCAAGATTATTTGATAAAAGAGATTTAAAATCAGAAACAACCTGAGAAGATGACTGGAGTGATCTCTCCAGGTCCGCCACCTTATTTAAAAGGCCTTGGACCTCGGTGGAAAAAGAAGTGGAGAGACCACCAGGAGGAGTAAGTTCAGATTCCATTCTGAGCACCAATGGAACTTGTGTCTGGACTGCTTCAGTAGATGTTTCAGTTGTTGTAACAGTCGAGTCCAGCACACGAGAGAGGTCCAGTGGTGCTTCAAGTGGGGGTTGATTTTGTGAAATTTGAAGTGAGGGTGGATTGAAATAAGGAGTGTTTTGCGATATTGAAAGTGGTGGTGGTGGTGGTGCAACCAATGAGTCTGGTGGTGGTGGCATTTCAGTAGAGACAAGTGGTGGGGTGACTGAAGCAATAACAGAAGTAACAACATTTTCTACTTCATCACCCAGAAAATTCATATTGACATCAAACATATTATCTTCAGACATTGGGGAATCTACCTCATCCCAATCTGGAGCCGTCCCAACTGTATGATCATCCACTTCTCTATTTAAATCCAACTGAGCATCTTGCTCACCAGTCACCTGCTCATCATCCTGTACAACATTTCCTCCTGCTCAACATTTTGTACTTGCTCAACAATAAGAGACCCATCTTCATTCATGATATCACCAGCCGAAGAATGAGAGACTGGAATCACTAGAGCTGAGGCTCCAGTAACGAGCACGATGAGAAAGATGATGGGGATGTGAAGCCTGTCTTTCTTCTCTTTACTTCATGGTCTGCGTTTTGTTTTCTCCCTCCTATCAATTCTTCCTCTTACAGATCTTTTCCTGCCTCGTTTGATCACTAGAGGTGAGGCTCTCAGTAACGCCAGTTTGTTCAAGAGAGGCTACTTGTATGTTTTCTCTTAAGACATCTCCAGACTCCTGTTGGGAGGAATCTGGATGGCTCGATTCGGCTCTATTAGGATTGACCTGAACTCCTTCCTTCCTAAGATGTCTGGAAGTTCTAGGTCGAGTGGGGAGTTCTTGAGGTACAACAATTTCAGTCTGCTGAGATTCAGGAGCCACCTGGGTTACTGGTGGCACTATTTCAGCATTGAGGACTCCAGAGGGTCCTTCACCAATTTGGTTCCCACCTGGAGCCTCTTCTGGCTCATCTGGTGATGATGCGTCGGGTGCATCATTTCTAAAATGGTGTAGCATATTTACAGGAATATCAACCTCACCAGTTTGTGATTTTAATGAAGTCAGCTCCCTCATATATTCACACACACAGAAATAGTCTGAATCGTAATCATACTGATTACCTAGAGCTATTTTAAAAACAAGTGACAGAAAATGAATATATGGTATATGAGTTTTTCTACCTTTCACTTTCAGACGCTCAACAAGGTCATCGAAGAAAATCTGAGCAAAATCGACACTGTATCCATACCATAGGTAGTAAGCAATCTAGAGTTGCATTTGATTTATCTGGTCCAACCCTCCAGAACTGCCACCTAGACACTCAACAATATGAGTAAAGAAGTATCTCCATGAGTCTGTAAGTTTGCTCATGTAGATAGTGCCTTTTCTTTGCAACTGACCATGTTCATCAAGAATGTCAGTATGCCCCATCTTCCTGCACACATCCCTGTAATTTAAACCAGTAGGGAGTGTAATGGCCATCTCGTTTTCAGCCATGTAATTCAACCTAAGAGCATCTCTGAGAGAGTCCATAGAAAGAGTGAAGGCCCTGGTGCCTTGATTGAGTGTATAATGGATGGAGTCATCTCTGTCATTATATGTTGCTGTGTACCATAATTCACACAGGTATTCATGGTATATCTTTCCTGGATTTAGAGTAAGAGCACCATATAATGGACAGCTTAGAAAGAAAGCAGTTATTCGTCCAAAAAGAGAAGTGGGTTCATGAGTGGTGCTAGAAAGTTTTGCCATCCAGTTGTTCATATTAATTCTGATTGCCTCCGCCTCTAAAGTGATGTGTGGGGCTTTTTTAACGTCGGCCGGAGGATCATATTTGGCGGCAAGTAGATTTTTATTCGAATTTGTTTGTCTGGGTGCCATTGAATATGATATAAAAATGAAAAGGAAGATGAAATTAGGGATTTATGAAGATTTGATGAATTGAATATGAGAAAGATTGATGATTGGAAATTTAATGAAAAAGGAGTAAATGAAGGAATTCGAAGAATTGGGAGTAAATGATTTTCGAAGTAAATAAAAATGTAACATCCCAAACGTTTTGTGTTTGACTATTTGACTTTCCGTTAGTTAACGTTAGGTTCGTTAAGTTATGTGTCTTATATGTGATTATGAGATTATGTGCTTATGTGTTTAATGTGAAATGAGTAGTGTAATGTTTAATGAAAGTAATCAAAGTAACTTTAAGTAATTAGGTGCTTGTTAGTGTGTTAAGACTCCCGATAGAAAGATAAGCTAAGAAAGTTAAGTTTAGAAGTTGAGGGGTCCTAAGTGTAAGATTAATAATGGCTGGCCAGGGATTAGAGGGCAATTAGGCAGCCCTAATTGTCACAAATCTGTTGTAACTAGTGTGTGAGAAAAGCCCTAGCCGATCCCTTCCCTTTTCCAAGCCAAGATCTATTCGTTTCGTATCATTTTTGATCAAGTGTTGTTTAGATCTCGAGTCCCCTACATCAAGTGCAGGTAATATAGGTGCAATCCTCTTTGAAATCTAATTATTTGAGTCATAGATGAGTATTCAATCCAGGCCATGGGGTTTGGGTTGGGTTATTTGATTAAACGTTTACCGATTTCATGTTATTCGGGTGTTTGAATGAGTGATTCATTGTTGTAGAGGATTAAAGGATTGATTGATTGATTAAAGTCATTAAAGGTGTTGTCAAAAAGGTTAATTTTATGTCTCCAGGTCGAATTAATGGTTGATGTTCGTATGGGATTCGATTAAAGGGTTAAAAGTTGGTTTTTGGTCGAACTGGGTTTTGTGCGGTGCACAAAAGCAAGTTTTGAAAAATGGATTTCAGTTGGGTGCCCGATATGCGGTGCATGGATTTTCCATGCGGGGCATATGCAAACGCATGAAAATTTCTGACTTCTGAAAAGTTGATTTGTGCGGTGCACAGACTTTCTGTGCGGTGCACAAATGCTTTTTATGGTTTTATGCGGCGCACAGGACTTCCATGCGGTGCACAAATGGGTCCAGTTTGGTACCTAAGTTTTGTTTAGCTTATAGAACGATCTTATACTCATTATAGGTAGTCGGGAGCACTTAGCAAGCACTGTAAGACACTTTAACTCGTTGGTAAGCTGTATCAAGGTAAGATACACTACTTTGACACGCTGAGGGTTCAACAAAAACATAGTTTTCATGTAATAACTTCCCCAAATGGTATCTTGTTTGCTTATGGGTATTCGGGATTATTCGGGAGGTGATATGGGCTATGTACATGCATATTGAAGCCTGAAATGCTACCCCAAAGATATGTAACGTTGTGATATGATATGAAATGCTTTGAGTAGCTATGAAATACGATATGTAATGAACTATGTTATGCAATAAAAGATGATATGTAATGATATACGATATGTAATGAATTATGATGATGTACGTGATGTAACAATGTATGCGATGTAATGATATGCTATGTAATGTCTTGAGGTGAATTGAAATGTGATATATGTTGATGATATGTAAAATGTGCATGACTACATGGCTTGTTCATCTAGTTCACTAGACTTATTAAGTTGCCATGACACGTGCACGTTTAAGGGCCCAAACGTAAAAGATGATTATGTGATGATGTTTAGGTAACGTGGACACCTAAACTATATGAGATGTGAAAATCGAGCTCGTAATTTAGATGTGAGAGTGTTAAGCTTAACCCGTACTTGCCCTTACCCGGCGGGTGCGTAGATGTGGTTGCTTGGGTGGCTCCTTGCAACATGGTCAAAGATGTGAAGAGTAATACGGGAGGTCTGACCCGCCCCACTTGCCTTGAGCATACGGATTACTCCGGGATTGGCTTGCCATTCCTTAACGACAATGATGTACAGCCGTAAGGTTTGTCCATCCAGTCGGGTGTGACTTATGTCACACTTATAAAGATGTAAATGTTATATGTGAGATGTGTGACTTATGTCACAACTAATAAGATGTTTAGATGTGATATGTGGAGATGCGAAAGATGACTAGGCACATTTAGGATGACCCATCCTAATATGAAAGATGTTGATGCTATGATATGTATGTGAGATGATATGTGCCTTAACGACTTAATATGACTTTTATATAATGTTTTAAATGGACAAACGTTTTATAAACTATGTGTTATCTTACTTAGCTAATTCGTTAGCTAACACTTGCTCTTTTAAAATGTGTTGTTCCCTCAGGTCCAACATTAGTGAGCAGGTAGATGTGAGAAGATGTGAGGCATGGGTAGATGATCTTGAAGCTAGCTATAGTTTACCCCTAGTGGCTGCTCGCTCTAGACATTTGCTTTAAGTTTAGATAATAATGACTTGTATTGATAATGTGGTCGGTTGTTTAATGTTGGGCAACCGATGGGTTTCCATTTGAACTTATTTTGATGATATGGCTAGTAACACCATTTAATGAATAAACCAAACAGATTTTGCTGGTTTGGACTTTTAAAGTTTACTTCCGCTTTCTTTTGACGCCGTTAGGCGAAAGTTTTTGGAAATCCTTGTTTTTAAACGACGGGTGTTACAGAAAATGAAAGGGAATGAGGGTATTTATATAAGAGAGAGAGTGTGGAATTCAAACGGTTATTTTATTTTATCAAATGTAATTTTGACCGGATTTTGAAATCCGCATTAAATACATCACATCACACATAAATGTGTGACGGTTTACAGCCCACAAACATTACCCACTAGTTCCTTTTGTATTCCCAAGGTAAAAAGTTCCATCATTAGGTTTGAAAAATTACATG
>CM067167.1:86941532-87034032 GCA_034093135.1 Erigeron breviscapus
AACTCGTCTGAATTTGACTTGTCCATTGTTCAGAACACCATATCCCTCAGTTTTTCCACAACCATCATTTCCAAAAGTAATGGAGGGTCCATCAGAAATGATGAATTCCTCTAGCAGGGTCTTACATCCGGTCATCGTCCTGCCAGCTGCACTGTCAAGATACCAGATATATTTCTTTCGATCGCCCTGCACATCCACCAGATATATCAGTTAGATTTTGGAACCCATCGACTGATGGGTTCACTGGACCCTCCCTTATTGGTCCCTGGGGGCATCTGGTTGAGTTCACTTTCTTCAACAGTAGTCTTAGTTGAAAAGACCACTGAGGTTGATAGTTTTGAAACCTTTTTCTTTTTCTCAACTGGAGAAATATATTTGTCTTTCTTGGAAAAAGGTTTGGTATTTTGTCTAGGGCCAGATGAAGTACCCTCAATAAAGTTTAATCTTGCATTAAAACTTTGAAATTGACGAGTCAGTAATTGAAACTGGCTCTCTAACCTTGACAAATATTTTCATCAGATGACACCTAAGCCTTTCCAGTTGTCTGGACTCGAGGTTTAGGTAGGGAGTTGGTCTGAGGCAAAGGTTTATTCCGATTAACCTTTTTAACTGGAGCAGTCATCTGGAGTGCTCCAGTCTTAACCTCTGGGGATTGAACTGGGAAAATATTGGGCTTGGGAGTTACAGGCTCATCATAAATGGTAATGGGCCTGAATCCCTCTGGTAACCTATCAATTACTGGTATTAATGATGCCACATGAGTATTTCCATCTAAATAAGCACATTTTTGTGTGGGAAATTGATTTACTCCAGCATCATATGGCTTTCTGGTTTCAAGCCATGATTTAATCACCAGTTTTTCTTTTTCTAAAATGACTTCAAGATCTTGTTTTTCTTGAATCAATTGTTCAGTTACCAGAACCTGAGCTTGAAATGCCAGTTCAATGTCTTGAAGTTCCTTTAATTTTGATTTTAAAACATTAATTTCAGAAAAATCTGTTTCTAGACCATTTACACAGTCAGATCTAACAGTTTCAACAAATATTAAATCAGAATTAAGAGCTTCAGCAATGTCCAGTTTTAATTCTTGGTCAGTTGCAGTATCATAATCACTAACCTTTTTGATAACTATGTCCACCCATCTTCCAGATGTGACATCTTCCTTCACCAGGTGCTCTTCGTCTGCTAGAGCCATGTAACAACAATCTCTTTCTTCTTCTTCATCAGCAGATGAATCATCAGAAGGAACCCACTTCTCTTCAGTTGTTGCAATATGCACTTATTATTATTTTCCATTTGTTGTGCCATGAGAGCAATCTGAGCCTTAAGCTTTTTATATTAGATTTATAGCTATCATCAGGCTTATTATTTGAAGTAAATGGACCAGGCTTAGATGAAAACTGACTGGACTTGCAATCTTTCATGAAATGACCTTTTCTGCCACACTTAAAGCATGTCAGATTGGTCTTATCAGTTGAAGAACTGGATGCAAATTGTCCAGATGGCCTATTTGCTCTTGCTTTGAAACGGTTGAACGTTTTAGCAATCATTGCAACCAGGTCATCATTTTCAGATTCATCACAGTCTGGAGAGATTTGACTAGATTCTCCAGATTCCATAAGTTCAGACACCATCTTCTTCATAGAAAATACATTCTCAGAAGATATCAGTGCTGTACTTTGTGGTTCAGTATGACTAACCACAATAGGAGTACTGGAGGCATGGTTATAGGCATCTTGTTCTGCCATAACTCTTTGAGCTTGATTTTTCTCAGTGTATCTGAAAGCTCCATACAGAGTTGACAGAGTGTGAGTGTGCAGAGTTTTACCTTGTCTCAAGACCAGGATCATGTGAGACCATTTGGTGGGCAGAATATCACAAAATTTCTCCAGAAGTATATCTTGTCTTTTTCAACCCCGAGACCTCTCAACTGGTTTATGATACTCATAAATCTGGTGTAAGTACCAGTGAGAGACTCATTTGGCTGAGCAAAAAATGACTCATACCTCTTGTTTAAGGAGACTTTTCTGGTGACAATGGTGTCATCTCCTCCTTCATGCTGGTTCATTAGTTCATCCCACATGGTTTTAGCACTGGGAAAAAGAACTAGTGTGGGAATTAGGGTTTCTGGAACACCCGAGGATCATGTTTTTGAGAAGGGTATCTAGATTTACCAATCTCCTATCCTCTTCAGACCAATGTTCCTCCCTCTTTTCCTGACCTCTTCTAGAACCAGTAGGATCAAGAAGAGAGGGCATTGAGAGGTGATGTGGGACATAAGGTCCTTCATTTAAGATTTTCATCATGTTTCTCTCAATACCAGTGATATGTAATATCATCCTAGCCTTCCACGTACCAAATTCATCGCTATTCCCACTGAGTTTAGGAACAGGATTATTTGAGTAGTGCACATATCGGAGAAGGTGGTGGATTAGTGTTATTAACAATGGGTGGGTCAGTATTTTGATCATTAACATTAACATTAGGATCAGGACCAAAATTAAAATTTCCTTGTGTATTTTCAGGGGTGGCCATCAAAGAAGCAGATCTAGGCAATGTTTAGCCTTCTGCTCTGATACCAATTGTGAGTCCCAAACTCTCTAGATGGTTAACCAGAATGTAAAATACAACAAGTCTAATAAGCACTAGATTGGACTAGTATTACTTGAATATAAATGCAAGAATATAAACAAAGTAATACAAGACTAAAAGCAATTAAATAAAGGTGGAACACAATGTAATATTTTCAAGTGTATTTTATTTATGATGTTAAATAAAATACAAGGTTGTGCGGAATCAAGATAATACAAATATGTAAGTATCCTAACAACCTATGAATTACAAATGATCTATATTTGCCAAATAACTCTTTTAGATCGAGATACTTAAAGTTGTGAAGTATCCCTGTTTAAGATCGAGAGTATTTAGACAAATTCACCTTTAATGCTAAAAGTAATTTTAACGAAAAAATGACTTTGTATTTATAGGCAAACAAATTCACCAGTGAATTTGTGCCGTACAAATATGGTTGCATGCATTTAATGAACCGACAAGATCATTAAATGCATTGGTTAAGGTACAAGGATAAAGTCATATCAATATGACTTTATTCTTTTAACCAACCACCTTACACACGTAGATACTTTACTAAAGAACAAGTGGAATGTTCTTTGGAAAGTGTGTAAAGGCAAAAGTCAAACCTTGTAGTCAGTGTTCAGACTTGTAAGGTCTAGAACACTGACAAACCTCCAGTGTTAAGATCTGGTAAGACTTCCAGTGGACTCCGCCATTTGTCAGTCTTCTTTATTCTAACTTCAGTCTTTGACTTCAGTGAGAATGTCTTCAGTAGAATAGATCTGGACTGGGGTGAAGTCCAGTGAGCTAATCTGGAGGATCTCCAGATTTCCTATACAAGTATTTTGCTCACTGGTCTTCCATTATTTCTGAACAAATATTCAGAAGGACTCCAGTTTCCAAGTCTGGAGTAGGTCCAGTAAATATCATTTCTGGACAAATCTTCAGTAAGGCTCCAGTAGTCGAGTCTGGAGCGAGTCCAGTAAATCTGGACCTAACAGTTCTGGTTCTGGATCTGAAGTAGATAGCTTTGATAGATCCCTGCAGAACTCTGTCGCTGAACATTCAAGCCCCTCCATATGATATGCATCTCCAAGCATGTTCATGAAGCAAATGCTCAGAAATCTGGGGAATGAGATATGTGGACTCCTTTTCCTTTTAACTTTGTTACCAACTGAGAGAAAAGTATCTCAGCGAAGTCCACCTCAATCCCATGCCACAAGTAGTACCCGATTTCTACTTGTGTTAAGGAAATCTGGTCCAATCCACCCCAGTTTCCACCTAGGCACTCCACAATCTGAGTCCAGAAATAACGCCAACAATTTTTAAATCCAGACAGAAAGATATGTCCAGATGTTCTCAGATTGTGCTCAGCATCGACCATGTCATCATGACCCATGGCGTGCAGTACCTCCCTAAAATTAACTCCTTTTAGCCTTTTTGCATAGGCTGAAGAAGAGGGAAGGTAGTTCAATTGAAGGGCCTCCCGAAACCCATCAAGTGAAAGGATATACTGCTTAGTGCCTTCTTGTAAAGAAAAAGCAATGGATTTTTCATCCTTGCTTAGAGTAGCAGTATACCAGAATTCAAGCAAGTATCTATGATACATTACTTGAGGATCTGCAGTCAAGGCATAATGGAGAGGGGATTGTTCAAGAAATTTATTAATCCTCCCCATTAAGGTTTTGCCTTTGGCATTTAGTGCGGCCATGAAATTATTCATATTGAATCTAAGGGTCGATGGCTCGAACCCTTTTGGCCATTGTGCACTTGCCTTGACTACTTTGGATGGTTTGTATTCGAAGGCTATTAGTGATTTGACTACTTTAGCCATTATTTCTACAAGGGAAAACTGAATATGAAAGATGAATTTAGGGTTTTGGAGTTATGAAAGAATGAGAAAATGAGAGAGAATGATGATTGGGAGTAAATGTAAAGAGAAGTAAATGAAGGAATTGTTCTCGAAAAGGTATTTATATTTATGATGGAATACAAAGGGTTTTCCAAAATAAATAAATTAAAATTGATTTTGAAATTCAAACCCACAAAAAAATATTATTTTAATGAAATCAGTTTTGATCGGGTTTGAAGTCCGAAAATAATTTTGGGTATACGTCCGCATTTAATGCAACGACGGCTATGACCCCACATTTTCACAAAACTTTTCAACACTTTAAAGAAAAAGTGATCATTACTTTCCATTTACGGCGTAACTTGTGTGACACGTCAGCAAAAGGTATTATTATTCAAACGTTATACAGTAACCTTCACGTGTTCACACAACGACCAAGTATCCAAAATACATTATAAAGGATTGACTCATCTCAGAAATAATACACAAAATCTGAGCATGATCAGATTTAAGAAATCTGAACCATCTCAGTTTATACAATTATTCTGAAATCATTTCAGAAATTCTGAAGCATTTCAGTCAAAATATTTTTCTGAAAGCAAAGTTCCCCCTTAGAGAAAATTCTTTTAAACATAAAAATATTTGACACTTCCCTCTGAGGTGATGCTATACAGGATTTAGCATACCTAACTCACTGATGAGATGTTTAAACATTTTGACATCCAAGGGTTTTGTAAAAACATCAGCGAGTTGTTTATCAGTGAGAATGAAATGAAGTTCAATGTCACCTTTAATAATGAATATCTAATAAAATGATACCTGAGGTCGATATGCTTGGTTTTGGAGTGCATGACAGGATTGTGAGAGATGGCAATGGCACTGGTGTTATCACAAAATATTGAAGTCTTTGTATACTTAACACCATAATCAGTTAGTTGGTTCTTCATCCACAAAATCTGAGCACAGCAACTGGCTGCAGAAATGTATTCAGCTTCAGCTGTGGAGAGTGATACTGCAGTCTGCTTCTTACTTGTCCAACTAACCAATTTTCCACCTAGGAAATGGCAACCACCTGTGGTACTTTTCCTATCTATTTTACAACCTGCATGATCAGAATCTGAATAACCCATTAGATCTAGACTTGAGCCTTTGGGATACCAAAGACCAAGTCTGGGACACCTTTAAGGTATCTGAAAATCCTTTTCACAGCATTTGCGTGTGCTTCTCTGGGATCAGACTGAAATCTTGCACAAAGGCATGTTGCAAACATTATGTCATGTCTACTAGCAGTTAAGTACATGAGGGATCCCACCATACCATGATATTTTGTGGGATCCACTTGTTTTCCATTGGGATCTGAGTCCAAAGTTAATGGTGCAGAAATGGGAGTATCTTTTGATGAGACAGAATTAACTTGATATTTCTTTAATAAATCTCTGACATATTTTTCTTGATTTATTAAAATACCATCACTGGTTTGTTTCACTTGAAGACCTAGAAAATATGTCAGTTCACCCATCATACTCATTTCATACTCAGATGACATTATTTCATAAAACTGTTCACACATTTTGTTATTTGTAGACCCAAACATAATATCATCGACATAAATTTGTACAAGTAAGATATCACTTTTATCATGCAATATGAATAAAGTGTTATCTATTGCACCCCTTTTAAAACCATTTTTCAGAAGATGTTTAGTAAGAGTATCATACCAGGCTCTAGGTGCTTGTCTCAGACCATATAATGCTTTGTTCAGTATGTATACCCAATGTGGTCTTTCTTCATTTATGAACCCTGGTGGCTGATGCACATACACAACTTCTTCCAATTCACCATTCAAAAATGCACTTTTAACATCCATCTAATAGACTTTGAACTCATGATGAGCTGCAAAAGCTAAGAAAATTCTGATTGCTTCTAGTCTAGCAACTGGTGCAAAAGTTTCATCAAAGTCTACTCCTTCTTCTTGTGAGTAACCCTTTGCAACAAGTCTTCCCTTGTTTCGAATCACATGACCATCTTCATCCATCTTATTTCTGAAGACCCATCTTGTCCCAATTGGTTCTTTCTTTAGGTCACTGGGACAAGGAACAAGTTCCCAAACATCGTTCCTTTTAAACTGATTAAGCTCATCTTGCATGGCTTCAATCCAGCTAGGGTCTTTCATAGCCTCGTCAATCTTCTTCGGTTCTATCAGTGATAAGAAGCTGACATTTAAGCATTGATCGCTTGTGGCTCTTCTGGTCTGAACCCTACTAGTGGAATTTCCAATGATTTGCTCGATTGGATGTGCTCTTGTCCACTTAGTGTAATGACCAGGATGAACAATGATATCAGTGCCAGAACTCCTCTGAATTACTTCAGGAGGTGCTTCAGAAAAGACTACCTGAGTCTCATCATCTTCCTCCTGCAGATCATGATTTGCATCATGAAACTATTCAGATTGGGGTAATTCAGTGGAACCTGATATCTGAGGTGAAGCAGCATGTATATCTGATCCAATAGTCAGTTTAGAAGGTAGTTTAAAACTGACTGAAGGATAGAATGGAATGTTGCTTGACTTGCTTGTTATTGGTTCTAAACTGAGATGTTCAGAAACAGGTTCAGGTGACTGATCAGATTGGACAATAGGATCAGAATCACCAAAACTTATTGGACTTTCTGAGGGTGGTACAGGAGTTGAATTCTTAAAGATTGCAGAATTAGATTCATCAAAGGTAACATGAATTGACTCATAAACTTTTTCAAGTCTCTTGTTATAGACTCTAAAGGCTTTGCGATTTGTTGAATATCCTAGGAAGTACCCTTCATCAGCTTTTGCATCAAATTTTCCAAGCTGACTGGAATCATTCAGAATGTATACTGGGCATCCAAATACATGGAAATATCCAATATTAGGCTTTCTATTTCTAAGTACTTCATAGGCAGTCTTCTTGTGTCTTTTGACATAGACAGATCTGTTCTGAGTGTAGCAAGCACTTGCAACAGCTTCAGCCCAGAAATTCTTAGGAAGACCAGATTCATTTAGCATACTTCTAGCAGCTTCAATCAGCGTACGATTCTTTCGTTCTACAACACCATTCTGCTCTGGTGTGTGGGCTGAGGAGAAGTTTTGAGATATACCAGTTTCAGTGCAGAAGGACTCCAGAGTGGCATTTCTGAATTCAGTGCCATTGTCACTTCTGAGCTGACAAACTTTTCGCTTATGCTTGAGTTCAATTTGTTTGATGAGAGCAATGATTTCAGCAGCAGCTTCACTCTTAGATCTGAGGAAAATTACCCAGCAATATCTTGAATATTCATCAACAATAACAAGGGTATACTTCTTTCCTGCTCTTGTCTGAACATTCACTGGTCCAAAGAGGTCCATGTGAAGCATGTGAAGAGGTTCAGTTATACTGAAACTTTGCTTTGTCTTGAATGAAGCTCTTTTCTGCTTACCCATTTCACAACCCGGACATGGCTTGTCTTTATTGAAAGACATTGAGGGTATCCCATCCACAAGTTATTTTCTTGACAACTTGTTAATATTCTTGAAGTTCAGATGGGATAATCTCTTGTGCCACAACCAGTTTGTGTCTTCATCTGCCTTTGTGTAGAAACATTGTTCAGTGGGTGAACTATTCATATCAATGATATAAATGTTTCCTTTTCTTGGTGCAATCAATACTACCTTTCCATCTCTGTTGAATATGGTGCCTTGTGAAATATCAAATAGTACCTTGAAGCCATCATCACACAGTTGACTGACACTAATCAGGTTATATTTCAAACCATTCACATATGCAACATGTGTGAATTTGACCTGTCCATTATTCACCACACCATATCCCTCAGTTTTTCCATTTTCATCATTACCAAAAGTTATTGAGGGCCCCTCTTGCACCATATATTCCTCCAGCAGGGTTTGATAACCAGTCATGGTTCTGCCAGCAGCGCTGTCAAGATACCATATATTCTTCTTTCGGTCTCCCTGCACAAACAGAAAGATTAGTTCTTTTTAAGAACCCATATCGTAATGGGTTCGCTAGACTCTCCCTTAGTAGTCTCAGATTTCTTTGGTTCAGAAGGAACTGAAGGATCGAAGGGGATCTCGGTCATGATCTCAGATGACACAAAAACAGTTGGTTTGATGGGGATTTCAACCTTTTTCTTCTCAGATTTTTGCTTGATTTGTTTTGAAAAAGGTTTTGCATTTTGCTTAGGTTGAAGAGGAGTGGTTTCAACATTTTTTAAGCGTGCATTACAACTCTGCACTTGTCTAGCCAATAACTGAAATTGACTCTCTAACCTTAACAAAATAGATTCTTCATTAGACACCTGAGCCTTACATGAATCTGAGGTAGAAGGCTCAGTAGGGAAGATATTTTTCTTCTTCTTTTGGCCTTTTGGAACCGTAGATGAAGTCTGAGGGGATGGCTTTTTGGTTTTAGCCATCTTTTCTGAAACAGTTGTCTGAGTTGTTTCAGATTTACCCTCAGATTGTTCCTGGGCCTTATCAGTCACAGTTTTCTGTTTGCCAACTTTAGGAAAAATAATTTCAGGTTTCATTTACTTTGGAAGTGCATCTAAATAAGTGATTATAGATGCCAAATGAAGATCACCAGATTCATATGCTGTTCTTTGATTTGCAAAAGTATTTTTAACTGCAGCATCTGGATTTGGTGCTTTCATCCAAGATTTAATTATTCTTTGTTCTTTTTCAAGGATGGTTTTTAATTCTTCTTTTTCCAACTCTAAAGTGGCAACCATAGACTGATAACTTTTTAAAGCCAACTGAACATCTTTCAGCTCTTTTAGTCTGGCCTGACTGGCGTTCAGTTCAGAAGTATTACTTTCAAACATTTTTAGGCTTTCTGAACGCACAGTTTCGACAAATGAAATGTCAGCCTCTAAAAGAACCAAAAGGTCCAGTTTTTGTTCCTCATTACTTTTAAAACCAAAGTCACTAACCTTTTTCATGACTATATCCACCCATCGACCAGATTCAACATCAGACTTGACCAAATGACCTTGATCTTCACGTGCCATGAAACACATATCCCTAACTTCTTCCTCATCATCAGATGATTCATCAGATTCTTTCCATTTTTCAGTCTTGGCAATCATACAACTATTATTGTTTGAGTTGTTTTGAGCCATGAGAGCTATTTGGGCCTTCAGCTTCTTGTACTTAGCCTTATAGCTCTCATCAGGTTTCTGAAAAATAGAATGATTAGGGGCAGATTGTGATGATGAAGGCTGACTAGATCTGCATTCTTTCATGAAATGTCCTTTCTTGCCACACTTAAAGCATTCAAGATTAGACTTGTCAATAGAAGCGCTGGAAGCAAATGGTTTGCCAGATCGATTAGATTTGGCCTTAAAACGATTGAACGTTTTAGCCAGCATGGCAACCAGATCATCATTTTCATCCTCATCACAACTATGAGTTACATTACCAGAGATACCAGTTTTTAACATTTCAGAGACCATCTTCTTCATCGAGTCAGAATGATCACTCTCAGAAGATAGTAGAGCAGTCCCATGTGGCTCAGAATACTGAACCATGACTGAACTGGTAGAAGCATGATTTTTGGCATCTTGCTCAGCCACAGCTCTCTCAGCTTTGTTCTCTTCAGTGTATCTGAAGGCTCCATATAGGGAAGCAAGAGTGTGACTGTGCAAGGTTTTTCCTTGTCTTAAAACCAAGATCAAGTTTTCCCGTTTAGAAGGTAAGATGTCACAAAACTTTTCTAACAAAATTTCTTTGTCTTTAGTTACACCCAGGGCTTTCAATTGATTTACCAGATTAGTAAATCTGATGTAGGTTTGGGTTAAAGTTTCACCAGGGATAGCAAAAAAAGACTCATATCTTTTATTTAAAGCAACTTTTCTTGTGACAATTGTCTCAGAGGTGCCTTCAAACTGTGTCATAAGTTCCTCCCACATTAATTTTGAATTTTCAAGTAAAACAAGGGTGGGCATGAGAGTTTCAGGAACAGCATACAAGATCATATTTTGTAGCTTGGTATCAAGGTCTACCAGCCTATGATCTTCTTCAGACCAATGATCCTTCTCCTTAGGTGATACCCTAGGAGTCCCATCGGCATTTCTGACAACAGTGGAGGCATTCATGGGGACAAAGGGTCCTTCTTTAAGAATATCGGTCAAATGTCTTTCAACACCAGCAATATATTTGAGCATGCATGCTTTCCATGTTTGAAAATTTTCACTGTTCCCATCAAACTTGGGAACAGGATTATTTGGAAAGTGTACGTGCACATTATGCGATGGTATATTGTTGTTGATGATAGGGGGTGGAGTAGGTGGAGTAGTAGCATTAGCATTAGGGTCAGGGCCTGTATTGAACATTTGGTCAACCATCTTTGCAGATCAAAGGTTAATGAATTAATATAATTCAACCTTGCTGCTCTGATACCAATTATGAGTCCCAAATATAGATGGTTAATACCCGACTAGCAAGTAGTTCTAACTGGAAGTTGACCAGTTCAGAATACGATCCAGATATGGATAATCAATAAGGTAAAGATACTGAAAGTAAATTCTAGAAACAATAAGTGCTGAAACTATATAAATAATATGTATATTTCAAGTATGTAGCATTGAGACACGATGTACTTTTTCAATGTATTTGAATTATTGATATAAACAAATACAAAGGTTGTTGCGGAACAAAGATAAACACCCAAGTGTAAATATCTAAACAACCTAGAAATACAAGTGATCTAATAACTTGGAAATACTCGTAAGGATTACTTAGAGTATATCTCACAAGTTGCAATGCTAAAGTTTCAAGCTTTTTGCAAGTTGTGAGAAGACTTATATTTATAGACCAAGTCCATGATGACGTGGACCAGATCGTACAAATATGGTTGGGAGCATTTAAGGAATTAAAGTTAATTCCTTACATGCGTACTTTTAAGGTTAAGTATATAAGTCAATTGATGTGACTTATCATACCTTATTCCCAACCTTTACTTTACCTTGTACTTTTATTAATAGTTAAATCTATTAACTGGGTAAAGGTATGTAAAGTAAAAAGTCTTCCTCGTAATCAGTGTAAAAGTGTGTAAGTACTTTTACACTGAGATGCTTCAGTCTTCGATCAGGTAGAATCAACTTCTGAGCTCCACATCTGAGCTGATTCTCTTTCTTCAGACTTCAGTCTTTGACTTCATTCTGAACGGTATTCTGATACGTTGATCTGAACTGAAGTGAAGCTTCAGTGAACTAATTCTGAACGACTTCAGAATTCTGTACAAGTATTTTTCACTGAGCTTCAGCTATTTCTGAACAAATTATACTTGGTCGATTTTCGACCTAACAATTATTATTATTATTATTATTATTATTATTATTACTATTATTATTATTATTATTCTAATCTATAATATAACTAAAAGAGGAGGTTGGGGTACACTTGGCACCCCTAATCCCCCTCCTTGAGCCTAATTCTCCATCCTAATTAATCTTCTATTTTTCTATACTTTTATAAATTTTCTAGGCCAACCTATATTCTATTAAAAATAAAAAACAAATCTTTTTATCCTTAAAACTCTCCCAAAAATTATTATATATATACAACTAGGAAAAAACCTCACAATTCTCAAAAAAAAGGGTAAGAATGTGTATTTAGTTACAACTTCATGAGATCGAAAGATCCAACTGCTTTTCTTCACATCTTTCATCATCTAAGATTTTTCCTTATTTCTTTCTTCAAACTTCAAATTTAACTAATTATTACAAATTAATAAACAAAAGTAACGAATTTGCCAATAAAAAAGAAGTTGAAAAAAAGCGGTCTACTGTAATTGATATTGATATGGAGTTAATCTTCATATGTTTCGTTCTTTAATTTGTACTTTATCTATTTGAATTTTATTTAGCTTTTATTTAACATACTTCGATTATTTTTAAAAACTTTGATTTATATATTTTGAGACTACCCGTCCAATGGACGGGCCTGAATCTATAATATAACTAAAAGAGGAGGTTGGGGGTACACTTGGCACCCCTAATCCCCCTCCTTGAGCCTAATTCTCCATCCTAATTAATCTTCTATTTTTCTATACTTTTATAAATTTTCTAGGCCAACCTATATTCTATTAAAAAATAAAAAACAAATCTTTTTATCCTTAAAACTCTCCCAAAAATTATTATATATATACAACCTAGGAAAAAAACCCTCACGAATTCTCAACAAAAAAAAAAGTTCGACTTACTCAACAAACAAAAAGGGTTTTTTTATATATATTTTGTTCATGTTTAATCATTATTATTTGACATAAAAAAAAGTTCGACTTACTCAACAAACAAAAAGGGTTTTTTTTTATATATTTTGCTCATATTTAATCATTATTATTTGACATTGAATTCATATGTTATTATTATTATTCTTCTCTTTTAATTTAGTTCTAGGAAAAAACCCTCACGAATTCTCAACAAAAAAAAAAGTTCGACTACCTCACGAATTTTCAACAAAAAAAAAAGTTCGACTTACTCAACAAACAAAAAGGGTTTTTTTTATATATTTTGTTCATGTTTAATCATTATAATTTGAATTGAATTCTTATGTTATTATTATTATTCATCTCTTTTAATTTAGTTTGTTGTCCATTATAGGTTTATCATGACTTCTTCTTCAACTACAAAAAATAAGACCACGTTAGTTCATCTTGAAAATCTTAACCCAACACATGTTAACCATCATCTACGACTCCGTGTTGTGCATGTATGGACTTTTTTGGATTGGAACAACCCGAAGAAAATCAAAGCATTCGAGATGGTCTTTGTTGATGAATTGATATGTATTTTTATAATTTTTTATAAGTTTCTACTATATCTGCATATTTGTTTTTGGTTTTTTTTTTCTAAACATGTTGCATATTTGTTTTTGGGCTTCTTTTCTTTCTTTGGACACACATATAAATATATAACCTAAGAAAAAGGGGTAAGAATTTGTATTTAGTTACAACTTCAGGAGATCGAAAGATCCAACTGTTTTTCTTCACCTCTTTCATCATTTGAGATTTTTCCTTATTTCTTTCTTCAAACTTCAAATTTAACTAATTATTACAAATTAATAAACAAAAGTAACGAATTTGCCAATAAAAAAGAAGTTGAAAAAAAGGGGTTAACTGGAATCGATATTGATATGGAGTTAATCTTCATATGTTTCGTTCTTTAATTTGTACTTTATCTATTTGAATTTTATTTAGCTTTTATTTAACATACTTCGATTATTTTTAAAAACTTTGATTTATATATTTTGTTCATGTTTAATCATTATTATTTGACATAAAAAAAAGTTCGACTTACTCAACAAACAAAAAGGGTTTTTTTATATATTTTGAGACTATCCGTCCAATGGACGGGCTTGAAGACTAGTTATAATAATATTTTATATCGTTGCAATGTAACAAGATTATTTATATTAGAAAATACGTTACATAATGGTGACTTTGAGATTTTTTTTAATAGTATATTCGATATTTTATATGTTAGTAACATGTAGTTTAAATGTTTGGAAATACTAGTGAGTTAGTAGCTCATGGGTAAAAAAGTCTCTCAATGAGAGATTGGATTTGGGAGACCCATGTTTAATTGAAGGGATCAAGATTTTTCCTTAATATGTTGTCGAGACTTTAGGCGGACTATAAGGGGATTTTTCCTCCTACTATGTATTGGGTGAAGAGGGTTCTCTAGCATGCACCCGATTGAAACAACATAGTCCAGACCCTCTATTGTGTTATTCAATCCGTACTTTTCAAAAAGAAAAAAAAAAGTATTTGAAAATAATATAATGTTATATTCATATTTAGTGATATGAATATTTGGAAATAATAAAGGTTTTTTCTTAAACATTTTATTTAGTGATATATGAATTCTTATTATTCCTATACAACTCAATCACCATAGTATTTTGCGAAGAGCATTGTCATTTCAATCGCTCGAGTTTTTGTTTTCTACTAATCACAATGACACGGTGGCAATTACTATCAAACTACACAAAGAAATAGCGCCCCTCACGTGACAACTATTTGCTTAGTTTGTTAGATGCAAGTTATATAAGTAACTAATTTTTTGACCCCGGGAGAGCGTTGTCCGGGATCGACGTTGCGTAATTCAAACATATATACATACAACATTACCTAAAAGTTTGGACACTTAAACTTTACTATAAGGGGTAGAAACTAAAAAAATTGGTGGCCAAAACCTAGAGTTTGATGGTAAAAGTTAGAAGCCTTAATATAAGAGATAGAAAGTAAAAATAAAATAAAATTTGATGATTAAAGTTAGAACTATAATTAAGTTTGTATACAAAAAGTTAGACTAAAGTTAAAAAATCCAAAAGTTAAGTGGTAAAAATAAGTTTGAAGCGTTAAAATAAGAGATAGAAAGTAAAAAAAAATGATAATTAAAGTTAAAATCCAAAGTTAATTGATAAAAATTAAAAACTTTAAAAGTAAAATATACTTGTATACAAAAAATTAGACTAAAGTGATAAAACGTAAAAGTTAGGTGGTAAAAATAAGAAACTCTAAAAGTATACAATTGTAAAAAAAAAAAAAAATCGAAAAAAGACAAAATAGGAATAAGACGAAATTGCTGACGTCAGCCCCGATTACTGTAGCTAAGCCTTGTATAATTGTTATATATATAAATATATATTTTTTTTACCAAATTACCAATAACATATTAATACTAATACATAGTATAAATAATAAACTTACAATTCTCATTAAACAAAACATTTGTTAACAGTTATTTAATAATTAATGTCATCTTTATTTTAACATCATATGTTAAATAACAGAGGATAACTAGTCACTTTACCCGCACGTTGTTGCGGAAAACAGATTTTACACAATAAAATTTTGGATACAAACAATAAATAGTAGTACCAGTGTAACAATACATGTAGAAATAATAAAAATAAGATATAAGAAATAAAAACATAGAACAAAATAATAACTATATTAATGCGAACAATGACACTCTCATGACGGTGATGTAATACATTGTCTTGTTTTAAATGTTACATGAACGTAAGATGTAAAGATAATGCAATTTATTATAAATTAAGAATCGTTATATATATGAACGGAAGAAATTAATCAAAACCAAATGTTTGAAAGTAAAACCGTAAATGTATGAAAGTTGTTTGATGTAAACATGAGAACCCAAAAGTTTAGTGTCCAAAAACTGAATACGAAAACTTTGATGAAAGCAAAAGTTGGAAGATAAAAACTTTTGGGGTTAAAAGTTAAAAGATTTAAAATTTAAGAGGTAAAAGTTGAAATTTGAGAAAATAAAAGAGTGTTGTACTTTAAGCATAGAAACTTGTACTTTTTACATTGCTTTTTAGTATATATATATAATTTTATACATAGTTGTTATACGATGGTTATTATGTTAATTCATGCGAAATAATATGAGATAATTTATATGTTGGTTTCCCTGTTTAGATTGTTTAATGATACACAAACTTATACTTTGTCAAAAATTGATGTTTGAAAAGATGTTATTAAATGTTTTAGTACATCAATGACGAGTTGGTTTAATGGTTTGGAGTTCCCTGATTACTTATAGGTTTTAGGTTCGAATATTCATTCAGCCAACTTTAAGATATAGGTAGTCCTTTTATGAGAGTTTGGTTTAGGTGTACTCAGATTCAAGTATGAGGGGACAGAGTTTACCCCTATTAATTGTAACACCCGTCGTTTAAAAATATGGATTTCCAAAAAAACTTTCGCCTAACAGCGTCAAAGAAGGCGGAATTAAACTTTAAAAGTCCAAACCAGCAAAATCTGTTTGGTTCATTCATTAAATGGTGTTACTAGCCATATCATCAAAG
This sequence comes from Erigeron breviscapus, assembly GCA_034093135.1. NCBI lineage: Eukaryota > Viridiplantae > Streptophyta > Magnoliopsida > Asterales > Asteraceae > Erigeron > Erigeron breviscapus. Next base: position 86,957,825 of record CM067167.1, read on the forward strand.
CAAGTTTAAATGGAAATCCATCGGTTGCCCAACATTAAACAACCGACCACAAAATCATTACTAATCATAAATATCATGACATAATTCAAATGTCTAAAATGAGCAGCCACTATGGGTAAACTAAAGCCAGCTTCAAGACCATCTACCCATGCCTCACATCTTCTCACATCTACCTGCTCACTAATGTTGGACCTGAGGGCACAACACATTTAAAAAGAGCAAGTGTTAGCTAACGAATTAGCTAAGTAAGATAACACATAATTATAAAGCATTTGTCCATTAAAATCATTATAGAAAAGTCGTTTAAATTTGTTATGGCACATAACACATCAATCATATCATCTCACATACACATCATCGCATCAACATCTTCATATTAGGATGAACCACCCTAAATGTGCCTAGTCATCATTCATATCTTTTTCACATATCATCTTTACAATTGTGACATAAGTCACACACATCATATAACATATACATCTCATTACGTGTGACATAAGTCACACCCGACTAGATGGACAAACCTTACGGCAGTACATCAATGTCGTTAAGGAATGGCAAGCCAATCCCGGAGTAGTCCGTTATGTTCAAAGACATTGGTGGGTAATCACGCCACCCGGAGATACTCAAACTACGTAATTATGTTGCAAGGAGCCACCCAAGCAACCACATATACGCACCCGCCGGGCAAGGGCAAACACGGGTTAAGCTTAACACTTTCACATCAGTTACGAGCTCGATTTACATCACATATAGTTTAGGTGTCCACATTACCTAAACATCATCACATTTTCACTTTTTACGTTTGGGCCCTTAAACGTGCATGTGTCATGGCAACTTAATAAGTCTAGTGAACTAGATGAACAAGCCATGTAATCATGCACATTTCACATATCATCAACATATAATCACATTTCATTTCATCTCAAGACATTACATAGCATTTCATAGCATATCATTACATCTCATATCATTGCATAACATTTCATAGCATATCATTACATTTCATATCGTAGGGACTGCATTTCAGGCCTCAATAGTCATGTACATAGCCCATATCACCTCCCGTGTAACCCCGAATACCCATAAACAATCAAGATAACATTTGAGAAGTTATTATATGAAAACTATGTTTTTGTTGAACCCTCAGCGTGTCAAAGTAGTGTATCTTACCTCGTGACGAGCATAACGAACGATACGCAAAGTTAATTTGTCTTGTTTGTGTTTCCGACTACCTATAGCAAACATATAACCAATAGGTAACATAAACGTGGCTTCAAAAGACCTCTCTAAGTTCCCTATACCATAAGGTAACCTAAACATAAGGTCTATGGGTCAAACGAGCATGAAAACAAGCCTATACGACTGCCAGACCTGAATATGCGCCGCATGGCTCTTCCATGCGCCGCATAAACTTGAACAGAAACACCCAGACCAATCTGTGCGCCGCACAACGGGGCTCAATCAGCAAACTTTGATTTTTGAACATCTTTAAACGATTCCCATTCGATCTCAAACCCTTACCCCGACCTGGAGACATGAAATTGACCTCTTTTATGACACAATTGATGCCTTTAAACCAACAATTGATTCCTTGGTCCCTTACAAACATAGATCTCTTGATTGATCACCCGAATAACACGAAATCAATTAACGTTTTGCAATTAAATCATACCCAACCCTTCCTGACCAGGAATGAACGTATAAACCTGATGAAAAGACTCATCAATTGATCAAGGAACCTTGATTTACCTATAGGAAGGATCAATGGATCGAAAACTAGAAGAAATCACCATCGAATTGCTCCCGAATCGCACAAATCTTGAGGAGAGGCTCTAGGGTTCTTGAGGGAGAATTGTTTTGTGATTACAATCTGATTATGGGGCTGATGGGGCGTGATATGACCCTAAATCAGCTGGGCCATCTTTCTAAAACTTAACATTTAGGCCCCTCCACTTTACCATAACTCGTTTTGTCCCCTAATTGTTCGTTCATCTTACAGGAACCCTAAACGACTCTCAAATCCTATCGGAAACACTTTGTGGCTTAATTAATTATCATTCATCATTATTTACATCACTTGAACATATTTAATGAAATTAATCATTAACACGTAGGCACGTTAATCATATATAATGACCGTAGTCATTATCACATAGACATATTTATCATTAAGACGTATAAATTCAACGGAAGGCAAACGTTGACTAACGACATGGTCAATGGTCGACATAAAATGTTTGGGATGTTACAATTACCTCCCCCTTAAGAGGATTCCGTCCTCGGAATCACTTCAGCATCGAATAGGTGAGGGTAGTTCTCTCGCATCAAGGACTCGGTTTTCCCAAGTCAAGCTTTCCCCAAGAGTATACCTCCATTTCACGAACACAAGGTCAACTGGCTTTACACGAAGCTTATTTCCTTAAGCTAAGAATCTTAAACGGCTCATCCCCACTTACTTTCTTAGCACCAATGCTCCCATATTCCAATGGAGTCACATTGGTTTCATCCTCAAAGCACCGACTAGTTGCTCATGTCATACCATTATCTTTAGCTTCCTACGCAACTTTGTCTCTTAGTCCATGAATGACGCGACTTCTCACTTCCATTAAGGGATCATTAAATACTTTATATTGCCACCAAACTTTCGGTGTCTATTCTTGGCTTTTAACCCAATCACACGCCAACATATAAGATTTACTACACCTCGTATCATAATAGGTCGTTTCACATTTCAGGCGGCACCCAAATGAGTAAGTCACTACGATTCATAAGCTTCCTCAAGTACAACTTTTGGTCATTTCGTTCTCGGATACCGAAATCTTACTTTTAGACGTACGATTTCACGCTTGTTATTTATCAATTTCTGAATCCACAGACACAATACCCACATCTTCGTCTCTAGCTACATCACCCTTGACTAGCTCATTGTAGACAAGTGTTTACCATAACCTTATAGTCATGGAATTAAACATTAAATGGAACCTTGTTCCTTTCAACTCTACGCGTCAGCTTCTACTTTAACTTTTTACTCACTTTAGCCGAATTTAAAATTAAGCATCTTCGAGTTGAAAATCGTAATATCGCTCTTTACGCAAATATGATGTTCTTCGTCATACTTAGATTAGGCAAGCTTGTCATCACTAAACGTAATGACTGAACGATCTAAAGAAAACTTTTGACTTGATTCCTTAAATTCATACACAGTAAGGACTTTCGTTATCATGAAGGTATTTCGTAAAGCTCAATAGGGTCATAATGAGTGTAAGAATAACTTTATCAGGACTTTCATCATCAACTTTAACATAAAGTTGCAAAACCGTAAATCTATCTTATAGAAGAAATACACCCCACAATCGAAAACCGTTAACTCCTTCCTATAAGTGAGAACAAAACGGATGGTGCGCTTGCATGAAAATAGCACTAGTCACACATCAATTGAAGGTTCGACCTCACGATCGAAACAAAACCGGGAACTTTATTAGAACGTCTCAAAACTACGTGTAGCCTCGACTTTAGAAATATAATCTTTGCCTAACATGAGTAATCACACAGGCAAGTAACATGATCAATTCGGAATCAAATGCTCTTGAACAACTTTTACTTCATCCGCTTTAAGAAACTATAAACAACCTCATCATCATACCTCTAAACTTCTCTTAAGGGAAAAACTCTTTATCTTGGGAGCACTCATACATAAAAATTTGTACACATATGGATATCAACATCACCTTTACACTCATGCAATATAAGGAAGAATCTCCACCTGTAGATGCTCGTCCCAATTATCATATATCATCCTGTAGCGAAATCAAAACTAAACAAGTCGTAAATCCAAAACAAACCAAGATATGCGCCGCATGAATGGTGCATGCGCCGCATATTTCAATTAATTTTGTCACATAAAATATCCAACATTCTGAGCACACAGAATATGCGCCGCATAGAATGTCTATGCGCCGCATATCGGGCTCCCATCTGAAATCAATTTTCAAAATTGGCAGATATGCGCCGCATGAAAGACTCATGCGCCGCATATCGCCCAGTTCGACCAACAACCCAACTTTTAATCCCTCAATCGACTTCCATACAAGCTCCAACCATTAATTCGACCTGAAGACATAATATTATCCCCTTTTGACAATGCTTTTGGTGACTTTAATCAATTTATACATGTCTATTCTCCGTGTGGTTAGATACGATACCATTCAGTGATTCCATCCTTCTCATCTTCACTTCATTCGGATCAACACAGACACAGTCTCACAAACACACACATGTCGTGAAACATTTACAATTACGTTCGCGACCGGAATTGTAACTATATCCTTTCATACGTGTGCCCGGTAACCCTTCTATGCGTCACCTACTTATAATCCTTCAAGTATCCAACATCAACTCTACTCTTCAAACTTCAAATCCATGTCTTTTAAACTAGTAGACTCAGCAACATTGACTACCACTCACTTCATTTAACTTCTTGTACATCATAATCATCATAAGCATTTAATTCGGCTATCACTTTCCACCGATCTTCACACATTTCCACACTCCTGAAGCATCAACATCACTAAAGTTGTAACACGGTGTTTACTCTTGACAAATAGGGGTACAATACATAGAAATCTCTCCAACTTCATTACTTTGTACACCGGTCAACACAAGCATGGCCATACAAACACGCTCGCGTCGTGATACGCTTGCAACTATGTTCTGGACCATAACTGTAATTGTATCACTTCACATGCATGTTAATTACCACATTTGTGTATCGCATTCTTTCACCAATTCCATTCACATAATCTTTATCATCCATACAACATCTCATTTCCGTTGTGGTCCTTGTCACTAACCTCGTGGGTTGGACACCATTTCACCTAATCCAACATATTTCCCTTCATTTCAACCACTTCACACATAAATTACAGCGCACATTTAGCAAATTCAGATAGGGAAATAACACATCACCTCGGGGACCGTCTATCGTAGCAATAGAATCATCTAGTGACGGAGAAGCGAGAAACGGAAGAATAAAGGCTAAAAACATATTAACATATCATCAATCAAACAATCATCATATAGCCTTAATCCTACACTCTCACTCATCCCAACCCGTCCTAACAACATCTCATTTCCGTTGTGGTCCTTGTCACTAACCTCGTGGGTTGGACACCATTTCACCTAATCCAACATATTTCCCTTCATTTCAACCACTTCACACATAAATTACAGCGCACATTTAGCAAATTCAGATAGGGAAATAACACATCACCTCGGGGACCGTCTATCGTAGCAATAGAATCATCTAGTGACGGAGAAGCGAGAAACGGAAGAATAAAGGCTAAAAACATATTAACATATTATCAATCAAACAATCATCATATAGCCTTAATCCTACACTCTCACTCATCCCAACCCGTCCTAACAACATCTCATTTCCGTTGTGGTCCTTGTCACTAACCTCGTGGGTTGGACACCATTTCACCTAATCCAACATATTTCCCTTCATTTCAACCACTTCACACATAAATTACAGCGCACATTTAGCAAATTCAGATAGGGAAATAACACATCACCTCGGGGACCGTCTATCGTAGCAATAGAATCATCTAGTGACGGAGAAGCGAGAAACGGAAGAATAAAGGCTAAAAACATATTAACATATCATCAATCAAACAATCATCATATAGCCTTAATCCTACACTCTCACTCATCCCAACCCGTCCTAACAACATCTCATTTACGTTGTGGTCCTTGTCACTAACCTCGTGGGTTGGACACCATTTCACCTAATCCAACAATTTCCCTGTCGTTTAAAAATATGGATTTCCAAAAAAACTTTCGCCTAACAGCGTCAAAGAAGGCGGAATTAAACTTTAAAAGTCCAAACCAGCAAAATCTGTTTGGTTCATTCATTAAATGGTGTTACTAGCCATATCATCAAAGCAAGTTTAAATGGAAACCCATCGGTTGCCCAACATTAAACAACCGACCACAAAATCATTACAAATCATAAATATCATGACATAATTCAAATGTCTAAAATGAGCAGCCACTATGGGTAAACTAAAGCCAGCTTCAAGACCATCTACCCATGCCTCACATCTTCTCACATCTACCTACTCACTAATGTTGGACCTGAGGGCACAACACATTTTAAAAGAGCAAGTGTTAGCTAACGAATTAGCTAAGTAAGATAACACATAATTATAAAGCATTTGTCCATTAAAATCATTATAGAAAAGTCGTTTAAATTTGTTATGGCACATAAGACATCAATCATATCATCTCACATACACATCATCGCATCAACATCTTCATATTAGGATGAACCACCCTAAATGTGCCTAGTCATCATTCATATCTTTTTCACATATCATCTTTACAATTGTGACATAAGTCACACACATCATATAACATATACATCTCATTACGTGTGACATAAGTCACATCCGACTAGATGGACAAACCTTACGGCAGTACATCAATGTCGTTAAGGAATGGCAAGCCAATCCCGGAGTAGTCTGTTATGTTCAAAGACATTGGTGGGTAATCACGCCACCCGGAGATACTCATACCACGTAATTATGATGCAAGGAGCCACCCAAGCAACCACATATACGCACCCGCCGGGCAAGGGCAAGCACGGGTTAAGCTTAACACTTTCACATCAGTTACGAGCTCGATTTACATCACATATAGTTTAGGTGTCCACATTACCTAAACATCATCACATATTCATCTTTTACGTTTGGGCCCTTAAACGTGCACGTGTCATGGAAACTTAATAAGTCTAGTGAACTAGATGAACAAGCCATGTAATCATGCACATTTCACATATCATCAACATATAATCACATTTCATTTCATCTCAAGACATTACATAGCATTTCATAGCATATCATTACATCTCATATCATTGCATAACATTTCATAGCATATCATTACATTTCATATCGTAGGGACTGCATTTCAGGCCTCAATAGTCATGTACATAGCCCATATCACCTCCCGTGTAACCCCGAATACCCATAAGCAATCAAGATAACATTTGAGAAGTTATTATATGAAAACTATGTTTTTGTTGAACCCTCGGCGTGTCAAAGTAGTGTATCTTACCTCGTGACGAGCATAACGAACGATACGCAAAGTTAATTTGTCTTGTTTGTGTTTCCGACTACCTATAGCAAACATATAACCAATAGGTAACCTAAACATAAGGTCTATGGGTCAAACGAGCATGAAAACAAGCCTATACGACTGCCAGACCTGAATATGCGCCGCATGGCTCTTCCATGCGCCGCATAAACTTGAACAGAAACACCCAGACCAATCTGTGCGCCGCACAACGGGGCTCAATCAGCAAACTTTGATTTTTGAACATCTTTAAACGATTCCCATTCGATCTCAAACCCTTACCCCGACCTGGAGACATGAAATTGACCTCTTTTATGACACAATTGATGCCTTTAAACCAACAATTGATTCCTTGGTCCTTTACAAACATAGATCTCTTGATTGATCACCCGAATAACACGAAATCAATTAACGTTTTGCAATTAAATCATACCCAACCCTTCCTGACCAGGAATGAACGTATAAACCTGATGAAAAGACTCATCAATTGATCAAGGAACCTTGATTTACCTGTAGGAAGGATCAATGGATCGAAAACTAGAAGAAATCACCATCGAATTGCTCCCGAATCGCACAAATCTTGAGGAGAGGCTCTAGGGTTCTTGAGGGAGAATTGTTTTGTGATTACAATCTGATTATGGGGCTGATGGGGCGTGATATGACCCTAAATCAGCTGGGCCATCTTTCTAAAACTTAACATTTAGGCCCCTCCACTTTACCATAACTCGTTTTGTCCCCTAATTGTTCGTTCATCTTACAGGAACCCTAAACGACTCTCAAATCCTATCGGAAACACTTTGTGGCTTAATTAATTATCATTCATCATTATTTACATCACTTGAACATATTTAATGAAATTAATCATTAACACGTAGGCACGTTAATCATATATAATGACCGTAGTCATTATCACATAGACATATTTATCATTAAGACGTATAAATTCAACGGAAGGCAAACGTTGACTAACGACATGGTCAATGGTCGACATAAAATGTTTGGGATGTTACATTAATCGTCGTGCTTTCAGGGGGATTAGTAAGGGGGATTACCCCCATTGGGTATTTGAAATAGGCATTTCTACTTCGAGAGAGCTCTTTAGCACGGACCCGGTTAAGATAACGTATGCTAGACCTCTCGCTATCAAATCGCGATACGAAGTTTCAAGCGAAATTCACCTTAAAAAAATTAAATGTTTTAATACAACAATAACAAATATATGTTGTTTTCCGGTAAAAGGCCGTATACAATTTATTAAACATGACAAAACTGCAACGAAGCGTGGTCGCATTGTTCTGGTTGATTTCAAAGTTAGTGTAAGATCAATTGTTAAAAAGCTTTTAATTCTCTTTATTTGGATTAACATTTTATGGTTTTTCCATTTTACTTTGAAGTTAAGAGTGTATTATATTTATTTAAAAGACATAACATATATATATAATATATATAAATGTTTATGTAAAAATATTCACATATGAACACATGTAATATTAGGTATAACTTGATATGTTCAAATATGAATTGTAAATTTATGTCATTCACATATAAATATCATATAATTAAAATGTTCGACAAAATTTTTTTTATATATATTACTAGTCCTAATACCCGTACGATGTACGGTAGCTATATAGATTGTATCATAAAGAAATTCGAATATGCCTCATACATGATTCATGAGTATGAAATAAATTGTGGTTAAAGTAAACCGATGATCGAAGCTAAGTTATAATAAACAGTAATGATAAATATAATATATGTTTAGTTAAAGTTTTGGATTTACCTTAAACTTTTATAATCACATCAAAATCGGAACTTGTAAACATAGTGGATGACGGCAAATAGCCTTGTGATTTCGGATCGTAAACTCAAAATTTGAAATCTTCATGTTAATAACTTATTATAAGTAATATAAGTAATAGGAGTTGAAGAATTGAGAAAGAAAAAGAGACAATTTAATTAATGAGAAAACGATTAATCAAATAAGGTTATAACGTGTTTTGTATCTATAAGCCAAGAGTTAAAGTTTGATTCTAAGTCTAATAAGAAAAATTGAATCTATATACAATTAAAAAGGCTAATTTAATAAAATAAATAAATTAAAAGGACACGTGTCGATCAAAGATTACGCCACGTGTCGTTTCAAGAATATCTCAATCCTGTTTTAGTTTATTGGTAGATGTGTTTGTGTTTATTATTTTTTTATGTATATAAACTTGTTATAGTATATTTTGTATTGTTAAACTGAAGAGTACTTAAAGATATACTAAAGCTTAACTTAAAGAATTTGCTTATTAAAATATCATAAATTTGGATTGAAACCATGATTATTTAAGTTTACCTAAATGGCTAAATGTAACAATTTTTAGATATTTATTTTCCTAAAACAAATTAATGGCATATTTGTAATTTATTTTTATCTTTTGATTTATATCGTAAACAAAGTCATTTTGATTAAATAAATATTAAGATTAAGATGTTTGGTATGTTATATTTTAACTTTCTATGTTTATACGTAAAGGTGCTTTGTATTTTTTTTATTTTTTTTTTAGAACAGCGAAGGGCCGGACCACGGGTATCCGGACTGAATACCGTGGGCCTACCCGATCCCCTCCCCCCGCCCGATCCACCCGGTAAATTCAACTCGCTCGCCAAGAATATTGGCTAGTAACAACGCTCGAGATGGGATTCGAACGTGTGACCCGTGAATTTTTTTTCTTTTATGTATTTTGAATAATGAATTTTTTTTTTCTAACTAATGCATGATTTAAGTAATTTGTCCACACTTTTAATTAGTGTGAACAAATTAAAAATTTTGTCACGCTTTTATGTGTGTAAAAATATAAGTGTGTAGAAATTAATCCACACTTAAAATTGTGGTATTCTAAAAGTTCACACTTTTTAGTGTGAACTTTCATATTTAATTTGTCACACCACATTTGTCCACACTAACTAAATATGTGGCGTGGACAAATGTAGTGTTACAAATTAAATATGAAAGTTCACACTAAAAAGTGTGAATTTTTAGAATACCACAATTTTAAGTGTGGATTAATTTCTACACACTTTTAGTTCTTCATATTTTTACACACATAAAAGCGTGACAAATTTATTAATTTGTTCACGCTAACTAAAAGTGTATACAAATGCAATATTATTTATTGATTGTATTACCATTTAATACATGTGAAAAACCCTGATAAAAATAAATAAATTAAACAAATATAGTGTGTTTTTTAGCATGCGAGAAAAGAGCCTCACGTGCTCCCCACCTGTCAGCTGTATATGTTTACTCTACGAATGAAAAATATGAATATGAATTTCCTTTCATGTGTATATCAAACTTTACGGCTAAACCCCCAAGGCTTACGTAAGTTCTGAAAGAGGATCTCATGTTTTGAGTTCTTACATATTTCAGCCTTAGTCCATGACTCCATGTTATAAAATTTTTTGTCACGACTGTCTAATATCTTTCAAAATGAAATGAGATTTTTTTTTATACTACCTAATCAACCCGAGTGATACTCGAGTAGTTTTAAATTATGTTGTCATATTATAATATTGAAAAATAGTGATAAATAAAATCTGATAAACTATTATGTAAAAACAAAGCTAGACGGAAACATATAAGTTGCGTAGTTGTGGAAACATGTTGAAACAAATACGGTTGGTAAAAATAACAAAGTCACAAAGTTATGTGGAAAATTTTGAGAAAAAAGACACGACAGTTTTTTCTCTTTTATATAAAAAAAAAAGTTTTCGCCCTTCTATAGAGAGTTTAAAGTGATTAAAATCATATATAATGAAAAATAATGTCATAATTAAATTAAAAGACATTAAATAGGTAACAATAAGGATGTGTGGAATTGACAAATCTTATGTCATCACAATCTTTTTTTATATATATAAGAGAAGAGATTTCATCCCTTTTTCCTGGAAATATGAACACATCAAGATGTAAGACAATGATAGCCGAGATTGAAATAAATAATGTAATTTCTTGACTTCCATACCCATTTTTTTGTGTTCGTCTTAGTACCATATTAACTGTAGTTGTTCAATAAAAAATGATATTAATTAGTTAAGGTAACTATTAAAACCCTAATTATTTAAACGCCTAGGTACGAAATAAACTATTTGATAGCGTTTTATTATAGTTTGGATGTCGATATGTATATCAAAACTTTTATTTACATATTGTAAGTTCATGTTTACACTATCATAAGTAGTATACAATACCTTGAAATGTAAATTAATAGTGAATGAATAAAAAGTAACGATGAATATATTATCAAGTGACAGAACTTGAACACTTACTATAGAGGGGCAGAACTCAATGAAACATAAAATTTAGCTTTGGTAGAAGGACTAATATGTAATACGAAAATTATTTATAAGGATATATAAAAAAAAATAGTATTAAAAATAAAAAGGTTTGGAGGGGCTGGAACCCCCTTTGGCCCTTAGAACTTTCATCCTTGCCCGTATTAAAAATTGAGGGTGTTAGCCTCCTGCTTTTTTTAAAAAGGAAATTGTTTCCTATATTTAAAGATCAAAAGTAACAATGCTTCATGATTTGTCCAATGGAACGTAAAATTTAAAGAGAGGAAAAAGTTTTTAAAGATGCTCTTAAAGGCCAAACTATAGGGTGATTCATGCCATTCTACCTACATCTATCAAATTCAAGTAGCTTTCTAATTAAATAATTCCAGTGTCCAACAAACAGTTTTGATATCTTTTATTGCATCTCAAGCAATGAAGAAAAAAGGGAAGTCGGAATAGTATTATTCTGCAGGGGCATATAGCCATATAGGTAGTGTCATGCATAGAGATTTAAACAAGACGAAACGCCTCGTAATATATTTCTAACCAATTTGGTTTAATTTGAGTCGAACTCAGGCTGCCGATAAGAGAACCAGAGTCAATTTCGAGTACCGCAATACAAAACTTGTCCCTTATCGAACTTGTACCAATTTACAATTTTATCCCCTTCAATATTTTAACATAAATATAATATTATCAAGCACAATAAAAACCTCTATTAATTTGTAGTGTTGGGACCAAAATACTTTATCAATTTAACGAGTTACTAATTTATCGACTGTTAATTTATAATATTTCTCTTAAGTTTTGACTGGACAAATTATTAACTTTATCGAGGTTGTAATTTATCGAGTATTAAACTTATAAAAGTTTTACTGTAATATCAAGTTGAGTGGTAAACCGACGAGCCAAGTCGCAAAATATCGAGTGGAGCTCAAAATAATTAAGCCCATCAATACATTCTTTATGTTTATCTTTTAGTATTAGTTATCGAATCGAGCTAAATTGAGCTATAATGTGTCGAGAAGTTATTCGAGTTCGAGGTTCACGGTATATCATCTTAACTCGATTCAATTAAACCCATCAACAATAAACTAAAACATGATTGAGATGTTCTTGAAACGACATGTGACGTAATCCTTGATCGACACGTATCTTTTTAATTTATTTATTTTATTAAATTAGCTTTTTTAATTGTATATATATATATATTCAATTTTTTTATTAGACTTAGAATTAAACTCTAACTCTTGACTTATTAATACAAAAGATATTATAACCTTATTTGTTTCTCACTAATAAATTGTCTATTTTTCTTTCTCAATTTTTCAACTCATATTACTTATATCACTTATAATAAGTTATTAACATGAAGACTTCAAAATTTTGAGTTTACGATCTGAAATCACAAGGCTATTTGTCGTCATCCACTATGCTTACAAGTTTCGATTTTGATGTGATTCTAAAAATTTAAGTAAATCAAAAACTCTAACTAAACATATATTATATTTATCATTACTGTTTATTATAATCTAGCTTCGATCATCGATTTACTTTAACCACAATTTATTTAAACTCACGAATCATGTATTAAGCATATTCGAATTTCTTTATGATACAATCTATATAGCTATCGTACATTGTATAGGTATTATGACTAGTAGGCATATATAAAGTTAAACTTAATCTTTTGGGGTTCAATGATTTGTATATAGTTAGCACAATAATTTAAGAAAAGTGGGATTATAAAGTATGATTAAACAAATCAAGGAATCTTTAACAGATGACATGAATCAAAATTTTGATTAGAATATTACTCTTAGAAAAATGAATCAAAGAGTTATTATATTATAAATTTATGCTATACACAGGGGCGGATCTAGTTAAGAAGTAGGTATACCAACCTAAGATTTGAATATGGTTTAAAGAAGATTAATGATTTTTTTGAGGAACCACCTTAGATTTCTGATAGGAACTACCTTAGATACATTATTGAAGAAAATGAAAGTGAAAAGTTGAAGTTTTATTAGGTCACCGGAAAATGAAGCAAGGATTTCTACTGCTCAGCCCAGAAAATAAAAGAAGAAGAAGAAGAATAGATGAAAAGTTGAGATTTTTGGGTGAGATTCTTTTAGTTTGACTAAATTGTAAAAGAAGCAGTAAATATTAATTGATTTTTTCAACATAGGCCCCTACCCATTTGTGGGGCTATTCCCAGGCAAAATAAAACACGTAATCTTGACTTGTAACTTTTGCAAAAATGAAACACTTTATTTTAATTTTTGTTATTCAGTCTCATTTTTTTTGGTGATGTTCAGAAAACTTTTATAAACACAGTTTATTTTTTTTACAACACCAAATTTAGTTAAAAAAGTACTTTTGAAAAAGTGTGTAGAAACTAACTTCGATTTTTTTATGTTCTTTGTTTAAATTTCGAAACCATTTATCGTCGTTGTTAGTCTTTTGTTTTAAAGGTCCATTTTCAATTCTTCGATCCGGGCCTCAAAAAATTTATACATTCTTTGAGGACGGCTCTACATTTGTGCTACCTAGTTAGGACCTAACTAATTTCGAATTCTGGATTCGCCACTGGCTATACACATTATTTTTTCTTTATTAAAATAATCACCATTGATTTTTTGTTTATGTATACACTCTTCTTCGTTCAGTACATTGTTAGACCTTTTTATTTTTTTATTTTTTTTTTGACAAACCAAATATTTTCGCTCAACCAACATACATTAAATTGAAAAAGGGTTTAAGATTTGACATAAGAAGAATTTAAACAAAGAACTATTTGTCATTTTTCGTTTAAAATAATATATTTATGCTTAACTCAATGTACTATAAACATACATACAAATACAATACATACACATATATATATAATAAAAGTAAGACAATGCAAGAGCTATTTTCAACAGACAACAGTTAACATTGTCGCAATTTAAGTTTCTTTTTACTTGATTATTATTGGGATGCAAATATTTAGACAGTGGTGACTTTGCGCGTTGTGTCATCTTCTAAACAGAAAAGTTAAAAAAGATATGATTTGACTTTATGTTTTTTTCATACGAAAAAACATCACAACGAAAATGACGAGAAGGAATACTAAAATGACGCACCCCATCTTTAATCTTTTCTGTTATTATTATTATTATTATTATTATTATTATTATTATTATTATTATTATTATTATTATTATTATTATTATTATTATTATTATTATTATTATTATTATTATTATTATTATTGCATACATATACCACTTCGGACATGTTCAAATTTCGTCTTAAATCTTCACTTCGATCTATCTATATATGCCTACGATTTTCATTTTTTTGAAAGTATATCTATGTTCTCTAAATGTAAGGATATATGATATGCTTTTTCTTATCTCGTTTTTCTAAACATGAACGTATATGTGCTATTATGTTTTTACATATTATCCAACTTGTAAGTTTCGGTCTCTTAAACTTAACGTAGAGTATAATCTATGTAGATTTATATATATGAGTAACACTCCAGTGAGAACACGTTTATAATAAGAACACGGTGAGAACACTTAAAAACTTCATTTTGATGCATTAAAAGTCCATAAAACTAACATAGTGTATAACTAATTATCATTATTTAAGTGTTTAACAACACTTTGATCTGTCAAAATCGAGAAAATCACGTTTTTTTGTTTTGTGCATCCATCGGGGAAAAAAGGTTGAAGGAAGGGACATTGCCCCCGGTATCCCTTAACTTGGATACCCACCTATACCACCCCGTACAGCTTTGGGTGCCGGTGAAACACCTCCACTTAATTCCCACAGGATATGAGCATCCCCAAGGATCGAACCCTCGTCATTTAAGACTTCTCCTGTGGGCCTTAAGCATCATAAGTGACGGGTACCACTGAGCTATTGCCACATTTGGATGCATATTCATTAAAATGAATGCACAAAACAAAAAATGTGATTTTTTGATTTTAATGGATCAATGTGTTGTTAAAACACTTAAATAATGATAAATAGTTATACAATATGTTAGTTTTATGAAATTTTAATGCATCAAATAGATATTTTTAAGTGTTCTTATCGTGTTCTCATTTTATATAGCCGTTCAAAAAAATAAAATAAAAAATGTGTTGTCGCTTGTGTAGTTGTGTCTTGTGATAAAACTTGTTACAAGAGACTTTTGGCATGAGCCATTTTCATTTTTTGTTGTCATTGTAAAGAGAATAAATTGGGAGTTGTCTTAACTAAGTGGGTCCATATACTAAATCTTGGTCCAATTAGCCCATTTAAAGGGCCCACGTAGTCTCTCTGTTGCGTGAGTGCGTAACTGTGTAGAAAATAGAAATTGAAGGAATTTTATTGACATTTTTAAACTTATCATTAAGCCATTTTTATTAGATTTTTTCACATTTCATATTGATAAAGTTTGAATGGTTAACAACTGACCGACACATATTTATTTAAACGAGAATGTCGTGTCGTCCAGTGGAGGCTAGAAATATACGAGGTATTTAACATCAAAATATGATTAGTGATTCATATGTCTAAGACACTCCGTATAAACTTAAAAGGCATGTTTAAAGCGTTCAATAAATGAAATATGAAGTTTAGGGGGGAGGGAGTGTGTGAGAGGGATGAGAGGGAGATGAGAGTGGTTCGGCCGCCACTTGCGCGAGATGGAGCGAGATGGGGGGAGGGCGAGATCGGAGCTCGCAGGGAGATGAAGGAGGGTTGGGGGAGGAGGGACTGAAGGTGAATATTTTTAAACGGTCATGTGACCGTTACAGGGACCGATGGTGTAACTTTGGACGCGCCAGGGACTAAAAGTGTCAATCGGCTGAAACTTTTTTTTTTATTTTCCTATATATACAGCCGATTTCACAAATCCAAAAACACAACCAAACCCTATTTTTACTCTATATTTCTCAATTCAAACACAAACAATAACATATTTTCATCATATGGATCCATTATCTTCATCATCTTCATCATCATCGTCGTCCGAAGAGATTTCATCGGCTTTCGAATTTTCATTTCCTTTTTCGTTGTCGGATTTATCCACGGGTAGTAGCCTACCTTTTTTGCAAAGCGTTCTTGACGCGGTTGAAGACGTCACGGCAAGCTCTACTGAAAGTCCCCTGGTACGGATCATTAATAGCTTGCTCCAGTTATCTTGAGGTGCGGAATCCCTCACTATAACTTGGTGATCAACAATAAGCCCCTAGATCACCTGCTGCCTCGCAGATCTTCTTCGGGCTAGCGGAACAACCTTTGACGACTTAACCTGCACAAGTATGCTTGATATTTCGACAAATGTTCAACCCTAATCTCTGTTAAGGTTCAGTTTATATAGGTAACACCGTAACACCCGACATGGGCTTCAGCGAGTCGGCCTCGCAAATCCAGCCCAGCCCGTCACTAATGCGAGGTCGCATTCTGTGATTGGCCTCGTATTTGACCCTGCAAATACAGAGTCGTATTCCCTATGTGAAATGCGAGGTCGCATTTCACACTTAGCAGATTTATTACACATTCAATACTTCAACTTAATCTAGTATTCTATGCATAATACTAAGTTCATTAATGACAATCACATTACAAAGACATATAACAATATAAGCCCAAACAATCTAGACTGCTATTGACATAGACGTGCACTTACAGGCTCCCCCTTGGCAATAGCTTCTAGACGTTAACATACCTATGTCTTTGTCTTGTCTTTGTCATCAATCTACTTCCTCTGCTTTTTCTTATCAGCCTTCTTCTTCTTCTTCTGAACTTCCTCTGAATCATCTGCAGCCTTATAAAAATCACAGTCTGAATGTAAGCCGATCTTCAAGCACAAACTCACTGTATTTCTATATCGCAATGCTGGACCCTGAAAATCTGGTGGAAACCAAATATTAAAACTGTTCAGCTTCAGCAGATCTTTCTTACAGAAGTTCACTAGATGCAAAGGCTCATAAATCCTCACAATCTCATAGTAATGATCACCATACATCACAGCTTCATACGTCTTACTATCAAAGTACCAGCCTATCATATTATCCAATAAGTCCTTCTTGAATTTCTTCAAAGACACTTCTTTGGCAAACTTGGTCGGCTCATACTTCAAAGTAACAACAGGCTTCTTTGTCTTCGGATCTATCTTTGATTTATCCTTGACCATCTTGCCTTCCTGTGGATGATACTTTCTCTGAGATGGATCCTTGATCTTCATGTTTTTCGCTATATTCCTAGCAATATAATTTCCAAACTCAGACCCACTAGGATTGATTAGTTCTAGCCTAGCTAAGCACCAGAAATCAACATCAGTAAGTGAGTTGATGGCTTCTTCGTTATAGTCCAAATACTGCACTCCGTCTGTTCTCCTGATAATGAGAAGTTTCAACTCATCATCCCAATGAAAACTCACGATTCTTGAGCATGCAGTAATGGCGTAGGCTTCAACCTTCTCTCCCTGAATCTTGTCTTTATATTTGATAGGTTTATGCGATGCCTCATACTTAGCCATGTTTTTCTTCCAAGTAATAACCCAATCTGGTCTAGTATCAACATGCTCTGTATGTTGCACATCAGGATCTTCAGCAATTGGTTCTTGCATGACTGGAACTTCAGGATCTTGGACTTGTTCAGACCTGTCCATTCTATCAATCTTAGCTCTGAAGTCATCAATACTAAACCCTTTGCGCTCAGCATCTTTATCCACAAGCCTTGAAGCTGTAACTGGCATATCGACTTCTGCGATATCCATCCAGCTCTCATCACCATAGATTATCTCACCTTCTTCCCGCACAGCATCAGTTTTCTTAGAAGACCCTACCATACCAGTTGTAGTCTCATTCAGAGACTCTATTGCCTTGGTCAGATCCTCTTGATGCTTATTGCCTTTATCTTTTGCTGCATCCGGGTCTTGATTTGAATCATCATCTTTCTTTTTGGAAAGCTCATCACCCTTACAGCCTAGATCTGGCAACAATTTCTTTTTCACCAAAAACTTCTCAAACAATTCATTTAACTCTGATTGCATCACACAATCTAGCATGACATCTAGAATCTTAGTCATCTGTTCAGCTACTCTAACTACTCCTTTATTCGCTCTAGTAGCTGAACTTTCTGCCTTAGTAGCTTCACAACGAACCATGTCAAAGTTGGACATGAGAGTGTTAATAAAGTCTTGATGATTCTTTTTTTCATCATTAAGAGCTTTCTTTAACGTCTCAACTTCCTTTTGCTTTCTCTGCATCTCTTTCTCATGGTTCTTCTTTTGTTTCTCCAACTCATCAAACAAACCATTAACTCTAGCCTCTAACACCGTCATCTTTCCTTTCATGTCAGCCATACCAAACACTGGTGGTAATATAGGAACTTGACGTGTAGTCGCTTCAGTTCTTGGTTCAGGATTAGGAACTGAATCCTTCATTCTATGAGTTGTAGACGGCCTTTCAAGATTTACAGTTGTCTTCTGAGATCTTCTTGGTATCACTGTCTCTGCATGTGATTCAACTGATCTCCTAGACCTCTGTTCAGGAACTCTGCTTGATACTTCTGGAGCTTTGATTGTCTCATCTACTCTACTAGCAGCAGTTTTCTCCTTGACTTTCAATTTGATAACAGTTTTCTTCTTTGGAGCAGGTACCTCTTCAACTTCTGGCACCTCAGATTCCCTAGAAGACTCTGCTCGTTTCCTTTTCAGACCTGAATCCGATGAAACTTTCTTTGAAGTACCTTCAGAAGTACTAGCAACATGATCAACGATATCTTCACGTGCTTATACTTCTTTTTCAAGAACCACATCTCTCTCAACTATCACCTCTTCGGTGCCTTGAACCTGTGGTTGTGCTATATCGCCCATTGGCACATCTGGCATCACCATCTGTAGAGGAACTGGATTAGCTACTGGCTCATGTGGAACAATCTCAGTCCTAAATCTGGCAAACTCTTCAGCTGTAGGTGGATTGAAATTAATATCCACTAGAGCTCCAAACAAAGGAATATCTTGAGCACCTGGATCACCATCAAAGCGACTCTTGAGCTCATCATATGCCCTTTTTACAATAGATGTCACTTTCAGAACCGACTTAGTAGCAGGCAGATTAGGAATATAATGATTAATAATCGTCATAACGAATCTAGGATAAACCATAAACCTATGCCCTTGTCTGGCAGTTGTTTGTTTCCTCAATTCGTTGAAAAAATACTTAGAGAAACTATACGGTTTGTTGTATACCAGACCAACCATCTGAGCTTGAGATTCTTGATTAAGCGTATCCCATCCGGTTCTTCTACTACACAAACTAACCAACAATACGTGCGCTAAGTATCTCCACCTTCCAAAGAATCCGCGCTTCTTCAATGTTCCCACATTCAAGTCATCAGCATATCCCATCCTAGTAAATCCTCCAACAATAACCTCTCTACTAAAGGTAGTAGATCCATTCTCTCCTCTTTCTTGATCTAATGTACCTAAACTCAAGATATCAATAAGATCCTGAGCAGAGAACTTAATGGTCTTGCCAGCAACCACTGTTTCAATCAACTCCTGAGTAGCAGTCTTCTTATGCCTTGCATTTTCCCAAAACTCTACCAGGTATGACTCATAAAGCACTGGTGAATGAGTAAGAATATGGTGAATTCTTGACCGCTTCAAAAAACTGAAAATATCATGATAATACTTTGTTCCATCTTGATTCTCGTCCAAGTTATGACCTGATACAAATTCTCTTGCCATTTCTGTAATCAATAACAAATAATTAATTACTCAAATAGACATAAAAATTCATATGCATAACATACACAACTAAAATTATCCCGGTAATTTAGTCAAAAGCATAAATTATCCCTGTAATTTACAACATAACATAAATTATCTCTGTAATTTAGTTAAAGATAGATTAACTTATTTTCAAATCTTTATTAACATAAACTTTTGAAAATCTGTTAAATTAACTTTAATTAACCCTGTAATTAAGTTAAATATAAAAATTAACTCATTTTCAAATTTTATAAGAATAAACTTTTGAAAATCTGTTAAGTCAAAAATACGAGGTTGTATCCCTGTACGAGGTCGTATTTCAAGGTCAAAATACGGTCAACCAAACTCTAAAATACGAAGTCGTATTTTCCAGTTTGGCCACGTATTTGATCAGGTCGTAAATCGGCATCGTATTTCGAAAGTCAAACCGGTCAAAATAAATTGACATTTACGAGGTCGCAAATCTGGGCTAGCAAAACCCCAAATGCGAGTCCGTCGCACTGTTCATCTTCCCCAACGCGATTTCGCGATTTACCCAACCAAAACTGGTAAAAATTGTTTCTTTATACTCGTATTCAAACGATAAAGATACCCCAACCCTTATTTTTAACCAAAAACATCAAAATCGAATGAAAATTGAAAAACCTAGTTCGAAAATTTCGAACTCTATTTTCTTGATTTTCTTGTTGCATGGTTAACTATAAGACGATTAGATAGTATACCTAGATTCAGTATTTCACGAGGATCACAAAAATATATCACTCAAAAACACTCGATCTAATTGTATATATCAAAACTCAAATGGGGTAGCAAAGTGGCTTTTCGGGGTCGTAATGCTCTATTTTGATAAAATAAAATGTGAGGTCGTGTTTGGGTAAAATGAGTTTATATACCCACTTGACCCGAATGGATCTGGGTCAACCCGGCCCAATTACGAGGTCGTATTTGCCTAAATCCCAATTAGACCAATTCCGAGGTCGTATTCTGCTTCTTGCAATTACGAGGTCGTAATTACCTCCTGCACACTTTAAAATCAAAATTTCGTCAAAGTTTCTGAATAATTGATCAACGATTACCACGAACTTCCTGGAAATATGAAAATTTAAAAGATCAAACCTGTAGGCATCAAATTTTCATCTTTTCCCTGATCTTCGTCTTAAACCTGAAAAGTTAACAAACTTACACAAAATTCTTTAACTTTTCAACGATCAATCTTTCCAAAACTTTCTCGAATTTAGCTTTCCCGAATCTGTACCACTTGCAACAATCCATATTTCTAACCAGTTATAAAATTGATTCTTCATTCTTATACCTCCCCCTCAATTTTATGACTAGGAAGTATAACGATGACTAATCATTATAACCACTATCATTCTTATGTACTCCCCCTCAATTTATGACTGGGATACATAACTATGATAGAACAAAATATTGATTAAATACTTCATATTCTTATGAAAACACAATTGACTAGGTACTTCTCCTCAATTTATGACATGTTTTCATAACTATATGATCTAAATAATCAATGATTAAGCCTTTCACATTCATATATGTTTCTATATCTAAGGTAGCAAAGACCTTTCATATTCAAACAATATATCTATGTCCAAGGCATAAAATATTAACTATGTAGCCTTTCACATTCAAACATGACATTTCTATGTCTAAGGCATAATATAGTCAATACCCTTTCATATGCACTTAACGTCTATGACTAAGATTTTCTTAATCTTCTTCATTCACATTAAGTCTATATCTAAGGATTTATTTAACCTTCTACATTCAATTATGTCTATGTCTAAGATTTTAATAATCTTCTACATCCACTTAATGTCTATGTCTAAGGTTTCACATAACCTTCTACATTTACATATGTCTATGTCTAAGGTTTTACTAACATAGTTGATAATCTTTCATATTAAAATAAAATTATTTCTATATCTAAGATCTTCAACTAGAAAAACATTGAGCATTGTCTACCTCATATTCTAGACCTTGCCAGATAGCAATGTTTTTAATACCTCAGAATATTGCTCAGAAATCCTTCTTTTAGATTGACTTCTCTGCAAATACACTGAAAAAGAATTTCGAGACAACAAAATTTTAATTGCTATACCCGAAACTCGATCTTCTGAAACTTCAGATTTGAAAGACAAACTTCAAACTCTCTGTATCGTCATAATAATCAACTAATGCACCATAGCTTGTTGTAGTTCTCCCCCTCAACGATAAATCCCTCCGAATTAAGCATATGCAATCTTCCTTCTTGGATATATTGCTCGAGTCCCTGCTCGCCTTGCATAACCGGCATGTAATAGAGAGGTAGAATTTCCAACAATCAATCCTGAACTAGTTAACTCTCATGAAAACCAGAAACTTTGAAACTTGAATCACAAACTTCAGGAACATGGAACTTGTTTCATAAGCAATCTAAATCATGTCTCGAAGTCTCAATGTGCTTCCTTGTGCTAATACCTGCTAAAAAAAATATTTCACACTTGTATGTGCAGGTTTTATATAAGCGTAAAAAAAATAAAAATGAAAATGATAATGTTATTCTTCATTATTTCATCACTATTACATTTGATAGTAACGACTTAATCTAGAACTACATTCTTCATTTTCTTCTCCAAATTTGTTATTCTTTACTATCATAAGTCATAAACATATGACATTATCTTAGTCTAGAACTACAAATCTTCAAGAACTTGAACCTTAAAATCCCTGTTTTATCGTTCAATAATTAAAACCTTACACTTCTTATTGAAATCTTAAGGTTTAAAATAAGGACCTATAAACTCATTGTTTATCCGTCAACTTATTCGAAAAATTCTAGAATCTTAAGATCCCTGTCTTATCATTCTACACATACTTATCAAAATTTAGAATCTTAAGATCTCTGTCTTATCATTCTATGGATAACCTAATCTAAGGTCTTCCAACAAAGTATCCTTTATTATACAAACTTATATAGATTCCGTTTCTAAAATCACTTGTCTTTAACTCTGTAAAAACATCTAACTGAAACCTAATCTCTTATACTTTTGCATATGAGACTTGAATGCAAAAATCCCAAAACCATATGAAATACTCCTATGATTGCCTCATCAAACTAGTATTCATCTTGGTTAAACAATTATAAATACTCCTATGATTGTCTTATCAAACTAGTATTTATCTTTGTTCCGGATATATTTGCATGATCCATATCTTGCTTCCATGGTGAGATCTTGTTCGACAACCTACAAAAACGAATATATGTCTGTTGTCCTGCACATCTCAACACACACATCAAATCTTCTCAAAGTAATAACATACAATCTGAAGAAATGAATAAAATAGCAAGATAAAATGAATATACTTAACAGTCTCTGGAGGTAAATAATAGACTGTTAGCACATTAGCACTAATCAAAATCATTTGACATCTCTGTATCAAATCTTTTTTATTCAACAAAACTCTTTTCAAAGATCGATCTCAAACTATGAATCATCTCTGTGTTCATTCTTTGAAAACCTTCTTTCTAAAGATCTGGATAAAATGATTCTTTTAAAGATCAAATTCAAAACTATAAACAACTCTGTGTCCATTCTTATGAAAATCTTCTTTCTAAAGATCTTGATAAAATGATTCTTTTAAAGATCAAATTCAAAACTATAAACAACTCTGTGTCCATTCTTATGAAATTTTCTTTCTAAGAATCAAAACAAAATAGTTATTAACTCAATATCTGTTTATTGAAATCAACATCTCTGTGTTCTTTTCCTTAAACCCATATTCTGTTAATGTGACATACTTTCTTTTAGCTTTTGATCACAACACTATCGCTTAACTACCCTACTCGTTTATTCACTGTTCCATAAGAACGTAGTTGAGTCCTCTTGGAAACTAGATTCTATTCTGACTCTATCTCTCGTGCAATAGGAACTTTTATTTAAACAATACAATACAAATAAAAATTTAAACATTTCACGGAAAACACAAACACACACACACACATACACTAAACATAAATGAATAACATAGTTACAAGAGCTAAAGTTACTGCTGATTAGATCAGATTTAGCATATTACATAAGCCTACTAGCGAGAAATAATTCTCTTATTATTAGTTATGAACAGTGATCCAAAAACGATTACCAATATGTTTGTCCTCTTAAACACTCGGTACTTCCAGTCTCCTTTTTGGTTTGTGACACTTTCGACATACCCTGGTCAAGGACAGTCACCATGCAACCCGAGTAGCCTAATATGTCACTTAATCATGTTTGCGAACTTATGTGCCCCATATTCAGATACACTCTCACAATCGACACAAGCACTAAAATTAAGACATTTGGTGAGTAAAGTGAGAAAGTCTTTAAGAATCAAGTCAGTGGTGACAGGTCGGTGATTCCTCACGCACAAAGCGACTTAACTTGACTCACGTACGGAAATATACTCAACATTGCATAATTCCAAGTACTTGCATATTTGTGACATTATTTTAAGCACTTATGAAAACCCATGACTTTCGATGAGACCCGTGTAGCGAACTTTCTGACAACCTATCCCAAGTTGGAAGCTTTAGGTAGGCTAGGTATACAAAGACACCCCAAGGACTTACTTGTTCGAATCTCAAAGGCCACATTAGCTTCATATTTTCAACAGATTTATAGTTTTATTAGATATTTGCATATCTTGTCACAAATATACATCCGAAAAAGCAATACATACACATATATGTACCCGAGACCTTCTATATAAAGACCAAATATACATAATTACAATGCAAGATCTTTCATAAGATTTAAAGGACTTGTCTATTTTAAGAACAAGCATTCTCAGCCATATATCTGAATACGTTTCCCATAAGAACATTGTATACATTTAAGTTCAGATTATAAGGAAACTTTGGTACTTTGTGCCTACCGATACACCATATAATGGTATCACTGAACTGAGCATTTTAAAGTACAATTAAGTAGGCTTAAAAGCTAAAGTATCGTCACGTCTAATTATCTTGATGCAGTGACCTTACTCTTTTTATTATATTTCTTTTTCTTTTCTGATTTTTCTCATTTTTATTTTGCTTTTCTGACACTATATGACACACATACATTACGACACAAACACTGACTCATTTTACAAAGTTCCTTTTGAGAGACACTGTCACTATAGATTTCTCATTCCAATCAATTGGACTAACAACTCGAAACGAGTTCGGTCGAAAGCCTTAGTGAACAGATCAGCTAAATTAAAGTCACTCGGCACCTTTTCTAGGACTATTAATTTCTTTTCAGCACAATCACGTATAAAATGAAACCTTATGTCTATGTGCTTAGTCCTACTGTGCTTAATAGGATTATTGGTTATGGATATGGTGGATTCATTGTCTATCTTTATGAGAGTACAAAGGAAATTCTGACCGTAATCACGCAGTTGTTGCTGAATCCATAGAACCTGTGAACAACATCCACCAACTGCCATGTATTCCGCCTCGCAAGATGAGATTGCAACAGAAGTCTGCTTCTTACATTGCCATGAAACCAATCTTCCCCCTAAGAACTGACATCCACCTGAAGTCGATTTCCTATCAAAATTGCAGCCTCCATAGTCAGCATCTGTATAAGCCACAAACTCAAATTCTCCCCCAATTGAATACCAGAGACCTAGTACTGGTTGCCCTTTGAGGTAGCGAAGAATTCGCTTAACAACTTTCATGTGACTTTCCCTGGGACATGACTGAAAACGAGCACACAAACAAACTGCAAACATGATATCTGGTCTTGATGCTGTAAGATACATCAATGAACCTATCATGGCCCTATAACGAGTAGGATCAACTTCTGGATCATTGAAAGAAAATATCCCAAGTTGATGGTTCTTTTGTATAGGAGTATCCATAGGTGAAGTACCTTCCATGCCAAATCGTTTCAAGATATCTTGTGCATACTTCGTCTGATGAATTAATAATCCGTCCTTTTTCTGTTCAACCTGCAAACCTAAAAAGAAGTTCATCTCTCCCATAGCGCTCATCTCAAAAGTCCCTTTCATGATCAACTCAAATTCCTTGCACATCTTTTCGTCTGATGACCCGAAAATAATATCATCCACGTAAACTTGTACAAGTAGGAAATCCTCTCCCTTCCATTTTGTAAACAACGTACTATCGATCAATCCTCTTTCAAAACCATTCTCGAGAAGATGCTTCGACAGTTTGTCGTACCATGCCCTTGGAGCTTGATGTAATCCATACAAAGCCTTATTCATCGATAGACTCTATCAGGATGATCTGGATCTTCAAACCCTGGCGGTTGAGTAACATACACTAATTCCTGGACAGTACCGTATAAGAATGACTAGCCGAGCCTTATTGTCCAACTAATATACCTTAATGTCCTTGAAAGCAGCAAATACTAGAAACAAGCGAATAGCTTCTAGCCTAGCAACCGGTGCAAACACCTCAGTGTAGTCTAACCCATCCTGTTGAGCAAAACCTTGAACGACTAGCCGAGCCTTATTACGTGTCACAATGCCTTTTTCATCCTTTTTGCACCTAAAAACCCATCTGGTGCCGAAAGGATAGTCTCCCGGAGGTAGATTAACAAGCTCCCAGACCTGGAGTTTATCAAACTGAAGTAGTTCTTGCTGCATTGCTTCAACCCAAGATGGATCTTTTAAAGCCATTTGAATATTACTTGGCTCTTCTTGAGATACAAAGCAGCTGAACATACATTCATCAACTATACCGGTTTCTTTCATCTCTGCGAACAAACCAGACATCTTATTAATTTGAGCTCTTGTCTTAATCCTTGCACTTGGTTCACCAATAATGTCCTCAACTGGATGATACTTGTTGACTCTATGCTGTATAGCTTTATAAACTTGAAGATTTACACCCAAATTTGAACCTATTTCTCCATAAGGAAGTGGAGTAACTGGTTCCGATTCTTGTGCATTTGTCTCTTCAGTATCCTTTGATGAACCATCTGCATTGATGTTGTGTGAAGTTGACACAAGCTCTGTATCTTGATCTTTTCTTAATTCCTCATCATTCTTTGATGCTGTAGCAGTCGCGGATTCTGAAGGAGTAGTAGACCTTGCTCCTATATTCTGATCACGTAGCAATACTACATCATCCACCTCTGAACTACCTGCACCAAAAGAAATAGGACCATTAAAGGAGGTAAACACATCATCATAATTAAACAAGATAGTAGACCCTTGATGCACATGGGGATTATAGCTATAAATAACGACATTGTAACCAACATCAACTATTTCAGCCTTAATGTTGTACACCCTCCTATTTGGAGATCCCGGAATGTAACCAAGAAAAATTCCCTCTTCAGCCTTCTCGGCAAATTTTGGTTGGTCACGAACTTTTAAAAACGTGCATGGGACTCCAAAAGGTTCCAACCCAGTTAAATTTGGTTTTCTATTGTTTAAAAGCTCGTAAGGTGTCTTATTAAATCTTTTAACAATTAAAACCCTATTTAACACATGACAAGCAGTGTTAACTGCTTCCCCCCAAAACATAGTAGGAAGCCTTGAATCAGCTAGCATAGTCCTGGCGGTCTCTATCAATGTCCTGTTTTTCCTCTCTGCTACTCCATTCTGTTGAGGCTCATAGGGTGCACTGAATTGATGCTCAATTCCTTTGCTCAGACAATATACTTCCATAATCTGATTCTTGAACTCTGTCCCGTTATCACTTCTAATTCTCTTCACTCTTGTGTTGTACTGATTTTCAACTCTTTCCAAGAACTCCATGAGGATTTGAACAGTCTCATCCTTGGTCTTCAAGAAAAATACCCACGAGAATCTAGAATAATCATCAGTAACTACTAGACAGTAGTACATAAACCCTATGCTTCGAACATTTACTGGTCCAAATAAATCCATGTGTAGTAGCTGAAATGGAGCGGCAATAGAATTCCGAGTCTTCGGCTTGTGTGGCTTTTTAGTTTGTTTTCCTTTTAAACACGGCACACATTTATCCTCTACCATAAATCTCTTATTTGGAACACCGAGAACCAATCCATTGCTTGTAATATAATTCATTTTTCTGAAATGGATATGACCCATCCTTCTATGCCATAGCAGAGACTCATCTTCAGAAGCTTTAGAGAGCAGACAAACTGGCTCCACTGAATCAATTACACCTAATTCAAGACCATAGATGTCCTTCTTTCTTGGAGCCTTCAGTAAAATCCATTCCTCTGGAATAACATAACCTGGTTTCAAGATAAGAGCTTCCCTTTCTGTAAAGTGAACAGGATTCCCTTTGTCGCATATTTGAGATACGCTCATCAGATTATGCTCCAGCTGCTCAACAAAGTTCACATTATCCATTTTAATCTTCCCATTGACGACTTTTCCAATACCAGAAATACTTCCGCCCTTGGGACCGGCAAAACTAACATAAGACCCTTTAACAGGTGTAAACTCCGTTAACAGTCTCTTGTCACCAGTCATATGTCTTGAACATCCACTATCGACAAACCATAACCCTTTAGTTCTACTTAGTGGCTCCTTATGTTCAACTACATCAAGATGTGCCATCAAGCTCGTCTCAGCTTCGGCTACATCTTCGTTTTCAGCTCTTACTAGTTCTGATGATTCAGGTTCCTCTTCTACCCTCTGATGAACACTACCATGATCATTGACACATACCATAGGATCAAATGAATTATCAGCAAGATCATTCATTTCTTCATCAAGGTCTTGAATTATTGCCATGAATACATGATTCTGATCATCGGTACTAGTCGAACCCCAATTATATGTACCATCAGATTGAACAACTAAAGCTCTTGAGTTGTCTGTATCTCCTGAGCTTCTGTTTCCAGTATTAGCATATTGATGTCCGGAATTCTGACTCACTATAGAACCACTTTGATTGAAGTTCTGACGACCTGTAGCTGAATTGTTATCCCGTCTTGGCCTCTGACACTCTCTTGCAAAATGTCCAAAACCATCACAGTTATAACACTTCACCTTGGTCTTGTCAAACCATACTTTGCCATTCACAACCTTCCTTCCGGTTCTATCTGTGAAACGCTGAACTCTCAATGTTAACATAGCTAATTGCCAGTTCAGATCCATTTCTTCCAAGTCATCTGGATCAACTTGCTTGTAATCCTTCCTAACCAAATCAGGATCAGTCAATTTTCCTCCAATTAACTTCTCATGAGCAGACACAAATGAAGCGAGCATGCCCAAATGTCCCTCAGCAGATCTTATGCTCATCAGCATCCCTGTGTAACCCGAGCTTGGAGAACTACCATTCTGAATACCATTATGCACTACCATGGCCGATTCTGGAGAAGTTACATACATCAAGTTGCTATCAGAATCTGTTGACATCTTCATCTTGTCATCATCTCCACTATAGAAGGCAATAATCCCCCCACTTGAAGATTTTGCAGAAGGAACGCTTGATTTACTATGATAAAGTTCAGGACGCTGAACAAAATCACTGCTACCTGCTTCCTTCGACTTTCGTTTCATATCTTGACCTCTCAGCTTTCGAATGATCTGATCCAGAGTCCATGTACTAAATTCGGGATTTTGTTGGATTGAAGTTACAAACCCTTCCCACTTAACTGGAAGAGCTTCCAACAACTTCTCGATGACATCCTCTGGATTAGGTTTGTACCCAAAGTATGCAAGCTCAACCAGCAGATGACTGTAACGAATCAAGATCTCATCAAGAGGTTCATCTTTGAAGCTAGTAAAGACATAATACTGCTTCTTTAGCAAATCCTTCCTTCTCTTCTTGAGATCATCATCACTTTCACAATGCTCTTTGAGTGCATCCCATAAGCCTTTTGCACTGTCATACATTTCAAACAAGTGCAAGAATTCCCCTTGGAGAGCCATTCGGAGTGATCCTAAAGCTTTACTTTCTGCTTCGTAATCTTTCTTTTGATCGACAGTCATTTGCTCATACGAAGCCGCTTTTCCACCACCAGAACCAGTAGGTTCTTTGTCACTTTGCACAGTGGGATGAACATAACCATTAACAATACATATCCACATCCTCACATCCATTAACCTGCAATATGACTCGAATCTGCCCTTCCAACTGAAATATCTATCAAGGCTTATTAACTTGGGCGGTGAGTTGGCCTTTCCGGTTTTGTGATCCATCAGAATTAGTTGATTCAGCAAAGATTGATAATTTGCGGGTAATTGAGACGTCATTTTCTCCGAGCTAGCAAAACTCACGAACTGTTTACAAAAATAAACGAGGTCGTAAAAGTTCACGAGGTCGTAAAGAAATACGAGGTCGCAATTAAATACTTGAGGTCGTAATTGAACTGGCGAGGTCTTAAAGAGCTCACGAGGTCGCAAAGAAATACGAGGTCGCAATTAAATACTTGAGGTCGTAATTGAACTGGCGAGGTCTTAAAGAGCTCACGAGGTCGCAAACGAAATACGAGGTCGCAAACTGGCGAGGTCGCAAACGATGCTGGAATTCTTAGATCTCTTGAATTCGAAACCCTAAAAACCAACAACACCTTCGACTGCTGTAAATACAAAAAGAGGTCACAAACAAGATTTACGATCGTAAACTCGTGAAAGAATCACGTCTAAACGACCCTAAATCAATATTGTCTATCACCAACAAGCTATAACCTTCCGGTACTAAACCAAGAGGCTCTGATACCAATTGAAAGTCCCCTGGTACGGATCGTTAATAGCTTGCTCCAGTTATCTTGAGGTGCGGAATCCCTCACTATAACTTGGTGATCAACAATAAGCCCCTAGATCACCTGTTGCCTCGCAGATCTTCTTCGGGCTAGCGGAACAACCTTTGACGACTTAACCTGCACAAGTATGCTTGATATTTCGACAAATGTTCAACCCTAATATCTGTTAAGGTTCGGTTTATATAGGTAACACCCGACATGGGCTTCAGCGAGTCGGCCTCGCAAATCCAGCCCAGTCCGTCACTAATGAAAGGTCGCATTTTGTGATTGGCCTCGTATTTGACCCTGCAAATACGGAGTCGTATTCCCTATGTGAAATGCGAGGCCGCATTTCACACTTAGCAGATTTATTACACATTCAATACTTCAACTTAATCTAGTATTCTATGCATAATACTAAGTTAATTAATGACAATCACATTACAAAGACATATAACAATATAAGCCCAAACAATCTAGACTGCTATTGACATAGACGTGCACTTACATCCACCGATTGCCGATTTATTTATGTAGTTTTTATGTTGTTTTATAATTTGTATCTTTAAATTGTTAATCGCTAATAAAATGTATGTTTTTTTATATATTTGTTGAGTTCTTAAAATAATTAAAAGGGTTAATTATGCAAAGTTTATAATGTTAAGGATAAATTATTAAAATGTGAAGAAAAGGTTGAGAGTGATGGTTGCCACTAAAAAAAGGTTGGAAAAAAGGTTGGAGGGTTGAAATGAGGTGGAGTAATTTGATTGGATAGTTTGAGGGAGATGGGGAGATGGAGAATGATGACTCCCTCCCCCCTAGAGTTTATTATTTTCTACTTTTTGTCATGACATGTATTTTAATTTGTTTTTTTGGACACGTTTTTAGACTTATGTTCAATACATAATGATTTGATGATTAATTATTTTTTTGTTGGATTTGTGTCTTCTTAGCCATCTACAAAAAATGTATTTATTTTACAGCATAATGTACAATTGTACAATGTGTGTATTGTTGTGAATGGCTAAAAGTCAGGCCCGTCTCATGAATTTTAGGTGCCCTGCTCGATAATATAAATGGTGCTCACTAAACGTCAAAAATTTCATTAAAAACAAAAAAGCTAGTAAGTACGTATTTATAAGAGCATTAAAATAACTATGGCAATAATGTTGTTAAAAAAAAACTTAGCAAAACTCTTTAACTAATTGTTAAATGCATCATAATTTACGCTTTGAATAGTGTCATTCTTCTAGTTCAAGGAACCAAAATAATTGATCAACTTCATAGTCGATGCGTTCTAATAATTTATTTTCAATAGTTAAATAGGAACTAATAAAAAAAAGAATTTAATCAAGTTAAGTAAATGAATATATGTTTGATTTCAATACTTACGTTTGTGTAAATGAATATATTGGACTTTGACTAGCTAGAATTGGGCTTTGACTACACTAAGACACTCACACCAATTTACCAAACTTAATCTCTATGTCTCTGTATATATTTAAACGTGTCTAATTAAAAAAAGGGAAAAGAATCTGGGGATGTATGTAACTTGGCAACTTTTACTATTGTATGTATGCACCAAAAATATTGAACGTTTGATGGAAGTATCTCTCTAAATTGAACACTTAATGTAAAAATGTATACGTGGCAACCATATGAGCTGCCACGTAGAAGTTTTTGATTGGTCAACGTAAAAAATTTACATTAAATGTTCAATTTAGCGAGATACTTACATACAACGTTCAATATTTTTGGTGCATACATACAATAGTAAAAGTTGCCAAGTTACATACATCCCCAGATTCTTTTCCCTTAAAAAAATTTGGTGCCCATTAATATGTGGTGCCCTGCTCTATTGTGCTGATGGCACTTGCTAAAGGACGGGTTTGCTAAAAGTAGTTTGTATATCACTTCCCTTTTACTTTAGGTGGAGAGTTGGGCCCAACGATAGGATGTGAATGTGAGCCAACCCAACCACACACACTGACACACTCAGTATTTGTGTGTGTTTTATTTTCTGTTTCACTTTCGACTTTTGCTTGTATGTCACACTTGAAACTCCTTTTTTAGTACCACATTTTTGTAGTACATACATGCATTTGTATACACTTATTCGATAATGGTGAAGATCGCTTCAAGTTAGTTTCAATTTGAGGTGTCAAGTTAAAGAAATCTTGACCATTAGATTATAATCAATGATCAAGATTTAAATGTGATTTTTGAATCTAGACCTTTGATTAAAATTTAATGTTCAAGATCTTTCCAACTTGACTAGTCAAGTTTGAAAACTTGAGAAATCTCCTCTTGGTTTTATCGGTACATTTTCATTATTTGTTACTAATAACTTTTTAGCTCTGCCATTACTCATTATTAACTTTTTTGACATTGGTATGAATCATGTCGGGGTTTTAACATTTTGTTATTAGTAACATATAAGTATTTCTACCCGGGCGTTGCTCCGGGAGAGAAACAAAACTCTCGTGACAAAAGTTAAAAACATTAAGCCGAAAAACATTATTCTCGTGGGAAAAGTTAAGAAAATAAAAGTTATGATCAAAAGTAAAGAAAATGAAACTTTGCTAACAAAATTTAGAAACCAAAAATTATGTGGTAAAAAGCAAATAAATGAAAACTTTCGGAGCGAGATTTAAAAAAAACAAAGTATGTGGAAAAAAGTACAAAAGTTATGAAACTTAAACTTGAAACAAAGCTTCTCTGGCGAAAGTTTAAAAAAGTAAAATTATGTGGAAAAAAGTAAAAGGGGAAATGTAAAAAAAAGTTTTCATGACGAAAGTTTAATAAGTAAAAGTTATGTGGTAAACATAAGAAAGAAATAAACTTTTGATGTGAAAAAAAAACCAAAAGTTATATATACTATATTATAAGGCAAATAGTCCCTGTTTAAATTTTAAGTTTCAACATTTACTTCTCCAAAATGCCCCTTCTATCTATTCTATATATTTACCTAAAATAACTATAATACCCTTTCTCTCTCCTCAAATCTCAACCAATCATTATTTTTTTCTCTCCTTTATAAATCATTTTGTTCATCTAATTCATTCAAAAAAATTTATCTCAAAAACCGTACATCGATAAATTATAAAAATTATCTATACTTCTATACTATATTATAAAGCAAATAGCCCCTATTTAAATTTTAAGTTTCAACATTTACTTCTCCAAAATGCCCCTTCTATCTATTCTATATTTACCTAAAATAACTATAATACCCTTTCTCTCTCCTCAAATCTCAACCAATCATTATTTTTTTCTCTCCTTATAAATCATTTTATTCCTCTAATTCATTCAAAAAAATTTATCTCAAAAACCGTACATCGATAAATTATAAAAATTATATGGGTGTTTCTTAAAATTTCATGCTCTTTCATTAGAGAGGTCATTCGATATACTTTCGACGAATTTTTAAATCCGAGGGCGGAGCCCGTACGTTAAGGGCGGAGCCCGTCAGGTAGATCACCCCATCACCGCCACCGTCGCCACCGCCATTACATCACCATCCCGCCATCACCTCCATCACCGCCGCAACGCGCGGGTACCTTTCTCTCGTGTAGTTAAAAGTAAAAAAAGCAAATCTTTGGTGGGAAAAGTAAAAAAACTCAAACTTGAAAATAAACTCTGTTAAATACTTTTTTTGTAACTATCGTTAAATAGCGAAGTAATACCTAACGATCGTTAAGACCGTTAATTATTTTGGTTGTGCAAAAGCTAGTTGTACCTTATGCATTGAGGGGAGTACTTTTAGCTAGAGTACTCCCCCTCAACAGCCGACCTTACAATTTAGTGTTATATATAATGTGTAGGTGGGACGTTTGGGGCGGAGGGTGTTTGGAGGGTGCAAATAATTAATGTTCGGTCAAACGAAATGATGTGTTGTCACATTCTTTTTCGGTTGGGATGATCCAATAACAAACCATAACTACTCTCGATCATATATATCTGGAAAATGATTAATCCTCCTAACCTGTCCTCCTAAAAATCCTCCTAATCATGACACATAGCACAATCAAAGGATGAGATTTGGAGAGAGAATTAATGAATTACACTTGTCATGAAGCAGATGAATTAGGAGGATTATTAGGAGGATGAGTTAGTAGGATTTATCATTTCCCTATATATCTATATGGGATAGGATTATCTCAAATTACCTAACTTATAAGATCATTTTATAATCTTAGACTTTGATTAAAATCAAAAAGTTAAGATTAAAATATCATTTTTTAATCTTAAACTTTGATTTTAATCTAAGAGTTAAGATTGTTTTAACTTGACCCTTCAACTTGAAGGGATCTCCACCCTAACTGTATATAGTTGTGCATTGTTATAGCTTTGATCTGAATTTTATGAATTAACATGAAGGTTTCTTTTAGCATAAAATGAGATTACACAACTTTACTTTGAAAAAGGTTGTAACAATCAAATGTGACCAAACAATTCATTAGTTACATCTATATTCTATATTAATTATAGAACTACATGGTTATAATTCATATGGAATAATTTCCCAATTCATGAAAAAGAATGAATATATCATGCAGGACAAATGTAATGGTTGAAAATGGCAAAATAAGAACATGAACATGCAGAAAGAAGCTGGAAACAAACCATTTCCATATGAACAATCTCTCAAGGCTCAATCAAATGATCTTGTTTGGCTTTCATGGGTTTTGTGCATTTAATTGGGAATTTTTGAGATGTCAAATCAACAATCCCAAAATGGAACCACAAACACGTGTGTGGTTGTACCCTATGTTATAACATTTGTAATTTGGTCACATCAAAAATGAATTTATGACTAGTAGTACTTACGGACGGAGACTGTTCAATGTGGATCAGGGTGGTGTCTTGTTCAATCCAAATTTACCCCATTTTCATTTTGGATATGTACCTACAAGGCTACAAAAATGTGGTAATAATAATAGAACTTGGTTATTCTTTTAGCCACTGCAATTACTTTCCAAATCACCATATGTACTTACGAGTATTTTTTATATTGATCATCATGGTTGCTGAAAACATTTTATAATTGTTAGTTATTAAATCCGGATGACCTAGGGTTGCATGTGAACTATACGATTTATTTATTTATTTTTGCGCGGTGCAAATTTGTTTAAACATATACTCCCTCCGTCTCACTAAACTTGTCTACTTTTAAATTTTCAAAGTCAAATTTTATGAACATTGACCATAAATATTTTTGTTTGTGTTATATAATATTTGTTGAAAGTTATATGAATTGATTGTTGTGTTTTAAATGTGTGTTTCATTGATATAACTTTTATAAAGTATTATATAACACAAATAAAAATATTTATGGTTAAAGTTTGAATTTGAAAATTTAAAAGTTGACAAATTTAGTGGGACGAAGGGAGTATATATTTTTGAAAATGCACTAGTTATAAATGGAAAATAAACCACCTCAATATGTTTTATGACCTAATTACATCAAACTGTATAAACATGTAATGCATAATATACTAAGGGGTGCTTAGAAAGGTGCCAAAAAACCGGGTTTTGCCAAACCGGTTTTTGGTCTAACGGAACCAAACCCGGGTTTGATCATACCGGAGCTGGTTTCCAACCAGTTTTTGGTCAAACATGGACCAATTTTTTACATGGTTTTTTCCCCAAAACCAAACTTGGCCCAACCTCTACTCGGTCCAAATACCCATACAGGTTTCAAGGCGTCGGGTTTTCTAAAACCCGGTTTTTCAAAACCTATTTTTTTTTTTGTTAACCCGTGTTTTCTTTTTTTAAATTCTATTCCATCATATCCTAGAAAGAAACCCAAAATCCAAATGGATTTGGTAAGGTACGTAGGCCCTGGCCCAACCCAAAAGCCCAGGGTCAGATCCAAATGCTTCAAAGGTTATAGATTGATTAACTAGACTGTTGAACTAGTAAAGACGATAACTTGGCCTTTTTCAGATCAAGAAATGATCAAAAATTGGCCTCTTAATTCTGACAAAGATTAAACAATAATAATTATATCGAAAGCATAGTAAGGAAAACTACTGTTACATTACCAAAATTTGATACACCTGATGCTATCTGAACTATTAAAACAGCTGTTTTTACCTTACTTAGCTCATACCAAATATTGAATACATGCAATATAACAACATTGGAGAAATGATGATACCTCACATCACAAAATGAGGTGGTTTAACATCATCATCATATGGGCTTCTTGTTATCTCATAATTTGAGATTTTGTAAACATTTGACCGCTTCTGATTCATTTATGTTAGAAGGGTCTTCTTTCTTAGCTGGAAGAGCGGAAAAAACAGGAACTGCTTGCCTTATACGGATAGGTGCGGCAATCTTTACAGGTCTATGTTGCCGCACCTGATGACTAGGCGGTGGTGGCATCACCTGATGACTAGGCGATGGTGGCTTCTGTGGCTGCATCACCTGATGACTAGGTGAAGCTGCCATTGGTGGTTGCATCACCTGATGATTAGGTGATGACTGCATTGTTGGTTGTATCACTTGATGACTAGGTGATGGCGGCATTGGTGGTGCTGAAAAGACCGGAACTGCTGTTCTCATGGTGACTGGCGGTGCTAGCCCATTGTGGTGTGGTGCCCTGTAATGGCGCAAAGGAACGTAAGGCGAGAAATGTGGGCGGACGGGTCGGTTTTGATGCGGTGATGATGGTGATGATGGTGGGTCCTGCGGTGCAGGAGATACAGATCTGGTCTGATAGAACAATGGAAGTATTTTAGATGTGGTTAATGGAGGTCGTTGAGGGCTTGGTGCTCGTGGTGCCGGTGAGGTAAACTTCTTCTGAAAGGGTACCGGGAGGTTACTGTAGCTAGATGTTCCAATCTTTTGTTTCGATTTGTAATTCAAAAGTGCCCTTGCAATTCTAATTTGTTCTTGTTCATCACTGTTCTCGGGTTCACTTGATGAACTTGCCTCTTGCTTTGCCACTGCCCAAGAAACCCAAATTAATTACATCAGTTTGTTTTAGAAAAGTTAAATTATAATTGGGTTTGGATGGGACTCACGGTGTTTGAGAGATGACCAAGCTGACATGGCAGCGTTTTTTTCTGCTTGTTTCTTGTTTTTGGCAGGTTCACCCGTGAATGTGATTCCAGCCAGTTCCACTATACCTGTAAAGACCGGTAGGTGCCCGAGACCAGACCTGTACGTTGTATACCGTGGTAGTTGTGCACCAACTCGTTGTGAAATTTCTTGTAGAAGATTCTTGTAAACCCCAGTTTCATCCTACAAATCAGTATCGGGTTAATTTACCACTATTTATCTCACATCTACTTTATCAGAAAAGGGCAACAAATCGAACTGAGCAAGATTACATTCACCACACCTATATTAGGCAATTTCGACACATTTTCGAATGAGTCAAAGTTTGGGTTGTGTCTGATCTTAATTAAGTCAAATGAGAAAATTTTAGCTAAATGGGATGTTGAGATTTAGTCCAATCCTATTATTACCGCATGCAACCTCTTAAATTGACTCAACGATTCAGATAATGAATATAGTAAATACTATTTTCCTAATTGCCGTTACCGTTTCTATCCATCACCCAACCCATCCATGTTGGCACCTCTAATAATTCAGCATTAAAAAAAACTATATGACAAATCAAGAACACTATAGTGGAAATTCCTAAATTGTCCAAGTCATTTTGCAGTTCTTAGAATCGCATTCTGCAAGAGTATAACCTGGATTAACCCAAATGTCTAAAATCAAAACTACTCTGTATTATCCAGTAAAAAAGACTTAATCATCATAAGGTAATAGTAGTAACACAGTTTAAGTCAAACCAACAATTTAAATTGAAGAGAATTTGTAAATCAACATCAATGACAGCAATAAATACCATGACCCAAATATACAAAATGGGCAGCAAAGGCACATGCCTGCTGCAACAAAGCATTTAAAAGCATATATAGTTAATTGGGGTAGACAAAGGCCATAACTCCTAATCCGGGCAATCAATAACTTTCCCATGTGCCATTTTTCTCCAAAAACAATATACTTTATTTTCATCAATGTTATTTTTAAAGTTTTGTGAGTTAGGAAGACCTCCCATTAAATGTAAAGTGGGTGTGCCACATCGTTTGAATAAATGAAAACCAACCAAAGACAATTTCAAACTTCTAATATCTGTATCCAAAATGATCAATAATTCAAAGTGTTCATACCTTATCATGACTTTTTTAATTATAATCATTTTTTATACCATCATCATCCTCAAAAAGAGTCCACTTTGCAACTCATCTTTCTCCAAATATAGCCATATTTCGAAC
Source organism: Erigeron breviscapus (assembly GCA_034093135.1). Classification (NCBI taxonomy): domain Eukaryota; kingdom Viridiplantae; phylum Streptophyta; class Magnoliopsida; order Asterales; family Asteraceae; genus Erigeron; species Erigeron breviscapus. The sequence goes on from CM067167.1 coordinate 86,997,028, forward strand.
TTTACCATCAGAAAAATGCCCAATTTAACAACTGATTATGCCATTAAGTTTCATAAACTTGTGTTTAATACTAGCATTTGTGATTGGGTTCATCTCCTAAAGGGATCTACATTCATAATCTCAGAAAAACATACGTTTTGAGCTAGACTTTCATTCTATGTATCCAAAAGGAACACTGCATACAAATTCGATTAATTTCTAAGATTTACTAACATTTTCCTAATTTCTCAATGATCGCTGATTTTTGGAAACTAAAATGTTTCTTGGCATGATCAAAGGGAGATGGTCAACTTGCAGTATAAAAACAAGTACATCTAATGGTAACGAAGTCAATTACTTCAACATTAGGCCTAAACCATTTCTTTTAAGGAAAATGAATGATATGCCTAAAACATGTCTAAAGATATACCTAATAGAAGATGTTGACACATGTATCATGTGTTTTCTCTCTCTTAATCGTTACCACTCATCATGCAATGTGTCATGATTTTATGCTTAGGCATACCAATTAGGCTTATTTATCATTATCCTTCTTTTAAATATGTTAATTATTTAAGTACGGACGGTGATTATTATATGTCAAACATTAAGAGTAGCCGAAAAAACAAGTAAACCATCAAACCAAACAATAACAAAGATATTGACTCAACACAAAGTCACAAACACACATTAAAATTGACTAGCTATAACAAACTTTGAATTATTCAACCACTTAAAATTGATTTGATTTATAGATACTAAAACCTATCAATTTTGTTATTAAATGCCAATCAATATGCATCAATCACTCCTACATTGGCCAAAATTATAGGTCAACAAGTAGTACTAATTGGTATCCATCATCAAGCATTGTCCCATACTTATTAAAAATAATCTACATTTAGTTACCAAAATACCCTTCACCCAAATTGCTAATTACACAAAAATTGTTATGCATAATCGGGATATCCACCCTTTTTCCTGGAACCCTGTTTTTAAAAACTTTGTTAAATATCTGAATCAAAAGGGAACAAGAAAATTTGTATCATGATGCATTGCCAGCTTGTACAGTACAAATCCACTAAATAAATTTTAAAAAAGGGTATTTCAGGAACAATAAAAGAACACATATAAACCCAAAAGGGCGCATGTTAACAGAATAAAATTCAAGAATGGCGCATGTTAGAATAGTATTCTTTCCGGCGAGTTTGAAAAAAGGGGGACTTACAAGGATTCTGGCGGCGAGGGAGTGAGAGGAGAGGGAAGAAAGGGCGACTTCGGCGGCGGCGTGTTCAGCCTGACGGAGAGTAGTGAAATAGTTAGGGCTTTCAAAGGAATCGCCGTTAAAGTTAACGACGGCTTTGAAGCGCGGCGCGTGGTCGGGACCTTCACGGATGCAAGTGTAAGATGGAAGATTAAAACAGCTTCTTTGGGCCAGCTCTTGCAGCTGATTCTTATACATAATTTTTATAAATATATATATATTTATGATGATGATATATAAGTATGTATTGTGGGTGTGTGTATTTATGTGTGTGTGAGTTTTGATTGGAAAGAAGTGATGGACAGCGGAAAATGGGAAACCCGGAAGGAGGGGGAAAATGGGGGAATTTGGTGAGGCGGAAATTGCCTTAATGGGCACGATATAACGTCATTAAGATTTAAGGCCTCTCTGTTCTCTTCTTTTCTTCTCTCTTGCATGGATGTTATTTTATTGCTTATTTTATTTTTATTTTTCTCATTATGTAGAAGATATGTTAGAGATTTTCAACTTGTAATGTTTACTATGAAAATGGTAAGATAGAAAAGGTAAATGAGTCATATTTGTTGTATTTAAGATTTTTAAATTTATAGGTTATCTATAAATTTTTTAATAAATTTTCTTAAAAGACGGTTGTCACGAATCAGATTCTTAAGAACGGTTCTTCATTAAGATGTTTACATGACAAGAAGGTCTCGGGACTTAAATGTATGCTCATTCGCCGAGTATTTCTCTAGGCGTTAATGTTCATACGCGCAATAAACGGTCAAGGATAAGCGCTACACAATTTGACAGCGGAATTGGTGAAGACTTGATAAAAAAAAAAATTGGGGTGTTACACATCAACTCTCAAAATGACCTCGTGATAAATGGTAAGAACCCTTTTATCCGGCATCAAAAGTAGTTATGCACGAGGACATACATGAGAATGGAGGTAGGGATCCTTGTATCACGATTACAAAGATGTATAAATTAGGCGGTTTATATTTAAAGAATTTTTTTTTTGTCAAACTAGAATAACTGAATAAGAAAATTAAAAAAGTCTTCCTCATTTATTTATAAGTATTCAAGGAAAAATCATCTTTGCTATACCTTTATTTAGGTATTTTATGATAGGGAAATTGTCTAAACTATTAAAAGAAATTTCTTATTTTCCAAAATATATAATGAGCGTATAAAAGTCATTATAATTTATTGGGGACAAGATTAAGGTTCCAATCTTGATATAGTTATTTGGGTATTTTTAGGAGTAAAATAAATTTGGTGTAAATTTAGTTGTTTCAAAAAGAAATTAAAAGATATGAGGTGATTAGAGGTGTTAAAAAGCCAATAATTTGGGTTAAAAAGATGCGAGTAATATTTGAGTGGGAAAATAATCATGAAATGAAGCACCACTACCACTACCAAAAAGAGGCACATCCTTTTTGTTTTCTTGGCATATTAGTGTGTTATTATTATGAGAAAGATAAGTTTGTGGGGGTCCAAATTGGCATAAGTTCATTGGATACCTCCAAATTCCCGATGCTTTTTCTCCTTCCCCTTTTATATTTTTAACTCCAGCTATTGTGTCCATATTACCAGCAGCATACTTCCATTCCTTCTAACAAAATAAAATACCAAAATCAACTTTATGAATTATGATTATCCCTCTATTTGTATTGCACCCAATGAATAGAAAAGATAAAGCAATTTCCACCCAATGAAATGGTCAACAGTTTATTTCTGTTTTAACATTTGTTTAATATAAATTTAAATATCATGTACGTCAAGTGACATTAAACTGTTGACTTAACAAAATTTGACCAAACCTATATCACAATTTATTCTTCAAGCCTATGAAAATAAGTTGCAGAAAGAAAACAAAATGACTTCCCATTTTAAAATATGTATTTTTCCTAAAAAACATTATAAACCGTTACGACTTTATACATGAATGAAATTACTAAAAGCTTACGACTTGGCAACTTTTGTTTTGACAAAATACTATCCGTACTAAGAAGATGACGTAAAAGAAGGATTATCTTCTTATAATCTTATATACAGTCCCCAATCCCCGTCATTAGTTTGTCTTTATTTCAAAATGTTATGTGTCAATATCTAAAGTTGTAAGCGTGTTGAATTTATTTAAATAATTATCACATAAATAGGCATTTCTACTTCGAGGGAGCTCTTTAGCGCGGACCCGGTTAAGACAACGTATGCTAGACCTCTCGCTGTCGAATCGCGACACGAAGTTTCCAGCGAAATTCACCTTTAAAAAAAAACATATTGGTAGGGCTGTAAACGAACTGAACAGTTCACGAACCGTTCGGCAGGAAGTTCGTTCGTGAACATCGTTCGTTTATGCTCGTGAACATTCGTTCGTTTACATATACTAATACCTAATCAACTATACCTAAGCATAGTTTAAATATAAATATTTCTTTTATATCATATATATATATATATTATATATATTAATGTAAATACAGTAGTCGTAGAAAGAATTCAGCATGATCATGAGTATATCCCGGCTAGGCTGTGTACATCTGAGTGAAATAATAATTGCATCGGTTTATCAAATATGTCAAAATGCATAAAGGAGTGAAAATGTGTTCCAGAAAAATGATATAAGCTTATGCAAGCAATGGAGTTAATAGCTTACTGTTTTCTTATTGACTTTGACTGAATACCTAATATTTGATCAACCCCATGTATCTATCACTTTCTTGAAGACTTTTGAGCACCATCATTTGGGTTAAGGATCTACTACTTTCAAGTCCTATTATCTAGTCCATATATTTTATAGAGACTACCATCAACTAATTTGCTGTATGACATACAGGCTGATGTATTTTACATTTTTTATGTTCTTTTCTTTTAAGATGAACTTTTCTAAGCATAAATCCAGATGCGAAATAGGAAGATTACAAAAGTAATTTAATAAAAATTAATTTAATCAGAATGAATTGATAATGAATTTCTAATTTTGAACGACAAATGATACTAAACTAGCCCATGCCAAGGATTGAATATTCAATTTTACCCCAAGATACAAGAGTCTTTACCAATTGCACTAAACACGACAATCGATAAAACATTGAATCTTATCTGCAAGTAGATCAAAATCAGCGTATATTTAGCGACCCAAACAGTAGTAACTGACAGAGAAACAGAACAACTGTCATTTCAGCAGGGGAAAAAAAAACTACTGAGATTGAGAAATAATTAAGACCAAAGACTGATCATAAATTCCTGTAAAACAACAATAAGGAAAAGAGTCAGTAGATGTGAGTGAGCATATATATGACCATAAAGTATCAAAGTCAGATTTCACCAACCCAATAAGTTTTGTCTCGTACACTACTTACCCACATTTCTACCAACATTAAAACACAAATTGTTTCTTTTGACAATCGATGCCTTTGGGCCTTTAGCCATCATGAGTCAAGATTAATAGATATGCAAACGGACTAGTCCAAGGCCCAGGCATCGGTCATACTTTTATCAGTTTTGTTCATTGGATCTGATGGGCCTAGTCTTACTCTTAAGCAGGCCAATAATGACCCAATAGATAGAGGATGTTGGGTTGTAAGTTGTAACTAATATTGCATAGCAAATTCTTTGTGGGTCATTCAGAATGCCTGCAATGTCAATTATAAAGCCAGATAAGTGCATTATATGGTAAAACTAAAGTTGTTTCTTTTGTTATTATATAAAAATTTATTTTGTCATTGAAAGAAATGCAATTTATTTGAAAGTACATCTATAACTCATTAGCACTACGGTCTGTACCATTTAAGGAGATTCAACCGAAACGGTCCTGGCTTTAACTGGTTACCGGATGAAATATGTGAAACGGGCAGGCCTACCTAGTTACAGAATTATGGCGATCAGCCAATAACTGTTTGTCACTTTGAGCATCTCTTTTTAGAAAGTATAAGAATAACTTTTCACAGAAGATAATTAAAGACGCGTGGTGACCCGACCAGTAAACTAGTATCTCGACCCGACTATTTGCAGCGATTATCGCTGCAAATAGTCTCCGTACACTGTTGACTATGACAGTCAACAGTGTGTTTTGTCATATTCAACTATTTGCAGCGATTATCGCTGCAAATAGTTGAATTTGACAAAACACACTGTTGACTGTCATAGTCAACAGTGTGTTTTGTCCATATCCAACTATTTGCAGCGATTATCGCCGCAAATAGTTGAATTGACAAAACACACTGTTGACTGTCATAGTCAACAGTGTGTTTTGTCCATATCCAACTATTTGCAGCGATTATCGCCGCAAATAGTTGAATTGACAAAACACACTGTTGACTGTCATAGTCAACAGTGTGTTTTGTCCATATCAACTATTTGCAGCGATTATCCTGCATTTTGCTTTCATTTTCAGGAATTCGTTATCGCTGCATTTTGCTTTCATTTTCAGTGTATCTTTTTCATCTTCGCATTAAGTGTACGTCCTTTTTGGTTTCATTCTTTCATTTTCAGTATATGTATATATGTTTAAATATAGTTTTGCTTTCATTATTTCATTTTCGGTATATGTATATATGTTTAAATATAGTAGGTATATATATAGGTATATATATATATATATGTTTATTAAAATTTTCATACTGTTTATGTATATGTATATATATTTCAGATGGATTTTGAGTGTTTATGGGGAGAAATGGGTGCGGAAGATTTTGAGTTTCACTTAGAAGAACCTGATGAAGAATTTGAGACGCCGGAGGCGGCCCCTCATTTTGACTACGACGCTAGGGCTTTCCACACCGATGAGGTATAATTAAAGGGATTTTATATGTGTTTCGTTGTTAAACAGTTTAATATGTGTTAGTACTATTTAATATGTGTTTGGTTGTTAAATTGATTGCATATGTAAAATGTTAGATATTTATAAGTATATAATTTAATGATAATTAAAAAATAACTATTTTAGGTGTTCGATTCACACGAAGAATTGTTCAACTGGGCCAAAAGTACAGCAAAAGAGCTTGGTTATGTGTTAATCAAACGACGAACAAATTCCAACTTAGCTGGTGTAACAAATAAAGTGACCATAGTCTGTAATCTTTCTGGGAAAATGGATAATAGGATAATCGGGCTCGTTAAAAAGACACTTAAATGTGAGTGCCCCTTTAGACTGGAAGGTCGTTTGACAAGTGATGGTGGTTGGAGGGTAACCGTTATAGACGACACACATAATCACTATCCAGCTAAGAATCTGGGGGGTTACGCGTACGCAAGAAGGTTGACTGAAGAGGAGAAATCATTTGTAGAAGCTGAATATCATCGCGGTACTCCGCCCAAGAGGATGTTAAAGCTGTTGAAAGAAGAATTTCCTGGAAACTTGACCCGCAGCGAAGACATTTACAATTTTCAAAAAACATTGCGGAAGAAGGCAGCCGAAAAACATGGGAACACTCCAATGCAGGTTACGTATTGTTTTATTTATTTACATATTGTTTTATTTATTTACTATGATAGAGTATCTGAGACGACATACGTACGTCATATTGCTCAACCGGTGTAGGTTATGTTCAGTTTGCTAAGGGAGCATAATTACTTGTATTATCATACAACAAACAGTGTATCTGGTCGGTTGGAGAATCTGTTTTTTATACATCCGACATCATTTAAGTTGTGGCGTGCATTTCCTTATGTTATCCAAATAGACGCCACGTACAAAACCAACTTGTACAACATGCCGTTGGTCGAGATCGTCGGTGTCACTCAACAAACAGGACCTTCAGCATATCATATGCGTTTATCGTAAGCGAACAGGAGCATAATTATAGATGGGTGTTGGAGTGTTTGAAGTCGACCCTAGGTGAAGGGTTTGCTGTGCGCGTGGTACTCACGGACAGGGATCTGGCACTAATGAAAGCATGCAAAACCGTTATGCCGGAAGCATACCATTTACTGTGTAGAGTCCACATATGGAGGAACATAGAAAAATTTAGCATGCCATCGTTAAAAGGGGCAGGGAAATGGGGGCCTTTTTACGGATGGTGGAAAAAACTTTATGAGTCGCGCACACTAGAAGAGTACACCAAAAATGAAAAAGATTTAAAAGAGAAGATGGGAAAAGATTTAGACAGTATGTGAAGTGCACATTAATTTTTTTTTATTTTTGGTAAATCACATATATCCACACATCCTAACCCAATGTTAAATTTACAGAGGTTTACAAGTACCTGCAGAAGGAGTGGCTTTCCCCGTACAAGGAAAAGTTTGTGTCCTTTTGGGTCGATCAACATCTCAACTACCGTAACTACACTACCAACAGAGTTGAGGCTGAGCATTCACTCCTGAAGTCCGAGTTGAAGGGGAGATGTACATTTCACAGAATAATTGAATGTGTTAATGATATCCTCCTCGGACAAGATACAGAAATCAAGGGCCACCTGGAGGAGAGCAGGATTTTTAGAGCTGGTAAACACAACTACCCATGTTTGAAAGACCTGCTATGTGTTGTATCTGTGACAGCTCTGGATATAATGGTCGACGAAATTAAACGATTCAAAAGTGAGATCGGTAAAGACTTGAGAAAGTGCGGGTGTAAGGTTTGGATTAGTTGTGGGCTGCCATGTGCATGCCGTCTAGCTGCGTACATGCATTACAGTAAGTTTATCTGAATATAATCAATTGATGTTTTTTTGGGTAAATGAAAAAAAATTATACATATTTTTCAAAAATGTAGGCAAACGTGTTGAGGTGCATAACATAAATGACTTTTGGAGAAAGCTAGACTTGACACCGTCGACGTGCCTACCGGACAATGATCATCGAAAAGACTCCGACGATGACGAAGCTATCGACGATTTAGTAGAGGATGTTAAGGTCTAGTTTAAGCAACAATCGAAGGCCCAGAGGAAAAACTGGATATCAAAAATTAAAGACATCGTCTATCCGGGGAGGACCCAAATTAAGGACCCTTCCGTTATTACAAATAAACGTGGAAGACCAATCGGGTCAAAGAAAAAAATACCTCAAGTACGTCCAATCATAATTCGAAGTATAGTTAATTGATTTTGTTATGTAAGTGCACTCTATTTGTTAGTTTACTTCGAAATCTAATTAACTGATTTATTATTTGTTGCAGGTGCCCGACATTAACAAACCAGCGGCAAATACTGCACCTTCTGGTCTTCAAAAATCCAAGTCCGTTCAATTTGCCCGACCGACTTTTCAGGATACCCAGTCCATGGGTGGGTTTTCTGATCGTTTTTCGCATGCGTCATTATTTAGAGAGGGCCAGTACGGGAGACACAGTGAATATGTAGGCACCAGTTCAATTTTCGCAGACACTGCTAGTTTATTCGAAGAACCTCAAAGCCAACCACAATGGCCTGACAGTGGGAGACAGAGTGAATATGTAGGCACCAGTTCAATTTTCGCAGACACTGCTAGTTTATTCGAAGAACCTCAAAGCCAACCACAATGGCCTGACAGTGGGAGACAGAGTGAATATGTGGACACCGAAGCACGTATCCCAGACACTACAAATTTCTTTGACGAACCTTATAACCAACCACAGTGGGGTCAGTATGGGAGACATAGTGAGTATGTGGTAAGCGAATCACGATTCCCAGACACACAAAGTTTTTTCGGAGAACCGAATAACCAAACGCAAGGAGAAACGTCCAGCTTTGTTGATCAACTATTTGGGGGATCACATACACATAACTTCTCTGAACCGTTTACACACAACTTCTTCGACACGGAGTCAACATGGACTGACATGAGAACATACCTAAAGCAAATACCTTTTTATTTTCAGCGTTACGTTGTGGATATCAAAAATGTTAATTCTGATGGTAACTGTGGATTTCGGGCACTAGCCGTTGCTTTGGGTGAATCTGAGGAAAAGTTCGAGTGGATTCGCAAACTAATGCTAGAGGAGTATGAGTCCAAAGTAGGATACTATAAGGTTGCATTCGGTGGTGAAGCAACACATATACATACTTTGCTTCAATTGTCTTATTCCGGTGGTCGCCCATTTAAATACTGGATGATGAATCCATATTGCGCTATGCTACTGTCCAATGCTCTGGGTCTTATAATTATATGTTTAAGTGTCAAAGAAAACATCACATGTTTCCCTTTTTGGAAGGGGCCAGGCCAGCTATACCGTGACGAGCCGATATGCATTGCCCTGGTATCCGGAGATTCACATTTTGTAACGGTTTATTTAGACAATAACTGCCCATTGCCTTACCCCTCAGCTTGGGGATTTGATAAACCTGCATCGCGGGCCTGGGCAGAAGATGCGAAGTACAAAGACCGTTTGGCTGAGTACGACAGACACATTCAAGCGACTAAACTACCTCCGGGATTTCAGCAGATTGATTAGTTGACTTTATTATACTTGGTTTGTATTTTTTGAACGTTTGTTAGTTGATGTATTTTTTTTATTTATATTTGTTATTATGATTACTAATAATAGTTGACGTACTCTTTACATTTGTATTTTAATACTTAATGCATTTTACATTTTTATCTATAATTTACATTTGTACTTACATTTTTTTTATTAGATTACTAAATATAGTTGATTTATTACATTTTTTTTTACTTACATTTTTGATTACTAAATATAGTTGATGTATTTTTTACGTTTTTTTGTTAATATGAATATCATCATCAACACATCCACAAAGATAAACACATACACACCACTAACATAAGTAAACAAAACATGATATATTGTTCATAACCACAAAATACTAATACATATCAACATCATCCCACATCATCATCATCATCATCATCATCCAAGTTGACATGATACGATCCACCAGAGAAATGAGAGCCTGTTGCCGACTGCGCGCCCGGCTGAGGAGGAAGAGTAGCCTGTGCATAACTATCATAGTTAAATAAATCTTCGACCCAGGAGGATTGGCTACCTGCTGCATCGATGTTCAGGTCGAGATCTGGACGTGGCTGGCCTGTCCCATGGGCCTGATGAGGCTGGGCACCCTGTCCCTGTGTTAGATGCGTATAGTCATACGCCTGGGTACCTATCTGCCTGATGACCCGCCCTATGCCGCGGCGATGCCCCGGCCGGGATCCAAGTTCGTCCATCAAAATTTGATCCTGCGGAGTTGGGTTAGGTTCCCGTTCAGCCTCCTCCTTCTTCTTCTTCAGGTTGGCCTGAATCACGTTACAAAATATATAAGGTTGATTATATGGACATTTAATAATAACAAATATATTCGCTTAAAATTAAGAGACACTTACATGTATTTGTTCAGCCACGGGGTGTTCCCAAGGTCGCCCATCAGCTTTTATTCTTGTGCCTTTCTTCGTACAAATCCACCAAGTCTACGTCTCTGTTTTTATGAACCTGTAAACACATCAATTTATCATAAGAATATACTTTATTTAACCAATATTTGTAAAAACAAGTATTTATATATCACACAAGTATATATTTGATAACAATAACAAACCTTTTCTTGGTGGACGTACTGAGAGTAGGATTGTCGTCCATGGGTCCCCGCAAGAACTTGCTTGCCCCTGTTCGTCTTGTTTGTCGCCGACAACTTCACCCGGTCTTCCCGCTGGTAGTACCTCAACAGCGCCCTCCAGTCCTCCGCCGACAAATCCTCTGGAGGAGGAGCTTGCTCCAACTGTGGAACAGCTTTCAGGCCCCCCTTGGATTCAAAGTGTTTTCTCTTGAACTGGCTCTTTCTGCCACGATACTCAGCTTTGCAGTCGGCCTCGACACCCAGTCTGAACCCCTGTCTGACAGGGTCTAGGGGGTCAGGGGTGTCGATGAAGTGGTCCAACTTGAACCTAGTCTGCAATTTTAAAGTATTAGTTAGCGAATTTAAAAAATTATACAAACATCATACAACAAATTCAAAACTATGATGAGGCGTACGTTTAGAGTCGGGATAACAAATGCCTTTCTCTCCTGAGGCACATGGTCCCATGAGTCGTAAGTCTGCGGGACGGTTCGGATCAGGGTGCCAATCAGGCTCTTGTACATGGGGGCGTTATCACCGATCGCCTGCCACGTCTTAAAATGGGTCGTGTCAAAGTCTATGCTTAGACGACCTCTTTTCGCGAATTCCTCCTCTAAGTTCAGGTTCTGACCGGGCCCCCGCCCCTTTCCCTTTCGTGGGGCTAAAACAAAAAAAACACAAAATTAGTAAATAAACCTAATTAAAAAAGGAACTATAAACAACCATTTTTCTTACCGCCACTCCCTTTGCAGCCCCAGCCTTTCCTCCACCATGGTCTACGAGGGTCTTCATTACCACCATCACCGCCGTGATATGTAGCCATTTATACTGCAAAATACAAAACAAATTATACACATTTTTAAATTACATACAACAAAATGATCAAGGTTAAGAAAGATCCAAAATTCTCACATATGTATTTTTTCTAACTTATTTTTGTACGAAGTCTTTAATTCTTCAATTTTTAATATTAATTCTTTTTTACTAAATTTTTAATACGTAATCTTTATTACAACTTTTGTTTTATATTTAGTTTTATCTATATTTTTGTTACACTTATTATTTATACATTTTAAGTAGTTTATTTTAATCAATTTTTTTACATAATCTTTGATTATTACTTCTATACATATATTTTTATGGTTATAATTTTATATACTTTTTAAAACTTGTATTATGCTTATATGAAGTTTTTAAACCTTTTAAATGGCGTTTTTGTATGTACTTTTTATACAAACTTGTTTATTTAGTTTTATATTTTTTTTCTAAATTTTTTACTTATTTCTATAATACTTTTTGAAAGTGTTTTTTATTTTTACTTTTATACTTTATTTAATACTTATTTTGAAAGTTTTATAGAAACTTGTTTTTTATACTAATATAGTTTACTTATTAGTTTTTTCTACGTAATCTTTAATATTCTTTTTAACTTAATTTTTACACTTATTTATATATATATTTTCTTACACTAAATTTTGTACTAGAGACATGATACGTAATATTTCATCTAACTTAACAATACTAACAAACCTATAATACAAATCACTAACTTAACAATACTAACAAACCTATAATACAAATCACTAACTTAACAATACTAACAAACCTATAATACAAATCACTAACTTATCAACAAAAACTAAAACTAACAATACAAACAAACTTATTAAAATCCAAAAATTAACTATCAATCCTAACAAAACTAATAAAATCAAAAACAATATTAACATATCAATATAATCAATTAACAATAAACAACACAAATAATAACAATCAAAAAGTATCATATGGCCGGAAAATACATACCAAAATAGATGGCCGGAAAAAACTAACGGGGGAGGAGAGCCGCCGCACTTGCCGGAAAACTGGCCGGTAAATCCACTAATACGGCGGTGATGGCCGGAAAATCGCTGCTAATACTTTGAAAAACAATAAAAAGGGATGAAAATCGCTGCTAATACTTTGAAAGAAAAAAAAAAGAGATGAAAATCGTAAGGAGAGGGGGAGTGTTTGTTCAAAAGTGGGAATGAAAGAGACGGACGGGAGAGCTTTTATTCAATTTTTGGCCCCACTCAAGTATTTGCGGCGATTATCGCTGCAAATACTTGAGTCAAACGGTCAGCGCAATTATGACGGTGGTTAGTGGATTGCTGACGTGGCACAACTATTTGCAGCGATTATCGCCGCTGCAAATAGTTTAGGTCGAGACACCACAATTAAATGGTCGGGATCCTCCGGGCGTAATTAAATGATATTCAGAAGTCTGAACAACTACTGAACAAGACTAATTTATATTTATAATTATATTATATTATACATATGATATAATATATTTTTCTTTGGTCAAACACATAATGTTAGCATGCATTATTTCATATTTTCATGATAACCTAAATAAGTAAATAAATTACTTTGTTTGACTTGGTGATTAGTAAAGTAATTCTTCGTCGTGTATTGTATGGTATATATTGACATTGCTTTTATTTTAGAGTGTTTGGAAGGTTTCATGGTTTCATTTGTTAACAAACTAAACATAAGTTTACTAGATCAATGCAACTTAAACATCTAATACAAACATAAGTTTACTAGATCAATGCAACTTAAACATCTAATACAAACATAAGTTTACTAGATCAATGCAACTTAAACATCTAATACAAACATTGTGAGTAAGACATATGTACATAACATGGGTTTCTTCCCATATTATATAACTTCATTAAAGTTCAATTATAGATCTTACCATAGTTGTTAGAATACTACGGGTCATGTATCGGCTCTTACAAGTTTAGTCGAGTTACACCTAATAATGATGAATTTGTAAAGGACTTACAAGCCACTCATTCCATCGAAAAGAGTTTTTCTATAACGAGAGTTATACCACAAGAAAGAATACATAACAATCGTATAAAAAAGAACCACGTCTCTCTATTTTTCGTTGGAATGAAAACCATGTCATTTTGATATCGCCATATGCTCCGCCAATTCATGTTTAGAATGGTAACAATCAACTTTTTAGCTTTAGAATGGTAATAATCATTATTTTATATTACGGATTAATACTATTTGCCTGGTTTATTATTTTCGTTGCAATGAATAAACGCTTAATGACAATTACTTTTTATTTTCTATTTGATTTTCTCTATTTGTATAGTATATATATATAAAGATTATTATTATAATATTCTTAATTCTATTGAATATGTCCTGTCACAAAGTTTCGAAAGCAAATATAAATAAGAAGAAAAAGTCTACCATTTGACAAAATGCGGTGTCGCCATAAAACTAAAGTAAAGATAGTGACTTAAAATAGAAATGTTCGATCTCCACAACCAAACTTACAAAATCCAAACTCACAACGCTAAGGAATTTGTACTTGATTCATTTAAGATAGTGTTTGGTTCTGAATTTAGTAAAATTAAGTGGTAGAAAAAAGAAGATATAGGATAAGCGAAAAGGACAAGGGAATGAATGAATACAAAACGCAATACCCAACAACGTCTTCCTCCAATGCCAGAAGGGTTTGAAAACAATGGTTGCTTAACCAGACATTATTTGTGTGTGTGGGGCTACAATTATTTATCTCCACACTTCCCATTAATGAACATCCTGTATTCTCTGTTTCTTTTAGTAACTTTTTTTTTCATTCTAATTTTAAAATCAATTTTCAATACAGGAATAATGAAATTTACCTTCAAAAAAAAATTAAAAAAAAATACAGAAATGCATATAGTGCATATAGTGTATCGTTTTGACGTAGGCTTTTTTTTTTTAACAGCAATGTGTCATCTGTTAGTAATAAACATCTTCGATATGGGGATAAAAAAAAATGGCGTTGGTGATGTAATATATTTTTTGCTAGTATGCTTTATTTTAGTTTCTTGTGTTCTCTTTTCATTGTTTGCCCTCTGTGTGGATAACAAATGGCGTTGGCGATGTAATATATTTTCATGTGATACTTTATTTGTTGATTTCATTTTGAGTAAATTACATTTTTCGTCCCTGAAGTTGGCACGTTTTGCAGTTTTCGTCCCTTAAGTGAAAAAATTACAATTTTGACCTTAAAGTTGGCTGATTTTTGCAATTGAAGTCCTTAGCCCACACGGTGTGAAAAATAAGACGTTAACCCGAGCTCGTGCGATTCACGTGAGGGCATATATGTCTTTTCGCTGATCCACTAACTTTTTTATTATCTATTTGATTATTATTATCACTCTTATTATCGATATATATATATATATCCCCCTCCCCCTTTTCTATCAAAACACACACATATACAGACGCATACATACATTCACACATCTTCCCCCTTTCTAATCCACCAAAACGTTAACGGCCTTTTCCATGGCTATGCGTTGCTATTGCGGTTTATTAACAGGTATACGTTGCTCGTGGACCGACAATAACCCTGGAAGAAGGTTCTTCTGCTGTGAACAAGTAAGTGTGAAAAACCCTAAATTTTTATTTTTTTAATAAATAAAGAAAAATGGGTGTATGGTGTGGATTATCTTCATGTAAAATCATAGTTTAGCAGGCTGCAAGTTGTGGGTTCTTTGCATGGGCTGACCCACCCATGTGTCGACGATCGATGGATATCATTCCAGGACTACTAAGGGGCAGGAACAAAATTGAAGCAAAATTGGAAAAAAAAGAAAAAGAAGTGCAAAGATTGAAGAGGTCATTGATCTTCAGTTGTTGTGTTTCTGGTTTGGTAATTTCATTGTTGTTGAAGAAGTGCAAAGATTGACTTCCATAAGTCAAAATGATTGATACTCTTTTGGGCAGGCTATAATCTAATGTAGTATGTGCAATGTTGTATGTTGTGTTTTTTTTTTGAATGTATGTTGTGTAATTTGTGTAATGTAGTTTCCAAGCAATGTAATCGAGCTCTTTTGATGAATGGAATGTAGTTTGTTTGGAATGTAGTTTGTTCAAAATATTGTGTCTAATTATGCAGTTTTATATGAGTAAAAATAAGCAGAAGCAATGCATAACATATGCAGAAGCAATTCAGTTTCATATGCAATTCAGTTTCATATGCAATTGTTTATGCAGTTTCATATGCATATTTTGAGTAAAAATAAGCAGTTTGACTTTAAAAGTGTATCCTGGTAAAAATATGCAGTTTGACTTCAAAAGTCATACCTGGTAAAAAAAACTCCTAAATTATTATCACTCTTATTACCAAATAACAACCTGTTTCATTCCAATTTCCAAAATCATGCTTTTAAAAGCAATATACAGGCTGCAAGTTCATAACCATGTTTCATACAACATAACCCTAATTTCACACAACACATAACCATGTTTTATCAAGTACATAAACTACCATAATAGAAAGTGCATACATAATAGAAAGTGCATTAACACAAAACATGTCTTGGTAATATTCAACTTCACTTGGCTGCCAATTTTTATGCTTTCTTCCCTGAAAATTTAGATGTGACCATGAACCTCTTTCCTGCTTGACTTGTTTGATGTGGATCAGTTGATTGACTAGCTCTTGGTTGACTATCTCTTGCCCTTTAGGAAACAAAAATACAGGATTAGAACAATTGCATAATTTGAACAATATATAGACATAATTAGAGGATACCTTGGTTGACTTGCATTCTCTGTTTGGCCTTTGCAATTCCTGGCATTATGACCCTTCTGTTTGCATTTACCACAAGTGATGCTTCTTCCTTTCTTGGACAGCTTACAGTTGTTCACAATTGGTTGGTTATTCTCAAATGCCCCTCTCTTTCTCTTCTTTTTTGGCCTCCCAACTTGAGTGTGGTGGTAAGGAGGCAATATTTTTATTGAGGAGTCACTAACATGCCAGTAAGTTGCACCAACAATGGGTTCAATCTTGTTTGAATACACTTGATTCCAAGTCTGAAGAGTGTATGCAGTGTGCACCCAGTCCTCAGGTATTCCTACATCAAACCCATACTTGTGCATGTTGTTCATGGTTGCCACTGCATGCTTACAAGGTATGCCTGTCAAATCCCACTTCCTACAAGAACATGTTCTTTCACCCATATGGACCACACATTGATCATTCCATGGGCCTGTCACTTGATACTTATCTGTCCCATTAAAAATGACTGTGTACCTTTCAGCTGCTTCCTTATTTACCTCAAGAATTTGGGTTGCAGTTGGGGTAAGTGGACCCTTAGAAACATCTATCACTCCTTGTACCACAGCTATCCTTTTCATTAAGTATTCCCTAACAAACTCTAAACAACTGATAATAGGTTTGTCTCTACCTTTGACAAGCTTACTGTTGAATGACTCACATATGTTGTTCAAAAGTATATCACATTTTGCTCTACCTGTGTATATAAATAGCAATAAGATATTGTATACCCTAATTATGACTTATCAAGTATAATTAGGTTAACATGCATAGTTGTGTATATAAATATACCATTAAGATAGTGCAAACCCTAACTTGCATACCTGAGAAGTGAGCTCTTGCCCATGACTGTGGTGGAATTGCTCTTAACCACTCATAAACTGTTGTATCTTGTTGCCTTATTTCCTCCATTGCCCTCTCAAATTCCACAACTGTTGTCCTGGTTGCTGCAAACCAGAGATGATCCCTGAATCCACATCCTCTGAACCTTGTCTTCAAATTCTCATGGATATGCTTCAAACAGAATCTGTGTTCAGCACTAGGGAACAAATTGTGGACAGCTTGCAGGATCCCCTATAACAATAACCAATAGATGATAAATTAATAAATAAAACACAAGCAATAAATTAATTAATGAAATTGGAAATAATATACCTTCTGTCTATCAGAAATGAAGGTGAAATTGGCATTATGTGGCAACCCCAAATCATCTCCAAGACATTCTAAGAACCATTCCCATGAATTTCTGCATTCACTTTCAACAAGTGCATATGCCACAGGGTATATCCCATTGTTTCCATCCACACTAACTGCAGTCAAAAGCTGACCAGGATATGGACCTTTCATGAATGCCCCATCCAACCCTATTATTTCCCTTCCTAATTCCCTGAATCCTTGTTTTAATGCCCCCAGACAAACATAAATCCTCTGAAACACCCTAGTTGTTGAAGCAGGATTCACAGATTGATATGCAAATGCTAACTTGACAGTTGTATTTGGATTCTTTTCTTTGAGTTCCATAATGTAATCCCTTAACAAACCATACTGCTCATGAAAATCCCCCCTCAATTTCTTCTGTGCCTTTTCTTTAGCTCTGTATGCTGACATCTTACTAATACTAATTTGAAATTTTTGTTGTAACAGATCTTGAAGTGCTTCACCAGAAATTTCAGGATTTAACCTAACTATGTCACTCACATGCTCTGATAAAAAGGTAGAATTGGCTTGTGGGAGATCTCTAGTTCTTAGGCAATTGTGTTCCTCAATCATAGTTCTAACCACCCATTTTACATCGTTTTCTGGTTTGGAGACAAGTAGGGTCCATGGACATGTGAGGTTTTTAACTTTGGTTTCCTTACTTGTCTCCCCTTCTGGTGAACCCTTGACCCCCTCTTCTGTTGAACCCTTGACCCCCTCTTCTTTTGAACCCTTCACCCCCTCTTCTTTTGAACCCTTCACCCCCTCTTCTGTTGAACCCTTCACCCCCTTCCTTCTCACTTGTAATTTGCCAGCCCTATTAACCAATGCAGGAATCACACCATGACACCTAGCTCTAAACCTCTCTTTGTCATTCTTAACTATCTTGATATCCCTTTTACTCTCAACTACATGATTCTTCAGCAAGGTTTTTATTTCATTTCTATCTTTAAAAGACTGTCCAAGGTAAAAAGGAGGTTTGATAAATCTCTCACTTGTTGAATTATGCTCTAATTTCAAGTTTCTTATTTTCTGCTTCCTTATTACCTCATCATCACCAGAACCCACACCACTATCATACTCATCAAAATCTATACCTAGAACCTCCTCACCCACATGTAGCTCACCAACAGCAGACTCCACTCCTTTCCCAACCCAATTCACATCATACCTTTCAAACTTCCCTTTAAAGTGAGACATATCAACTTCTACATCATGCACCTTGTCACTCATGTCTACATTAAACACCTCTTCTATTGTTGGTTCATTTGTTTCATTAGCAATACATTTACCTTTACTGCCATTACCCTCCAAATCAACTTTCTACTTGACTCACCTTGATAACACACTATACCACCAGTATGAATTGGGGTTCTGGGTTCATTCAAAGTACTTTTACCATGTTCAACATAAACTTCTATGAACCTAGTTCTTTTTGCATGCTTCAACATTAAGTCCATATCATCCTGGCAAATTAAACTAACTAACCCTGAATCCAAATTGTCACCAGGTTTCTTAAAATGGTAATACATATAACTAATAGGATCATAACCAAGGCTATCAATAACTTCTCTAAGTTTTGAAATTGTATAACTTTCATATTTTTGCCAATCAGCTATTACCTTGTGTCCATCCACGTATCTTGTTTGAGGATAATCGGTAAAACAGCCACCATGATTAATTTCCATGGAGAAAAATTCGGGGTACATATCTGACCAAGAAAAGAAAAACAAAAATTACACCAACAGTTATATATATATATATATAATTTTTCAAAACCCTAACTTTATTAACAAAAAAATTAAATAAAATTACCATAAAGCTGCTTGTGAAGAACAATATCGAAATCTGGTTTACGTATATGGTGTGGATTATCTTCATCTCCCGCCATTTTTTTAGATGTCATTAGTGTGTGTTTGTGTGTTTTTCGTCTGTGTGTGTTTGTGTGTGTGTGTTTTTTTGTGTTTGGCAACATAAAGGATCGAAAATGATAATTAAAGGGAATAAAGGCAGGCATTATTGGGGGTTAGGTCGGTATAGGAGGCGGGAAAAGCGAAAAGACATATATGCCCTCACGTGAATCGCACGAGCTCGGGTTAACGTCTTATTTTTAACACCGTGTGGGCTAAGGACTTCAATTGCAAAAATCAGCCAACTTTAAGGTCAAAATTGTAATTTTTTCACTTAAGGGACGAAAACTGCAAAACGTGCCAACTTTAAGGTCAAAATTGTAATTTTTTCACTTAAGGGACGAAAACTGCAAAACGTGCCAACTTTAGGGACGAAAAATGTAATTTACTCTTTAATTTTTTTAGAAAAATAGTTCAAAGTTTTCATTTCCTTGTATGTTGTGTTAAAAAATTTTATTAAAAAAGTTTACAAGTTTCATAAAAAGAGATTTAATCTAGAACGAAATGCATTTTTGGTCCCTGTGATATCACACCAATTGCAATCTCGGTCCAAACTTATGCAAAGTGGCGATTTTGGTGCCATAAGTCGGACTTTTTGGCAATCTTAGTCCAAAATTAACTTTCTGTTTGTTTTTCTCCTTTAACGAGGCCATGTGCTATGCATGCGATGGGCAATACTGTCTTTTCATACAAATGGACCATTCTTGCAAACTAATTCAAGCCTTTTTCTATTCTTTAATTATATGTTTATCATCATCATCATCAAACAACAAACTATTTTCCAGATCTTCAAACAACACAACCTGACCACCCACCACCACCACTAACGATCAAAAAGAATGAACTTCCAGATCTAGAAAGATATATAGATTTATAGATCTACATATATGTAGAGAGGAGAGAAAAAAGTGTGTGACGGTGGAGAGGAGAGAAGAGAGTAATATGGATGCTAATCCATCTTCGATCCTCTACTTGTTCATCAGATCCAAATCCTAATGACTTTCCTCCCTTAGTACTAAAGAAAACAATACAAAACCCTAAAACCACTACAGAGCCGCCACGAACCACCACCAGGGCTGGCCGCCAGTCAGGTGGAGGTTGGCCATGGAGCGACTTTAAACATTGATGTGGTTGGGGATTCAACCGGTCTTCCTCATCCGCCGTCAGATCTGTTACCCATTATCACCATCACCACAATAATCATAAACCACCAAAGAGAGATATTTTTTATTTAGAGATTTGGAAGTTCGGTGGTGCTAACCATTGATTGGTTATTTTTGGGTTTTGAGTTTTGTTCTCTTCAGCATTTGATTTTGTAATTTTTTGGAGTCTGGAGAAAGTTTGTTTGATTGTATGATTTATGATCATACAATGTATTAGTTTGCGTAATGATCCCTGTAGGTATAAGAAGACAGTATTGCCCCTCACGAGCATAGTACATGGCCTTATTAACGGAGAAAAACAAACGGAAAGTTAATTTTGGACCAAGATTGCCAAAAGTCCAACTTATGGCACCAAAATCGCCACTTTGCATAAGTTTGGACCGAGATTGCAATTGGTGTGATATCACAGGGACCAAAAATGCATTTCGTTCTTTAATCTATTAAAATATATATTCTGCCGTCTAAAATAACAATTGATTTTTTCAAAAGCTAAATATTACTTTTTTTTTAACTTTTTGATATAATAACAAAAAATGTATTATAAAAAAAAAAAATCTATACAAAAAAGTATATAAAAAATGTATAAAAAGTGTATAAAAAGTGTATTAAAAAAAAGTGTATTATAAAAAAGTGTATAAAAAGTGTATAAAAAAGTGTATTATAAAAAAGTGTAAATATTACTTTTTTTTTAACTTTTTGATATAATAACAAAACATATGTGCATGGTTCAAAAAAAAAAAGGTTGATTGCTTCAAATGGAAATTTAATAAGGAAATCAACATAGTGTGTCGTTTTCGTTACTTCCGAAAAGTTAGTAACATTTATTTTAGGGGACGTGTAGGCCGACCACCCCATATGTAATCCGACCACCCCTTTTGGAGCGACTGTCGCTCCTAAAGGGGTAGTACATACGACAACAGGCGACAGCATACGACAAATGTATAGTAAGATTCGAACCTACCACCCCTTTAGGAGCGACTGTCGCTCCTAAAGGGGTAGTAGGTTCGATTCTTACTATTTGCCCCTATAATGTTTCTGTTTCCCCGTGACGATTACATATGGCTTTAAAAGTTCGAACGATCGAGGCATTTCATTTGCTCATTCTTAGATCAACACTTCCTCATTTGAATTACTCCGTATAAAAGAGGTAAATCAAGTTTTCATTTATTCAAACTCATTCGGTCGTTTTTGGATATAAAGTATAGTAAGTATAGATATTACTGATAAGTGTTTTTATTATTTTAGATGGATTGCTTGGAGGACATTTTCTTAAATCCAAATGCGCCGGAAGGTGTAAATGACGAGTTTGTGTACGAAGAGCCCGATGACGAATTTGAATCCCCAGATGTCTGTGCTGAATTTGATTACGATCACGGTGTTTTTTATACCAAGGAGGTATGTATATAATCCAACCTTTTCATTTTTTGTGTTGTTATTTTGTGAGTAATTGTATTTTGTTATTATTCATTAGATTTGTTGCTATAAAAGTATGTAAGAAAAATAATTATTAAAACTACGGATAAAAAATTGTATATAAAAACATATTAAAAAATGTACGTAAAAATGTAGATTAACAAAAGCTATTGAAAAATTGTTAAAAAAAAATGTATAAAAATAAAAAAGTGTATTATAAAAAAGTGTATTATAAAAAAGTGTATAAAAAGTGTATTATAAAAAAGTGTATAAGAAAGTGGATTATATAATAAAAAAGTATATTTAGTGTATTTAAAAAAAATGTATTATAAAAAAGTGCATATAAAATCTAATTACAAAAAAGTATATAAAAAAAGTAAAATAAAAGTGTATAAAAAGTGTATTAAAAAAAAGTGTATAAAATATTGACCCGTTGCTATAAAAGTATGTAAGAAAAATAATTATTAAAACTACGGATAAAAAATTGTATATAAAAACATATTAAAAAATGTACGTAAAAATGTAGATTAACAAAAGCTATTGAAAAATTGTTAAAAAAAAATGTATAAAAAAGTGTTAAAAAGTGTATTATAAAAAAGTGTATAAAAAGTGTATTATAAAAAAGTGTATAAAAAAGTGTATTTTAAAAAAGTGTATAAAAAGTGTATTTTAAAAAAGTGTATAAAAAGTGTATTATAAAAAAGTGTATAAGAAAGTGGATTATAAAAAAGTATATAAAATAGTGTATTAAAAAAAATGTATTATAAAAAAGTGCATATAAAATCTAATTATAAAAAAGTATATAAAAAAGTAAAATAAAAAGTGTATTAAAAAAAAGTGTATAAAATATTTCAGGTGTTTGACACACACATAGATCTGGTAGACTGGGCTCAAAGAACGGCAAAGGAGCTTGGTTATGTGTTAGTAACACGAAGATCAAATGCCACAAAAGACGGAGAAGTTAAAAAGGTGGTCCTTATTTGCAACCGTGGTGGAAAAAGAGATAAGCGGTCAACCGGGGCACCCAAAGGGACTACCAAAATTGACTGTCCATTCAAATTGGTAGGCCGTCTGACAAAGGACCATAGTTGGTGGGTTGAAGTTATAGATCACCGACATAACCATCCATCAGCTCGTAATTTGGAAGGTATTGCGTACGCAAGACGACTAACCGATGTTCAAAAAGAATTTGTGGACGAAAAGGCGTTGCTAGGTTTTGGGCCAAATAGCATAAGGGACCAATTGAAGGATGCATTTCCCGGCATCTTGACCCGTTCACAAGACATTTCTAACTACCTTCGGCAACACCGGCTAAAGCACGCCCAACAACGAGGGGAAACTCGAATGCAGGTGAAATAAGAAACATACCTGCATGTGGATCGTATAACTATATGTTTATTTTTTTAAAAAATACGACTTCCTTATACTTTGGTTGTTTACCCGTTGCAGATCGTGCTCCAATTACTATCTGACCATCAGTACACGTATCAGTACACGACGGATAGCAAAACCGGATGTTTGACCAATCTCTTTTTCGTACATCCTACATCACTTGACATATGGCGTGCATTTCCTTGGATCATTGAAATAGACGCCACGTATAAAACCAACGTTTACAACCTGCCGCTTGTTGAGATTGTGGGTGTCACTCCAACTGGCAAGACATTCAGCATTGCGCACGCACTAATTGAAAATGAGCAACATGCGGCATACACATGGGTGTTACAGTGCTTGAGGTCGACGCTCGAAGAAGGGTTCGTCGTGCGTGTGGCACTCACTGATCGGGATCTGGCCCTCATGAAAGCGGTTAAGGATGTGATGCCGGAAACGAAGCTGATACTGTGTAGAATACACATTTGGAGGAATATTGATTTACATGCCAACCCATCGTCGTACCACCACCTAACACTCGCCCACTGCAGACGACGGGTATAAAGGGTTACCTTGATGACATACCGAAGGTATTTAGACCATACGTCAAGGGGATTATTAATGTCACGGGTGATGGCAACTGTGGATTCCGGGCACTTGCTGTTGCATTGGGGTACGATGAAAACGAAGGTTACGAGTGGATCCGACTACATATGTTGGCCGAGTATGAAAACAACAAACAATTCTACGATGAACTAACAAGAGGGGAACAGGCTGAAGCGAGGTTTTTTGAGGGGTTATCAAGGTCTTATGTATGGGTGTTTAGACCAATTGGCTACTGGATGCACATGACTATGGGGGCCATGTTGTTGTCCAACAGGATGGGTATAGTAATTAACTGTTTATCTACTGCCGCAAGTTGGACATCGTTCCCATTTACCTATGGTCCTGATGAGGTGCCTAGGACAGAGCCCATATCAATAGCATTAGTACATGGTCACGGTCACTATATCATGGTGCAGTTGGAAGGTGACTACCCGATGGCCCCGGAGATCGCATATTGGGTACAGGATCGTGTAAGGACTCCCGTGAGCAAATGGAAAGATTTGTACCGACACCGCCAGTTAGCCTACAATAGATATATAGATGCAACAAAACCTCCTCCCACCTATATGGGAACAGTGGACTCATCTGATTAGGATTGTAATATTGGTACATACACATGTTCATTAATTGGTATTTTTGTAATATTGTTCATTAATTCATATTTTTGTAAAACACAACTGATGTTATGTAATTTTTAATAGATACATACACATGTTATTTTTAATAGTTACTATGTTGTTTGACTATGTTGGACAGCCATAATTATAAGGAAAAGGCCTAATAAAAAGATTGAATCTTTGACTATGTTGTTTAAAGTGGCAGTGGTTTAGTTCCCTCTTAAGTGGGGGAAAATAAAGCTTTTTGTTTTTGCAAACCGGATAGTCCACCGTCATTATAAACAAACAGTACACAAATAATAAAAATGTCCATATCAAATACAAATAATAAAAATGTACATAACAAACTGTATTTATAAAAATGTCCATACTTCGTACAAATAAAAAAAAGTCTAATCACCGGAACCGTCGTCGTCCTCACCGACATTATCATCACCCACACCTGGTCCGGATACAGAGCCTGTTCCACTAAAAAATCCACTCATATCCGACAAGCTACCAAATTCCCCTGATGGAGGTCCATAATGCGACGATGTCCCACTCCATAACTGGCGGGGGTCGAAATACTCATCACCAGGCTGGTTCAAGTCAACATAGTAGCCGGAAGGTTGGGATCCAGACGGGACAGAATACGATCCAGATGGGCCTTCCGGAGGTCCATAATGTGGTTGCGGCAACTCAACAGGGAAATCATGGGATCCGAAACCCCTGAGAATCCTCCCTAGTCCGCGCTGATGTCCCGATCGCGATCCAAACGCTTCCGGGAACAACTGGGTTGGAGGTGTCGGTGCAGGATCCTGTGAATGTCTCACCTGCGCAGCTTCCAGACGGGACTGCATATAAATAGTAAGGTAAGTTTAATAAATGGAGCAGTAATTAAAAGTAATTTAACTTAAAGTTATGTATATACCGCAACTTCCGGAGGTTGTAGTCTGTGGGTTGCCGCCCAAGTCGACTCCCACGTGGGCGGTGGCCCCTCCTTCTTTTCGTTATGGTGCTTGGCCTGCAAACAAGTCAAATAATTAGCATAAAAAAACACAAGAATTGTATACTTTTGTTAAAACCAAACGTACCAACGCCCGATCGTGGGCAAGAGAAATAGATCGCCGACCCTGAGTCCCCACCGCCTGTTTGGACCGGTTTGTCTTGTTTGTCGCGGCCCGCTTGACCCGGTCATCCCTCGTATAGAAACGCAGTAGTTTTCCCCACTCTTCCGGGTCCATACCAGCTGGCGGTGCTGTCTGCAGGGTATCTGCTTCGTCTACACCCCCCGTGCTGTAAAATGCTGAGATTTGAATTTTGACTTTCTCTGCCTATATATGCTAGCTGCATCAGCACGGAAAGCTTGTTTTGCTGCCTTCCGGGTGGGGTCGTCCTCATCATGCTCTAAGTACTGGTCCATCGCAAACCAGCGCTACATTGTTTACAAATACAAGTTAGCATTTTCGGGGTTATCATTGTAAAACATATTAAGTAAAAAAATATAAAAAGAAACATATTCTAACCTGTATTTCCTCCAAGATATTGTCCCTCAGAGACTCAGGCACATCGTCCCATGACTCGTAGTACTGGGGGACATCTCCGATCAATGAGCCTAACAAAGATTTGTACATAGCCCCGTATTCCCCGATCGACTGAAAGGTCTTCGATTTGTAATCGAAGTACATGGGTAACGGGCCTCCATTTTTCTTGAAGGCAGCCTCAAGGTTTAGATGTTTGGCTGCCCCTCTTGGTGGTGGTGGTGTTTTCTTCGACCCTACAAAACCAATAAGTAACAATAACATAAATAAGTTACTTTAAACGATAAGAATACAATTATTTCAATGCATAACTAAATTTAATGTAAAGTCAATTTTCTTACCGCTGTTTTTGCAGCCTGTTATTTTCTTCCACCACGATCGGTGCGGATCGTTTCCATCGCCGTCGCCGCCGTGAGCTCCTAGCATTTTTCTTAAATCTACATAAATAATACACGTATTATAATACTTTTTATATCAACTTTTTTAACTACTTTTTTTTAACTTAATTTTTTATATGACTTTTGTACTACTACTTTTTCAATATATGTTTTAATATCTTTTTATACTTATGTTTTATAATGTAAAACTTTTTACATACCTTTTTTATTTATACATTTTTAAGTACTTTTTTTAACGTAAAATTTCGTAAGAACCTTTTTTTATATATATATAATTTTTTATAAACATTTTATTTATAATTTTTTGAACTTAATTTTTTATTAACTTTTTATAAACTTTTCTGAACTTACTTTTTTATAAACATTTTTTAAATTTCGTATGAACTTAAATTTTTTATATATAATTTATTTGAACTTAAATTTCTATTTAAACATTTTTAAGTACTTTTTTTGAACTAAAATTTCGCATGACTTTTTTTATATAATTTTTTACATTTTCTTCATTTTTTTTGACATTTTATTTTACATTTTGTTATAGAAATTTTTTTTAAAATATTTTTTATATACTATGTATACACTTTTCTACATTTTTTATAAACTTTTCTAATACAAATATTTTTTATAAACTTTTCTAATACAAACATTTCTAATACAAACATTTTTATATGACTTTTGTACTACTACTTTTTCAGCTACTTTTTTTAAACTTAATTTTTTAACTACTTTTTTAAAACTTAATTTTTTATAACTTTTTGTTATGAAACTTTTTTTTAATATTTTGTTATAGAAACTTTTTTTAAAATAATTTTTTATATACTATGTATACACTTTTTTACATTTTTTATAAACTTTTCTAATACAAACATTTTTATATTTTCTAATACAAACATTTTCTAGTACAAACTTTTATAAACTTTTTTTTAAATATATTTTTTATATACTATGTAATACACTTTTTTTACATTTTATATTTTTTACACTTTTTTACAAACATTTTTACATAACAAAAACAAGAACAACAACAAGAACACAAGAACAACAATACATTAAATCTATGGGCGTATACAATACGTTAAATCTATGGGCATATAAGATCAATCCTAATACATCTATGCATAACAAGAATAACATCAAACTAATACATATACTATATAGCAAATTAATAGATACGAAATAAAAAAAATAAAAACTTACTTCAACGTTGGGTTTACGAAAGGGGTAACGACGGGTCGCTCCTAAAGCCTCACCGGAAAATCTTGGCCGGAAAATATGGGGGAGAGGGGGGTTGGATCGGTTGGAATGGAGAAGAGAAAGGGAAGAAGAAGGGAATGAATGAATGGATCGGTACAGAGAAAGAATATATTCATTTTTTCGAGTCACCCCTTTAGGAGCGACTGTCGCTCCTAAAGCCTCACCGGAAAATCTTGGCCGGAAAATATGGGGGAGAGGGGGGTTGGATCGGTTGGAATGGAGAAGAGAAAGGGAAGAAGAAGGGAATGAATGAATGGATCGGTACAGAGAAAGAATATATTCATTTTTTCGAGTCACCCCTTTAGGAGCGACAGTCGCTCCTAAAGGGGTGTGGTCGGGTTACCGAAGATTCCGTGGTCGGGGTATGTGGCCCGTTATTTTATTGCGTTCTACATTATAATTGATGAATTAATATCTTTTTAAAACGTGAAAAAATATTCATTTATTTTTAAAAAAGAAACTTTTTTTTTATAAAATAATATTGATACATTGATTGCGTTTTGTATTTATACTTAAACACAAAGTTTAAAAATTACAATTATATATGGGTATCCAAGTTACTTCTGAACCAACGAGCAAATAGCTAAATGGTACAAGGTATCTCACACAAGTCTTTCAATGATACAAGACACAGGTGCATCAGGTTCGAGTCTTGCTGAAGGAGCAGAGTTTTATCCCAATTAAATGTTGTGCCTTTAAGCAGTTTAATTGAGGGATTTTCTTCCTACAAGGTATTGAGGGTGAGGGTCTCTCTAGCGCAGACCCGGTTAAGACAACGTAAGTTAGATTCCATGTTGCGAACGAATGATTTATACCTTTAAAAAAATACTTCTGACACACTTCCCAAGCATGTAAATTGTATTCTACCTTTCGGTGCAAAACGTAATTTCATTAATAAAATATATAAAAAAAACTCGACTCGATTACAGTTTTTATATGGATATGAGCAATCCCAGAAGATACTCAGCGTCTATGTTATATGGTTTATTATGTAGTGGAAAAATCCGTTAACAAAATCCGATTATTAGAAAATGCATCATACCTAGTAGGAAAATATATAATCTGCCATTGCATTTGAATGTGTTAAAAACCTATAGGTCCTTGTATATAAACTATAAACTATATACTAAAGTTAGCATATCTATATTATACTCCATCCACATATGAGCCACGCTATTTACAATTTTCATTTTATGCTATTTGAATTGTAGGAATTTGAGAGGGTTTGTAAATTAGATTCCCTCTTGGTCCTATAAGTTTATCGATCTCAAGATAACATACACCACAATATTGCATTTGTTAAATCAATAAATATGGAGTTCAAGACATGTGTATATGATACAGTAACCATAATCAAGACATTTTCCACACTTCTAGTTACTCTTTTGTCTTTCAAAGCCATAAAAACCATTAAACAAGAAATACAAATTTCATTTAATACAAACAAATTTAGGGCGAACAACTCAATGTACTTGAGATATAAATACTATAGATAAAAATTTAATGAGATGTGGGGACGAGTCCTCTTGATAAGTCTCAAAGTTAGACAAACAAAATTGACCAGAATTAATAAGTTGTTTTAGATAATTAAATGACAACAGATGGAGGTTTTCCACTTCGGAGTGGAGAGGGTTAGCTTATGTAACCGAAATAATTTTGTATCTATTTTGAAACTTTTTTCTTTCTTTTTTTATAAGAGATTTGCTAACTAGTGCCTTTATTGCACTAGTTAAGAAGTATTTAATGAACTCATTATTTCCTTATTAATCAAAGATTATATTTAATGTGTATTAACTCAACCTAACAATTTTTACTTTTAAATAAATAATTAATGCATATTTTTATATTTTAAGAAAGTTGAACTTCATTAAATGTTTCGTTAAATACTTCTTAACTAGTGCATTAGGGCACTAATTATCTATATATATTAATGGAATCCGAACACAAAAGAAATAGAAATAATGGTCTGTCACAAACTATGTGTAAAAATATCATTTGTTTTGTGCAAAGTATAGCAAATTAAAAAAAATGACAAATCGATTTTTATGAAGAAACAAACTTATAAGTTATAACACATAATCTGATAACTTTTTCTATAAAATACAACCTTATCATAATCTATTAAATTTTTAATCTTTTTTCCTTTTAATATTGCTATTATAGGCGATGATTTTTTTTTAAAAAATTAATCATCTTATCCTTCAAATTTTATTATGTGCAATGATCTTATTATCAAAAATTTTAATTAAAAATTTAACTTAAAGAGAATATCATTAGTTCATTATCCATATCAATATGACTACAAACTCTTAAATATAAACATATCGAAGTTAAAATATTACTTATGAAAATAAGCGTTTCTTAAAATAATAAATAAAATAGAAAGACATATTCATTTTCATCTAATATTTATTTCAAGAGAAAAGAACATAATTAAAATGCTTGTTTTGAGATGGAGGGTTTTGAGTCTAGTTAGAGTTGTTTTAACTGTGAATAAAGAATTAATTCATTTTATAAAAAGGGTGAGAAAGAAAAGAAAAGAAAATGTCATCTTTAATCTGTTCGTCAACCCCACCAAATTTATAAATATTTTCAACGATGCTTCGCTGTTCAACTTTAGGCGCTTCCTTGAGTTCCTTCCAATAATTCGAAACCTTTCAAAAAGAAAAAGGAGAAAGTAAAAAACAAAATTAAATTTGATGTTAAAAAAAAAAAACTCCACATAAATTAATAAAAGAAACAGCTCCTTCAAATTCATAACAACATTCCTCTACCGAGTATTTCATATCAAAATTGAGAAATTACATCATCATCAAAATAAAAAGATGTTTAATTAGTAAGTATACTTAATTAATTCAAAGCAAAATTGATAATACAAAATTCCCTCTCACCATCTATAACATGTTCTTTTTATATAATAATCCGCGATATATAATTAAATACTAACGATAAATATTAAGACTCCATAAAGTGTTAAGAAAAAGGAGGATTAAAGATAAAAATATTAATCCTGAAAACCAGTTTTCTCCCAAATAGCATTTCTAACCCTACTCAGATCCCTTCCTTTCAAAGTTCGTCCTATTCCTTCATGTACCGAGAAAGACGCCGCTATTCTCGTTCTCGCCATTTGTCTCGCCAAAAACTCGTGCGGCGGAATCCGGTGACTACCGTACTCAAATCCACCGTCCTCGTCTTCAATATCATCACCATCATCATCATCATCTCTCCTTCTATTCTGAGAGTAATCCTGTTTCAGTATCTTTGACCAGTCCGGGACGTTGACCGGCAACGACGACGCCGTTCCGCCTATCTCTGACCGCTTCACCGCCACTGGCGATGACGATTTCTTCGAGATCCTTGAACTCGTTACGGTTTTACGAAGCTCCGGCGAGGCGGTTACGTTCCAGACGTCTGATTCGTCGAGCTCGAACACGGAATCGGTTCCGTTATGGCTGTTCATTTCGCCGGAGATGTAGCGGTAGTTTGATCTCGGATAGTAGTTTTTTGATGTCGCCATTGAAACCGATCGGAACGGAACGGAGCTCTGTAAATATATGTTTAAGCACAGTGTGTGTTTTTAGCGTGTGTGTGTGTTTGGAGGTTTTTGGAATGAGTTTTAGTTTGCTTTTATAAATGGTTCATGTGGATAAGGTTCTTTTCTCATTTTGTTAAAAGTATTTTTTTTCCTTTTAATTTATTATTATTTATTGACGATTTATGATTCTTAATAGGTGGTTGGTTATAAAATATGATGTGTTTTGTTTTGTTTTCTATATATGAAAGGAAAAAAATTTGATGGGCTTGTACGATAGTAAATAAATAAATAATGGCCCTTTGGAAAAATGGGAACTCATGAGAGTTATAAATAATATTCGCTGGAACAGCCTTGATTGATGGCTTCGAGGCATCTCCACCGTTTACCCAAACTACTTTTACCTGGATCACTACACGTATATTGCAGTTCAACTTATTTTTAACACTTTACACCAGGGTAATATTGTGATTCCTAAATTTGCTAGACGAAAAGTAAATTCTCTGGATGGTTTTTAAAAAGGTCTAATTACTTGGAAAGTCATCCAACTTGTCACAAATACTTTTTCCGGGGTCCCAACAAAAAAAAGTTTTAATGTAGGGAGAAAACCCGGCTAAAAAATGTATAAAGGGGTTTTACCGGATAACATTACTTTTTACCCGGTTAAGTGCCAAATCACCCTCCACGTCTCTTAATATCACGTGCCAAAGTATTATGATTTATGCAATATATATCTATATATTAAAAAAACCCACCATTATTTTCTCTCTCTCTCTCTCTCTCGACCCCCATTCCCCTCTTTCCAAAACCCTAAAAAATCAAAGATGTCTTCTGCTTCAATTCATCCAAGAAGGAACAATCGAAGCAACGTATTGCGTGACGGTGAGGTTTTATGTTATTGTGGTTATCGTATAAATCCACGCACCTCCTGGACAAGAAAGAACCCTGGAAGGAGATTCCTCTCATGTCCAATTGTTGTAAGTATTCAAAATCTTCAAAACATTTGTATTTGTTGTACGTTTTTAGTATTTGATGTGTATTCTGTCATCAGGATGACAGAAGGAAATGCCAGTTGTATCAATTTTTGGATGAAGAACTCCCCACCCAATACTACAAAGATCTCGTATTTCAACTTCACACTGAGTTAAAAAGTCTGAAAGAAGAAAGCGAAATCGAAACTGATTTGTTTGAAGAAGGAATCACTCTCAAGGCAGATTTGAAAGTTGCAAATGCGAAATTGCAAGTCTATGAAAGGGTGTTTATATGGATGTTAGGTGTTCTAGTTGGGTTGTGTTTGGTAATCGGTGTGTTGGTCATGCATTCATACTAGTTGGTGTTCTAATTGGGTTTATATGGATGTTAGGTGTTCTAGTTGGGTTGTGTTTGTCAATGTATTTGTTGTACTCTTGAAGTGGTATGTGCAATGAAATGATTTTCATTTACTTGTATTTTGTCATCATGAGACATTTTATAAGCATAATATTTTGTCATCTGTATATCATATTCAGTACACAAAACCACACAGAATGAAAGCATGCAAGAATTAATGCCCAAATGATAATTCCATTTTCACTCCAAAAAAATGGGCAGAATTGGGTACATGATTTGTTCCAAAGTACACAACCTACAAAGTGACATAACTAGTTCCAAATCATCCAAAAGACATACAAATTGACATAAGTAGTTCCAAATCATCCAAAAGACGTACAAACTTACTTAAGTAGTTCCAAATGACCTAAAAGACATGAAATTACTAACTTGTTCCAAATGACCAAAAGACATACAAATTGACATAAGTAGTTCCAAATCATCCAAAAGACATACAAATTGACATAAGTAGTTCCAACTCTCCTGGACCTTCAACAGACATTGCTAGCTTTCTTTTCATAATCCTCTCACTTGGAGGCCTCTTGTTCACCAACCTAGGACTCTTTCTTTGTGATTCTTGACTCCTCATGGGATTTTTCCTTTTTGGTGTTGATTGTTTCTGCTGTTGGGTCTCTGCTTGTTTCCCTTTAGCAACCTCTGCTTGTTTCTGCTTCAAATTTTCTATCGCACTTGGTGGTGTAACACCAGGTGGCCAAATAGGAACTGGCACTCCATCTCCACCACCAATAAAGGTCTCTCCAGTCTTAGGATCTGTACATAATCCAGCACCCCACCAATTTGGTTGTCTTCTTAGACCTATGTAAGCATTACAGATAGTTAATGACTTTAGCAATATAAAGTTCATGTTTGACAAATTGCTAAATGGTAAGTACCTTTGACCCACAAGATATTGCTAAATCCAGTGCTTGATACACCTAGAGCAACACCTGTTTTGGTTGCTGCAGTACATGATCCTATAACAAAGTTACCTTGACTAGCACTTGGTTCAGACATCTTCTTTTTGGGACTTAGTACCTTATCCACATATATTTGACTTTTGGTCCAAATTCTTCCTGAAGGAGGGATTGCAGTTTGGTTTTGACTTGAAAAACCACCTTGTCTCTGACTGCCTTGACTCACATGGTCACTGGCTTGACTCACATTGCCTTGTCTCTGACTGCCTTGACTCACATGGTCACTGGCTTGACTCACATTGCCTTGTCTCTGACTGCCTTGACTCACATGGTCACTGGCTTCACGCACATTGCCTTGTCTCTGACTGGCTTGACTCACATGGTCACTGGCTTCACCCACATTGCCTTGTCTCTGACTGGCTTGACTCACATGGTCACTGGCTTGACCCACATTGTCACTGGCTTGACCACATTGCCTTGTCTCTGACTGCCTTGACCCACATTTTCACTGCCTTGACCCACATTCTTCTTTGGTGGTCTACCCATCTTTGCATAAACCTTTTCTTTTGGTTTCTCCACTGGTTCATTTGTACAACCCTTCTTGTTATGACCAGTTTGCAAACATCTCTGACAAGTCATCTTGACTCCATGTTTAGTTACATACCTCCTACTTCCATTGGTTGTTACATGGCTCTCATGAGCTGCCCTAATTCGCTTCTTCTTTGGCCTTCCTAGCATGACCCTTAGTTTGGGTGGTAGAGGTTTGTTACCCATGTTCTCTTCCCAAGTTGTCATGCCACCAACTGCATTCATGTGAAACTCATAAGTTTGGGTGTACAATGTTTTTCTGAACCAATTAGGGACATAGTCTTCCACATTCTTTGACATCTTGAATATCACAGATACTGCATGAGGACATGGTAAGCCAGTAAGCTCCCACATTCTGCAGCTGCATGTTCTTCTTGCTTCATTTACTTTGAAACCTTCATTTCCCTGTCTGACTTCCCATTCATCCAACCCACAGTGGAAAGGCTTCCAAAACCTTCAGTCAAGGCATCACATAAGGGTACAAAAAAAAAACTAATCACATAATAAATAAATGATATTAATATACCTTTGTTGATCCTTGCACCAGTCAAGTCTTTTGATTATTGATGGACATATCTCAGTCTGCCACCTTGCAGCCAATCTCCTAAGTGTATTCATCCTCTCCAAAACAATGGTTCTAATAGCTTCCAACATTGTAATTATTGGCTTGTTTCTTACCAATACAATTACATAGTTAAAGCATTCAGAAAAACCATTTTCTACATTTTCACAACCCCTGTTCAGTTCAAAAAAAGCTCTTGACCAAGTTTTGGGGTTCTTGTTGATCAAATACTGGGTTGCATTGGGGTTAGCATCTTTAATTTGTTTCATGACTCTTTCAAAAAGTTGAGGATATGATGCTTTAGAAGCAGCCCAAAACAATCCTTGCAAATAAGCACCAGTAAAATGTTTCCTAAAACCTTCATATATATGTCTTGCACACTGTCTATGTTCAGACATAGGCAAGACATCCTTAACTGCTTCAATTAAGCCCTAGTGAAGAATAAATTTACAGTGTGTAAAGACATAAACCAAATGACAGTGTGTAAAGACATAAACCAAATAGGAAAAAGATACTTACTTTATGTTGGTCAGATATGAGGGTAATACCAGTTCCTTCTCCAAGGTCAAGATCATCAGCCAATAACTCCAAAAACCATTTCCAGTTTTCTTTATTCTCAACAGTGACAACTGCCCAAGCTATGGGATAGATGTGGTTGTTACCATCCCTCCCTATGGCACTCAAAAGCTCACTTTGGTTAGGCTTTTTCAAAAAACAACCATCAAGGGCAATTACTCTTCTACAGCCATACTTCCAACCTCTCTTCAGTGCATCAAAACATACATACATCTTGTCAAAGTAAACCTTTTCATTTGGATCCCTTGTAACTCCTATCTTAACAGTTGATCCAGGATTAGACTTCAGTAACTCACCTGCATATGATCTAAGCATTCCATAGTGTTCCTCTAGTGACTTTTCATACTCATTTAGTGCATACAGTTTTGCATTCCTACACTGAATTGAGGTCACTTGGCACTTGTACTTTTTCATCACCATGTCAGCTATGGTAACTAACTTGATTTCAGGGTTTGCCCTTATCCTATCACCAAACCTCTTCCCTATCCACTTATAATTAACCAATGACCCAAACCTGAAACTTCTCACACAAGTGTGTACATCATTTAATGACACAATCAGAAATGAATCCTCACCATCCATTTTTTTTGCATAGCATCTCCAAGGACACTTTGGTTCCTCACCTCTTTCTACTGTAGGATACCTCTTTTGTTTCCTTAGTTTCCCCTCTTCAGGCTTCTTCAGTGATGGAGGCCTCTGCCCACACCTTGCCACACACTTCTTTTGGGTTGATTTTTCAAACCAAATAGAGAAACCATTTGCAAGAGCAAAATATGTCATCATTTCCCTAAATTGGTGATGGTCAATATACCTTTCACCAACAATGGGTTGTTTCTTCCTCCAGTGAATACTAGCTTGATGGACTGGCCATTTCTCAACTTTATGTATGGCTTTAAAAGGGTCCTCATCCTCAAATTCAGTCCCTTTCAGCTTGTCTAACAACTCCTTCATAAAATCCTCATGTTCAGCCACTGCATCATTAAGGTCAGGATTGGAATGGTTAATATTAGGATTTGGATCACCTAGTTTTGGCTGCCTTTTCAGCTTAGGTTTATTCTTTTGAGCTTGTTTCATTAACCTAAACTCTCTCAACTCATCCTCCCCTTCAGACAGATATTCAACTGAGTTGGCTTCACTTTCAGTATCACTCTCAGATGGTTCATAGTCATCATCCTCACTAGAATCACCACTCTGAACTCCTGCATTATCATTTTCAGGTCCTGCATTCTCATTTTCAACTCCTACATTATCATTTTCAGGTCCTGCATTCTCATTTTCAACTCCTACACTATCATTTTGAACTCCTACATTCTCATTTTCAACTCCTACGTTATCATTTTCAGGTCCTGCATTCTCATTTTCAACTCCTACATTATCATTTTCAACTCCTACACTATCATTTTGAACTCCTACATTATCATTTTCAACTCCTACATTATCATTTTCAACTCCTACACTATCATTTTCAACTCCTACATTATCATTTTCAACTCCTACACTATCATTTTGAACTCCAGCTTGACTTTGAACACCTAGGCTAGCAGCAGGCTGACTTTGGCTTATAAGGTAGTCAGCCACATCAAATGCATCTTCTACATCACCATCATTAGGTTTAGAGGGTAACACCAGAAATTCAGAAAGGTCATCCATAAAATGGTCCAAATAGATATGCAGTTTACCATAACTATA
>CM067167.1:87036532-87051354 GCA_034093135.1 Erigeron breviscapus
GTGTATAAGTAATACCTGAGGGCGTCAAACCAGGAATGATCTCTTCAAAAATAGGAGAGGATTCAAACTCATTTATGTCATTATTCGACCCCTGCTGTCTGAAATAAGCATTCCATATCCATAAATCGGATGAGGCAACAGCCTGAAGTATCATTGACGGATGTCCAATATCACCACGTGTGTGAGTACCTCGCCATGCATTGGGGCACATCTCCCACGCCCAATGCATGCAATCTATACTACCTAACATGCCGGGGAAACCATGAACATGTTCATGGACATCGTATATACGTTGAATATCAGTCCAAGTCGGTCTTCGTAGATATGTAGGTCCATACAAGTTAATTATACCTATATAAATATATAAACTATATAAATGTACAAAGTATATAAACGTAATATATAAACTATATAAATGTACAATATATAAACGTAATATATAAACTATATATAAATGTACAATATATAAACAATATATAAATTATATAAATGTACAAGCATCTCGCATCGCTAGATTAACGACGTACAAGCGTGACACGCCTCTGAAATCTTGGTCGCGGTTCCCGTTCGCCCTCTCTAACCGCGGCTCGCATTGCTAGATTAACGGTCATAGCAACCGCACACTCGACGGCATCATCATAATCGTCGGATCCATAAGACACTTCGCTTGATGATGACGAAGATGACGAAAAAACTAAATTTTCCATATAGTATGTGTGTATATATGTGTGTTTGTATGTGTTTTTTTTGAATGAAAATGACGATTTATGTGTGTGTATATATATATATAGGATTTATGAATTAAAAAAATATATATATATATATATATAGAGAAAATAGCCGTTCAATAGTATATATATATATATATATATATATATATATATATATATATATATATATATATATATATATATATATATATATATATATATATATATATATATATATATATATATATATATATATATATATATATATATATATATATATATATATATATATATATATATATATATATATATATATATATATATATATATATATATATATATATATATATATATATATATATATATATATATATATATATATATATATATATATATATATATATATATATATATATATATATATATATATATATATATATATATATATATATATATATATATATATATATATATATATATATATATATATATATATATATATATATATATATATATATATATATATATATATATATATATATATATATATATATATATATATATATATATATATATATATATATATATATATATATATATATATATATATATATATATATATATATATATATATATATATATATATATATATATATATATATATATATATATATATATATATATATATATATATATATATATATATATATATATATATATATATATATATATATATATATATATATATATATATATATATATATATATATATATATATATATATATATATATATATATATATATATATATATATATATATATATATATATATATATATATATATATATATATATATATATATATATATATATATATATATATATATATATATATATATATATATATATATATATATATATATATATATATATATATATATATATATATATATATATATATATATATATATATATATATATATATATATATATATATATATATATATATATATATATATATATATATATATATATATATATATATATATATATATATATATATATATATATATATATATATATATATATATATATATATATATATATATATATATATATATATATATATATATATATATATATATATATATATATATATATATATATATATATATATATATATATATATATATATATATATATATATATATATATATATATATATATATATATATATATATATATATAT
Organism: Erigeron breviscapus; assembly: GCA_034093135.1. Lineage (NCBI taxonomy): Eukaryota > Viridiplantae > Streptophyta > Magnoliopsida > Asterales > Asteraceae > Erigeron > Erigeron breviscapus. The sequence goes on from CM067167.1 coordinate 87,038,491, forward strand.
ATATATATATATATATATATATATATATATATATATATATATATATATATATATATATATATATATATATATATATATATATATATATATATATATATATATATATATATATATATATATATATATATATATATATATATATATATATATATATATATATATATATATATATATATATATATATATATATATATATATATATATATATATATATATATATATATATATATATATATATATATATATATATATATATATATATATATATATATATATATATATATATATATATATATATATATATATATATATATATATATATATATATATATATATATATATATATATATATATATATATATATATATATATATATATATATATATATATATATATATATATATATATATATATATATATATATATATATATATATATATATATATATATATATATATATATATATATATATATATATATATATATATATATATATATATATATATATATATATATATATATATATATATATATATATATATATATATATATATATATATATATATATATATATATATATATATATATATATATATATATATATATATATATATATATATATATATATATATATATATATATATATATATATATATATATATATATATATATATATATATATATATATATATATATATATATATATATATATATATATATATATATATATATATATATATATATATATATATATATATATATATATATATATATATATATATATATATATATATATATATATATATATATATATATATATATATATATATATATATATATATATATATATATATATATATATATATATATATATATATATATATATATATATATATATATATATATATATATATATATATATATATATATATATATATATATATATATATATATATATATATATATATATATATATATATATATATATATATAGATTGTAAAAAGATAAAAAAACTCATGCCAATAATGACAAAGAAGACATCAGAAAGACCCTTACTCACAGAAGTCGAGCCAACGTTTTTTACTATGTTATCGTTTAAGTATCAAAATCAAACAAAGTTGACTCGTTTAATGTTAAGTCTTAATTTCATCCTTGATAATATTGCAAAATCTTACCATATGTTCAATCAAAAGACTCGCGCAATCTAAATGATAAATTTCTACTTATACTGTGTTTTTTTTTTTAACATTATGTTATTTTTCCGGTCAAACTTTAGTCCATATGGTAGAAAATGAACGGCTGCACTAGTTATATATTTTAACTTAGGTGTTTGTTAGAGGGTACCCAATGCCCAGGACTCATCCACCAAAGACTAGTCCCTGTCAGCGCCACATCAGCAAAAAACACTCCAAGGACTAATCCCCCCAAAATACACCCAATGCACTCATCCCTCAAGGACTAGTCTTGGACCCACCAATTATTTAATTATACCCTTTTATCCAAACTTTACACTTTTAACCCTTCAAAATTAATAACAAACTAAAACATACACAAATAAGAAACACTTCATTAAAAATAAAAACATTACAATACTTATTAAAAATAAAGAAAACACACATTAAAAAAAAAAACATTACAATAGTTTATTTTAAAAAAACACACATTAAGCCGGGAGGCGCCATATATGCTCCGTAAGATCATGACGAAGAGCATGATGCACAGTGCGATCTCGAAGCTCCTTGCCGGTTCGTTGGTGAACTGCCATCCTTTCCTGGAACGTACGCTCAGGTAAGACGATTGGATCATTATCGTCTCCATCCTCGAGTGAGCTTATGGCGTACCCCGCGTCTTCAACCTTCATGTTATGCAATATAACACACGCGTACATTGTTCGAGTTATTCGATTCACGCTTTTTGATCTTGCTGGTTGGCTTAGAATGTGCCATGAATTTTGAAGTCCTCCAAAGGCACGCTCGACATCTTTCCGAGCACTTTCTTGATACTTTTTAAATTTCTTCCGCTTCTCATCTTGAGGGCATGAATACGACTTTACAAAAGTCGACCATTCGGGATAAATGCCGTCGGCGAGATAGTAACCTTTTTTGTAGTGGGTGCCATTAACAGTGAACGAGCTATCAGGCGCACGATCTTCTATGATTTCCTAAATAAGGGCGACTGGTTGAGAACATTTATATCGTTGTTCGAACCAGCTGTGCCGAAAAAGGCATGCCAAATCCACCTATCGTACGAAGCTACCGCTTCAAGCATGATGGTTGGATGACCGTGATCACCACGCGTAAATTGACCTTGCCATGCCTTGGGACAGTTCTTCCAAGGCCAGTGCATGCAATCAACGCTTCCAAGCATGCCTGGGAAACCATGAAGCTCCTCATGTCGAGCATACAAGCGTTGTATGTCCTCCGGTGTTGGTCTGCGCAAGTATTCATCCCTGTAAAGTTCAAACACACACTTACAGTAATAGTCTAGATAACATCTTGCTGTTTCTTCACCCATCTGTAGATACTCGTCAAGCGAGTCGGGATTGTAGCCATACGCCAACTGACGTATGGCGCATACACACTTTTGGATTGCACTGAAACCAACCTTTCCTCGACCATCAACCTGCTTGTCTTGCATTCTTTGAAAATGCAAAGGCACAGGACCTGGATGTCGAGATGGGTATGATATTATGTCGTTCACAATGCGCATGAACATAGGTCTCGACATACGGAAGCGTCGCCTAAAGTTCTTCAACGAATACGTTGGGTTTTCGTTAAAATAAGCTGCCATTAGGCGCTCTTCAGCACCATATCGATCTCTCTCGACGGGCATACGGGGTATGAATGGTCTTGATGATTCACCTTGTTCAAGCAAATCAATACATTCGGCCATGATGCCCATAAACTCATCATCATCGTCTTCATTTGGAAACAAATCGGGTCTCATGTACGTTGATAAACTCGAACGAAACTGGTTGTTCATGATGATTTATGTGTATACAAAAGTGTGTTTTGGTATAATATAACTGAATATATGGAAGAGTGGTGTGAAATGGTGGTTCAATTGAAGTGTATATATAGCCATTTTGAAAAACTAACCGTTAAGGACTAAAGTTGACACTTTTTTGAACATGTTTTGAACAAAACAGCCGTTAGAGGGACTAAAGTTGCCAAATGGGGAAACTTTAATTTTGTCTCCTTCTTTGATTTAGCCGTTACAATTCAAAAAAAAAAAAAATAAAAAATAAATTAAGTAATCACTCGTCCCTGCAGGAACGAGCCAGCCGGACGAGAGCCCCGAACGAGCCAGGGACGAGTCCCACCCAACGGTGTGGACTCGTCCGAGGCAGCCGAACGAGCCCTCGAACGAGGGCATTGGGCACCCTCTTAGTTACATAAATCACTATTTGTCTATTTGAATATTAAAAGAATAATAAAAATATAAATATAAATATAAATCTACTTTTTAATTTTGGTTTACTAATACTTATGTCAGTATCACTAGTAACATTTAAATTTTATAATTGTTAAAATGCACGAAATTTACACTATATTGTCCCTTTTAGGCTTTTGGCTGTTAACTATTTCTATGATCCTTCCAAAAAAAAAAAAACTATTTCCATGTAACGTTGGTATGGTATTTCACTAGATGGTTTTATCGGACTCGTGAGTCGAGGATACCAGTACACACGTAGTTCATCGGTCCCGGTTCGACGGGTTATAAGACGAGTGACATGTGTCTAGTTAGAGATCGAGACATGTGGGTGATCAACAGTACACAAGCTAGCCTTGTGTATATATATATATATATATGGAGGGATGAAGATATATATATATATATATATATATATATATATATATATATATATATATATATATATATATATATATATATATATATATATATATATATATATATATATATATATATATATATATATATATATATATATATATATATATATATATATATATACGGTGTTCATCCTCTAACTTAGAATAGATCAAAATATCATCAATAAACACAATAACAAAATGATCTAGAAAGGGGCGGCATACCCGATTCATTAAGTCCATAAACGCGGCTGGAGCATTGGTCAACCCAAATGGCATGACCAGGAACTCATAATGACCATATCTAGTCCGGAAAGCTGTCTTTGCTACATCTTCCTTCTTTACCTTCAACTGATTATAACCGGACCGCAAATCAATCTTTGAAAAATACGAAGCACCATGTAGTTGATCAAAAAGATCATCAATTCTCGGGAGAGGATACTTGTTCTTGACCGTTCGTTTGTTCAACTCACGATAGTCAATACACATGCGCATCGATCCATCCTTCTTCTTAAAAAAGAGAACCGGAGCTCCCCAAGGCGAGGAACTAGGTTGTATGAACCCCTTGTCAAGTAACTCCTGAAGTTGCGTCATTAATTCCTTCATTTCTGTAGGAGCTAATCGGTAAGGTGCTTTAGCAACGGGTGTAGCACCGGGATTAAGATCTATCTGAAAAGTAACTTCACGATCGGGAGGAATACCGGGTAGATCATCGGGAAACACATCGGGGAAATTGGATACTACATCAACACTAGCGATTGAAGACTTCTCTTTTCTTGCATTAATGACATAAGCCAAGAAATGGCTCTTGTTTTTCCTTATATATTTAATAGCTTTCATCATACTAATAATCTTTATTCCTCCTCTCTTCTTGTCTCCATACACCGTTATCACTTTCCCCTCGGATATAGGCAATCGAATTATCTTTTGGGAACATAAAATACTAGCCTCATTTCTAGCCAACCAATCCATACCAATCACTACATCAAAACCACCTAAGGTAGTAGGCAATAGTTGGACTGGAAAAGAACGGCCTTCAATCTCAATGTCACAATCGTCATAACCCACACGTATATTATTAACCGTACCATTAGCAATTTCTACCTCTAATGAACAATCTAAGGGAGTAGTGACTCTTTCTAGCTTAGGAGCAAATAATGTGGACACAAACGCCTATTTGCACCTGAATCAAATAAAACAGAGGCAGGCTTTGAGTTAACAAGGAAAGTACCACATACCACTTCATCGTTGTTCCTTGCGTCATCAACCGTCATTTGAAGAGCTCTCACTTTTGTTGCTGTCGTGGCGGTCTTCTTTCCAACATTCTTCATCTGTGGACAATCGGCAATGAGATGACCGTTTCTTGGCACTTGTAGCAACGAGTCTTGTCCCTACATTCAGTGGCAAGATGTCCCGACTTCCCACACTTATGGCACCTTCTTGTCTTGTCGGTACAATGTCCTTCATGAATTGTCTTGCAAAATGTACACCATGAACCATTCTTCTTTTTATCCTTGTCACCACTCGAACTACCACTTCTACGGAACTTCTTATTATTATTGTTATTGGAAGACCAATTTGACCTTCTCTTAAACCCCGACTTCTTATCATCAGTCTTCTCAACTTTCTTGTCCGAAGCGAAATCATCGTCAAGCTTCTTAGACTCCTTGATAGCTTCAGTCAGAGTCTTTTGCTGCCTGCAGATATATTAAATAAAATAGTATCAAGCAAAAAATTTGATGCTAATACAAAAATACACTTACAATTACATTATTAAAAAAAATACGAGACGACAACGAATTTTTAGATACTTTTTGGGACTTGAACTGCGAGGATTGTAAAAAGATAAAAAAACTCATGCCAATAATGACAAAGAAGACATCAGAAAGACCCTTACTCACAGAAGTCGAGCCAACGTTTTTTACTATGTTATCGTTTAAGTATCAAAATCAAACAAAGTTGACTCGTTTAATGTTAAGTCTTAATTTCATCCTTGATAATATTGCAAAATCTTACCATATGTTCAATCAAAAGACTCGCGCAATCTAAATGATAAATTTCTACTTATACTGTGTTTTTTTTTTTAACATTATGTTATTTTTCCGGTCAAACTTTAGTCCATATGGTAGAAAATGAACGGCTGCACTAGTTATATATTTTAACTTAGGTGTTTGTTAGTGTACATAAATCACTATTTGTCTATTTGAATATTAAAAGAATAATAAAAATATAAATATAAATATAAATCTACTTTTTAATTTTGGTTTACTAATACTTATGTCAGTATCACTATAATATTATATTAAATAAACTTATATATAATATATATATATAATATATATATATATAATATATATATATATATAATATATATATATATAATATATATATATATAATATATATATATATAATATATATATATATATAATATAATATGTAGATATAGATTCACTATCTCTATATATATACATATATAGATATAGATTAGATATAAATCATATAATATATATATATATATAGATAATGTCAAAAAATAAAATAAAATTATATAATGTCAATATATATATATAATATATATATATATATATCAACAGTACACAAGCTAGCCTTGTGTATATATATATATATGGAGGGATGAAGAAGCCACGTGAAGTGGAGCCCATTGGATCTAGCCTGTTGTGCCTCTGACAGCTGGCCTTGTCTTCTCAAATGGGACACAACACAATTACTGTATCTCGTCATGTTAATCCAAAATATCGTATGATGAGATTTTTGATTATTTTTTAACGAGAAGGCTAACACGACCAGGGCTAAAAAGGTCAAACCCCGACCAGAGCATTAGCGGCGACGTCGCCGCTAATACCGGGGGACCCATCTAACACACAGCAGTTACTTTTGACCTTTGACTGCGTATTAGCGGCGACGTCGCCGCTAATACTCAAAACTAATTTCTTTAAAACCCAGCCGCAGAAGGCAGAAGACGATTCATACAAATATTTTCCTTTCAAAGAAAAAATCCGGCCATCATCTCTAAAAAAAAAAACCCACATATTCCGGCCATCAATCCCCTCACCCTCTGTATCAAGAATCCGGCCACCCCCACCCTCTTTTCAGGCGAAAAATCCGGCCACCCCCCTCTTTTTGCTAAAATGGCTGCCGTTCAAGGCGGAGATGGTGGCAATGACCCTCCAAATTGGGGGTGGAATCCGCAATGGGGCTGTAGGCGTAGCGCGGGTAAGTATATATAGATATATGTCAAAAAATAAAATAAATATATATATATATATATATATATCTATATATATATATTTGTTTCTTATTTTGTTTTGCAGGGATGACCTCAGGGAGAGCTGCCGCTGCTAACCAGAAAATGGAGCGGGAGTTTCAAAAGAAGGGACGTTTAGCTCTTTACCTTGACGCTGATCAAAGTAAGTGGCAGGCTATCGGCGATAACGCCAAATGGTACAAGAGCTATTTAGGTTCATATGTCGCTACCGTCCCGCATACTTACGAGTCGTGGACAGAGGTGCCCCAACCTATCAGGGACGGACTTATTCCGTGGATCCAGGTAAAAAACTTTTTATTTTACAATTTAAATACGTCATAAAAAATATGGTAGATGGTAACTATTACTACTAAATTGCAGAGACGGTTCAACTTGGACCCGTATCTACATCGCGATCCAACTGACGCGTTACGGCTCGCTGTTGAACGCATGATTCTGGCGGATGCCCTAAAGAACTACAGGGATAAAAAAACAAAATTCAAGGGGAAATGGTTCATCGGGATCGGTCGTTGTCAGTCATTATTGCAGGCGTGTCGGTGGAATGTCGGTGGGAGCATTAGAGGCGACGTCGCCGCTAATGTTCTGGTGGGGTTGACCTTTTTCTGGTCGTGTTACCCTGTGCCTTTTTTAAGTATCGCATATCGATAGGATATTACCTTGGGCAAGGGTATTTCTTTTGGTATTTTACAAAGAGAGGGTTTGTATGGTTGAATGTTGAATTGGGAATACTATGCTTTACTTGGTGACTTTTAATTTAAAATTTTTATTAAAGAATTTGTTATATTAATTTTATTCGGATATACATAAATGTGTTATATTTTGGTGATTATCTATGTTTGAATTAGCTAAATATAGTCGCAAAGTCCTAAACTTTTGCCTCAAACACCATTAAACTTGCAAAACCTTTAAATATTTTCTTGATATATATATAACACATATAAAAATTTTCTATAATTAATTTTGAAATAAAGTAGTTTTTGTCTCATGTGGAATCTATACCATCGCCTTTATTTCTTTGTGTTTGTCCTTTTCCTTTTCCTTTTTCCCTCTTTTATCTCCATGATGATATATCGCGACCCATAACTTGATAAGGGATATACCAATGGAATATGTTGCTTATTTATATTGCATTGTAAATAGGATAATAATATTTATCAAATTTATCTGAAGATAATGCTGAATTTCCTTTAGATAAATACAATAACATTATTTGTTTATCTGCAGAACAAAGAACCGTCAAATTGCGTTTAATTAATCAGTAAAGAAGCCAGCATTCAGGTTAAGAAAATGAACTACTTGATGGTTCTATTATGAAACAGATAAGAGACAACAAACGTATTTAGTTATAAATAAAGGCTAGTTGGTATAATAATATGTCCTTAATTGGTTTCTTAGATTCACATATATAAAATATTTTATCTACTTTATTAGTATTCTTTAACTTAAACAATAATGTATAACAACCTGTTTTTTTTTTCTTTCTCTCTTATCAAACAACTTGATAATATAAATACCAAATAAAACCAGAATGAATATCTGTGAAGCTATGATCTCATATGAAATGGGCTTTTTTATATTCATACGAGCATGATACCCGCGCAATGCGGCGGCGAGCCAGCGATGAAGGTGGTGTGATGGCGGCGACGAATGGTGACGGTGGTGGCGGCATCAATTGGTGTAGGTAAAGGTATATGATTTAAATGGGGTTAGTAGAGATCGATATTTTATAATACAATGGGCTAATGGTGTAATTTAATATAGAGGTTTGATGGTGATTTAATTCATTAAGGGTATTTTGGTCAATTCGCATGTCTAATATTTTATAAACTTTCAACATGAGGGTTATAATTTTTATATAGTAGTATAGATATGTAAATTTAAGAAAGAAAAAATATTATCCATCTCTTACACCGATGTGAAGTCGGTATCGGAAACAAATGCATTAGCTTATGCCTTTAGAAAACTTAGTTTTTTTAATATAAACTTTTAATATATATATGTATGTATAAACTAAATTAGTTATAAGTGAGTATCAAGATGATACATAAAACGGTTCCCGTCCATTTATTTTTCTTTAAAAAAAAATAGTTATAATGAGCAAGTGGTAACATGGGGAGAAAAGTTGATTACACAAATGAGGTTTTAGTAAGGTGGAGTTGTAGCTTGATTCCGTAAAATTATGATGCTTCTTGAGTGCCTACATAAAGATGATTTTTCGCTTAAACTTAATATTATTTTTTCCAATAAAGTTTTTTCATTTTCTATGCATCGGATCGCATTACATATTGAATAATGACACTTTGACTACCATAATCAAACTTATCTTTTAACTATCTTATAAAGTATTTGACTCTTCTATTTTCACAAAAAAGAATTTGATCTACCTAAATTACTCATCTCATTAATTCACTAATATCTCCACCTAATATAGCTATAATACTCTTAATAAAATTATTTACAACATAGATCCATCAACCTTTAAAATAATATACTTATTTTATACCAATTATTTATATTAATAACGCCGGCACCCCCGTCGTTGCTGCCACCACCACCCGTCGCCTCCATCACCATCGTACAACCGCATCGCGCGGGCATATAACTAGTATGTTTAAAAATGTAAAACGCAAAATCTTTTCATGATTATCTCCGTAGATAGTAATTAATCAAACTTTATTCATGCATCCCACTCTGAATGTGACATAAATTGACTATATGAATATATGATAAGAGACCATTTACTTGTAGTTCTTCTAGTTTAGACGATTGTGAACGAATAATCCATTTATTTAATGACAGAAACTTTTACAAACTGTGAGAGCAATTTCTTTTCAGCAAGGGAAGATGTTTAGAACAATTAGGTGTAATGCAATTAATATTTAGAGAACTCAATTAGTAGTATTTTAGGTAGCCATGGAAAAGGTTAGGAAACACAGCAGAAATTGTAACAACCCTCAATTTCCGACTAGGACAATTTACTTAGACTTATCTAGGTATCTATCCCTAGAGGTTTATTAAGAGAATTGGCCTTCTAGACATTTCGGCATGGTGATAATTGCCCTCTAGTTCAATGAATATTGTAGGTGACTAGCTATCTTAGAAATGTCATAAATAATAACTATAGACAATCTCAAATTATAAATTAGTTCTAACTGAACTTGGTGAAATATCATCAAACCAAAAACTTTAATTCGAGAAGTTAAGTTATAAAATAATTGTACAAGACTCACAAGTTGAGCTAACAATCAACAATCCTTATAAACGTCCAACAATTTAATCACTAAGTTAATGAAAATAAATATGGACATGAAAATAGAATGTCTATCTCAAAATATATTTATAAATTTATATGTACATAAAAATGCTTGAAATATTAATAAGTGTATATATATAACCAAAATAAATACAAAATTTTAACTAATGAGTTAAGTAACAAATTTAAGACACAAATATATATACATACGGCACACACATACACACATACATCTAGACACAACTAGTTAACTTACATATACAAATAAATACATAATACACTTATAAAACAAACACACATCTAAATATACATATACACCTAAATACTTATACAATTTCTATAAAATAAAAATTGGAGACTCTTCATTTTCTCCCTCTTATGCGCCCCCCCCCTTCACAACTCCCACACTCCCCATTTCAAACTTTACCATTACTTCCTTCCTTGTAACTCTCACTTTTCACACACACTTCACACACAAATTTCTCTCCTCTCAAGAAACACCTTCTCCCTCCTTTTCTTCTTCTTGATTTCGGCCCAAACAAAGCAAGTAAAACACAAGAAAAATCAATATAAACATATACTAATAATAAGGGTTTTAAGCTAGATTATGAAAGGGTTAATTCAAGAAAGGATTAAGGGTCATTCTAGGCTTAGATTAAGGGTTATTGGAGGCTTCAAGGTCACGAAATTTTCTGCCCATATTCATCCTCAAAACCGAATCCAAGAGGGTATAAATCTTCATCCTTTTTACTAGATTAATCTTGTTTTTGTACATATTAAAAGATCTTTATCAAAAATCATGTTTTTCGTTGATTTTCTTCTTGATTTAAACTCAATGAGGGCAAGGTTGATAGATCCTTATCTCACATGTTCATGCATGTAAAGATCTAGAGAAAGGATTCAATGATTCAACAAGAACAAGACCCAAGAGTTGGTAGTTGTAAGATTTGTTGTATATTTGCTAAATGGGTCTCATAAAAATGGTTTTCTATGAAATAGAACACTCTTATATTTCTGTGATTTTTCATCAAGAATGATATTTTCAAAAGTTAGATTAAAGTTTATAGCTTGATCTTGTTCAAAAGTGTTAGATCTTAACATGCATGCTTAGATTTATACTAGTTCATGTTGATTTTGAATTAGGATGTGAGAAGGATCTTTGGATGATGATTGATGATTTTGAAATTGATAATAATCTGTAATTTTGATGTTAAGAGCTACAAAATAAAGTATTAATCTTGTAAATGATAAACTCAAGTGTTAATTAAGCAAGAATGGTCATTGGTGAGTTGATAATCAAGAACATTCTGACAGAAATAATCTTCTGTCTTGGAACGGATAAACTGAGCATGTGAGGACCGTTTCAAGCAAAACTTTCAAAATAAAAGTTGTAGATAAACGAGTTAAATTTAACCACCAACTTGAATCACTCAAAAATACTGAACCAAACAAAAGATATGATTTTTCTACTAAAACTGGTCAAAACTGCATTTTTTCCTGAATATTTTATCAACTTTGACAATTTTTATCTCCTAATCCATAAGGTTCCAGGAGGCCATACTTGGTGGAAAGTAAGTCCAATGTGTCCTAAACTTAAAATAAAATCATGGAATTTTTATTAAGAGCAAAACCCAAGAACTTTTATAAAACTTTCGAGTATGCAAAACAGTGACTGTTTTGACCACTTCCATTTGTAAAAATATTTAGGGGTAGTAAACATTCTTTATAAATTAATCCAAAATTCACAAAATAAGTGGACACATATAGGTTATTGTATAAAAATCAGGAGGGTCCAAATAATTCGGTTTAACCCCAAAACAGTAGCCAACATTTCATAAAAATGTGAAGTAAAAACAGAAAATTCTGAAGTAAACCAATAACTTGTGGGATGGGCTATGCAATGAACTAAGGAGCTAATGGGCTAGCCCGGCCCAATTAGTGAACTCATAAAAAACATAAATCAGTAGGCCCACTGGGCCCAATAAACCATATAGCCCAATAACCAATATAACTCATTAAGCACATAACCCAAATAAGGTCAAGCCCAATAACTAAATTAAGCCCAAGTCACTTAAAAGCCCATAACACTTAGGCCCAATTGGTGATGGCCCATAACACCTAAGCGAATTTCATAAACCCGAATAATCATAAGACATAAGAGTATGTGAGTAAATGATAAGCGTAATCGAAGTAACACAAAAAGGATGATTAAGTAGAATGGGCATAAGTAATTACGTTAACCAAACTATAAATTGAACAAATGCTAATTCGTGCTAAAATCGGTTACACATCAAATGATGAATAAGGATAATATAACTTAATATATTTGTTAGGACCAGTTCACCTGGAACTGGCCAGTCACCAGTTTCCACTGACCAGCTCACCAGTTGCATCTGGTGACCAGTAAACTGGTGACCAAGATGATTTGTCGAGAAATATATTGAAGTCCAGTTGCACCGTACAGTCAACGCAACTGAAGACTTCCTCCAG
>CM067167.1:87052354-87089142 GCA_034093135.1 Erigeron breviscapus
CTCATCCCCCCAATCTGCCTTATCCTTTACTATGGATTTAACTGTGGCAGGAATGGTTGGATGACCTTCCCTAACCACAGCTTCAACCACTACAGTCTGTGTAGGAACATAAGGACCATCCTGAAGGATGTCAGGCATATTATTATCGATGGATTCAAGGAACAAAGACATTCGACCTTTCCACCCACTGAAATCATCTTTGTCAAACATGGGTGGTCTGGTTGAAGAACCATTATCAATAAAAGATGACATAAAGCTTTACTATAATGAAAATATGCAAGGATCAAGTCAAGTTAATTCTCAACCACCGCTCTGATACCAATTGATACGTCCCACGGTGTATCAATATACCAAAGTATATTGTACACAGGATAGTTGTAGAGGGGGGTGAATACAACTTTTCTCGAACTTTACAAACTTTTAAGCAACGTTTTAAGACTCAAAATACTTAATGCATGTAAAGAACAAGAATCATTAAAACAGTAAAGCAGTAGAAAATAAAAGCATTCTTGAACACAGATTGCGGTTTTCAAATGTAACTCTTTATTAAGAAATAATCTATACAAAGAATTACAGGGTTGTTGCGGAATAAAGATAGCCTACAAATATCTAAACAACCCTATGAAATGACAAACAACAATCAATAAGTTTCAGCTCAAGAGAGTCAGCCCAAGCTGATCTCGTACAGACTAAGCTGTGTATAAGAGCAGAGAAACTTTGTGTGAAGAATGATTCTCAGGAAAAATGCCACACATATGCATACAAGGAGTGTTGCTTTTATAGGCGAAAGCTCCTCGTCACTTGGTGTCCAAATCAACCACGTAGTCTTCTTGTATTGGACGATCAGAAGAATAAACAATCGTGCCTTCATCGTACTTGTGGTCCCCCACGTACAGCTGCACATTCTTCATCGTCCAATAAGAGTGTGAACATGCATATGTAAACAACCACCAACCTGGATACTAGGAATATTCCTAGTCACGTCATAGTCCTTATCTTCAATCCAGGTTGTTATCTTCACTTTGATTGTTGACACAGATTGGGCGGTTTGTCACGGCACCAATCTGCCTAAGTGTTTCCAAGCTGACTGCTAGTTCCAATCTGTCTTCCACTAACAGTTTAGTCCTCTATCTTCAATCCTCCTCTTCGACTTGGATTGAATGCTTTAATGTTGTTGATGCAGCTTGAATAACACTTGCTTCCATATAGTATTACAATTATGAACATGAAGTGTGATCTGGGTCAGTTACATATCGCAAGCTGTGTCAGCTTAGTCTGACCCAGATCAGATTACAAGAACCAAAAGATTACTAAGTGTTTATAGGTCAGATTTGTCATCATTAAATTTACAACAAACATTGGGACTCAACAAGAATGATGAGGAGGTTAAGGATAAGGTTGTCTCAGGTTTGGATGAGGACTCAAAGATTTTGAATGAATTGAAAACTGGTCAAGACCAAGTTGTTGCAAATGTCTTGACCCAGTCCAAGGAGACGAACCATTTATGGAGGTCCTTCAGGATGATGTGTGGCATTTTCAAAGAGTGTAAGGACTTGCAGTCATGGCAGCCTCTTGACCGGTTGCCATCTCACCCCTCTGAATGGGAAGCAATTAGGGCAGGTCTAGATGCTGCCAAGGGGGAAAGAAGTTCAGTCCTTACACCACCAGTTGCACCTGGAAGGACTCCATCTGGATCTGGAAGAGAATTGGTTGTGGCTACCAGTACTGAAGCTGGTGAGCAGAGTGATAGGGGGAATGTTGGTTTGGATAAAGGTAAAGGTTTGGCTGTTGATGCATCTGCCCAGCCGGCCACTGAAGAAATGTTAGAAACTGGAAATACTGACATACTTCCTCCAGTTTCAGATAGTGATAGCAGAAGACTGACCAGACTTGGAAATGACATTAAAGAAAAGAAGAAAATGAAACAAAGAAACCAAGTGGAAGCCAGGGCACATCTTGCTCAAATCAACTTGCTTGATATGAGTGATGCCAATCTGTTGGGTATCACTAAGGAGGAGTATCTTAGAGTTAAAAATGATCCCAGGATAGTTGACCAGTTGAATGAAATGCTAGATGTAGAACTGGATAAACACTATGCTGAGGATGAGGCAGAATTTGATGCCAGAAGTTTAAACATTTCAGTGGAGAAGGCTAAAGAAATGAGGGCCAGTGGGATTATGAAGAGAATTGCAAATGTCAAAAAGGTTGTGAAGGATGTTTTGAATCCACCAAGGAGAAGGATTCCACAACCAAGAAGACCACTGACAAAAGATGCAAGGGATGCTGACCTTAGCACATTCGTTGAACCAACTGGCGAAGTTTCAAATGAAGACATTAAGTCCGCTGTACTGGCTGCTGGTGCTGGGAGTATAAAAATCACAAATGAATCTGAAGCTAGAAATTACTACTCCCAGATCATGTCAACCAGAAGACATGGTGGTACTATTAGTAGTGTCAATGTTACATCAAGCCAGGCACCAAGGTTTTTCAAATCGAAGTTAAGTATACTGGTGGGCCACTGGTTAGAACTGATGATCCTGGTGCCATGCAATATGGGTTCAGCGAATGGGTGGAGATGGTGAATGTGTTGGATGCTAAGGCACAAAAGAATAGGTTCGAGAAAGCATGGGTAAACTTTCTAAGGGGAAAGATTCAACATAAAGAAAATCTTGAGCAAAAGTTGAATATTGACCCTGAAGATACTCAGCCTATCTCTTCAGTTGCCAAAAGAAGAAGAACTGGCGAAGGGCCATCTCATTAAGTTCTTTCTTCAGTTTATCTACTTGTAATTTGTATTTACATTCTGTAACTTGTATAAATTTCATTCCCTTGTATAAATGAAGTTACCAGTTTGTAACCACAAGGTAGATAAAAGATTAAAATCTAACAAACCTAAAAGAAAAACCTAAGGCATTTATTGATCTATAAAAATGCCTTAGATAACTTAAATAGATTTAAATCGAACAAGTCTCTCCAGTTCACACTTGTACAGATACAAGAACTAGAAAGACTTAGACTATATTTCTAGACAAATAGGGGGAATTTGTTAGGACCAGTTCACCTGGAACTGGCCAGTCACCAGTTCACACTGACCAGTCACCAGTTGTATCTGGTGACCCAGTAAAACTGGTGACCAAGATGATTTGTCGAGAAATATATTGAAGTCCAGTTGCACCGTACAGTCAACGCAACTGAAGACTTCCTCCAGTTGAGAACTGACCAAGTTGAAGAAGCATTCAAGTTGAAGTCGAAGACAACAAATGGAAGATAGAGAATGGCAATGGCAGCGAAGCCCAGTTGGCATTCTAGTCAGTTACAAACTGGAGACCATCAGTGAAAAGCCCTTACAAAGCTTTACACTGATTACGAGGAATTGACTTATATGCTTTATGTACCTTTACCCGGATAATAAGCCTTATCTTATTATTTAAGTATTAAAAGGTACATAAAGGTGGTTATGAAAAGTCACTTTAACATGCGACTTTACACTGCTTTTTAAGGAATTAAATGCTATTCCTTAAATGCTCCCAACCACATTTGTACGGCTAAAGTTAACATCCCAATGTTAACCTTGCCTATAAATACAAGTCATTGCACAACCAAGAATATTACTTCTTCGAATAAACTTCGATAGAATTCACACTTTGCAAACCTGCAATATTCTTGGTGAACTTGTGCAATCTTCTCTCAATCGCTAAAAGGAACATTTCACAACTTTAAGTGTTTCGATTGTCTTGAGAAATTCCGAGTATAGATCAATTGTATTTCATAGGTTGTTAGGATATTTACATTCGTGTATTATCTTGGTTCCGCATCAACCTTGTAATTTGTTTAATATCAATAAATAAATTACACATTGAAAAATACATATTGTCTCATCAAGTTATCTTACAAGTCATTTGTATTATTGCATTGTTCTTTACTTATTGTCTTTAATATAAGTAATCTATCTAGAACTTGGTATATACACACTGCAACTGGTCGTCTCCAGTTCAGTGCATATATTGCAAAGTAACTCCACCATCGATATAGAGGTGTCTTCAGTAGTACCATCTAACGAGTTGGGACTTACAACATTCTCATATGATAACCTAAGATGCCAAACGAAACCACAAATGAAGGCAAGTTACCGAAATTCTAACAACTTATAACTACGTATATAATGAAAGTAACCTTTTACACCATCAATCTTTACAACCAGAACGATGCGAATATTAGCTATACACTTGGATCCCACAATTGATAGCAACATAATGAAAGTGGCATTTCTAAGTAATGGCTTAAGATAGGAACTTATGTATATTAGTCCTCTCGTAGGGATAGTCATGGCTTGAAATATGATTGAAGAACATGACGGATACATGATCAAGGAAGATAGAGAATGGCAATGGCAGCGAAGCCCAGTTGGCATTCTAGTCAGTTACAAACTGGAGACCATCAGTGAAAAACCCTTACAAAGCTTTACACTGATTACGAGGAATTGACTTGTATACTTTATGTACCTTTACCCGGATAATAAGCCTTATCTTATTATTTAAGTATTAAAAGGTACATAAAGGTGGTTATGAAAAGTCACTTTAACATGCGACTTTACACTGCTTTTTAAGGAATTAAATGCTATTCCTTAAATGCTCCCAACCACATTTGTACGGCTAAAGTTAACATCCCAATGTTAACCTTGCCTATAAATACAAGTCATTGCACAACCAAGAATATTACTTCTTCGAATAAACTTCGATAGAATTCACACTTTGCAAACCTGCAATATTCTTGGTGAACTTGTGCAATCTTCTCTCAATCGCTAAAAGGAACATTTCACAACTTTAAGTGTTTCGATTGTCTTGAGAAATTCCGAGTATAGATCAATTGTATTTCATAGGTTGTTAGGATATTTACATTCGTGTATTATCTTGGTTCCGCATCAACCTTGTAATTTGTTTAATATCAATAAATAAATTACACATTGAAAAATACATATTGTCTCATCAAGTTATCTTACAAGTCATTTGTATTATTGCATTGTTCTTTACTTATTGTCTTTAATATAAGTAATCTATCTAGAACTTGGTATATACACACTGCAACTGGTCGTCTCCAGTTCAGTGCATATATTGCAAAGTAACTCCACCATCGATATAGAGGTGTCTTCAGTAGTACCATCTAACGAGTTGGGACTTACAACATTCTCATATGATAACCTAAGATGCCAAACGAAACCACAAATGAAGGCAAGTTATCGAAATTCTAACAACTTATAACTACGTATATAATGAAAGTAACCTTTTACACCATCAATCTTTACAACCAGAACGATGCGAATATTAGCTATACACTTGGATCCCACAATTGATAGCAACATAATGAAAGTGGCATTTCTAAGTAATGGCTTAAGATAGGAACTTATGTATATTAGTCCTCTCGTAGGGATAGTCATGGCTTGAAATATGATTGAAGAACATGACGGATACATGATCAAGGAAGAAATAGATGGGAAGTACCCATTTTGGATATGTGGATATAATGTGTGGCATATCAAGGTGAGTCATAGCCCCCTTTCAAACTCTTTATGTGTTTTACTTTCGGGGTGAAAAGCATGATAAATAAAATTGCTTTATATATATGAATGATTCTTGAAAGTATGATTATGAAATGGGATATATTGTATGTTCAATGTGTTATAAGTTATATGATGAGCTTGAGTTCTGTCAAACTGTATCACTTCGGTACACTACTATTAACTCCGAAAGGGGAGGCCTGTAGTTAGAGGGTTGCGCAACTAGGAGTCGTCCACTCACCCACTAAAATAGGTAACGGTGGAATGTTGGTTGCCTTCGTGACGGCCTTCACTTCCAGTCCGACCCGAGCGGTGCTCTAATCTACTTTATATTAGGCGGTCGTCTCCATGGCACGATCCCCTTCTTTATTAATTGCACTTGATTGACATGCTATGAAATGAAATATTATGTTGGTTGGGACAGGAAATGGTCTTAGTAGTGGCTCAAGCATCTACTAATCAAATTATGCCTTTGGCTAAATATTATCGATATCATTTATGGTTGGATATTATGGATTGAACATACGGTTTGGGTATTGGACCTTATATGGAATCTTGAAAGTTGTTGAAATTGGCGATATTGAAATATTGATGACCGAATGGTTTTGGTATGATGTATGATTAATCGATTGATATATTTTTCTCTCACGATAAATGTGACAAACGAGAACTTTATAATTTACCATGGATTCTCAACTCTTTGAAATGGCGTTTTGGTATTTTGAAAACTTGATGGTTTGATATGGGAATTTTTGTCGGTCATGTGGTTTGGGCGAATTGATATGAAATAATATATTTTTCTAAGTTTGTTTTGAAATGGATATGTAACGAGATTTACTTAAAAACCTATGCACTCACCAACTACGTTTTCGTAGTTGACACTTTTTCTTCATGCTTTTCAGGAATTAGCATAAGCTTTGAGGAATTATATGCATCATGATTATTTGCATTGCACTTTGGAGTCAAAGATCAAACCTTGTGATGGGCAATGGAATCCGCCTTGATCATTGTAGAATATCGTTCCATGTATTTGTTAATTGTCTCGTGGACTTAATATCCAAGTGCGGTGGACGCATTGTACTTGGGGATTGGTTCACATGCTTGTGCATTTGTAAAATTCTTTTATTAAATAAAGCTATGGTGAATGTTATTTATAATCCCTTGTTTTGAATACTCGACTTTCTGTACATCTCATTGTTCCGCCTTTGTTGGGGTGTTACAGAAATACTCTAATTAGACAAATACATTTGTGTCAAAACACTCGTAGGTTTTGAACAAGTTATACATGAAAATTTGTTTAAACATTCACATTAAGCTAAAGAATCCATATTATTCACTAATTAATTTAAAAGAAAATGTTTTGCAAGAACCCTTTTGGATGACTTTTCAAAATAAATGGCTAAACTTCAGTTAACAATTTAAATTATGATTTTATGCTAGCTATCTTTTAGGATTATTTTTTAAAAAGAATTAACAGCAAAATAACACATAAAAAAACATTACTTGACAAAGAAAAGAAAAACAATGCATAATTATTAAAATATTCTTAATTATATATATAACAATTGAAGTTCCCTTTACTACATGGAACTTCATTGTTTTTTAATTTTGTCACCAATCTTTTATATATTCTATTTTTGACACAAACTTTGTTTATCTATATTTTTTATTTTCTAATTTTTGCCACACTATTTTTTACCTTTTATTTTCTAGCACAAATTTATTTTCTCTTATTCACTTCACGAAACTTTTGAAGTTTTAATTTTTGACACAAACTTATTTTATCTAGATTTTTGGGTTTTACAATCACACAACTTTTACTTTTATACTTTTGATACAAACTTATTTTCTCTTCTTTAGTTTAAGTATTGTTTTCGTACTTTCGCAACAAAACATTTACTTTTTCTATTTTTGACACAAACTTAGTTTCTATTCTCTAGTTAAGGGAACTTTAGTGTTTCTGTACTTTCGCCACAAAACTTTTACATTTTTATTTTTGACACAAACTTATGTTATCTAGAATTTTGAGTTTTCCAATTTTTGCCACACAACTTTTATTTTTAATATTTTTTGTCACAAACTTATTTTCTCTTCTTTAGTTTCTAAGAATAGTAGATTCTTTGGTTCTTTAGTTTTTGCCACACAACTTTTATATCTTCTTTTTCTTTTCCCCGCATGTGGTACAACTCTATCCACATACAACTACATACTTTATCTATGAAATACAAGTTAATGAAACATAATAAGCTACTCATATGACGAATTTTCCCCAAAACCAAAAATTAAAAGATTGAAAATCAAAGAGTAAGAAATCAAAATAACAAAAGAACTATATTTTAATGTTCTACCTATATAACTATAAGTTGTAATTTTACGTATTGTTATGTTTCCCGGGACAACGCCCGGCTAAACAACTAGTTATTATTATTAGTTATATATATAAAGAAGAAGAATGCATAGACGGCTGCTTTCTGTTTGCGCTTTGTATTATGCTTCGAGCTTTCGAGTGTGGGCTGGGCTTTTTCGATGGCCATCGTAATAGTGTTTAAAGGAAAGGCAGAAAAAAGGTTTGTAGCCTTGTAGGGACTGTT
Source organism: Erigeron breviscapus (assembly GCA_034093135.1). Lineage (NCBI taxonomy): Eukaryota > Viridiplantae > Streptophyta > Magnoliopsida > Asterales > Asteraceae > Erigeron > Erigeron breviscapus. The sequence goes on from CM067167.1 coordinate 87,060,500, forward strand.
AATCCAAATAGACGATTGCTAGTTTGTGTGTTCAATTCATTAAGCTGAAAAGGTTTGTTAATTAACACCGTATTTGATTTTAGTGACCATCCAAATTTACATGCTGTCTGAATTCAATACACTCATGTGTACATCTTTGGTAATAATTTTGTACGCCTCATTAGAAAAAGACAGTCTTGTGTGCTTGAATCAAACTAGATAAATTACTCGCGCTTCGCTGCGTTTTTTGTCATGCTTAGTTTATGTTAACAATAAATTGTATATAACATTTATGTTAAATACATTTTACCGGAAATAATTTATTAACAATAAATTTTTTGTTATTGTATTTGAACATGTAATAACATTTTTTCCAATATCAATTTTTCAAAATGTATAAATTTGTGTATCATTATATTAAAAATCTCATTATCCAAAACCGATAAATATCACCAAAATAGTAACACGAATCATAAAATATCAACCACATTAAAATTACAACATTTAAAACTTTGTGATATTATTTAACAACGTGGTATTAAAAGAACCACAAAGATAATTGTAGACGAACAACATCAAACAAATCATAACATAACAACGAAAATAAAATAACAACATATAAAATTATCTACAGTTATTTAACACGTGGTATCAATTAAACATAAAATTGTGTTAGTTATAGAAATGTCACATGGTAGTGTCAAATGAATAAAAATATATAAACACAACAAAATAACACAAACATTTATAAGTATATGTTATTATTTATTAGTTTAATGTTAAAATGACCATAAGTATCACAATAATTACAATAATGCCACAGTGAATAGTACCGTACGACAATTCTTGAATACAAAACGACATGCTTGTTTTTTTTTAATTGGGCCGCCACTATGACAATTGAGGGATATAGAAATGAAGGTTGTTTCTTTCAACATTTGTTCGTTGTTGTTGAGTTATTTATTTATTTTTTATTTTTTATTTGGGGGGGGGGGGGGGGTGGGGGGGGGGGGGTTGTAAGATACAACTTATTTCAATATTTTGCAATGCAACTTGTTTGAAATCAATGTCTCAAATCGTGTCTCATTAAGGGGTATTATATGTGAATTATACACGCTAAGCTGTGTATAAGAGCAATGAAACTTGGGTAAAGTTAATTTCTTATATTGTGTCTCATTCTATGCTCCAAGGAAAGGGGTATTTGATAAGTCATAATTGGATATATATTAAATGGTCTAAAAGTGATTATATAGATTAATTTTCTATTTGAATAAGCTTACTTTGATGTATGTTTTATAAATTTCAGGTTTGAGTTAAAATGGATAAATTATGGCTTAAAATAATGTCCTAGTGAAATTACATCGTTCGAATATGGTTCGTGATACAAAGTAAAAGATTGACGGTGGACCAGACTCTAGGAGGACTTATTTATTCAATTGTTTTAGTCGAGCAAATGGGAAAACAGGAAGAACAAATTCAAATTTTGAAGACTTTTGTAATTGTGTTGCTAGATTTAATTTGGGCCGTGCCTTACACTCACCAGCCCACCACTCTCATTCTTTTATTTTGGGCAAACGAACTAGACACAAAGAAGAAAGCCCATCTCAATTTTATTTTGTGTTGTCGGCTAAAAACCCCTCACGTGGGCAACAAGGAAGAAAAAGCTATATATATAGATTTATCTTGGCTGCGTTTGGGAGAGATATCACATATTATATTCGACACAATGGATATAGTCGGCAGCAATTAATTTCGAGGGGTTTCGAACGAAAGTAAAAGTCGAACAAGAGAAGAGAGTTACGGACGAGCAACAGAAGCATATTCGACATCACCATGCAACAACGAATTTCTACATTAAACCGTGGTGACTTGAATATGACTATGTCCGGCTAAGGTTTTTGCCATCTCTCCTGATGAACATTTGTTATTTAATTTATTTGATGAACTTTACTTTCGGTCATGTAAACATTGATCTTTTGGGTTTATGATTCATATGACTGATTGAGTATTTATTCAATATTATTTGATTTGAATTTTCGTAAGACAATTTATTGTGAGTTAATGATTTGTGCCGAGTCCACCTAGTTTAGGGATTAAGACAAGTCATCTAATTAACATAGGTTGTGCCCAAAATTGTTCTTGTCAATTAATAAAATTATGTCTATGTAACTTAGAATAAATACTCGGTAAAGTTTATTAAGTAAATTATACGACTTTTGGGATTCGGGGGATGCACTTTTTATTATTGTTTACAACTTATATTTTTATCTTTGCTTTGTTTTTATTAATTTAAGTCTAGCTATTTAGTTAATTAAAATTAGTTTTCTTATTATTTTTAAAACCAATCGAAAATTGTTACAACTTGACTATAACCACAGACGCTCCTCGTGGGAACGATATCCACTTACCCTATCTGGCATAAGGTATTTAGATTTATTTTTGATCGGTACTTCGACGTCGATCAAATTTTGGCGCCGTTGCCAGGGAGCGAGTGCGCTTGTAGTTCAAGTTTTTTGTTTTATTTAGTTAGTTATTTTTCTTTAATTTTAAAACTCGAAAAAATCAAAAAAACTATAAAACCCAAAAATACAAAAAGATTTTTCCTTTTTATTTTAGTTTATTTCCAACATTTATTATTTCTTGTTTTATTTTACGCGTTTGTTTTTGTTTTTGTTGGTTTCAGTTACTTTTAGTGCATGCATACAAGAAAATCAGGTAGGACTTCACCATTGTTACATGATCCAGAGATTGAGAAGTCAACTAGAGTAATCAGAAAGGCGGCGAAAGCATCAAGTAGTGAAACTATTGAAAATTCACTAGTTGCAAAGGAGTCACAGTTTGATTCAGAGGATTTAAAAGATTCATCATCTGACGAAGACATGGGAGATCAAGAAGCACGTGGAGTGGATTCATACTATCGTCCAGGAGTATACACGGATGCATCACCAATTGCTTATCCAGCTGCTACTGCTAACAATGCCAACCGGAGGTTTGAAGCTCGACCTCAATTGATTAGCATTCTACCTACTTTTCGAGGGACTGCATCGGAGGAACCATATGAGCATCTTACAGAGTTTGTGGAGATTTGTGCTACTAATCAAGTTACTGGCTTCACCGAGGATGAGGTAAGGTTACGTCTTTTTCCTTATTTACTTAAAGATAAAGCAAAAAGATGGTTTTTGTCATTAAGAGCGGGGAGCATTAATACTTGGGCGGAAATGAAAAAACAATTTCTTGAAGAATTTTATCCAATAAGTAAGACTTATGATGTTCGAAACCAGATTAAATCTTTTAGACAATTGCCTAATGAACTTTTTCATGAAGTTTTTGAACGTTTTAAGGAATTGTTAAGGTCATGTTCTCATCATGAAGTGCCAACGTGGGAGCTTGTCAAAATTTTTTATGATGGTCTTGATTCGTCAAACAGACAACTCCTACTCGCTGCCAGTGGTGGCGTATTTTTAACTCGCACTAGTGAGGAGGAATGGACATTTTTCGAGAAACTAAGTAAGGGTTCCAAAACCCAAGCTTTAGTTGATCGACGATCACCTAGCACTGCCCCGTTACATGCTGTCTCTAATTCAGGAAATTTTGATAATAGTATTCGAGCTGATATCAATGCAATTAATAAGAGACTTGATCTTTTACTCCAAATTCTGGGAGTGGTAGTGCTAATGTTTTGCACGTACAAGATGTGTGTGCATCATGTGGAGATCCGGATCACTTTGCTAACTTATGTACGATATCGATGCCACCCATTATGGAAGAGCGGGTGAATGAAGCGCAGGGTAGGAGATATGATCCATATTCCAACACTTATAATCCGGGTTGGAGGGATCATCCAAATTTCAGATGGAATGGTGATAATGCAATGAACCTTTAGAATCTTAACCAAACAAATCAGCAGTTCAACCAACCACAAAAACCCTTTCAACCGAGGCCTCAAATTTTTTTTCAAAATCAGGCTAACTTTCAGAGGCAACCTCAACAGTATGGACAACAATACCCAAACCAACAACGCCCATATCAAAACCAAGGTCAAGGGTCATTTCAGGGACAAAATCTAAACCAAACCGATAACCGATTTTCTAGCTTGGAATTGAATTTGGATCTGTACATTGAGGAGATGAGAAATTCAAACCAAAGCAGTAAACAACAAATTGAGGCAAATTCCAAATTTATTGCTGCTTTAGAAAGACAAATGGGTCAACTTGCTGAGCAATTGGGAAGAAGAGAAGATGGGAGGCTTCCAAGCTACACAGATTTAAACCCAACACACAACCCTCAAGGTCAGGGACATGTAAACATGATAAACTCACTTCAGAATGGTAAAGTGTATGACAATAAAGTTCAGATCCCAGACATGCCTACAAACAAGTATGAGCAAGGTAAGTTTTCTCTTTCTAGTAATGATGATGATGATTTGGATAATGATGACGGGTTTCAATTTAAACATGGGGAGGGTAATGAAAATAATGAAACTTTTGTGAAACCTTCCACTCAGCCCAAAGTTGGGGAGGAAGATGTGGATGTTAACACTACATCGTTCCCCACAGTTTTAAAGCCACCGGTCTCCTCTCCCTATGGGAAGAAAGGACCAAAATATGATGACATGTGGGAAATTTTCAAACAAGTTAAAATTAATCTTCCATTAATTGATGCAATTAAGCAAATTCCAGCTTATGCAAAATTTTTGAAAGACTTGTGCACCCAAAAACGGAAACTTAAGTCATCATTTCCCAAAAAGGTGGAATTAACCGAACAAGTTAGTGCTGTTATATCTGGCTCACTTCCACCTAAGTTCAAAGATCCCGGAACACCTTTAATTTATGTAACTGTTGGAAACATTTTTGTCAAAAAGTCGTTGTTGGATCTTGGTGCAAGCATCAACATACTTCCATCTAGTCTAGTTGATCGGTATGAGTTAGGTACTTTAAAACAAACTGATATTATTATTCAACTCGCCGATTGGTCAAAAAAGACCCCAAGAGGTATTTTAGAGGATGTGATTGTGAAAGTAGAGGATTTTTATTATCCAGTTGATTTTATTGTGATGGATACTGAGGCATCATATAGGAATACCCCACGGACGATCATTTTGGGTCATCCATTCTTGGCTACAATCATTAATTGTAGAACAGGGGCCATGGATATTTCTTTTGGTAATAAGAAGCTAAGAATCAATATTTTTAATACATTATCGGCTTCTATTACTAATGATTGTTATGTTATTGATGCTATTGATGAACAGGTCCAAAAACATGTAACTCGTATGCTCAAGGACGATGTTTTTGAGTGTTTTTATGCAGATGATGAAGATTTGATAGAAGCGGAGGAGGTTAATGCTATTGAGAAAGCAGTTGCTAGCACAGTGGATTCGCAAATGCCACCATTGTCATACAAATTTGAGCCATTACCTCATAGCATCAACACAACCACTAAATCATCATTGGAGACACCTCTTACTCTTGAGCTTAAACCATTACCTTCTCATTTGAAATATGCTTTCTTGGTCCTAATAAAAGCTTACCAATTATTATTGCTTATGATCTTTCAAGACCACAGAAGGAGGCAATAACGGAGGTGCTTGGCAAGTACAAAGCTGATGTTGGATGGACCATTGCTGACTTGAAGGGGATAAGCCCATCTGTAACAATTGCCATTTTAGACCGTTACTTGTTATATATAATAATGGCAAACTTTTATAAATATATGAAAACTTCGAATAATTTTTGGTGCATATATATATGAGTTGGGCTAATTATAAAATTTTGATGGATTCAGATACTGTAAATGATTCGATGTGATTAGGCCCATGTTGTGAGACCATTGTTGTTGTCCATAATTGATATGGAACTTGTATTATTAGGATATATTAAATAAACTAAATACGAATGTGAAAATTATTTGGGAAAACGTATTTCTATGCCTTAGTATAATATATGATATTAGATATTTATATTATACCCAAGTGTCGGCAGCCAGCTAATAATGGTACTAATGGGACAAAGGCCGACACAACCTTTATGAAAAGGTGAACACCCGTGAATTGTTTTGGTTGTTTATTGATAATGGACTCAAACAATTAACTAGAAATATTGTACGGTTAAAAATAAATGCTAATAAAATAATTAGGCATTATAGGTATGTAAATTAAGGGATATATTATACTACTAAATATCATAGCCTATCGACATAACTAAAACTAAACTAGCTAAAACTAAAATGAAAAGCAAAAAATGGAACTTTGCTGGAAACTTATACAAAATTGACATAAAGTGAGCCTAAATGATATACTAATAAACAATCAATCTTTCTAAGCCATCCATCGACATTCTTAGTTATAAATTGCTGTAAAGTACAAACCTCCAAACTTAGAAATTGACTAAAGCAAAATATAAACTAATATAACAAATTAACTCCTAGCTATCTATCGATATCTATATCCTATACTAATATTTATCAATTCTATCTTAATAATTGTGGGGATGTCTCCTGAATGGGATTTCCTACCTTTGTTGACTTAACAAACCAATTGCAAGCAAACTAGCTAGAAACAAACTACATTCATGCAAAACTTGTTTACGTATCTATCTAATATCTTTCTATATAATATACTTAATGAGCCTATCAATCTTTCATTACTCTTTCTCATTCTCTTACTAAATTCTCCTGCAAACTCTCTGCTTAATCCTTTACATAAAAACCACACAAAACTCAAACACATAGAAATTCAAAACTCATAGCTAAGATCATTACTTGAAGTTCCAAGTTGAGTTTAAGGGCCTTTGGACATCATTGAAGTTAATTATATGGTTTATTTTGGCTCGAAATCATCCTTTTGATTAAGTGCATATATAAGGTAATAATTCTTGATCTCTTATTCATAATTTACAAGTATTTTAATGGTGTCAAGTTATAGATTATGGCTTGGGTTGGGTTATTCAATTGAAAGAGTTACTAAAGAAAACGATTTTTGCCGATTACTAGTTGTACAATTAACTCTTTATATTTCAATAATCAAGATGAGTATATATATATGATGTTAATATTAATTAATTTTGTATAAAGAGAGGTCTGGATTTATGGTTAAATAAGTATTAATGAGTCTTGATAATATGTATAAATAATGATTTTTATAATTAAAGATCAAAAATGAAGTAATAATAACCAAACTGGTTCTGAACAGAATTTGTATTCAGATTTGGAAGGGTTAAACCGAATAGATGAAAAATGATTGAGTTGTTGAGTGAAAAACAAAATATTTAGTGTTATGTGTCTATTTTATTTTGCCACTGGAATTACGTGAAAACACTAAGTAAAACTCAAGTTATGAACTTTTAAAGAAAACTGGTCGAAACTGATTTTTATGACTGAAAATTTAGTATTTTGTAAAAATCATATCTCATTCGTTTTACGTCGAAATCAATTGAATCTTAACTTTTTGGAAAGGTCTATGTGTAAACTAAATTCGATCAGAACAAAGTTTTGTTGTGTTCGACCTCCTTATATCCCAAAAATGTTGTTTTTCTGAAAGGGTCAGAATCTGGACGAAAACCGATAAACTGAATTTAGGTGACCTTTTGAACAAGTTAAAGATATTGGAAAATTCTGTAAAAATTCATGAATACTCTTAAGATATAGTATTAGATGTTATAAAAAGGTTATGTCTTGAAACACCTTGCATCTACACTAAAAAGCCTCTCAAATAGAGCAATGATATCTAAAATATAATTGATGATCTTAGGTGGGAATAAATCTGAACGTTGAATCACGTGTGAACTTATTAGTACGCCTACTTGTACTAGTACTTGGATTTGCTCTACTTTCAGGTGAGTTTTCGTAACTCCCTACTCAATTGAGATTCGGGCTGAAAAGTGTATTTATATATATGTACTTATATATATGTATATATATATATAGATAACTGCTTATGTGAATGTTTATGGTAATTGATCTCAGTACCTTGATTTGATTATTGTGTTTGTTGTAATTGTTGATAATGATGTTGTTGATGATGTTGATATTGATGTGCGCACCCCGTTTTGGAGGGAACCTTGTGCAATATTTGATGATGTGCACACCCCGTTTTGGAGGGAACCTTGTGTGATATATGTTGATAATGATGGGTTGAATTGATATCATTGGTACTTGTTAGCATATTTGTTTAATTGTTGTATTTGAAGAAATGGTTGTTGTGTGAACATATGCCTAACACAAAGAGCTTACTGTAAGTATTGTTATTGCTCTATGATATTGTACAAGTACTTGATATATTATCATAATTGATGTTGTTATTTGACACCTACGAACTCACCAACCTTGTGTTGACACTTGCTAGTACACTTTTCAGGTAATCAGGGTAATTTCAGAAATCAGGAATAATTGGATGCTAGAGATAAGGCGACTTAGTATTCATGTGGTCTCTGACCCATATGCCCCCTTGTTTGGGGATGAACTTATGAAATTATATAAAATATTGTTGTGTGATTTGCATGTAAACCTTATGAGGTTACCTTGGTTTGAACTATTGTATGTTTGATATATTTGACAATAAACCATTTAGTGTTGCTCTATGTAATTTCCATGCTCATATGTGCTATTTCTCGACATCCCATGATTCCGTCATTGTTGGGGTGTTACAGAATGGTATCGGAGCGAGGTTTGTAGAGAATTAGGTGGATTGACCTAGTCTATAGCCATTGCACCCACATTTCATATTAGCATGCATGATAGGAAATTTTGTGTACAACGTGAACTGTATGATGCATAAAAATGGTTTAAACGGAGTTCGTAGGTTACTTATGATTTGATGACTTGATTGTTATATGACAACTTGATGAACGTATATGATAGTGTCGGGATACACCGTGAATTGTGGAATTATTGTGATAAACGTTGATGTGTGTGGAATCTTGGATGCATTTATTATTTGTCCCCCAGCAAAATGAAATGATGACATTAATGGAGTATAACATTCGATAACCCTAGAGGCGCCTGATCAACAAATCTATGGTTATCCTATGTCATATAAAGTTAATGATCTCATGGATTGCACCTCGTGGATAAAGTATAGTAGTTAACCCGATATGTTTAATGAGTGTTGGTTAGGTGGAGGGTTAGCCGCTGGTACACCCTGTATACATACCCGGTCAACACTTAGAGAACATATCGGAACCGAGTTTTGGACATCCATTCAATATATTAACGGTGTGGAGGGTTAGCCGATGGTACACCCTGTATACAAACACTTTTAATGTGTCGAATGTTGAAGTTAAAATTCGGACTATGCTTTACCCACCTTGTTATGACTTGACCCCTTTTATTTATATAGTGTTGAATGATTCGTGATTGTATTATTGATGGTAAATTTTATGATTGATGAAGCCTTAGATTATTGCCATGATAATATCCCCGTAGAGATAACCATATTCATGCAATGATTTTGAAGGACTTGATGTGGAAATTGTGTGTTACTTGAGGGTCAATTTTGATATTCGGGTGTGAATTGCGAGACCTAACTTGTTAAAATTAGTGTGGACTTAAAATCTATGTTAATCGAAATGGTAGTACAAGTATAGGGTATTTTGAACGGGTTGGTAATGCGATGGGCTGGCCAATGGTATGCCCTATATTATAAGCATTACCGGATGGCCCATGTCTAAGCCATATTACTTATAATTGTCTATAATTATCAGTCATTGTTGGAATAACAATATGAGAATAAGATCTAGAATACATGGTTATTAAGATACTAGATACTTATAAACTATAATCGTTGACCAAAGATTTATTATGAACTATAGACTTAGTTCAAACATATAGTTACTATAGATTGATAGAATGAGCCAAGATTTTTGGAGAATATGATGTTCAAGTAAAGTAAGATATTATGAAATATTAGGTGATTTAGTGTGTTAAGAGGCGTTTTTATGAACATGGAGCTTGAGTTAGTAATTTAATGAATGTGTTCAAAGAAATGACTAGAATAAGAGCAAACAGGATGATCGTAGAAGGTTATAACTATAAGCACGAATAAAGTTCTGTAGATTTCATTCTTAAATGATTTTGTACTTTAAGGTGAGAATACATGATTTTACTGTAAGGTACTATTCGCTTATATAACGTAAGCAATGATGTCAGATGACAATAATTGTCGAAATGGCCGACAAGGAATAACTCCTCGCCAATAAAGCCAATATTGAAGCAGTCATTTCCACTAATGAGCATAAGATTGATCGTCAAGTTAAAAATGTTGTTAGAGCTTTTAACTGGGGAATAGTTTGAGTAAGAGTCGGGAGGGAATCGTCGTGCATATGGAAAAATTGTTATAATTGAATAGATTATGAACTTGAACAAAAGTAGGAATTTTATTTAATCGAACATAGCAAGCCACTATTACAAACATTAATAATACATACGCTCTCGACTGGAACATATACTGGACTAAGTGGCTCGGTGTGGCTTGGCTAACTCTTGCTCAATCTGCCTTAAGAAGTTGATATTACTGGGATCCTTGGAACAAATCTTCCAAATGTTTGTTAAGAAATGAGTAGAAGCCTTATCGATCTCGCCTAAACGGAAGAACTTCTCATCCCCATCCTTTGAAGTGTAGAAGATCCCAACAGGCCTACTTAAGACCCTTCCTTCCACAAACACTATGCCCTTTGGAAGCTGGAGATTTAACAAGGCATTATCGTCAGCTGGTGGGAGCATATCGGGAGTGGAAGATGAGGCGCCAACACTTCTTAGTCTTTTCACGGGTCTTTGAGAAAGTAGAGGAGTGCTACTTTCGTCGCCTCTAAGAGTAGTGTCTTCTTCTCCCATAGTTTCCTGTAGATACTCCCTTAGACTTGCTTCACCTTTAGCCATTTTGGCATACCACTCAGCTTCTCTTTTACTAGCAAGTTCTAATATGTTGACATGTTGACTTGGTGGTATTTGCACCTCAAAACCTGTTTCTCCTGCTTCTGCAAGCAGTAGTTCCTTAGCTAACTTCAGAGAAGCCTCTTCCTCCATCGCTTGTATTTTCTGACGTTCTAAAATCTCTTTGAGGATCACGTCTTGAGAACTACTTCGGAGTGTTTCAAAATTTTCATGAAATATAACAGGAGAAGGTAATGACATAGGTCTCTTTCCCTTGAAAACAGTTGGGTCAACTGTTGCTTCAACTTCTTCAAATTCTGAGAAATCAGCAAGTTGATACAACAACCCTTTAATTTCTCTAATTTCTGCTTCAAGTTTTGTTTGTTTATAGATAGATTTTCTCAATAGTGCTCTATCAGCTGCTAGGAGAAAAGGAGTGCTATAGTGTATTTGGTCAATTTGGGAAGTAAGAGACTTAAACGAGGTGGTTTGTTCAGTAGCAAGTTGATACAACAACCCTTTAATTTCTCTAATTTCTGCTTCAAGTTTTGTTTGTTTATCGATAGATTTTCTCAATAGTGCTCTATCAGCTGCTAGGAGAAAAGGAGTGCTATAGTGTATTTGGTCAATTTGGGAAGTAAGAGACTTAAACGAGGTGGTTTGTTCAGTAGCAAGTGATACTATAGTACTGTTAAGTTGTTCAATTTGCGTTGACAAAAGCTCGATTGAATGTTCAAGTGCAATAAATGTGTGAGTGGCCATGGCTTAGTTGAGAAAGAACGATGGTTGATTTGGATGTGTGGAAATATAGTTTCACACAAAGGAAAATGTAAAAGAGAGAAGGAAATTTCAGAATGCCTATTATCTTTAAAAGTGTCTTTCTTATATAGAGAATGAAAGACGAAGTGTGACCTTGGAAAACGGACAGGTGTCCATAAACTATAGAAATTTTAATCATTGCTACTGTAATTAGTAACTACCGAATTATATATATATATTTTTTAAGATAAAATTTCTAAACTTTATCATCCCTTTAACCAAGGTTGAAAGGAGCTGAACAGTTTACTCAAAAGCGTATGCTATGTCGAGAAAATCCTCAACTAAATTAATAGCTTAATGAATAGACCGTCTTCCACACATCACTATTTTTCTTCACTGCTTCTTTTTCAAGAACCATATCAATTGCTAATTCATCTTTTGAACCCTAGATGAATTTTTGATCCAAACTATTGTTTCAGGAGTGATCCAGGTAATATTTGTTTCTTTGACCCGTGGATCGCCTTTAATGATTGAATTTAAGAAAATGAGACAAATGTTATCAACAAAAATATGTCGACTTTTCCAACTGGATAACAGTAGTGTCTTGGTAAAAGAACTTCAAATTTGAAAATAAGAATTATTTGAAAGGTTAAAATTTATGATGGGCGATCAACGATTAAAATAGACAAATGAACTTAGTATAAAAATCTATCAAGACAAATATGGGAAATCCTTTTAACTGGGGAATTTCCCCAATCGACAACAATCCCCAAAAAGAGATCGAAGAAAGTTGTATTTCATTATTCGTACAATACAAGTGAAACTTGTTACATTATTTAAGCGGAAATACAACAATTAGAGATGCAACATACTTAAAAACCATACAAAGAAACCCATGTGGAAACGAACAGTAAGGGAACCACGCCAAGAACGAAGGCGACTAACCAGGGATAAACCTCATTTAATGGAAGTTGAGCCACAATAAGTAACCAAGCTAAGATAATAATGTAAATCACGATTAGGAAAGGACTCAACATTTTTGTTATAAGTGTTCGTTTTGGTTAGATTCTGAAGAAAGGAAAATGTTAAGTTGATATGGCATGGAGAAAAGTATGCTAAGGTATTATTATATAGTCTAAGAATGAGCCGTTTCTAACGGTCAAATACGGAAGATAAAGTGAATTTGAAGTTTTGTATAGTGTTTTAGTCAGACTTACCTGTGTACGGACAGATCATCTATACCATAGATGTGTAAGTAGTCTATACTATATGTGTACAAACTATTGATTTCTTCATAAGTACAAGTTGTAGGATGTTATACATGCTAATTATAAATGCTAATCGTGTTTAGGATTGTGTGCAAGATCATCCTACTCTGTTGAGAGTAGAAGGATTCTATTTAGAATCATACGAGTTCATCTTACTCTGTTGAGAATAGAAGGCATCAATTAGGGATGCGCCTTGTATCTTTCTGTTAATTATGTGTGATCGTCTAATGGAGAATAGAAACTTAGATGCCATGTCCTCTAATATCGATTTATTGTCATTGAGATAAAACGTAAATCAAGTTAAGTGTATTCTTTGTATTACTTGATGCGGTCTAGATTTCGAGGTCGAAATCCTTTTAACTGAGGAATAATGTAACAATTGCCATTTTAGACCGTTACTTGTTATATATAATAATGGCAAACTTTTATAAATATATGAAAACTTCGAATAATTTTTGGTGCATATATATATGAGTTGGGCTAATTATAAAATTTTGATGGATTCAGATACTGTAAATGATTCGATGTGATTAGGCCCATGTTGTGAGACCATTGTTGTTGTCCATAATTGATATGGAACTTGTATTATTAGGATATATTAAATAAACTAAATACGAATGTGAAAATTATTTGGGAAAACGTATTTCTATGCCTTAGTATAATATATGATATTAGATATTTATATTATACCCAAGTGTCGGCAGCCAGCTAATAATGGTACTAATGGGACAAAGGCCGACACAACCTTTATGAAAAGGTGAACACCCGTGAATTGTTTTGGTTGTTTATTGATAATGGACTCAAACAATTAACTAGAAATATTGTACGGTTAAAAATAAATGCTAATAAAATAATTAGGCATTATAGGTATGTAAATTAAGGGATATATTATACTACTAAATATCATAGCCTATCGACATAACTAAAACTAAACTAGCTAAAACTAAAATGAAAAGCAAAAAATGGAACTTTGCTGGAAACTTATACAAAATTGACATAAAGTGAGCCTAAATGATATACTAATAAACAATCAATCTTTCTAAGCCATCCATCGACATTCTTAGTCATAAATTGCTGTAAAGTACAAACCTCCAAACTTAGAAATTGACTAAAGCAAAATATAAACTAATATAACAAATTAACTCCTAGCTATCTATCGATATCTATATCCTATACTAATATTTATCAATTCTATCTTAATAATTGTGGGGATGTCTCCTGAATGGGATTTCCTACCTTTGTTGACTTAACAAACCAATTGCAAGCAAACTAGCTAGAAACAAACTACATTCATGCAAAACTTGTTTACGTATCTATCTAATATCTTTCTATATAATATACTTAATGAGCCTATCAATCTTTCATTACTCTTTCTCATTCTCTTACTAAATTCTCCTGCAAACTCTCTGCTTAATCCTTTACATAAAAACCACACAAAACTCAAACACATAGAAATTCAAAACTCATAGCTAAGATCATTACTTGAAGTTCCAAGTTGAGTTTAAGGGCCTTTGGACATCATTGAAGTTAATTATATGGTTTATTTTGGCTCGAAATCATCCTTTTGATTAAGTGCATATATAAGGTAATAATTCTTGATCTCTTATTCATAATTTACAAGTATTTTAATGGTGTCAAGTTATAGATTATGGCTTGGGTTGGGTTATTCAATTGAAAGAGTTACTAAAGAAAACGATTTTTGCCGATTACTAGTTGTACAATTAACTCTTTATATTTCAATAATCAAGATGAGTATATATATATGATGTTAATATTAATTAATTTTGTATAAAGAGAGGTCTGGATTTATGGTTAAATAAGTATTAATGAGTCTTGATAATATGTATAAATAATGATTTTTATAATTAAAGATCAAAAATGAAGTAATAATAACCAAACTGGTTCTGAACAGAATTTGTATTCAGATTTGGAAGGGTTAAACCGAATAGATGAAAAATGATTGAGTTGTTGAGTGAAAAACAAAATATTTAGTGTTATGTGTCTATTTTATTTTGCCACTGGAATTACGTGAAAACACTAAGTAAAACTCAAGTTATGAACTTTTAAAGAAAACTGGTCGAAACTGATTTTTATGACTGAAAATTTAGTATTTTGTAAAAATCATATCTCATTCGTTTTACGTCGAAATCAATTGAATCTTAACTTTTTGGAAAGGTCTATGTGTAAACTAAATTCGATCAGAACAAAGTTTTGTTGTGTTCGACCTCCTTATATCCCAAAAATGTTGTTTTTCTGAAAGGGTCAGAATCTGGACGAAAACCGATAAACTGAATTTAGGTGACCTTTTGAACAAGTTAAAGATATTGGAAAATTCTGTAAAAATTCATGAATACTCTTAAGATATAGTATTAGATGTTATAAAAAGGTTATGTCTTGAAACACCTTGCATCTACACTAAAAAGCCTCTCAAATAGAGCAATGATATCTAAAATATAATTGATGATCTTAGGTGGGAATAAATCTGAACGTTGAATCACGTGTGAACTTATTAGTACGCCTACTTGTACTAGTACTTGGATTTGCTCTACTTTCAGGTGAGTTTTCGTAACTCCCTACTCAATTGAGATTCGGGCTGAAAAGTGTATTTATATATATGTATATATATATATATATATATATATATATAGATAACTGCTTATGTGAATGTTTATGGTAATTGATCTCAGTACCTTGATTTGATTATTGTGTTTGTTGTAATTGTTGATAATGATGTTGTTGATGATGTTGATATTGATGTGCGCACCCCGTTTTGGAGGGAACCTTGTGCGATATTTGATGATGTGCACACCCCGTTTTGGAGGGAACCTTGTGTGATATATGTTGATAATGATGGGTTGAATTGATATCATTGGTACTTGTTAGCATATTTGTTTAATTGTTGTATTTGAAGAAATGGTTGTTGTGTGAACATATGCCTAACACAAAGAGCTTACTGTAAGTATTGTTATTGCTCTATGATATTGTACAAGTACTTGATATATTATCATAATTGATGTTGTTATTTGACACCTACGAACTCACCAACCTTGTGTTGACACTTGCTAGTACACTTTTCAGGTAATCAGGGTAATTTCAGAAATCAGGAATAATTGGATGCTAGAGATAAGGCGACTTAGTATTCATGTGGTCTCTGACCCATATGCCCCTTGTTTGGGGATGAACTTATGAAATTATGTAAAATATTGTTGTGTGATTTGCATGTAAACCTTATGAGGTTACCTTGGTTTGAACTATTGTATGTTTGATATATTTGACAATAAACCATTTAGTGTTGCTCTATGTAATTTCCATGCTCATATGTGCTATTTCTCGACATCCCATGATTCCGCCATTGTTGGGGTGTTACACCATCGTTGTGTATGCACATAATTGTAACTGACCCAGATGTCAAGCCATCTCGCGATGCTCAAAGACGGTTGAATCCCAATATGCGAGATGTGGTAAAAAAGGAAGTGCTAAAATGGCTGGATGCAGGTATTATCTTTTCCCATTTCGGACAATCAATGGGTCAGCCCGACTCAGACTGTTCCGAAGAAATCTGGCATCACCATTGTTGAAATGGAAGATGAAGAGCAGATTACTACCCGTCCCGTCACGGGATGGAGGGTTTGTATAGATTATAGGAAGTTGAATCTTGCTACTTCTAAGGACCATTTTCCATTACCTTTTATTGACCAAATTGTAGAGAAACTAGCTGGCCAAAATTTTACTGTTTTTTAGATGGGTATTCAGGTTACAATCAATTACCCATTCATCCTAATGACCAGGCCAAAACCACCATTACTTGTCCATATGGCACCTACGCCTTTCGAAGGATGCCATTTGGTTTATGTAACACACCTGCTACTTTTCAGCGTTGTATGATGAGTATTTTTTCTGACATGGTGGGTGATTCTTTAGAAATTTTTATGGATGATTTATCTATATTTGGTCAATCATTTAAAGCTTGTCTAGGTCAATTAGAAAAGGTTTTAAAAAGATGTACGAGACAAATCTTGTTTTGAGTTGGGAGAAAAGTCATTTTATGGTTAGGGAAGGGGTTGTGTTAGGGCATGTTGTTTCTGAACGTGGTTTTGAGGTAGACCGGGCTAAAGTGCAACTAATTTCCACACTCCCACCACCGACCAATGTTAAGGGTGTCCGTTCATTCTTAGGACATGCAGGTTTTTATAGGCGATTCATCAAGGACTTTAGTGCTATTTCTAAACCATTGTGTAATTTGTTATTAAAAGATGCACCATATATTTTTGATGAATCTTGTCTTAAGGCCTATAACTTGTTGAAGCAAAAGTTGACTGAGGCCCCAATTTTGCAATCACCAAATTGGTCAAAACCTTTTGAAATTATGTGTGATGCAAGTGATTATGCAGCGGGGGCGGTTTTGGGACAACGGGTTGACAAGAAGCCCGTTGTGATTTATTATGCAAGTAAAACTTTTTCTGAAGCTCAATTGAATTATACAACAACTGAAAAAGAATTACTTGCTGCTGTCTTTGCTTTGGATAAATTTCGGTCTTATATTTGGGGGTCTAAAGTTATTGTCTTTTCTGATCATAGTGCTTTAAAACATTTATTGGAAAAGAAAGATGCAAAACCCAGACTGATTCGGTGGATTCTTTTGTTACAGAAATTTAACCTAGAGATCCGTGATAAAAAAAGGTTGTGAAAATGTTGTTGCATATCATCTGTCTAGGATTCCTCCACCGCCGTTTGACCCCACTGAATTGATCCAAGAAAACTTTCCTGATGAAAGTTTATTTAATGTTTCTAATCTACCTTGGTATGCTCACATTGTTAATTATTTGGCTACGCAGAGATTACCAGAGCATTGGACCAAGCAGAAAAGGATTACTTTTTCTCTCAGCTGAAGTACTACATTTGGGAGGATCCGCAACTTTACAAGATGTGCCCGGACCAGGTAATTCGTAGATGTGTGTCCGATCATGAGCACAATGATATTCTTGCACATTGTCATTCTTATGCATGTGGTGGTCATTTTAGTGCAAGAAAAACAGGACATAAGGTACTTCAATCTGGTTTCTTTTGGCCAACTATTTTTAGAGATGCCCATTTATTTGTTAAAGCATGTGTCAGGTGTCAAAAGGTTGGTGGGATATCTAGGCGGGACATGATGCCCTTGAACCCTATACTTGTTTGTGATATTTTTGATGTGTGGGGCATTGACTTTATGGGTCCCTTTCCTACTTCCTTTGGGTTTGAATATATTTTAGTGGCAGTTGACTATGTTTCTAAATGGGTGGAGGCTGAAGCCACTAGGACTAATGATCATAGTGTGTAGTGCTTAAATTTGTTAAGAAAAACATATTTTGCTAGACATGGAATTCCCAAAGCTATTATTAGTGATGGTGGATCTCATTTTAAGAACTTTAAATTTGGCAAATTACTTAAGCACTATTATGGGCTTATCGAACGACATTTAAAACCCCTATTGGCATGTCACCTTATCGACTTGTTTATGGTAAAGCTTGCCATTTACCTGTTGAACTTGAGCATCGTGCAGAGTGGGCTGTTAAGCAGGTAAACATGGATTTGGATGAAGTTGAGTGGCAAGAAAGCTACAATTATCAGAGTTGGAGGAGATGAGACGGGAAGCTTATGAAAGTTCTAAGATCTACAAGGATAAAACCAAGGCTTTTCATGATCGACACATAGTGAGGAAGTCATTTCAGGTAGGTCAAAAGGTATGGTTATTTAATTCTCGTCTAAAGTTGTTTGCAGGAAAGCTGAAGAGTAAATGGACGGGACCGTTTATCGTCACCAAAGTTACACCTCATGGAGTAGTGGAGATTAAGAATTTGGATAGTGGCGAGCCATTTATGGTCAATGGCCAACGGTTGAAGTTATGTTTTTAGTTGGAGAAAGGTGCAACCATGACCGTGGAGTTGGTACATTTTGTGCCATCTCAATCTATCAATTAAGCTCCAACCAGGTATCGTCAGGCTGATGACATTAAACTAAGCGCTGAATGGGAGGCAACCCATTAATTTAGTTAATTTTTGAGTCTTTTTATTTTAATTGTTTTTTTAGTATGTCACCAATAATACAATTGTTCATCATGTGTGACCAACTTTGAAAGGGTCAAAGTTGGGGAGGGGTTTGTATTGACTTGTTTATTTGTGTCAACCCCCGGGAGAGAGAAATAAGTGGATAATTGGACTAATGGACTTATCTCTAGTTTTGAGCATTGAGGGCAATGGTCGGCTCAAAGGTGGGGAGGGGAGTCAAATTTATTGTTTTGTTGTTAGTTCAAGTATGTTAGATCATGTTCAAGAAGATTAGAAGGATGGTGAAATAGAAAGAAACATAATGAACGTTGATACGCATTTTGAAGATTTTCAAGTCAACCAAGCATCAGAACGCATTATCTAAACCTGGGAAGTTTCGTTTTTCTTATACCTTTTATTTATTTTTCCATTGTGTTTTTTTAGTTCATTATACAACTTGAGTGTGGGGGGGAGTAAATAGGAAAAACCGGGTAATTTTGAACTTTTGCAATGTTTGTCCTCATAGTTTGATTACTTTTTGCAACATAGGTTTAATAATATTTAGTAAGTAATTGAACTAATTCTTTTTGGTACAAAATTTTAATCGGGAAATGTAATCTCAAATGATTGATAGGGCGATCCCTTCTGGATTGATAACATGACTAGCACACTTATAGCCCCAAAACACCAATATGTGAGGTATTTGATCACTTTTAGATATGTTAGGTGTTCAAAGCATACATTTTCTATGCTTTCTTTTTCTTTGCTATGAGTGTGCCGGTGATTGCGTTGATTCTAGAACTTGTCCTAGTTGATCATTTCGAGACCGCAGTGAGATCACTTCGGTGATATAGGTATGACTAGAAGACGAAGAGGCAAATTAGGATTAACCCTTTTTCTTTGATTTATCACCCTTTGTTTTGTTTTGTTAATTATGTGTTCATGTTCATTGTTATGTGCATGTTTTTAGTAGCTAACTACACTGGTTAGTGAACCACCCTTGTGAAACCTTTGTTACACTCATTTTTAGTGTAAGATACAATTAGAAAACCTGTTGAGCCTAGCCTATTTCTTTTGTTTAAACTCCACCCAAATATTTCACCTATCCTAGCCATACCGATAGTCGAAATCCATGGTGGGTCATTGGTTGCCTATGCTAGTTGGATGGTTTGGGTTTGTCAAGTTGTGTCGGTTTAATATATTCTCGGTTTTGAGAATAGGTTGAGTTGTCATAAATTTTGGTCAAGTCTAGATTATTCAAACTAGTGAAAGTATGATTTGTCAATGCATTGTAAAGTTCAAATGAAATACCAATTAGGCAGGGTAAAAATAGTTCATAAAAACAAAAAATAGAAAAAAGAAAAGAAAAAGTAAAAAATGAAAAAAATGAACTTGGACTGTCAATTGGTATTTTTACATTTATGTCAAGTCAATTTGTGTTGGTACATTTGTTAAACCAACAAAAGCTTCATTATTCTAATATTTCTCATGGTTAAGTTGGTACATTTGTTTTAAACCAACAAAGGTTCTATTAGTCTATATTCTTCATATTTGGAGTTGGCACATTAGTTAAAGCCAACGAAGGTTTGTTATGGTTGTTTAAGTCGTCTTGAATGTAATACACCACAATGGTGTCTTTGCTTTGTTTTTATTAATTTAAGTCTAGCTATTTAGTTAATTAAAATTAGTTTTCTTATTATTTTTAAAACCAATCGAAAATTGTTACAACTTGACTATAACCACAGACGCTCCTCGTGGGAATGATATCCACTCACCCTATCTAGCATAAGGTATTTAAATTTATTTTTGATCGGTACTTCGACGTGGATCAGTATTTATACGCATTCAACTTTGTTCCCATTGGTGTTTAATTCTTTCACGTATTGATCTTTTATTGGTTTGTTATAAAGAATATTTGATCGTGACATTCTGGTAAGAGTGATTCCCATTGTACCACCACGTGTCTTATTTCGGCCAATAAAGTATGGACACGTATAGAGAAGACAAACCAACAACCTTGAATACAATGATCATGACATCGTGTATTGTCAAAACTTGTCATTATTATCTTCTTTTCCAAGGTTGATTATTCACTTGATTGCATTAGACACAGACTAAGACATTTGTCAGACATCAATATGCCTAAGTGTTCTGAGCTGACTTGCAATCCCAAATTGACTTCTACATTAAGCTAGCTTGATATTATATTTTTAATTCTTCTTTTTGATTTGGATTGAGTGCTACGAGTGTTGTTGATGCAGCTTAGAAGACACACATTTCTATATGAAAAGTTTTTGTATAGCATAAAGTGTGATATGGATCATATCAGAAATGTCATGAGTTGACTCAGCTTGTCATTCAAACATAGGTTTATAAAATAAATAAACAAGCTTGTAATCAAAGGATATGTCATGATTATAGTAAAACTATATAATGATTTGATGATCATGGATATTTAATTAATGCCAATATAGTATTAAAAAAAGATTAGATTGATAAACTTAAAAAAAAATTATTACACGAGAATAAAATCCATCTCTAAATAGAATAGAAATCAATAAAAATTAAAGAAATCAATCAAAAGTTAATTAATTTAACAAATTCATATGCTTTTTAGATAACACTGCAGTGGGGATGTAAAACTAATTCTATCTAGAGTTATTTTTATCGATTTATAGATTGATAGGTTAATGTTTGTATTCATCAAACTCTATACACACACTATGCATAAATTTATAAAAAAGATTAGAAATAGAAATTAGTGTACAAAATAGTTCATAAACATAAATATAAATATTTCATATATCATATTATTGTAATCATCATAGATTTCATCTGAATAAGATATTTCATATTTCATAAACCTATCAACCATTCAATCCTACAAATTGACTTCTACATTAAGCTAGCTTGATATTATATTTTTAATTCTTCTTTTTGATTTGGATTGAGTGCTACGAGTGTTGTTGATGCAGCTTAGAAGACACACATTTCTATATGAAAAGTTTTTGTATAGCATAAAGTGTGATATGGATCATATCAGAAATGTCATGAGTTGACTCAGCTTGTCATTCAAACATAGGTTTATAAAATAAATAAACAAGCTTGTAATCAAAGGATATGTCATGATTATAGTAAAACTATATAATGATTTGATGATCATGGATATTTAATTAATGCCAATATAGTATTAAAAAAAGATTAGATTGATAAACTTAAAAAAAAATTATTACACGAGAATAAAATCCATCTCTAAATAGAATAGAAATCAATAAAAATTAAAGAAATCAATCAAAAGTTAATTAATTTAACAAATTCATATGCTTTTTAGATAACACTGCAGTGGGGATGTAAAACTAATTCTATCTAGAGTTATTTTTATCGATTTATAGATTGATAGGTTAATGTTTGTATTCATCAAACTCTATACACACACTATGCATAAATTTATAAAAAAGATTAGAAATAGAAATTAGTGTACAAAATAGTTCATAAACATAAATATAAATATTTCATATATCATATTATTGTAATCATCATAGATTTCATCTGAATAAGATATTTCATATTTCATAAACCTATCAACCATTCAATCCTACATTGTGGAATGTCGATACATATTTTCTAATAGTAATCACTAGTTTTATGAACCCGCGCGTTGCCGCGGGACACATTTTTTATACGACAAAGTTTTGGATACGAACAATATATAGTAGTATTAGTTTAATGCAAATACATTGATGTCAAATCTTAGAACCCAAATTTAAAAAAAGGTAAAAGATATGAAACAATACTAAAAGTAACATATAAGAACAATAAAAATTATAGGGTGTATAAAAACATAGAATAAAAAAGGATTATACTAACGCAAATAATGACACTCTGACGGCAGTGATATAATATAATGTCTTACTTTTAATGTTACATGAACGTATAACATTAGATGATGAAAAATATTAAATATTATAAAACGTTATATATATATATAACCAAATGTCTAAAAAAAGTGAACGTAAATGTGTGAAAGTAGTTGGATAAAAACATAAGAACTCAAAAGTTTAGTGTCAAAACTAAAAATGAAATCTTTGATAAGGGCTAAAAGTTAAAAGATAAAACAATAAAGGGTAAAAAGGAAATGAGTCAAAAGTAAAAAAGTGTTAAAGTTATATTATGATTGGGGTAAAAGTGAAAAGTTAAAAACTTAAGGGCAAAATATCAAAATTGGCAAAAGTAGAAAGTGTTGTACCTAATGCAAAAGCACTTGTACATATCATATTAGTTTTTAGTATATATAAAAATTTTAGGGGGTTAAAACGAAAATTGGTTAAAATTTAAGGGGTTAAAACAAAATTTAGTTAAAGTTAGTATGTGATTCAATAGCTTGTACCTTTCATGCTTAAAAGGCTTGTACATAGCATCTTGTACAAATCATATTAGTTTTTAGTATATATAAAAATTTTAGGGGTTAAAACGAAAATTGGTTAAAATTTAAGGGGTTAAAACGAAAATTGGTTAAAATTTAAGGGGTTAAAACGAAATTTAGTTAAAGTTAGTATGTGCTTCAATAGCTTGTACCTTTCATGCTTAAAAGGCTTGTACATAGCATCTTGTACAAATCATATTAGTTTTTAGTATATATAAAAATTTTAGGGGGTTAAAACGAAAATTGGTTAAAATTTAAGGGGTTAAAACGAAATTTAGTTAAAGTTAGTATGTGTTTCAATAAAATTGTTAAAAATTTTAGGGGTTAAAACGAAAATTGGTTAAAATTTAAGGGGTTAAAACAAAATTTAGTTAAAGTTAGTATGTGCTTCAATAGCTTGTACCTTTCATGCTTAAAAGGCTTGTACATAGAATCTTGTACAAATCATATTAGTTTTTAGTATATATAAAAATTTTAGGGGGTTAAAACGAAAATTGGTTAAAATTTAAGGGGTTAAAACAAAATTTAGTTAAAGTTAGTATGTGATTCAATAGCTTGTACCTTTTATGCATGCTTAAAAGGCTTGTACATAGAATCTTGTACAAATCATATTAGTTTTTAGTATATATAAAAATTTTAGGGGGTTAAAACGAAAATTGGTTAAAATTTAAGGGGTTAAAACGAAATTTAGTTAAAGTTAGTATGTGATTCAATAGCTTGTACCTTTCATGCTTAAAAGGCTTGTACATAGCATCTTGTACAAATCATATTAGTTTTTAGTATATATAAAAATTTTAGGGGGTTAAAACGAAAATTGGTTAAAATTAAGGGGTTAAAACAAAATTGGTTAAAATTAAGGGGTTAAAACGAAATTAAGTTAAAGTTAGTATGTGCTTCAATAGCTTGTACCTTTCATACTTAAAAGGCTTGTACATAGCATATTGGTTTTTAGTATATATATATATATATATAATATATGAAAACGAAAACTTTAATGTGGAGTAAAAGTGCTTCAATAGCTTGTACCTTTCATGCTTAAAAGGCTTGTACATAGCATCTTGTACAAATCATATTAGTTTTTAGTATATATAAAAATTTTAGGGGGTTAAAACGAAAATTGGTTAAAATTTAAGGGGTTAAAACAAAATTTAGTTAAAGTTAGTATGTGCTTCAATAGCTTGTACCTTTCATGCTTAAAAGGCTTGTACATAGCATATTAGTTTTTAGTATATATAAAAATTTTAGGGGGTTAAAACGAAAATTGGTTAAAATTTAAGGGGTTAAAACGAAATTTAGTTAAAGTTAGTATGTGATTCAATAGCTTGTACCTTTCATGCTTAAAAGGCTTGTACATAGCATCTTGTACAAATCATATTAGTTTTTAGTATATATAAAAATTTTAGGGGGTTAAAACGAAAATTGGTTAAAATTTAAGGGGGTTAAAACGAAAATTGGTTAAAATTTAAGGGGTTAAAACGAAATTTAGTTAAAGTTAGTATGTGATTCAATAGCTTGTACCTTTCATGCTTAAAAGGCTTGTACATAGCATCTTGTACAAATCATATTAGTTTTTAGTATATATAAAAATTTTAGGGGGTTAAAACGAAAATTGGTTAAAATTTAAGGGGTTAAAACGAAATTAAGTTAAAGTTAGTATGTGCTTCAATAGCTTGTACCTTTCATACTTAAAAGGCTTGTACATAGCATATTGGTTTTTAGTATATATATATATATAATATATGAAAACGAAAACTTTAATGTGGAGTAAAAGTTAAAAAATAAAAATTTTAGGGGTTAAAACGAAATTTGGTTAAAATTTAGGGGGTTAAAAAGAAATTTAGATAAAAATTTTAGGGTTAAAACAAAATTGGTTAAAATTTAAGGGGTTAAAACGAAATTAAGTTAAAGTTAGTATGTGCTTCAATAGCTTGTACCTTTCATGCTTAAAAGGCTTGTACATAGCATATTAGTTTTTAGTATATATAAAAATTTTAGGGGGTTAAAACGAAAATTGGTTAAAATTTAAGGGGTTAAAACGAAATTTAGTTAAAGTTATAGGGTTAAAACGAAATTGGTTAAAATTTAGGGGTTAAAACGAAATTTAAAATTTTAGGGGGTTAAAACGAAATTTGGTTAAAATTTAAGGGGTTAAAACGAAATTTAGTTAAAGTTAGTATGTGCTTCAATAGCTTGTACCTTTCATGCTTAAAAGGCTTGTACATAGCATATTAGTTTTTAGTATATATAAAAATTTTAGGGGGTTAAAACGAAAATTGGTTAAAATTTAAGGGGTTAAAACGAAATTTAGTTAAAGTTAGTATGTGATTTATTTTTAGTATATATAAAAATTTTAGGGGTTAAAACGAAAATTGGTTAAAATTTAAGGGGTTAAAACAAAATTTAGTTAAAGTTAGTATGTGATTCAATAGCTTGTACCTTTCATGCTTAAAAGGCTTGTACATAGCATATTAGTTTTTAGTATATATAAAAATTTTAGGGGGTTAAAACGAAATTTAGTTAAAGTTAGTATGTGATTCAATAGCTTGTACCTTTCATGCTTAAAAGGCTTGTACATAGCATCTTGTACAAATCATATTAGTTTTTAGTATATATAATATAATATAATGTCCCAAAGTGATACAATAAGAACACATCTCAAAGTGACTATACAAAAGTCTTGGTTCATGTTTAAGCATGGGCGCAGCTATATAGGGGCGGGGAGGGGCGCCCGACCCCCCGAAATTTTTTTTGCGATGTAGGGGTATATTGTTTTCGTGTAGAAAAATTTCGATATACTCGGTTTCGACCCCCCATTTTAAAAAAAATAGTGTTAGGGAAAAAAAATTTAGATCCCGACCCCCCACTGAAAATTTTATAGCTTCGCCACTGTGTTTAAGAGAGTTATATCAATTGTATATAAAAAGTAATATATGTATAATACAAACACGTTTTTTGTCAAATCTTTGAACTCAAATTAAAAAAGGTAATTGAATATGTAACAATAATAAAAATAACATGTAACAATAAGAATAACAAAAAAGAATACAAACATAAAACAAAACACTATATTCACGCGTATAATGACACTCTTACGATGGTGAAGAAATATAAAATTTGGGGTGAGAAAGAAAAGCAAACAAACGGGAAAAAATACTCATAAAATCATAAATGTGTGAAAGTTTTTACACAAACGTAAGAGTTAACAGTGATAAAAATTACATATATTAAAAGAGAGAGTAAAGGATAATAAAATCAAATGGAAAGAAAAAATGAGTGTGAGAATCGTAAGGTTATAAAGTTCGAAAGTGAGAAAAAAAGTGAAACAAACGAATAGAAAATTCTCATGAGTAAACCCGTAAATATGCGAAATTTGTGTGGTAAAAACATGAAATCATAAAAGTTTGTTGTTATTATAATGAAAATAAAAACTTGTGAGGTCAAATGTTAAAAGCTAAAAATCATAAGGGTAAATTTAGAAAAATAAGAAAAGATATGCATTAGTTATGTTGTACTTTATGCAAACTAACTTGTAAATTTCAAGTTAGTTTTTAGTATATAGGTAATATAAATATAATATAATATAATGGCCTCATGGGTAGTCAGGGTAGACCACATGTGTTTATGCTAAGCCCAATTTTTTAAAGCCCAGTCCAAGGCTCGCCTGTTTCAGTTTTTTTTGGTATCCAAATGAAACTTTTCTATTTTTCACATGTGTGTGATTGAAGTATTGAACTGTCATTTTTGTTAATTTTTTCTTTTATATACGAGAGATAGTGCCCGCGCGTTGCGGCGGTGAGATGGTGAGGGATGGTGGGGGTGATAGGTCATAGGAGGTGATAAAGGTCATAGAGTGTGATAGCCAAATGCCTTAGCCGTACGGGCTCCGCCATCGGATTTAAAATTCGTCGAAAATATATCGAATGACATCTCTAATGAAAGAGCATGAAATTTTAAGAACACCCATACAATTTTTATAATTTATCGATATACGGTTTTTGAGATAAAAGATTTTGAATGAATTAGAAGAATAAAATGATTTATGGAGGAGAGAGAAAAAATGAGTGGTTGAGATTTGAGGAGAGAGAAAAAAAATGAGTGGTTGAGATTTAAGGTTATTATGAGTATATTAGGTAGAGATGTTTAAATTAGTGAATAAGGAATAGGGGTATTTTGGGTAGTTCAAATCATCTTTTCTTAAAAAAAAGGGCAAAATGCTTTATAAGATAGTATTAGATAAGGTATATCACTTTTTGGTAGATTTTGGTAAATTTTTGAAGGTCATATGACATGTTTCCATTGGTCCATTTACTCGCCAAAACTTGCCGGTTTTGACAAGTTAGGTGAAAAGGAAAAGCGATGATGATGCTAACGTGACAGGAAAAAAATATAGGTGGAAAATGTGAACGGTTAGAAATGATTTTACGTATATTATTTTACTTATATTAATTAAGGGAAATAATATATACTCCTAACAATTAACCTAAAAATTATCCTAAAATCATAAGATGATGACATGTGGATTTCACTAATTATCTTTCTTAATCTTATATCTTGATTTTGCCATTTATAATCATGATTTGTAAAATTTTTAGGATATTTAGTGTTCAAAATAAATACAACCTTAACTTATAATTATACATTTTTTCTTACACACTTTCTAGTTTTGTTGTTTAAATGTGTGCAGGGTATGTTTTGGACTTAATGTGACTTAAGGAAGTTGACAAGGACTGAAGATGAAGATTTAGAAAAAAGAAGGACTAAGCTGAAGTCGGCTAAGAGATCAAGGGGTCTTTGTGTATTCTTGGATGTGATATATATACTGCCCGTTTAGGGTTGTGGAGCGGAGAGCACACATACATATTTTTCATATCTATATTTTTTCTTTCGATCGATTAGAGTTCTGGTAATTTTGATCTTATGATTATACTGATCATCTGATCATTTAGTTGTTATTCTGTATTTGATATCTAAACTTATTGTTTAGATATTCAGTTTTCTTCTTTAATTTGTAAAGGAACATTTCACAACTTTAAGTGTTTCGATTGTTTAGAGAAATTCCAAGTGTAGATCAATTGTAGTTCATAGGTTGTAGGATATTTACATACTTTGTATTATCTTGGTTCCGCAACAACCTTGTAATTTATTTAAAGTTAATAAATTAATTACACTTGAAAATTACATATTGTCTCACCAATTTACTTTACAAGTATTTTATATTATTGCATTGTCTTTGCTCTACCCAATGAAAGTCTAACTGGTACATACACCAGATTTTATAGCCTCATTAATTAGCTGAGAGGCTTGGGTGTAGAGAAGGATAAG
>CM067167.1:87090142-87130142 GCA_034093135.1 Erigeron breviscapus
AACCGGATGATTTGAATTAACGGGAGTTAGCCGTAATGTTAGATGACTTTTTTTTCTCTCACTTGAAAGATTGTTAGTTTTGTTTCAAAGTTTTGTTGATGGATTGCGTGTGAAAGTGTGATGTGTTACCCGCTAATCGACCCGCTTGACCAGCACAAGGAAATTAAGGCTTGCCTAAATTACCCAGTTAGACCCGTTCTATCATTTCAAGGGTGCCCATAATTACCAAAATCACTGAAAAAGTTGCCCAAACTTACCCAAATTTTCTTGTTTGGGTAAGTTTTGTCAGGCCTACATTCACATATGAATATCAAGTTATAATTTAAAGGTTCTCTTAGTTCTTACAATTTAAATGGTTCTCACATGAACTTTTTCCTATATATATATGTGTGTGTGTGTGTGTGTGTGTAGAGGCTCAACAATGAAGTATAATTGCTTTTGCCTTGTTTTGTTAAGAGTCGCCTATTCCAAGAGAAAAGAAGTATCATGGTTTTTTTGTAGTCTTGATGAAATAGAAAGATTAATGTAAAAATATCCTTGTTTCTTGGTTTCGTTAAACAGAGAAAAAAAAAAGGGAATTGCAATTGTCTATTTGGTCCAAGAAAATGGTAGAAAAAGAGAAACCGGTTATTTACCTCCTTTCATTAAAATGGATAGAAATATACATGATATAATATAACACGTAAACCATAGAGTAAAATTTAAAAAACAATAACAAGAAAGAAGTAAAAAGATGGCCAATGAAGACCAAACACATCTGAAAATTGCAGACTATGTTCCCACCTAACATACACACACAAAATAACTTCATCTTCTATGTCTCTCAATATTATATCTATACATTTCTCTTACCGGTAGTAAACATCTTAAAAAGCTCCTACCTAACACACACACACACAAAATAACTTGCATCATATTTCATCTTCCATCTCAATCTCTATATATTATATCCATACATTTCTCTTACCAGTGCCAAAGTAAACACCTTCCGTTCAAAAAGATCGATTTTTGAGAAGAAAGAAGCACCCTGTAATTGATCGAATAAATCATCTATACGAGGAAGAGGATATTTATTCTTTACCGTTCGTTTGTTAAGCTCACGGTTCATGTTTTAATAAATCGCATGTCCGGAAATAATTTAAGCCTACGGGGTCACACGAAATGACACGGTAACTCTATATTATTAATTAGTATATTAAAGTAATATATTAATTAATTTGATCACGAAATGATTAATTAAATAAATTAAAGGGTTAATTGTATTTAATTAATTAAAGAGGAGGATTAAATGTGAAATTAGGAAATTAGTGTTGGACTCTAATTCCTAATGGGGGATTTCCTAATCCCACTCTAATTAGAAAACCCTCCTAATTAAGCCTATAAATAGAGACATAAGTTTAAGGGTTTTTGACATTCATTCGCACAAAAAATCCTCTCTTTTCCTCCTTTTGTTTCATTCGACCAAAACCCTTTTAAGGGTGTTTGGTTTTATGTGATATTCAAAACCATGTGATACTTAGATATAATTAATGCCTATCATTAATTATGTTATGAATTGTTAGACAACAACAATTTGGTTACGGTTCATAAGGTTTTCGAATTAAAGGAGTTACACAAAGAGTTGTGAAGTTCGTGATCGGGGTACTAGCATACGGTATAGGGGTGTCTAGTGTGCGATCGTAGAGGGGTTTTACTTTAAACCCTAAATAATAATAATAATCTTATTAATAATATTATTGGAAGCTTTGCGCAAAGGTACACGTTTCGATTCTCTCTTTGTTAATTAATTTGATTGCATATACGTTTCTTTCCGCTGCGTACTCGTGAATTGTTATAAGTTTATGTGCTCATATTCTAACAAGAACCCCCATTTCTGTGCTGCATCACATACTGCTTGTGCTACATTCGGGTCGTCCCAGTTTGACATATCAATAACAGGTATGGAACTCGTATTTGAATCCTCGATATTATTATTATTGCTTATAATATCAAACCGTTCTTGTGTAGATTGAATGTATTGTTGAGGCAATGTCTTGAGTCCCAATTCTGCCAAGCCTTTCACTCCATGACCTTGGTTCACTACGAAATCGAGAATGTCTAGTGGGGTTTTTTGGATCAATGAGATTGATGGAGCCATGGTTAATTCGAGTGTATGTTTTGGAGATAGCTAGCTAGGTTTGGATCGGATCTGATGATGAAGTGGTTAATGTAATGTAATGGTGGTTCTGTTAGTTTGGTTGATAATGTATGTGATTATATAGAGATATGGAATGTATAAAAAAGTAGAAGGGTACGTGCTGCCTAGTTTTGGTCTTCATGCCTTTTGTTTGCAAATGCATGGCTACTTGGAAAATGTATCCTATATGTTTTACTTAATACTTATTTTACGAGTTTTAGTGTCATAACAAATACTTTACGAGATTATTCAAGATAAAATTAAATTCTCTATATAAAAGTTTTAACATTAGATATAACCTTTTGATAAATTCGATATATATCATATCAAATGGTATTTTCTTATCTTTGTGATGTTAGTAGTAATTTAGTTGAAGTAACGTATAGTATAGCACTATTTTATATTTGACTATATATGTTTTACTTAATACTTATTTTACGAGTTTTAGTCTCATAACAAATACTTTACGAGATTATTCAAGATAAAATTAAATTCTCTATATAAAAGTTTGTTTATTTAACTACATAAAAGTTTTTATTAACTACATAATTTAAAAATAAAATATAGGTCTTAAGATTTAATCATTTTTTCACGTCGATCCATTTTTAAAGCTAGTATGGTCTTTCAAATCATTGTTTCGATGCAAAATAATATCACTCTTTACCTAAGTTATCTAATCAAGAGAGACTATTCATCCAATGAAACAGAGGTTTATGAGACCAGCCATGTAAAAGGTTTACAATAGATTTGCAATCAAAAAGTGATTTCAGGGACTATACATGTAAAAAAATCATACTAATAAAGAACGGAGGGTGTGAACATAAACCAAATCACATTGACCATTAATCCAATTCACTCTTATTTAAAAGTTCTTACTTGGATTTTGGACAGTAGTCTCGAAATTACCAAATGGCATCCCGTCCACTTGTTTTTCACAAATCAATTTATCTGATCCTTGACTTAAAAATTGGATTAGGATTCCTAAAGTTGATCCAACTTTATAACTTTACCTATAAAGTTGGATCAACTTTGGTCATTGGATTAAATCCAATGGTCAAGATTAAAATATGATATTTAAATCTTGACCATTGGATTTAATCCAATGGTTAAAGTTGATCCAACTTTATCTTATAAAGTTGGATCAACTTTAGAGAATCTCAATCCTTACAGTACTATATATTAAATTTACAAAATCGAGATCGTAATTAAAATATATTGTTTCACATTTATATTAACAAAAAAAGTGTAAAAGACAAAAGATATTCATTGTCTAACTACACAACCATCAACATGGATATTTATGGGGGGAATTGAGTATAAAGTTTTCTCAACCTTTTATATACTATTTTTTTAAACCATAAAATTTATGGGGGTTATGAAATTTTTTATTTTTATTTATTAAATATTAAAAAATGATATATGAAGGGTTCCATACCTAAGCTTGAATATTAGACAACCTTATATTCACTTTTCCAATAATATAAAGTGTCTTTCAAAGCCTATGATAATGTAACACCCGTCGTTTAAAAATATGGGTTTTCAAAACTTTTCACCTAACGGTGTTAAATTGCGGAAGTAAAGACTGTAAAAGTCAAACCGATAAAAACATTTCGGTTTCTGCATTTATTTGGTGTTACATGCCATATCAAACAATAGTTCAAATGAAAACCCAACGGTTGCCCAACATAAAACAACCGTTCACAAGTCACAACATAAATTCGACATTAGTACGAAATGTAAATAAATGTCTAAGCAAAGAATCGTCTATGGATAACTAAGGCTCCTTCAATGAATCTACCCAAGCTCACACATCCTTCGTCTAATTCCATCAAGCTAAACCTGAGGGAACAACCACATTAAAGAAGCAAGTGTTAGCTATAAGAATAGCTAAGTAAGATAATACTTAATTAAAAGCATTTGTCCAATTAAAACAATCTTCATTATTAGACAAGTTTTATTAGGCACAACACACATCACACGTTCACACATATACTACATTTCGACTTCATATTAATTAGGATAATCATTCTAAATGTGCCTATCCTGCATTAGTTCACACATTGTCACACGTATCTTTGTTAACTGCATATAAGTGTGCCCTGCATCACACCCGACTCGATGATCAGTCAAAAGACTACTCATCTTACGTCGTTAAGGAGTGGCAAGCCAATCCAAGAGTAATCCGTATGTGGAGGTTGGTCAAACCTCTCGTATTACTCGCCTGCGTTATAAAGACCATGTTGCGAGGAGCCACCCAAGCAACAACTGCATCAACGCACTCATCCGGCTAAGACAAGTACGGGTTAAGCTTAACACTTTCCCTGCATTAGTTTTATGAGCTCAATTTCACACATATAGATTGGGTCCCTGCATTCCCAAACATTCACCCACATATAGTCTAGGTAACACACATTCCTAGACATTCACACACTTTAACTTCATTACGTTTGGATCCTTAAACGTGCAAGTGACATAGTAACCTAGCAAGTTTAGTGAACTAGGCGTACAAGTCAAGCATGCATATCACACATCAACTTCATTTCTATATATCATGCATATCAAGATACTTCATTAAACTACACCAACTGCATAGCTACATACTACATTAAGCAATACTACATTACACTACAATAGGGACTGCATCTCAGGTCTCATGGGCAACTGCATAACCCATAATACCTCCCAAGTAACCCATATGCCCACATGCAATATAAAGATCCGAATGGAAGTGTTTACGATTGAAACCAGCTTTTAGTTGATCCCCCAGCGTGTCAAAGTAGTGTATCTTACCTGGTAGTAGTGTACGCGCGCAAACAAATAGCTAATAGTGCTTATCCGTAATCCCCGACACCTATCGTACATTACATTTAAAATATAAGTCATTTGGGACATCAAATGGACTCTCTTACGACCTTAAGACTGTCCAAGCAGAAGTCCTGATTTACACCTTACGAACTTAGCCAACGAAGTTAACTCAAACTTCCTACTTACGAAGTTAATCTTCGTACGAACTTAATCTTCGTTTGATTTGCTTTACGAAAATAGTTACAACCTACGAAGATACTCTTTGAACGAATTTATTATAACTAACGAAGATAGCAATTTAGTTTACGAATTTAACACCAAAATCCTCCTTACGAAGATAACCCAAAAGCGAAGTTTATCTTCGTTCCAACGAATTTAGACCCAGTTACGAATTTAATCTTAATTTCGTCCAGAATTCCAAAACGACTAACTTCTTCAATTTTTTCCAAAATTCGATCGATCAAGGCTTCTTCCCAAACATGTTTTTGACACACATAAACATCTTTTGATTATCAAGATCGATTATGGACTCGTTTAACACCGTTTTGAACGTTAATTGACCAAAACACCACATAAACCCTAATTCTTTGCAAAACTCCTTTTTAATCAGATCTGGTTCCTTATTAAACAATTTCTAAATCTGAAAATACAATCTATAATTCAGTGATTATGTAACACCCGTGAATTTTGACGTTGACTTTTGTGTAATTTGACTAACAAACTTATTGAATGAAGTAATTTGGGCCCATTTATGATTTTATGACTATGTGGTATGTTAGTCGAGTCGTTAATTTGTTGTTTTGCGTTTAGTAGTGTAATCGATTGTTTTATGGCTTGTGGGAGAAACGGGTCGGCCCGTGGGTAGTCCATGACCCACCAGCCCCAATGACCCATTTTCCCCCCCTTATCCTTTCTTTCCTTCTCATTCTATCTATCTATCTCCATCCTCTTTCTCTCTTTCTCTCTAGAACTAAGCAAAAGAACCACTTAAATCTTCACCCATTCTTGCATCAACTTAGTGATTAGAACTCTTGTAACACAAGAATCTTAGCCATCTTAACCTCGTTTGCTTCATATCGGAGAATCAAAGTCAAGTTCTTACCATTTTATCCATTTGACCTAATTTCGGGTTCTAGCTCAGGGAGACGTTTTGGTAAGTCAAATTCATCCCATTTACTTCTATTTATACTTGTTCAAATATTTCTAGTCGTTTTTATGGGATTTCAAGACATGTTTATGGTAAAAATGGAAATTAGGGTTAGGGTTAGGGTTTGAATGATTTGTGAGTGATTTTGATGTTTTGGTCGGAATTGTGGGTTGGGTTATGTGTATTTATGTTCAATGATGCTAAGTTATGCTTCAAAGCAGGTTAAAAGTCTTTACAAATCGATTTGGGTTGGTTTGGGTCGATTTTGGGGGTTTTGGGTTCGTGTTGCTTGTTGAGGCTGCTGGTGCTGGCTGCAGAAGGTGGTCACTGCGGCGCAGTGAGCTCACCTTTGCTCACTGCGGCGCAGTGCTTTTCTACTGGTTCTGGGCCAGTTTAGCCACTGCGGCGCAGTGGGCATAGTTCTTGCCCACTGCGGCGCAGTGCATTGTTTGTTTTTTTTTTTTTTTTTTTTTTTTTTTTTTTTTTTTTTTTTTTTTTTTTTTTTTTTTTTTTTTTTTTGTTTTTCACTGCGGCGCAGTGCAAGTGCATTGTTTCTGGTCCTCGTCCAGTTTAGCCACTGCGGCGCAGTGGGCATAGTTCTGCTCCACTGCGGCGCAGTGGATAGTCACTGTGATTTTTATGTGTGTTGAATTTCAAATTGTTGAGGTTGTATAATTGACATTCCAGTATATTGTTGTATAATTATAGGTTGTGGTGGTGTGGACCCTTTTACCGTTTGTAATCTTTTACTAACTTCTTTGCCGATCAAGGTGAGTTTTCGTATCTCCCTACCCGCTTGGGATTCGGGCTGAAAAGTGTAAACCTGGCGTGTTTACTTGTATTTATTGATGTATTGTTTGTTTGACTTGATTGTTGGATTGATGTGACGTATCTTTTCGTTTGATTGACTTGGGTTGTGTTTTCGTTAAGTATTACTTATACATTAGGATAGACGTACATACATGGAAGTCGGTTATGCCTTCCTTTGGGTTTTAGATGTGGTGGGAAGGCTGCGGGTGACCCTATACATAAGCATCTGGGACTTGAAGAAAGTAGAATCCTCTGAAGTATATGTACGTATAGTTGGTTTATATTGTGATTAGTGGCTCATGTGTTGTTGATTATTGATCGTTGGCTTGTGGTTATCATACATTGATTCTGGGTGATGTTTGAGGAATATTGATTGTTGGCACAGGTTATCGTATATTGGTTGTTGGTTTATGAAGTATGCATTTACATTTGTTTGTAAGCATTGCATACATTATTGTTGGACCCTCGGCAGGGGATTGCCGGCATCCTGGTGCATAGATGTATGCACCCATTTTGGATGTAGACCTGACCCCGAGTATATAGACATATATATCTCGATGTTTTTGAGATACAGCCTTGTCCATTGCGATGGCAGAAGGGTATCGTTGCATACGTGATTGAAGGTCACGCTTGGGATAGGCATATTTGCTTATTCATACATTTGGCACTTGCATTGATACATACATCATTTGTGCATCCTCATTACACTCTCATTTCTTTTGTGTAATCTTGTTGTTGGACGATATTGTGTTGCTTAGAGGCTCGCTGTAGTCATGTCTAGCCTCTATTCTTATATTGTGATTATTGATGTTGGTTCTTTACGAACCATTACTACGAACTCACCAACCTTGTGTTGACTATGCTTAGTACACTTTTCAGGAAATCAGGTACTCCCAGGACGTGGAGTTTAGTTGCTTGCTTGCTGTCTAACCCGGACTTGGACCTCATGGATCAAGGATTCATTGGCCTCCCTTTTGCATCATACTTAGGATCGTTTGCCATCTTGGATGTTATTATGTAAACTTTGATGGCTATTTGCTCCTGTTGTATTTTGGTACTTGCTTCGTTATGTTTTGGATTCACCGAATCTATTTTTGCATTTAGATCGTTCTATTGTAATTCCACCTGGTGCTATGTGTTTTCCGTGATATTCTGAGCCTCGGCTTGGGGTGTTACAGAATGGTGGCCCATGCGTGGTCGTAGAGAATTAGGCGGTTTGACCTAGACTACGGCTTAAGTTAAAAACTCTTCATATAGCATGCATGGTTAGGAATTCATGTGCAATGTGAATTATGTGAATCCCCGTGTGAGTTCGTAGTTAA
Organism: Erigeron breviscapus; assembly: GCA_034093135.1. Lineage (NCBI taxonomy): Eukaryota > Viridiplantae > Streptophyta > Magnoliopsida > Asterales > Asteraceae > Erigeron > Erigeron breviscapus. The sequence continues at coordinate 87,098,403 of CM067167.1, forward strand.
GACCTATTGTATGAAAACTTGAATTCAATGTGATGAATGTGAATTGTAGTTGACATGGGTTGTTGTTGTAAATTGTTGGAATTAATGTGTTGATTTAGGGCAAAATGAAAGGATGCCATTAACTTAGTATAATATTGTGGCAACCCTAAAAGAACCCGATCAACTCTTTTATGGTTACCCGATATTATAGCAAGTTCATGACATCGTGGATTGCGCACGTGTGGCTTAAAGTATAATAAGGAACCGATATGCTTAATGGAAGTTGATTAGGTGGAAGGTTAGCCGTTGGTACACCTTGTATACATACCCGGTCAATAACTAGAGAGCATATCGAATTCGGATTATACTTTGAATCATTCGTGTTAGTTGTTGATTGCATGACGTAATGAGCATGATTACTTGATGTTATGATATGTAAAAACCCCTTATGATGCTAACACTTTTGCCTTAGCATAATGTTATGAAATGAGTATGTGGTATCGGTATGAGGGCATGACTACTTGTGTGACTAACATGCGAGCATTTGAGACTAACTCTCGGGTCAACGTGTCACTTGTTTTATAGAAATGGAAAGACCAAGAAGGGTCCGAACAAACTATAGGGCTGAAGAAGAAGAGCCTCAACCGGAAGCTCAACCGGAAGTACAGGGTGGTAGAGGCCGTGGTAGAGGCCGTGGTAGAGGCCGTGGTAGGGGCCGTGGTAGGGGTCGTGGTGGAGCTCCTGAGCCAAACTTGGCTGAGGTAATCGCTCAAACGGTTGCCGGTATCATGCCAACCATCATTGCTCAAGTCACGGCGAGTCTTGGGCAAAATAATGGACCTCAAAACAATGAAGTCCCAGAAAACTTAAACAATGAAAATGATCAACCTCAAGCCGAAGATTATGAGGAGGAGGAACCAATGGGAGTTAATATCGGGATGCCCATGAATAACCAATATGGTGGATACCGTCAAGGGTGTATCTTTAAGGATTTTAAGAGTTGTGGGGCACCGGAGTTTGATGGGAAAGGTGGTCCCACGGAATGTATAAGATGGTTCGAGGCAATAGAAGCAGTGATTGAAAGGAGTCATTGCACCTACGATGACCGGATTTCCTATGCATCCGGCATGTTTAGGCATGACGCCTTGAGTTGGTGGAACCAGGAAATAACTCTAGGGCGGACTCAGAATTTGGAGTGGATTGACTTCAAAGACAAAGTGAAAGCCAGTTTTGTCCTCCGTACGAGCTACAGAATTTAACCATAGAATTTGCAAACCTCAATATGGAAGGAGCCGATTACAAGGGCTATGTGAGACGATTTCAAGAACTGTCTACCCTCATTCCTCACTTGGTGGGTACCGAGTCACAGGCCATCCAGAAGTTTGTATTGGGCTTGAATCCTCAAGTCCGATCTTATGTAAACTCCAACATGCCTACTTCTTTGGCTAATGCGGTTAACCAAGCCGGGAGTGTGACTGAAGATTTGTTGAGGAGTGGTGTTTTGAGCAAGTCCTCATCAAACAAGAGGAAAGAAGTGGGAGAGTCTAGTGGGGTAAAGAAAGCGGGAAGGTTTGACCCCAAGAATGCTTATAGGGGTAGGGTGATGGCGGCGGTGGAACCGGCTAGGAGGCCTTATACCGGGCCTCATCCTTTCTGTGGGAGGTGCAACAGGCACCATCCCGCCACTACTCCATGTGGGGCATGTTTTAATTGCACCAAGTTGGGCACGCATCCAAGAACTGTAGGGCTCCAAGAACGGGCCCAATGAATGCGGCTCCTATTCGGGCCGTTCCTCCTCAAGGTAACCAAAGAAGAGGTGAATGTTTTGAATGTGGTAGCCGTGACCACTACCGTAATAATTGTCCTCGATGGGTGGGACAACAAGTTCAAGTAGCCGTCCACCCCAACCAACTACAAATGGTCAGGCCTAATCAAAACCGGGGACAACAAGGCCACCAAGTGCAACCACGCGGCCGAGCCTTTGCGGCCAATGTAAATGAAGCCCGCAATGATCCCAACGTTGTAGCAGGTACTTTTCTCCTTAATGGTCTCTATGCCACCGTTCTATTTGATTCCGGGCCGATTTTAGCCTCGTGTCTTCTAACTTTGTTCCTTTGATTGATGTGCATCCGTGTGCTCTAAATTATGTGCTTGACATTGAAATGGTAAATGGGTCACTAACTAGAATTAGTCAAATACTTCGAGAATGTGTCTTGACTTTGGAAGACGTCGACTTCTTCATTGACCTTATGCCACTTGACATTGGTAGTTTTGATATTATAGTGGGTATGGATTGGCTGACGGCGGTGAATGCAACCATTGATTGTGGTGAAAGAGTTGTTAAAATACCTTTGGCTAACGGTAAAATTCTTAGGGTTCAAGGTGAAACCTCCGATTCTTCAACTTCTAAAGTCTTTAGTGCTACCATCTCAAAGGTAGAATTGAAGACCGTCCCTATCGTTTGTGATTTTCCGATGTTTTTCCGGACGACTTACCGGGGTTACCTCCGCCCCGTGAACTTGATTTTCATATCAATCTTATTCCCGAAGCCGCGCCCATAGCAAAAGCTCCTTATAGACTAGCCTTAACTGAAATGCAGGAGCTACAAACTCAACTCAAGGAACTCCAAGAGAAGGGTTTCATTCGCCCTAGTCAATCTCCTTGGGGTGCTCCTGTTCTCTTCGTCAAAAAGAAAGACGGATCCTTTCGAATGTGTATTGATTATCGGGAATTGAACAAGCTCACCGTGAAGAACCGATATCCTCTCCCTAGAATTGATGACTTGTTTGATCAACTTCAAGGAGCTAAGCACTTCTCAAAGATCGACCTTCGCTCGGGTTATCATCAACTCCGGGTACATGAAGATGACATCCCCAAAATGGCTTTTCGCACAAGGTATGGCCATTTTGAATTCACCGTGATGCCATTTGGGTTGACTAATGCACCGGCGGTGTTCATGGACTTGATGAACCGGGTGTGTCAACCATATTTAGACAAGTCCGTTATTGTGTTCATTGATGACATACTTGTATACTCGAAGACAAAGGAGGAGCATGTTAAGCACTTGCGCGAAGTGCTTGAATTACTAAGGAAGGAGAAGTTGTACGCGAAATTTTCCAAGTGTGAGTTTTGGTTGGAAGAGGTCCACTTCCTTGGTCACGTAGTGAGCAAGGATGGTATTCATGTGGACCCAAGCAAGATTGAAGCAGTCAAGAATTGGAGAAGACCCGAAACGCCATCCGAGATCCGCCAATTCCTTGGATTGGCGGGTTACTATAGAAGGTTTATTGAAAATTTCTCCCGTATTGCACAACCACTCACTCTCTTGACTCAAAAAGATAGAAACTTCGAATGGGGCGAAAGACAAGAGAACGCCTTCCGAACCCTTAAGGATATGCTATGTGATGCTCCTATTTTGACATTACCGGATGGGATAGAAGATTTTGTGGTTTATTGTGATGCTTCTGGGCAAGGGTTGGGTTGCGTTCTTATGCAAAGGGGTAAAGTCATTGCTTATGCCTCTCGTCAATTGAAGGTGCATGAGAAGAACTACCCGACACATGATTTGGAATTGGAGCGGTTGTGTTTGCCTTGAAGTGTTGGAGACATTACCTCTATGGCACCAAATGTGTGATTTATACCGATCACAAAAGTCTCCAACACATCTTCGACCAAAGTGAATTGAACATGAGGCAAAGGCGTTGGTTAGAGCTATTTAGTGATTATGATTGTGACATCCGTTATCACCCGGGCAAGGCAAATGTAGTAGCCGATGCCTTGAGCCGAAAGGAGAGAGTGAAACCAAGACGGGCTAGAGCTATGAGCCTCACGGTAGGGCCAAACATTCGTAATCGGGTCATTGAAGCCCAAATTCAAGCCACCCTACCGGAAAACTTTGGAAACGAAAACCTAGATGGCATGGAACAACTTTTCGACCGAAAGAATGATAACGGACTATACATGGTCGAAAGACTTTGGATTCCTATCTTCGGTAACTTAAGAACGCTTATTATGAATGAAGCTCACTTATCGCCTTATTCGGTCCATCCCGGGTCGGATAAGATGTATTTTGACTTGAAGGAATTGTATTGGTGGCCGGGCATGAAGCGTGATGTGGCTAAGTATGTGAGTGAGTGCCTTACTTGCTTACAAGTTAAGGCCGATCACAAGAAGCCACCCGGATTGTTGGTACAACCGGTGATGCCCGAATGGAAGTGGGAGCATATTTCAATGGACTTCATTACTAAACTACCGAAGACAAGAAGCGGCCGTGACACAATTTGGGTGATAGTAGATCGGTTAACGAAATCGGCTCACTTTTTAGCCATTCGTGAAACCGATAAATTTGACACTTTAGCTCGTTTGTACATCAAGGAAGTAATATCTAAGCATGGAGTGCCGATTTCCATCATCTCGGATAGAGATGCCCGTTTCAAATCGAAATTTTGGGAAGCCTTTCAAAAAGCCATGGGTACCCGACTTGACATGAGCACGGCCCTCAAACGGATGGGCAAACCGAGAGAACCATTCAAACACTCGAAGATATGTTGAGGGCGTGTGCAATTGATTTTGGTGGAAGTTGGGAAGACCATTTGCCGTTAGTTGAGTTTTCCTACAACAATAGCTACCACGCTACTATTCAAATGGCACCCTTTAAGGCCTTGTATGGCAGGGTGTGCCGTTCTCCTTTAGCTTGGGCGGAAATTGGAGAGAGTCAACTTATCGGGCCGGAAATTGTGATTGAAACTACCAAGGTAATATCTCAAATTAAGGAGAAGTTGCAATTGGCCCGCGAACGTCAAAAGAAGTATGCCGATGTGAGACGAAGACCGTTGGAGTTTGAAGTTGGTGAATTTGTACTTTTGAAAGTGTCGCCTTGGAAAGGCGTCGTACGATTCGTGAAGCGGGGAAAACTTGCACCAAGGTATGTTGGTCCTTTCAAGATTCTTGAACGGGTTGGGAAAGTTGCTTATCGGCTAGAATTGCCCCAAGAGCTTAGTGGTGTGCATGATGTGTTCCATATTTGTAACTTACGCAAGTGTTTGGCGGATCCTACACATCATGTGCCTATGGACGAAATTAGGGTTGATTCAAACTTGAACTTCGTTGAAGAGCCGGTAGAGATCATGGACCGTCAAGAAAAGAAGCTCAAGAAGAAGCGCTACACCATTGTGAAAGTAAGATGGAATGCTAGACGTGGAGCCGAGTTCACTTGGGAGAGAGAAGACCATATGAAGTCCAAGTATCCGCATTTATTTGTTAATTAGGGTTTTGTTGAATTTCGGGACGAAATTCTTTTAACGGGGGAATAATGTAACACCCGTGAATTTTGACCGTTGACTTTTGTGTAATTTGACTAACAAACTTATTGAATGAAGTAATTTGGGCCCATTTATGATTTTATGACTATGTGGTATGTTAGTCGAGTCGTTAATTTGTTGTTTTGCGTTTAGTAGTGTAATCGATTGTTTTATGGCTTGTGGGAGAAACGGGTCGGCCCGTGGGTAGTCCATGACCCACCAGCCCCAATGACCCATTTCCCCCCCCCCCTTATCCTTTCTTTCCTTCTCATTCTATCTATCTATCTCCATCCTCTTTCTCTCTTTCTCTCTAGAACTAAGCAAAAGAACCACTTAAATCTTCACCCCATTCTTGCATCAATGCGGCGCAGTGAGCTCACCTTTGCTCACTGCGGCGCAGTGCATTGTTTCTGGTCCTCGTCCAGTTTAGCCACTGCGGCGCAGTGAGCTTTTGCTCACTGCGGCGCAGTGAGCTCCCTTTGCTCACTGCGGCGCAGTGAGCTCACTTTGCTCACTGCGGCGCAGTGAGTCACTTTGCTCACTGCGGCGCAGTGAGCTCACCTTTGCTCACTGCGGCGCAGTGAGCTACTTTGCTCACTGCGGCGCAGTGAGCTCACCTTTGCTCACTGCGGCGCAGTGAGTACTTTGCTCACTGCGGCGCAGTGAGCTCACTTTGCTCACTGCGGCGCAGTGAGCTATTTGTCACTGCGGCGCATGGGCCAGTTTAGTCACTGCGGCGCAGTGAGCTCACCTTTGCTCACTGCGGCGCAGTGCATTGTTTCTGGTCCTCGTCCAGTTTAGCCACTGCGGCACAGTGAGCTACCTTTGCTCACTGCGGCGCAGTGAGTCCTTTGTACTGGGCGCATGAGTCTTTAGCTCACTGCGGCGCAGTGAGCTCACCTTTGCTCACTGCGGCGCAGTGAGTCTTTGTCACTGCGGCGCAGTGAGCTCACTTTGCTCACTGCGGCGCAGTGAGCTACTTTGCTCACTGCGGCGCAGTGAGCTCACCTTTGCTCACTGCGGCGCAGTGAGTACTTTGCTCACTGCGGCGCAGTGAGCTCACCTTTGCTCACTGCGGCGCAGTGAGTACTTTGCTCACTGCGGCGCAGTGAGTCTTTGCTCACTGCGGCGCAGTGAGCTCACCTTTGCTCACTGCGGCGCAGTGAGCTCTTTGTCACTGCGGCGCAGTGAGCTCACCTTTGCTCACTGCGGCGCAGTGAGCTCCTTTGTCACTGCGGCGCAGTGAGCTCACCTTTGCTCACTGCGGCGCAGTGAGCTCCTTTGTCACTGCGGCGCAGTGAGCTCACCTTTGCTCACTGCGGCGCAGTGAGCTCCTTTGTCACTGCGGCGCAGTGAGCTCACTTTGCTCACTGCGGCGCAGTGAGCTCACCTTTGTCACTGCGGCGCAGTGAGCTCCTTTGCTCACTGCGGCGCAGTGAGCTCACCTTTGCTCACTGCGGCGCAGTGAGCTCCCTTTGTCACTGCGGCGCAGTGAGCTCATTTGTCACTGCGGCGCAGTGGGCCAGTTTAGTCACTGCGGCGCAGTGAGCTCACCTTTGCTCACTGCGGCGCAGTTCATTGTTGTCTGGTTCTGGGCCAGTTTAGCCACTGCGGCGCAGTGCATTGTTTCTGGTCCTCGTCCAGTTTAGCCACTGCGGCGCAGTGGGCCTAGTTCTGCTCCACTGCGGCGCAGTGGATAGTCACTGTAGTCACTGCGGCGCAGTGAGCTCACCTTTGCTCACTGCGGCGCAGTGCATTGTTTCTGGTCCTCGTCCAGTTTAGCCACTGCGGCGCAGTGAGCTACCTTTGCTCACTGCGGCGCAGTGAGCTCCCTTTGCTCACTGCGGCGCAGTGAGTCTTTGTCACTGCGGCGCAGTGAGCTCTTTGCTCACTGCGGCGCAGTGAGCTCACCTTTGCTCACTGCGGCGCAGTGAGCTCCCTTTGCTCACTGCGGCGCAGTGAGCTCACCTTTGCTCACTGCGGCGCAGTGAGCTACTTTGCTCACTGCGGCGCAGTGAGCTCACCTTTGCTCACTGCGGCGCAGTGAGTACTTTGCTCACTGCGGCGCAGTGAGTTTTGTCACTGCGGCGCACTGGGCCAGTTTAGTCACTGCGGCGCAGTGAGCTCACCTTTGCTCACTGCGGCGCAGTGCATTGTTTCTGGTCCTGGTCCAGTTTAGCCACTGCGGCGCAGTGAGCTACTTTGCTCACTGCGGCGCAGTGAGCTCCCTTTGCTCACTGCGGCGCAGTGAGTCTTTGTCACTGCGGCGCAGTGAGCTATTTGCTCACTGCGGCGCACTGGGCCAGTTTAGTCACTGCGGCGCAGTGAGCTCACCTTTGCTCACTGCGGCGCAGTGCATTGTTTCTGGTCCTGGTCCAGTTTAGCCACTGCGGCGCAGTGGTATTAGTCACTGCGGCGCAGTGAGCTCACCTTTGCTCACTGCGGCGCAGTGCATTGTTTCTGGTCCTCGTCCAGTTTAGCCACTGCGGCGCAGTGCATTGTTTCTGGTCCTCGTCCAGTTTAGCCACTGCGGCGCAGTGCATTGTTTCTGGTCCTCGTCCAGTTTAGCCACTGCGGCGCAGTGAGCTCACCTTTGCTCACTGCGGCGCAGTGCTTTTCTACTGGTTCTGGGCCAGTTTAGCCACTGCGGCGCAGTGGGCATAGTTCTTGCCCACTGCGGCGCAGTGCATTGTTTCTGGTCCTCGTCCAGTTTAGCCACTGCGGCGCAGTGGGCATAGTTCTGCTCCACTGCGGCGCAGTGGATAGTCACTGTGATTTTTATGTGTGTTGAATTTCAAATTGTTGAGGTTGTATAATTGACATTCCAGTATATTGTTGTATAATTATAGGTTGTGGTGGTGTGGACCCTTTTACCCGTTAGTAATCTTTTACTAACTTCTTTGCCGATCAAGGTGAGTTTCGTATCTCCCTACCCGCTTGGGATTCGGGCTGAAAAGTGTAAACCTGGCGTGTTTACTTGTATTTATTGATGTATTGTTTGTTTGACTTGATTGTTGGATTGATGTGACGTATCTTTTCGTTTGATTGACTTGGGTTGTGTTTTCGTTAAGTATTACTTATACATTAGTGATTAGAACTCTTGTAACACAAGAATCTTAGCCATCTTAACCTCGTTTGCTTCATATCGGAGAATCAAAGTCAAGTTCTTACCATTTTATCCATTTGACCTAATTTCGGGTTCTAGCTCAGGGAGACGTTTTGGTAAGTCAAATTCATCCCATTTACTTCTATTTATACTTGTTCAAATATTTCTAGTCGTTTTTATGGGATTTCAAGACATGTTTATGGTAAAAATGGAAATTAGGGTTAGGGTTAGGGTTTGAATGATTTGTGAGTGATTTTGATGTTTTGGTCGGAATTGTGGGTTGGGTTATGTGTATTTATGTTCAATGATGCTAAGTTATGCTTCAAAGCAGGTTAAAAGTCTTTACAAATCGATTTGGGTTGGTTTGGGTCGATTTGGGGGTTTTTGGGTTCGTGTTTCTGGTTGAAACTGCTGGTGCTGGCTGCAGGTGGTGGGGGGGGGGGGGGGGGGGGGGGGGGGGGGGGGGGGGGGGGGGGGGGGGGGGGGGGGGGGGGGGGGGGGGGGGGGGGGGGGGGGGGGGGGGGGGGGGGGGGGGGGGGGGGGGGGGGGGGGGGGGGGGGGGGGGGGGGGGGGGGGGGGGGGGGGGGGGGGGGGGGGGGGGGGGGGGGGGGGGGGGGGGGGGGGGGGGGGGGGGGGGGGGGGGGGGGGGGGGGGGGGGGGGGGGGGGGGGGGGGGGGGGGGGGGGGGGGGGGGGGGGGGGGGGGGGGGGGGGGGGGGGGGGGGGGGGGGGGGGGGGGGGGGGGGGGGGGGGGGGGGGGGGGGGGGGGGGGGGGGGGGGGGGGGGGGGGGGGGGGGGGGGGGGGGGGGGGGGGGGGGGGGGGGGGGGGGGGGGGGGGGGGGGGGGGGGGGGGGGGGGGGGGGGGGGGGGGGGGGGGGGGGGGGGGGGGGGGGGGGGGGGGGGGGGGGGGGGGGGGGGGGGGGGGGGGGGGGGGGGGGGGGGGGGGGGGGGGGGGGGGGGGGGGGGGGGGGGGGGGGGGGGGGGGGGGGGGGGGGGGGGGGGGGGGGGGGGGGGGGGGGGGGGGGGGGGGGGGGGGGGGGGGGGGGGGGGGGGGGGGGGGGGGGGGGGGGGGGGGGGGGGGGGGGGGGGGGGGGGGGGGGGGGGGGGGGGGGGGGGGGGGGGGGGGGGGGGGGGGGGGGGGGGGTTTTGGGGGGTTTTTTTTTTTTTTTTTTTTTTTTTTTTTTTTTTTTTGGGGGGGGGGGGGGATATGTACGTATAGTTGGTTTATATTGTGATTAGTGGCTCATGTGTTGTTGATTATTGATCGTTGGCTTGTGGTTATCATACATTGATTCTGGGTGATGTTTGAGGAATATTGATTGTTGGCACAGGTTATCGTATATTGGTTGTTGGTTTATGAAGTATGCATTTACATTTGTTTGTAAGCATTGCATACATTATTGTTGGACCCTCGGCAGGGGATTGCCGGCATCCTGGTGCATAGATGTATGCACCCATTTTGGATGTAGACCTGACCCCGAGTATATAGACATATATATCTCGATGTTTTTGAGATACAGCCTTGTCCATTGCGATGGCAGAAGGGTATCGTTGCATACGTGATTGAAGGTCACGCTTGGGATAGGCATATTTGCTTATTCATACATTTGGCACTTGCATTGATACATACATCATTTGTGCATCCTCATTACACTCTCATTTCTTTTGTGTAATCTTGTTGTTGGACGATATTGTGTTGCTTAGAGGCTCGCTGTAAGTCATGTCTAGCCTCTATTCTTATATTGTGATTATTGATGTTGGTTCGTTACGAACCATTACTACGAACTCACCAACCTTGTGTTGACTATGCTTAGTACACTTTTCAGGAAATCAGGTACTCCCAGGACGTGGAGTTTAGTTGCTTGCTTGCTGTCTAACCCGGACTTGGACCTCATGGATCAAGGATTCATTGGCCTCCCTTTTGCATCATACTTAGGATCGTTTGCCATCTTGGATGTTATTATGTAAACTTTGATGGCTATTTGCTCCTGTTGTATTTTGGTACTTGCTTCGTTATGTTTTGGATTCACCGAATCTATTTTTGCATTTAGATCGTTCTATTGTAATTCCACCTGGTGCTATGTGTTTTCCGTGATATTCTGAGCCTCGGCTTGGGGTGTTACAGATTACCTGCTTGGCTAGATGATCGATCAATTCCAACACCAAAACACCCAATTGCTTGACCAAAAACTTGATTAATTGCTTTAGAATTCAAGAAAGGCTTTGATAGGCTTTGTGTGTTTTCAACAAGTAATGGCTGCTGGAAATTAGCCTAATGACACCTTCCAAAACCCTAAACCCGTTTTTGACTTTACCCATATGTCAAGACTAGTCCCTAGACTTCCAAATCCTTCATTATTGGTCACAAACTACATTATTGACCATATACAACATTATCCCTTCATTAAATGTCACTTCATAGACATAACCTTCGTATTTCACACATTTATACTACATTAACATTTAGGCAACAAACCTCACACATAACACACGTTAACTACATATATGCATATATTCACACTAGACTTAACGACACACATGAGGTTGACTTAACAGCGTTAGTCAAATCTTAAAGAAAAGTTTGGGATGTTACAAATAACGATATCGAAAAATTGATACCTGATTAATCAAATGTTTATTTTTATACATGATACTCGTATTACTTCTCTGAAGGCACGTACGATCTGTCAAATTCAAAGGCGAAAACCACTTTGAATGCCTAAAACTTAACATTCATTAGTTAGACTGTGTGGAGTGGGGGGCAAATGGCCCGACGCCGCCCTAAATCGCCCGCAGGCCGCCCAGCACACCTCCCCGAGGGGCGGCAAAAGTAAAAAAAAATCCTTCCCGTCTAATATTGATCGCCCCTTTCGTTTTGATTCCCAAAAAAAGTTAGCCGTTGCAACGGCATTTTTGAGCTTTATTCAAAAAACATTTAATTTTTTTTTCCTTAAAACTTTACCTATCATATATAAACACCCAAAACTAATTCATTTTCTACAAACAAAAAACTTCTTATACTCATTTTCTCCGTACGTTTTACATAATCTTCTAGCTTTTCTCTCTATAATCAAATGGCTTGGACTCGGTCCGAAGAAATAAGTTTGGCACGAGCTTGGGTCGAGGTGTCAGACGACCCGTTGTGCAGTAACTATCAAAAGGAACGTACGTTCTGGTCGAAAGTGACCCATCTTTTCCTCGCTTATTAAAACCAACCATCGACATATCGAGATTCAGATTGGGTGGCCGCTAAATGGCACCGCATGCGCACAAACATTCACGTATTCGATATGATGTTCAACCGTGTGAACCAAGGTCACAACGATGAACACGGTGCAATGGTTGCAAGGACTTTGGCCGAGTACAATGCGGTATCTCGAAACAGTTTTCATCACGTGGAGGAGTGAGAATTGGTACGAAGCAATCCGAAGTTTAGAAAAATTTAATCGTTTAGTTGTAATGTTTGGAATAATTGTTTAGTTGTATTGTGTGATGTTTGGAATCATTGTTTAGTTGTGTTGTGTTTTTTTATATAACTGTGTTGTGATGTATGGAAAAATTAATAAAATTGTGTTTTTTTATATAATTTAGTAATTTAAAAAAAGAAAAAGAGGGGGGTACCCTAAAGAGTTGCCTCACTTCAAGAAAAAGGAGCGGCAACTCTTGGGGAAGTCAGCTCAAGACCATATATATGCTTATCATAATTAATTCGAAAATAGATCTTCAAATATATGCTCTGTTGAAATTTAATAACATGCTGATATCTATCTACAGATGTTTTGGATTTGTGTATGGCTTGTTGAAAGTATATACGCTATATCGATATTAATAGGGCTATCATCAACCCATATTTGGATCCGATATATAATAGTAACGTCCACATTTTTGGTTCTTAGACATTATGGACTTAAAAAGTTCAATTTTTTCTCTATATGTGTTAACACACGATTTTAGGCCTACCAATTACTCTATAATCATATATGCTTGGGATACTAAAAATGTGTGTTATGTAAATGTGGTGATCGAATAGGTGATCGGTCATGGTGTGCTTGGTTTCATGCTTTGGAAAAAGGCAAACTTGGTCGATTTAAAAAGCAATGATGCTATTGAGCTTTTCCATTTGTTTCTTTGGAAGGTAGTTTACTACTTGTACCCTTACTGATATTAGAGTTAATTACAGAAATCGTCCCTGTCGTGGACCGCTACTTGCAGCTTTCGTCCCTAACTTTCAAAAATTACAGTTTTGGTCCAAAAACTTTTGCTCAGTCAACACTTTTGGTCCAAATGACTAACTGACGTTAACAACCCTATCATGTGAGTTGCACATGATGGGTAAATTTGTCTTTTCATCACCACATGGACCAAAAGTGTAATTACCTTTGCTATTACTATGATTTCCAGATTTTCAGTTTATCATCATGTTCAACCACACAAACTTTGATTATTTTTTAAATTTCACTCCATATTATCCCTAAACTTAAGCACAAACCATAAATCAAACACAAACAGTCATCATCATCTAACACTTTTCAAAAGTCTATGAGCAGACTATGTATACATTCAAAAAACAAAGATTTGTATATATATGTTATGCATCCTCACAACAGTATTTAAAAGAAAAATATAAGAAATCCTTGCCCCCACCCCCCTAGATAAAGTTGACCATTCAAAAACACAACATAAGAAGAATACATGTACAATCATGATTTGACCAGGTTTCCCTACCTCTTTAACAACCCTAATAATAATAATAATAATAATAATAATAATAATAATAGTGGTGATATAAAGGTTGTGATGATGAAGTTCAATCGTAGCGGAGGCTGGTGAGGGATGGGAAGTGGTTGACGGTCTGGTGGTGGTTGGAGGTGATGTCCAGCCGTCGTAGACGTGACAAGGTGATGCCCGACGGCTGGTACCTTTTGTAGATCTGAAATACTAATCATCTATTCAAGAACTTGTGATTCAACCACCAGTGTCTTTTATGAAATGGCCACGAAGCACAACCACCACCGTGTTTCTTGGAAATGGCCACCAACGTCTATATCCGATCCGTAAGTCTCTGTCGTTTCCTTCTCAATGTTGATGAGGCCCGAATTGTTAAAGATTTGAGTTTGATTTATGGGAATGAAAAAGTTGAAGAAGGTAGAAGGTGACATTTTCTTTGATATATGTTACTGTATTTGTGTGGCCACATCAGATCTCAAAGTGAGATTAGCTATATATACATAAAGATATCCAAAAAGAGTTTTTGATTTTTTGGATGTGATTTTTAGGTTGTTGAGTTTGGCTAAGATATTTTTGTTAAGTGATGGATGGATCTTGGATGTATTATATTGATTTAGATATATAGATATACATATAGATATACAGATGTACACATACATTGATGATGATGATGATGATGGTGATGATGATGATAGATGAAAGATATACATAGTTAATTACATTTTTGGTCCATTTGGTACTGAAAAGACAAATTTACCCATCATGTGCAACTCACATGATGAGGTTTTTAACGTCAGTTAGTCATTTGGACCAAAAGTGTTGACGGAGCAAAAATATTTGGACCAAAACTGTAATTTTTGAAAGTTAGGGACGAAAGCTGCAAGTAACGGTCCACGACAGGGACGATTTCTGTAATTAACTCTTGATATTATTTTATATATAATTTAAAATAGAATATATAATAAGTGAAATGTTTATTTACAAACTAATTTTTTTTGAAAACCAGAAAACAAATCCTAACCATTCATTTTATAGATTTAAGGGTTAGGATTAAATACCCTATTTCCTCCCTCCTCCCTGACCACCACCATCATCTCCGACCACCACCACCACTACCATCATCTCCGACCACCAGTCATCATCGTCCTCCGGCGATGGCGACGACCACCACCACCACGACCATCGTGATCTGTCTCTCTCTTCTCTTCTAGCCACGGCGCCGACAACGGCAACGGCGGAGCCCGTACCGTATGTAACCATCACCATCTCTTGGATCGCCGCCCATCAAATCCATACCATTCCCATATGCGTCCGGTGACAACCCCTTTAGATCGGATAAGGGCAATGCCCGTACTGTATCCACCGGAAAACGAACTGATTATCGCCGGAGATGTCGTCGTAGATGACGTCGCCGCTGCCGGAGATGAAGATGACCGCCGGAGATTTTATTTTATTTTCTAAAAATGGATCTTAAAAGTAGACCTGTATCTTAAAAATGGATAGTTGAGATTAATTTTTTCTAGTTTTCACCAATTTTATTGTTTTCAAATGATTACAACCCATATAATATAATATGATATGTTAAATATGATTGAATACATACATTCACTTCAGAACATAACTGTTTGCGTTTTGCAGTTATACGATGTGTACCCTTTATTAGTTTATTTCTCCGCCCCAGTCCCCGTTATATTAGTTATATTTTTTGAATTCATAATACAGGGGTGTTTGTGTTACTTTATTTGTTAGTGATTGAAGACGTTTCTGTTAATTTTTTTGAGTAGCATAAGCTTATAAGCTACTCAATGATGATATGTTATGACTCTATTTTCAATGTATTTAGTGCTAGAAGCAAAGGTTACAATTTAAAAACGCGTGTGCTCCCGAGTCCAAATTTCCTTGACCAGACATAAGAGTCAATGCAAAAAAACGGGGGATGGTATAAACGCTTCCCATGATATTCTTACACAAAACTTGTTACATGTTCTTACTCTAAACTTTGTGTGAATGATCAATTTGGTTCCCCACAAATAGCCAAACATTATTCGTTGATGGTTAAGAGTGTGTTTAGTTGGGGAAAACACCTTTTGTTTTTTCATATAAAACATGAAAAACATATAATGCGATCAAATCATAGTTTTAAAAATGTTTTCCAAAAAAATAGAAAACACTATTTTCCACTTTTTATAAAATTTTGAAAACAATTTTTTTTTATTGTTTTTCACTTTTCATTTTCCATTTTTTAAATTTTGAAAACCTCAAATAATATTAACTCTCTCCCTACGTCTCCGTCCCTACCCCCGTCACCCCTCGCCCCCATCACCCTCAGCCCCCACCTCATCCCAACCTCCCACTTGACCAAGTATATTAGAACATTTTTTCAATATGGAAAATGAAAGTTATCATTTTATAGTTTTGAACGCGTTTTTAAAATGTTCATTTGTTTTTTATAGATGGAAAACTCCTTCCATTTTCTAGAAAAATTAGAAATGGAAAACTTGAAAACATTTTCCACAACTAAACGCGCCCTAAATATGTAGAAATTGAGTCACCTAAGTTAAAAGCTTTTTTTAAATGCTTTTTTGATCTACAATGGTAAAACTCTCAAAAAAAAAAAGTCTTTTAAATAGTTTTTAATAGAAAAACTATGAATATCAAAATCTTTCAAAGACTTAAAAATATTCTAGCTATTAATGAAAAAGTTTTCACTTCAAAAATAAAAAACTTGTATAAAGCTTTTTTGAAATGATAAAAAACTTTAGAAAAAGTTGTGTAAAAAACTCTAGAAAAACCTTTACGAAAATATTTAGGCTAATTAAAGTATGCAACAAACTGACCCAAACATGTTTCGGGTTAAAAGTGAAAACCATATTAAAAAGGTGAAAGGAAGCCCAACACTAAATCAATCCGATGGGCTCAACCGAAAAATTTTTAGGCCTTCAAAAATGGAGGAAACCCTAACACAATATAATACCAAAATCTGTTTTCCTATCACATAACACCTACACACATTTTTCTGTTAACCCTAAACCTAAATACTTCAACAAACATGCCGCCGAAATTCGACCCATCGCAAGTCGTCGATGTTTACGTCCGGGTAACCGGAGGTGAAGTCGGCGCGGCGTCATCACTCGCCCCCAAAATCGGACCACTCGGTCTGTCCCCCAAAAAGATCGGAGAAGACATCGCGAAAGAGACCGCCAAGGACTGGAAGGGGCTGCGTGTGACGGTGAAGCTGACTGTGCAAAACCGTCAGGCGAAGGTGTCAGTGGTGCCGTCAGCGGCGGCGCTGGTGATAAAGGCGTTGAAGGAACCAGAAAGGGACAGGAAAAAGGTGAAGAACATTAAACACAGCGGGAACATAAGCCTGGATGACGTCATCGAGATTGCTAAAGTGATGAGGCCGAGATCAATGGCGAAGGAATTGCAAGGGACAGTGAAGGAGATACTGGGGACATGTGTGAGTGTTGGATGCACCGTTGATGGAAAAGACCCTAAGGATCTTCAAGAAGAGATTGCTAATGGTGATGTTGAAATCCCTTTTAATTGAATTTGAGGTTGTTTTTATCATTATCTAATCTATCCATCTTTCTGTTTTTGTTTTTATTTTTAAATGATTATGATATATGTATGTATATCATATATCTATCTGTTTTTGAGACCTTTTGGTAATATGCTACTATGTTTTAGTTATGGAGTTTTAATTAATTATGATGCTTTTTCTATATTCATTGTGTAAGGAATTGTGATATATTTATTTCTGGTTTTGATTAGTTATGGTTAGTAGCATAAGCATTGTGATTAGTAATATAGATGTTCTGTTTTTTGGGGTTAAGATGGGAAGTTGTAGTCATTTTAGGTGTTGATGGTCAATTTTTAAGAGAAGAATGGGCTGGTGGTTGCAATTTAGGACGGCTATTTTTAGGGACAAATGTGTTATCAATCAGTGTATCTAGGAATATGAGTAGCTATATTATCATAGATGGTATTTTGAGTTTTGGGTTCAGGAATTAGGACAATTTAACCTGAGAGTCGCATCTTAGTTTACGAAGGAATTTGGTTGTATGATATAATTACAAAGGGATATGCAATTCAGATTGCGGTAGAGATTAAGGCTGAATAGTGAAGCTACATTGTTTTATATGAAACTGAGTCTGCGTTAACAAAGCTAGGAACTTATTTTGATACCTAATATTTATGGCAATGAAATACATAAAGTGTGATTTTGAGACATTTGGCTAAAACGCCTGATGTTTGCGTTTGAGTTTAACCAGAAACCCGTGTTCATCAACATGAACTATTTTGATCGGGTTTTTTGCGTTCTATTGGTGCTATGAATAGGGTATGTTTTTGGTGAGGATTTGTTGTAATCCAAAGCTTTTTTTTGTTCATGTCAGATTAACTGGTTTAAAACTCTGTTGTTGAAGCTGTATATGGATTTTCATTGGTAACACAGTATATAACTATAGTTTTTCATTGATATACTTGTGACATCTTTATAATATTGAGTTTTGGATTCTGAAATTTTGATACAATTTGTGACACCTTTATAGGCTGTAACCTCTGCAAATGGCTTTTTATGTTGATTGGTTTAGTTGCAATTCATTTACAAGTTTCTCCAATAGCATTCATAAATAGATTCGTAAGTTACCATCTTTTGATAAGAATGCATTGAGATTGCTAATGCTCATGGATTTCTAAAATTTCTCAAGCGTGAAGTCCCTCTTTTTAAGCGTTTTTGTTAGTGAAATTAGCAATGGTGTATCTAAACCCTTTTTTTTATATATAGGAAATATGATATAACAAAACATGAAATCTATATTGAAAACTGCATTTATTTTAGTAGAGATTGAATGCCAAAAATCAAGCTGAATGTCTTGAACCTAACAAATGTCAATAGTGAGTTTATCCAGGCTAGTGAGCTGATTGAAACGAATAAATTTGCAAGATTAGACGTCATGTTCAATTCTAGTTTGCAAGACGTTGAAAACTAAAGAATTGTAATGGTGGTACTATTATCTTGATGTTTTGATTGACTATCCTAATTTAAGCTGAATAAAACAGTAAAAATTTTTTGCTTACTAAACAATTATTTATTAAGAGGACAAATATGATTTCCAAGTGCTTGGAACTTGAAATGGTCATTATGACCAAATTGGTTTCTGTAGTCGTGAAACTTGGAGATGTAATAGATACTTTGATGTTGGGGAACTCTTTTTGGTCTAGGTCTTTGGGGATATTTTCGTTGGATCTTCTAAGGTATTTTCATGTACATGTTGCTTTTTTGTTCGTCATGTTATCTTTTCATACTGTAACATTTTGTAAATTTGGGACTCACGAGCGGCTAGATAGTACTCGTTTAGTAAGAAATTCATGTGTCTTTTAGAAAAAATGATGTAGATGATCATGCTGAAGTTTAGGAGGGTTGAGGTTATAATTTGACTTTTGGTGAGGTGTTGGTGGCTTGCTGTAGGACTACAAATATATAGATGGTGCTAAAAGCTGTATGAAATAAGCATTAAAGTTAATCAGACCTATTAAGACGGGCAACAAAAAAAAGGACCAACTAAGAAGGTAATGAGGAAAGGCTTTCGACATTAAACTCCAAAAAGGGGTGCCCTTCTCGGATAGCCATTCACTTTAACGTTGGATAAGCACCAAATGAGAGAGCATGAAGTTTCATTTTCTTCTTTTTTTAAAGCAAAAGAGCATGAAGCTTTAAAGTTTAAACCTTTTTTAAAGGGATATCAATATCAGGTTCTAAACCCAACAGTTTTCAACAAAAGTCATAGCATACCAAAATGCTTGGTATTTAAATTAGGGTGCCTAGTAAGTAGTAGGATTACTGTAACCTCAGCGTGTCACGTAGGCAGTGACATGGGTAGGGCGAGTGACTGACACATAGGCTGAGCTTATCCTCATGTGAGGATAAGCGAGATGCACTTTGGAGGGTGAACACAAAAGGATAAATTGTGGTAAACATAGTTTAAGGGTATAATGGTCTATTCATGTTAAAAAAAAAATTATCCATAAAAAATAACCCTGAAAATATCAGCTCCCTTTGTTGAATGTATGATAGACATGTTGTCAATGATGCTTTACGAGACAAATTGAATTTAAGTGTAACGGTTCGAGTTTGAATATTTGATGGCAACCTAGATCAAGTGATAATGACCCTATGTTAGAGATTTATTTAGGAGATGAATCAGTATGACATGTTTGACATATTTTACCTATTATATATATATAACATTCCAAATTCCAACTGCTACAGTACAACTTAGTTGGCTTAGTTTGGTGGCTTAGTTGGCTTAGTTAGCACAAAGTACAACTTCTACCGCATAGATTACAACTTCTGATGCATAGGTGTGGTATAACTTTTTGAAATTTTTTTGAAAATGGTCATATTTTAGGGTGTGTTTGTCAAAATAGTTTTTGGTAAATTTTTTTTATGAAACTAGTAAATCCGGGTTTCCCAAACCCGGACTCGTTAAAAGTGGTCCAACCCGGGTTTCCCAAACCCGGACTCAAATTTTGAATTTTGAGTCCGGGTTTCTCAAAACCGGACTCGAAGAAGTTGCAGCTTTTCAGTTGACGTGACTAGACTTGCAGGCGACTTGACGGCTTGAATAGTGGTTATTGGCTCGATACACGAGACCGGGTTCCCAAACCCGAACTAGTTTTTTCCTATATATATATATAATTAACCGGGTCAAACATAGACTATATAACCCATCGATTCTTAGTATACATACTTGAATAGATATTATGGCTTCTTCATCATCATCACCTCCTATGATAACAATTCATGCATTGAAAGCGCAATGTAAAGAAGATATAGACGACGGGTATGAACTTTACTACAAAATTAATGACTGTAAGCTTCTAATGGAACAAAGGAAGCTCGAACATCAGAAGAAAATAAAAGAAATAAAGAAAATTGGTAACAGAATCATCCCAAGTGAAGAAATGCATAGCGAATATCTTGAGTCTACATTACCAAGCATCGATGAAATAACTTCTGAACTTGAGAAACTGCTAAAGTTGATTGACAAAAAGATCGACTATGCGACAGCTTATAAATTGCTAGCTGAAGACGGTTTCCGTTAGAAATTTTATGTAGTATTTTTAATATGTATTATTTTGATGTAAGGTTTATATCGATGCCATTTCGGTGTATTATTTTAATATGTATTATTTTGTCTTAAATTTATTAATATGTCATTTTGATGTAAGACTAGTATTTTTAGTTGTTATTTATAAAAATATATATAAAAAAACATAATAAAAACATCTTATTGACAAACTGATATTTATTAATAAAAAAATAAAACATAATACATATATTGAATCTATCGAGCCCCACCCGTTCCACATCCGGGTCGGCCACGACGAACCCTGCGAGTTCTTCGCGGAGGCACCTGTTCTTGTTGTTCATCTTCTTCTTCTTCGTCATTTCCCAGATTTGTAGCTGGGTGTTGAGATGAACTTGGAATATCGAAATTCTGCATTGGAACATGATCAAAGTTTTGTGTCGGTGGACCAGAATATGGGTAATCAGGTGCAAACACATTTGGGGAGACATTGAACAGATGATATGGTACATTCGGGGTAAAAAAACCCGTGTTTTGTTGGGTGCCAGAAGTTGAGGCACCAGCCCATGAATTACCCGATTGGTAATTCTGAAAACCCGAGTTCGGTGACGGCCTGAACACAGGTTGGGTACCAAAACCGGAAGGACCAGCAGCCCATGAAGCACCCTGTTCGTATTGAGAGGGAGGCATTTGAAATGGTTGCGACTCAGGAAATTGGAAATGTTGTGAACTGTAATTCATACGTTCATCCTGATGACCGTACGAAAATACCTCCCTTGGTATGGTTGTAAAGTCCCCAAACGCCTGGTGTAGTCGGATATTCTTCTTGATAATGACGAGCTCGCTCGTCAACATGTAACAGTCCCTCTTGCTGCGCACTTTAAATATTAGTATCAATTTTTAAAATATTAAACCAAATTTATTTTTAAAAAAAAATACTTACCAACAATTGTTGCTGAGACCCCCAAGCTGGATATTCCCCGGGAGGCTGTGTGGGGGTAAGGGTGGCCATGGCCAACCCCCATATCTATATATATATATGTATATATATTGCAAGGAAAAAACTGAAAGTCAAGAAATAGATGGAAAGAGTGAAAGATGATGATGATGATGATGATGATGATACTTATAAGAGTAGACGTTGTATTTATGCTTAACAACTTTGACCTTTTGATCTAAGGGGGTTTGTTGTTAAGAAACGGGCCATTGATATGCTGGAAGTAAAGCTTTTAGATCTCAGGGAAGAGAAAAGGGTAACAAAGTTATTTATTTTTATATAAATTTTCATTATCAACCCTCAACTATTGCTAAGATTCTTTATGCTATGATATATAGCTTATATATAAATCTGCCAATCTTAAGTACTTTCATTCAAACCCGTGCGTGAGAGACTCCCTTAACTGTTTACCGTCATTTATTTTGGCACACCCTAACCTAAATTCTTGGCTCCGCCACTGACCCCCAAGCAGGATATTCCGGGAGGCTGGACCTGACCCGGTCTACCGACAATCAACACAGTACGGTCATGATACCACCCCATATAGTCGTCCGCGGTGGTGGACCCTGCAACTCCTTGGAAGAGCCGGTTATGTCGGTTGTTCCATTGGTCGATATTGTCACTATGTCGCTGACCCCAATCGGTCACACGTCTTCTCCCCTCAAGATTTTACGAAGCTTATGTAGCTCTTGTGGTTCCAACAACCCCTCACCAGATGGAATGTTTTGTATCATTCCAAACTGTCTAGCAACTATGGGGTAGATGTTGTTCCACCTCCTCCCAATGTATCAAAGGGGCCCAATGTATGTCCATATGCCCTCACCATCCGTAAAATCTTCAGGTAGTATGTTGATAAAATCCCGATATGGGGTCCACTTGAACTGTATTGTAAAATATAAACAAATTGTAAAATATAGACAAATTTTTATATATATTATAACTTAAAAGATATAAAAAATACATAATTTTTACCTGATCATTCGATAACGCATTAAAAAAAGACCGGTACACGGTTAGAACGTGAGCAGGTGTCTCAACATGGGAGAACTTTCCATGCCACCTGTTCGCTAAGCACTCGTCGTAATTGTATGCCTCCTCGTCCGGGTAAGGGGTGACCCGTGGGGCAATCCGTGGCATTCTTTTCCACGTCCAATACTGCAACAGCAACAAAGGCCCATCAATGCCAGATCTTGATGACAGAGTCGCTTTCGCAAGGTTTCTGTACAAACAAGCAAGAGCTGCAGAACCCCAACTCTTTCGACCTTCGTAGCTCAGGTCATCAAGGTTGCGCAAAAAATTCAAACTTACATCATAGGTGCTTGAATCTTGAAACACCTCTGAACCAATAAGAGCTAGAATAATCATTCTAGCTTTCTACAGGCACTGCAGATCATCCTGTTCGACAAACGGTAGGTCTATGTGTGCGTTTAAGGTTTTTAATTTGATTTTACCGTTTCCCAAGTCATCATCATCCTCGTCATCAGTAGGAAAAAACCCCAGATAATCAAAACACAAATCATTCTAGTAATCAACATTTTTTGTTTCTGTTACCCATTCACCAGTCACGGCTGGTCCATCTATAGGTAAACCCCATATGACCTGGACATCTTGTAAGGTCACAATTGCTTCACCAATAGGAAAATGAAATGTATTTGTCTCTGGACGCCATCTCTCCACCAAGGCGTTTATCAATGGATGATCGACTTTGTGAATACATGTCGTGAATACACCCTCAAAACCAGCATTCCTGATATGGTCGAGGACTTTCTCGGGGAAGGTTTTCGTCATTGTGTCATCCAGCCCTCCATCGGCTTTTCTACATCTTAGAAAATTCACAGGGCGGTTGTTGAATATGTTATGTGAACGGTGGACATCTTGAGCTTGTAACAACAATAAATCTTGGACTCTTGGGACACAGGTAACATTTAGAGATGCCATTTGGGTTTTGGAAATTTGAATGATGATGGATAATAATTATTTGAGAGAAAGATTGAGATTTGCTGAGAAAGTTTGCGTATGTAACTTCGGAAATTTTGCATGTATATATAAACTTTTAAGTGTTGAATGCATGCATGTACTTTTGTCACGTAGTGCGAGTCCGGGTTTGGGAACCCCGGTCTCGTTTAATGAGACATGCACCACTGTTTCATTGGTCACGTCGTGTCACATCATCTGCAAAAGCCTGCAAGCCAATATTCACCTTCGAGTCCGGTTTTGGGAAACCCGGACTCAAAATTCAAAATTTGAGTCCGGGTTTGGGAAACCTGGTTTGGACCACCTTTTTCGAGTCCGGTTTTGGGAAACCCAGATTTACTAGTTTCATAAATTTTTTTTACCAAAAACTATTTTGACAAACACACACTAAAATAAGACCATTTTCAAAAAAAATTCATAACTTTTTAAAATACATGAAAAGTCTCCATACAAATGTATAAACATAATTTACAACTTTATTTTTCAACTCATCATTAAGAACAAAATCAAGATGACAACTATCACCGTCATTAGCAGCGGTTGAACACCTCAACCGGATAAATGGCGGATGGTAGGTGATGGGAAAAAGCGACTGAGATGGGAGGAGTGGTGGCGGTAGACTTGTGCTTAAATCTTAATCAAACCAAACAAAACAAATGTTAATCATATGATTTTTTTTAATTAAAGTGATAACAATCTTGTAATACGAAGCAACAAGATAAAATCCAACTACATCATACCTGTTGTGATGATGCCGCCGTTCCCGTTTCCGTCGCCGTAAATACCGTCGGGAAAATTGTTGGCTTGCTCTCTCCATAATCTTTCATCTTCTCCACAGTAACTCAATGGTCAAACACAATCTAGATCTGTAGGTTTATCTTTTCTCACTAATTTTGTAGATCTATATTGCTATTATGCTATATATATCTTATATATGTATGTATATATAAATACATGCTCTTGTATATATTTATATATAAATATATATATAATATATATATATATATATATATAAATCCATGCTCTTGATTGATGATTTAAAACCACGTTGTCATCCATCCTCCCATCACCGTTGCCGCCGTCCCTTCTCTCATTGCCGCCGTTTTCCTTCCTCGATACATCAACGTCACTGTTGGGTTGAACATTCGAATATAAATAGATGGGTTTTTTCCCCCAATGAAGTAATATATTCATGTCTTTCTGTAAAGATGAGAATTTGAGCTTTAGTGTGTGTTTAGTGTGTGTTAATGGCGGTTGGAAGTGAGAGAGAGTAGAGAGAGAAAGTAGGTGTTGCAGGGAAAGATTAGATTGCATTAAGGGTTCAAAGGTTCAAATAATACAAGGGTTAAGTCATAAATGACTTATGGGAGGGGTATTTATACTAATCACTAACTTAACACTAATACCCCTTTCAATACTAGAATTTACAATTAAACACCACATTTATATTTCTAACAATCTCCCCCTTGGTGTTGAATTGTAAATGGTGCATCGTCTTCGGTCTTTAAATAAACATGATGAGCCCATTTGTTGAAAATCTTCAATGTTGATTGGACTTTGAAGCTTTCTCATTGTCTTCAACGTCTTGTATCAACCTTGACTTTGAATCTTCTCAACAAACAAATATATTTGACGATGACTTATTAAATCTTGATCTTCTCAATTCCCAATGAACCTATTGGTGAACTAGAATTTGAGGTTGCGTTGTTGGAAAAAGATTTTATAATGGTGTTTGTGTTCTTTGTGTTTGTGTGAAGAGAAATGAAATCCGGATAAAAATGATCCGTTGACACAACCAAAAATCGAAAGGATTAATGGTGTGGCCTAAAAATACGATTACTATTTTTAGGACTTCCCATTATCATTGAGAAATGCACAAAGCTTATCTCTAAATGGTTCGGTCTATGGCTTTTCAACCGATAGATTGCTTTAAAAAATGTAATTCATGGTCAGTGTCACAAAGGCGTTCGATAACCATGTCTTACTATCCTCAAAGACTTTTGGGAAATAAAATCCGAGGTCACATAGACTTCTCGTTAACTCAACAAATTCATAAAGTGAAATTGTGAGACCTACGTTCAACGTTGGAAATGATGTTAGCATTGGTAGGATTTCCATTCGATCATCGTGGAATATCAAAAATATGATATCACTACGAATGTTCCGGCAATATCACAAAGATATGCAATGTCACAAAGACATATAAAGACTCATTGTGTCCTAGTCAAATGAAAGAATATTTCAAGTACGCTCTAGACTCAATAGTGATCAAATGAAGTCGGGGACCGGAGCAGAGTGTCTCCCTTTTTCAATATCAATGTCTTCCAAATGAAGAGTCGATAGAAATGTGAAAATCTCCGTGAGAATAAAACAAGCATTTGTTAAGAAATACTTGAGTGGTTAAGAAAAGATGTGCATTGCTTCACTGGGTCCATGAAGTCTTCTTCAATATCTAGAAATCAACATATGAAATCCGATAGAAACGTGTTGACCCGGTTTTTGAGAATTTTGGGGAGGGCTTTTATTTCTTTTAGCCCTTTCTCACATCATTTCACCGTAACCTCTCACTTTTCGACTACTCCCTCATGTCCTATTTGCACAAACAACATCACACTCATAAACCCTCACAATCTAAGATTGAGAATATAACTCCGGGGTTAGATCTCATCGGCGATGACAAGATCATGGAGTATGTATGAGTGGCCTAAACTCTCGTGTGCAAATCTAACACCGAACTTCTTTGAATTTGATCGAAAATGGTTTGAAAAACATCCAAAGTGTTTATAAAAATGGAAAATGAGTTTAAACACTTGGAAGTTTTGGTTTTATAAACAAACTCCCCCTAAATATATGCATGATATGAACAAAGTTTTTGCATATAAAGGGTGAGTTAAGAGTTTGAAAGTTGCTCACAAATATTAAAAATGAGACTACAAAGGCAGTACACAAAGGCGTTCGATGCCTTGCATCTCATCCTAATACATTGTGAGAAACTCAAAGACAAAGTAAATAAAACAAATGATGAGAAGAGAAAATCTTTTTGGATTTTTCAAAAATAAGAAACATAAAAATCTTTTTGGATTTTTCTAAAACGGTTTTTGAACGGGTTATGCACTGATGTGTGCATAAGCCATTTTTCATCAAATCATTTGGAAAGCACTTTTGGAACCCATTTGAGATTGGGTCCAATGGTTTTTGAATTCTTGAATGACCAAATGTAAGTCTCATCGATTTGATGAATTGATGTTGCATTCCACGGAGAACTAAAACCCGGTGTTTTAGTTGAAAAGATTTTTCGTGGAAGCAACGGTGAAAAATCATTTGATTTCTTTGAAAACTTGTCAATCTTGGGAGATTGATTTGAAAAATGATTTTTCGGAACAAAATCATTCACTTTTTGCACAACTGTTTTCACAGGTTTTGGTGCAAGATCAAAAAGTTCAGAAAAAGAATATTTGAATGATTTTGACTCAGTTGACTTATCTTTTGAAATCGGTTTCCATTTAGATTTAGTCAACTACTATTTGCCGAGATAATATCTCTGCAAACAGTGTAAATAGAATCAACACTTAACCAAATTCAGCCAACACAAGTATTTGTCGAGCTTAATTCTCTGCAAACAGTGTAAATAGAATCAACACTTAACCAAATTCAGCCAACACAAGTATTTGTCGAGCTTAATTCTCTGCAAACAGTGTAAATAGAATCAACACTTAACCAAATTCAGCCAACACAAGTATTTGTCGAGCTTAATTCTCTGCAAACAGTGTAAACAGTATCAACACTTAACCAAATTCAGCCAACACAAGTATTTGCCGAGCTTAATTCTCTGCAAACAGTGTAAATAGAATCAACACTTAACCAAATTCAGCCAACACAAGTATTTGTCGAGCTTAATTCTCTGCAAACAGCACAAATAGAATCAACACTTAACCAAATTCAGCCAACATAACTATTTGTCGAGATAATATCTCTGCAAACAGTGTAAATAGAATCAACACTTAACCAAATTCAGCCAACACAAGTATTTGTCGAGCTTAATTCTCTGCAAACAGTGTAAATAGAATCAACACTTAACCAAATTCAGCCAACACAAGTATTTGTCGAGCTTAATTCTCTGCAAACAGTGTAAATAGAATCAACACTTAACCAAATTCAGCCAACACAAGTATTTGTCGAGCTTAATTCTCTGCAAACAGTGTAAACAGTATCAACACTTAACCAAATTCAGCCAACACAAGTATTTGCCGAGATTAATTCTCTGCAAACAGTGTAAATAGAATCAACACTTAACCAAATTCAGCCAACACAAGTATTTGTCGAGCTTAATTCTCTGCAAACAGTGTAAACAGTATCAACACTTAACCAAATTCAGCCAACACAAGTATTTGCCGAGCTTAATTCTCTGCAAACAGTGTAAATAGAATCAACACTTAACCAAATTCAGCCAACACAAGTATTTGTCGAGCTTAATTCTCTGCAAACAGTGTAAATAGAATCAACACTTAACCAAATTCAGCCAACACAAGTATTTGTCGAGCTTAATTCTCTGCAAACAGTGTAAATAGAATCAACACTTAACCAAATTCAGCCAACACAAGTATTTGTCGAGCTTAATTCTCTGCAAACAGTGTAAACAGTATCAACACTTAACCAAATTCAGCCAACACAAGTATTTGCCGAGCTTAATTCTCTGCAAACAGTGTAAATAGAATCAACACTTAACCAAATTCAGCCAACACAAGTATTTGTCGAGCTTAATTCTCTGCAAACAGTGTAAATAGAATCAACACTTAACCAAATTCAGCCAACACAAGTATTTGTCGAGCTTAATTCTCTGCAAACAGTGTAAATAGAATCAACACTTAACCAAATTCAGCCAACACAAGTATTTGTCGAGCTTAATTCTCTGCAAACAGTGTAAATAGAATCAACACTTAACCAAATTCAGCCAACACAAGTATTTGTCGAGCTTAATTCTCTGCAAACAGCACAAATAGAATCAACACTTAACCAAATTCAGCCAACATAACTATTTGTCGAGATAATATCTCTGCAAACAGTGTAAATAGAATCAACACTTAACCAAATTCAGCCAACACAAGTATTTGTCGAGCTTAATTCTCTGCAAACAGTGTAAATAGAATCAACACTTAACCAAATTCAGCCAACACAAGTATTTGTCGAGCTTAATTCTCTGCAAACAGTGTAAATAGAATCAACACTTAACCAAATTCAGCCAACACAAGTATTTGTCGAGCTTAATTCTCTGCAAACAGTGTAAACAGTATCAACACTTAACCAAATTCAGCCAACACAAGTATTTGCCGAGATTAATATCTCTGCAAACAGTGTAAACAGTATCAACACTTAACCAAATTCAGCCAACACAAGTATTTGCCGAGCTTAATTCTCTGCAAACAGTGCAAATAGAATCAACACTTAACCAAATTCAGCCAACACAAGTATTTGCTGAGATAATATCTCTGCAAACAGTGTAAACAGTATCAACACTTAACCAAATTCAGCCAACACAAGTATTTGTCGAGCTTAATTCTCTGCAAATAGCACAAATGAGATTGTCACTTGGTCGAATTTTGTTGAAATAACTATTTGCCGAGATAATATCTCTGCAAACAGTGTAAATAGAATCAACACTTAACCAAATTCAGCCAACACAAGTATTTGCCGAGCTAAAATCTCGGCAAATGGACCAAAAATTTTGAATTTTTTTTATTTTCTGCCCACTTGAAGAATATTGATCAAAAATGATTTTGAATCAATTTTCTTGAAAATGAAAATTTGACAAATCTAATTCAACTAAGTGCCGAGCTTTTTCTTCGGCAAATGGTGTAATCAGCCAAGTCACAACACGAGTACACTGATCAACAACCAACTTCAACTGTTTGCCGAGCAAATTCTTCGGCAAATAGTACAAACAGAAATCGATCTCAAAACACGGTGGAATTTTGTTGAAATAACTATTTGCCGAGATAATATCTCTGCAAACAGTGTAAACAGTATCAACACTTAACCAAATTCAGCCAACACAAGTATTTGTCTGAGCTTAATTCTCTGCAAATAGCACAAATGAGATTGTCACTTGGTCGAATTTTGTTGAAATAACTATTTGCCGAGATAATATCTCTGCAAACAGTGTAAATAGAATCAACACTTAACCAAATTCAGCCAACACAAGTATTTGCCGAGCTAAATTCTCTGCAAACAGCACAAATGAGATTGTTACTTGGTCGAAGAAAACCAAATCAACTATTTGCCGAGCAAATCTCTGCAAATAGAACAAGTAGATCCAACACTTAACGAAAATTTCTTGAAACAGCTATTTGCCGAGCAAAAAGCTCTGCAAATAGAACAAGTAGCTCCAACACTTAACGAAAATTTCTTGAAACAGCTATTTGCCGAGCAAATTCTTCGGCAAATAGTACAAACAGAAATCGATCTCAAAACACGGTGGAATTTTGTTGAAATAACTATTTGCCGAGATAATATCTCTGCAAACAGTGTAAACAGTATCAACACTTAACCAAATTCAGCCAACACAAGTATTTGTCGAGCTTAATTCTCTGCAAATAGCACAAATGAGATTGTCACTTGGTCGAATTTTGTTGAAATAACTATTTGCCGAGATAATATCTCTGCAAACAGTGTAAATAGAATCAACACTTAACCAAATTCAGCCAACACAAGTATTTGCCGAGCTAAATTCTCTGCAAACAGCACAAATGAGATTGTTACTTGGTCGAAGAAAACCAAATCAACTATTTGCCGAGCTTAAATCTCTGCAAACAGAACAAGTAGCCCCACACTTGACCAAATTTTCTTGAAGCAACTATTTGCCGAGCAATAAGCTCTGCAAATAGAACAAGTAGATCCAACACTTAACGAAAATTTCTTGAAACAGCTATTTGCCGAGCAAAAAGCTCTGCAAATAGAACAAGTAGCTCCAACACTTAACGAAAATTTCTTGAAACAGCTATTTGCCGAGCAAAAAGCTCTGCAAATAGAACAAGTAAGATCAAAACTAGCCAATGACCTCTGCAAACACGAGTATCCACTAAACGACAAAATAGTCGGTTACAGGTCTTCTTCTACGTTCAGCCAAACACCCAAACGCCGAGCTTACTGAAAATCATTGATTTCTCCTTCATTTTTGCGAATTAAAACTTGAAATTTATATCAAAATGCTCAGAAACTCAATGCGCACAAATCCTTAAACAAATTAACTGCTAATTTCAACCAGAAATCAAACCCACTCGAACATGCGATTTGCCGAGCTTATTGAAAATCGAATCAAATGATGAAATTAAGCTCTGAAATTGATAACGAAGGAAGATATACTAACAACAAAGTGATCGGTGAACAAATTTCGAAGAAATACACACTAATTTTGCAGAAATCACTAGAACAGTGATCTCGGCAAATAAGATATTCAGAAAAACTCAAATTTTCAGAAAATAAGCTTCAAATAAGCTTGTAGATCGTTCAGATATGCTGATTGTGCTCTGATACCAAATGTAAAGATGAGAATTTGAGCTTTAGTGTGTGTTTAGTGTGTGTTAATGGCGGTTGGTAGTGAGAGAGAGTAGAGAGAGAAAGTAGGTGTTGCAGGGAAAGATTAGATTGCATTAAGGGTTCAAAGGTTCAAATAATACAAGGGTTAAGTCATAAATGACTTATGGGAGGGGTATTTATACTAATCACTAACTTAACACTAATACCCCTTTCAATACTAGAATTTACAATTAAACACCACATTTATATTTCTAACACTTTCTTTAGGTGGGGACTGGGGATGAACTGATAAAGAGAGGAAATATACATTGATTTATAAATGAGAAAATCGCGACAATAGCCAATTTTCGTTGCGATTGTACCAAAATAGCCAACAAAATCGCAACAAAAAACCAAAATTGCAACAAGAAATGCAAAATCGCAACAAGAAATGCAAAATCGCAACAAGAAATGCAAAATCGCAACAAGAAATGCAAAATCGCAACAAGAAATGGCAAAATCGCAACTCGCAACAGTTTGACTTTGACTTTTTTTTTTAGGATACTAGTTTATTATATAATACATGAATACAAAGCTTCAAATACATAAGAAACATACTAATAATCCCCTAAGTTAACAGTCCCGAAAGGAGATGATTGTGAAGTCGATTTTGATTTCCCTTTTGATTTTGATGAAGAACCATACTCTCTCGGTGGAGGAAAAGATGTTTGTGATGGCATCGGTGCACCACAAGTTAGCCTTGTATGACCACGTTCCTTACAACGACTGCATGTTGTTGTCTTCCTCTCTTCAGTCTTCACCCTTGGACGGTATACGATCACGGTTTTTGGGTCGGCCAGGTAGCCTTTTATCCATGACTGGTGGCAGAACTGTTTGTAAGTCATCTGGTATCTCCCATTCAGAAGGATGTGGTATGGGATAGACAATCTCGGCATAAGTCTATCGATATACTTCTGAAGTGTAGCAGTCCATAGCGTATATAGTTGAATCATCTTGGTTTAGAGAAGAAAGACTGCACTACTAGAAACAGG
>CM067167.1:87140142-87159995 GCA_034093135.1 Erigeron breviscapus
ACGTTGCGCCGCAACCCACACGTTGCACCGCAAAACCAATCCTACATTGCGCCGCAACTTAAGTTTCTGGAAACTAGTTGCGCCGCAACTAGCCCCGATTCTGCACTTTGAAAATCGATTAAACCTTCAAACCAATTCCAAACGACTCCAGATCAAAAACACTACTTTAATACATCAAAATCCTTCATTTTTAGACCATAGTGATGCATTACCACCTTTGATTAAACCATACATAATTTGCATCATTAAAACAAGCATTATTTCGACATCAATTGACCCTCCAATGACCTAGATTCACATTCTAATGACTCAAAAGATTGAAAAGATGTTAAATCCATGCTACTATACCTTTTCTACCTGTAGATCACAATGAGGATGCAAAAGACTCGATCAAACACTCCGTAATCACACGTTTCGAAGGATTTTCGGCTTAGAAATCGATTGGGAATCAAGGGGTGGTCTAGGGCTTGGGAGAAAAGTGATAATATCAGTTATGAGGAACTAATGATCACCCTTAGGACTCTAAACCCGTTTTTGACTTTCCCACTAGGTCAAAATTGGTCCCTAGACTTCCAAACATCACATTATTAGCCCAAAACACCTCTATGGACTATATACAACTCAATGAACCTTTCAAGTACCTCAAAAGGCACATAACTACATCTTTAAACACATTACTACATCCATTAATAAGACATTCAAGTCTCGCACGTATAACACATTAACTACATTTAAGCATTAAATCTACCATAAGCTTAACAGACACGTTATGTTGACTTGACGACTCGAGTCAACTTTTAATTAAAAATATTGAGATGTTACAATTACCTCCCCCTTAAGAGGATTCCGTCCCCGGAATCTCATCCGAAATGAACAACTCTGGATACTTCTCTTTCATCACGGATTCGGTTTCCCAAGTAAGACTTTCACCATGGTTATAACATTTAAAAACTCAGCCACTGTTGCGCCGCAATGACCTTATTGCGCCGCAACTTATCTTTCTGCATTACAGTTGCGCCGCAACCCACACGTTGCGCCGCAACACCAGTCCTCAATTGCGCCGCAACCTACATGTTGCGCCGCAACTTAAGTTTCTGGAAACTAGTTGCGCCGCAGCTAGCTAGTTGCGCCGCAACTAGCCCCGATTCTGCACTTTGAAAATCGATTAAACCTTCAAACCAATTCCAAACGACTCCAGATCAAAAACACTACTTTAATACATCAAAATCCTTCATTTTTAGACCATAGTGATGCATTACCACCTTTGATTAAACCATACATAATTTGCATCATTAAAACAAGCATTATTTCGACATCAATTGACCCTCCAATGACCTAGATTCACATTCTAATGACTCAAAAGATTGAAAAGATGTTAAATCCATGCTACTATACCTTTTCTACCTGTAGATCACAATGAGGATGCAAAAGACTCGATCAAACACTCCGTAATCACACGTTTCGAAGGATTTTCGGCTTAGAAATCGATTGGGAATCAAGGGGTGGTCTAGGGCTTGGGAGAAAAGTGATAATATCAGTTATGAGGAACTAATGATCACCCTTAGGACTCTAAACCCGTTTTTGACTTTCCCACTAGGTCAAAATTGGTCCCTAGACTTCCAAACATCACATTATTAGCCCAAAACACCTCTATGGACTATATACAACTCAATGAACCTTTCAAGTACCTCAAAAGGCACATAACTACATCTTTAAACACATTACTACATCCATTAATAAGACATTCAAGTCTCGCACGTATAACACATTAACTACATTTAAGCATTAAATCTACCATAAGCTTAACAGACACGTTATGTTGACTTGACGACTCGAGTCAACTTTTAATTAAAAATATTGAGATGTTACAATTACCTCCCCCTTAAGAGGATTCCGTCCCCGGAATCTCATCCGAAATGAACAACTCTGGATACTTCTCTTTCATCACGGATTCGGTTTCCCAAGTAAGACTTTCACCATGGTTATAACATTTAAAAACTCAGCCACTGTTGCGCCGCAATGACCTTATTGCGCCGCAACTTATCTTTCTGCATTACAGTTGCGCCGCAACCCACACGTTGCGCCGCAACACCAATCCTCAATTGCGCCGCAACCTACATGCTGCGCCGCAACTTAAGTTTCTGGAAACTAGTTGCGCCGCAGCGCTAGCTAGTTGCGCCGCAACTAATTCTGGAAACTAGTTGCGCCGCAACTTAAGTTTCTGGAAATACGGTTGCGCCGCAACTATCCTGCATAGTTGCGCCGCAACTTATGTTTCTGGAAACTAGTTGCGCCGCAACTTAAGTTTCTGGAAACTAGTTGCGCCGCAACTAGCCCCGATTCTGCACTTTGAAAATCGATTAAACCTTCAAACCAATTCCAAACGACTCCAGATCAAAAACACTACTTTAATACATCAAAATCCTTCATTTTTAGACCATAGTGATGCATTACCACCTTTGATTAAACCATACATAATTTGCATCATTAAAACAAGCATTATTTCGACATCAATTGACCCTCCAATGACCTAGATTCACATTCTAATGACTCAAAAGATTGAAAAGATGTTAAATCCATGCTACTATACCTTTTCTACCTGTAGATCACAATGAGGATGCAAAAGACTCGATCAAACACTCCGTAATCACACGTTTCGAAGGATTTTCGGCTTAGAAATCGATTGGGAATCAAGGGGTGGTCTAGGGCTTGGGAGAAAAGTGATAATATCAGTTATGAGGAACTAATGATCACCCTTAGGACTCTAAACCCGTTTTTGACTTTCCCACTAGGTCAAAATTGGTCCCTAGACTTCCAAACATCACATTATTAGCCCAAAACACCTCTATGGACTATATACAACTCAATGAACCTTTCAAGTACCTCAAAAGGCACATAACTACATCTTTAAACACATTACTACATCCATTAATAAGACATTCAAGTCTCGCACGTATAACACATTAACTACATTTAAGCATTAAATCTACCATAAGCTTAACAGACACGTTATGTTGACTTGACGACTCGAGTCAACTTTTAATTAAAAATATTGAGATGTTACAATTACCTCCCCCTTAAGAGGATTCCGTCCCCGGAATCTCATCCGAAATGAACAACTCTGGATACTTCTCTTTCATCACGGATTCGGTTTCCCAAGTAAGACTTTCACCATGGTTGTGCTTCCACTTGATCAATGCTTGGTCAATGATTTTCCTGCGTAGCTTCTTTTGCTTCCTTCCAAGTATTGCTATCGGTTCCTCGATCATTCTTTTACTTTGATCAATACTCACATCTTCAATAGGAATCACACTAGACTCCTCCGCTAAACATTTCCTCAAATAGGATACATGAAATGTGTTGTGAATTCCATCCAATTCTGGAGGCAATTCCATCTGATACGCCACATCTTTGATACGCTTCAGCACTTTAAATGGTCCAATAAATCTTGGACTTAACTTTCCTTTCTTTCCAAAGCGAATGACTCCTTTCCATGGGGAAACTTTCAGCATCACCATGTCACCGACTTCAAATTCAATCGGTCTTCTTTTCTTGTCGGCATACGTTTTCTGTCGTTCTCTAGCTACACGAAGCGCTTCTTTCGCAATGTTAACTTTTTCAGCTGTGAGCTCTATAATTTCAGGGCCCGTAATTTGCTTCTCACCGGGCTCCATCCAACAACTTGGAGTCCTACACCTTCTACCATACAACATTTCAAATGGTGGCATTCCAATACTTGCATGATAGCTATTATTATAAGCAAACTCAATCAACTTCAAATGATCGTCCCACGCTCCACCATACTCTAATACACAAGCCCTTAGCATATCCTCCAATGTTTGAATTGTTCTTTCACTTTGCCCGTCAGTTTGAGGATGATAGGCGGTGCTCAAGTTCACTCTAGTACCTAATGCTCGTTGGAGACCTTTCCAAAAGCTAGATACAAATCTCGTGTCTCGATCTGACACAATAGATAAAGGAACACCATGTTTTGAGACAACTTCATCTATGTACATCTTTGCCATCTTGGTCAAGGGTACATCTTGTCGTGTTGATAAGAAATGAGCACTCTTCGTCAATCTATCCACAATAACCCATACCATATCATTTCCTTTTGGAGTTCTAGGCAACTTGGTTACAAAATCCATGGTAATATGATCCCATTTCCATTCCGGAATCTCTAACTGATGCAACATTCCATATGGCTTTTTGTGATCAGCCTTTACACGAGCACATGTCAAGCATCTTTCAACAAAATGTGCCACTTCTCCCTTAATGTTTGGCCACCAATAGATAGGCTTCAAATCTGCATACATCTTTGTAGTACCGGGGTGAACTGAATATCTTGACCTATGAGCTTCTTCAAGGATCAATTCTCGGTTACCATCAAGCAATGGTACCCAAATTCGACCCTTATATGTCCTGAATCCACGGCTGTTCATTTCCATCGCAAGACGTTTCTTCTTTCCAATACTTTCTTTGTCGATATTATCTTTCATTAAAGCCTTAACTTGGGCTTCCTTGATGCGGTCAAGTAACCCAGACTTAGCTTGTACAACCATACTCATCAATCTACAAGAAAAATTATGCACCTTTCTACTCAATGCATCCGCCACCACATTAGCTTTACCGGGATGATACTTAATCTCACAATCATAATCTTTCAGAAGTTCCATCCATCTCCTTTGTCTTACATTCATTTCCTTTTGTGAAAACACATATTGCAAACTTTTGTGATCGGTGTACAAGGTGCACTTAGTGCCATATAAGTAATGCCTCCATAACTTCAAAGCAAACACTACAGCTGCCAATTCGAGATCATGGGTCAGGTAGTTCTTCTCATGAGGCTTCA
The DNA here is from genome assembly GCA_034093135.1 of Erigeron breviscapus. Lineage (NCBI taxonomy): Eukaryota > Viridiplantae > Streptophyta > Magnoliopsida > Asterales > Asteraceae > Erigeron > Erigeron breviscapus. The sequence goes on from CM067167.1 coordinate 87,144,995, forward strand.
ACTGACGAGAAGCATATGCAATGACTCTATCCCTTTGCATAAGAACACAACCCAAACCTGAAATAGAAGCATCACTATAAACAACAAGATCATCAGTACCTTCGGGTAAGGCAAGGATTGGAGCTTCACACAACTTGGTCTTTAAGGTTTGGAAAGCCTTTTCTTGAGCTTCAGACCACACAAACTTCACCCCTTTCTTGGTCAACTCTGTCATAGGCTTAGCTATACGGGAGAAATCCTGAATAAATCTTCTATAGTAGCCCGCTAAACCAAGGAAACTCTTGATTTCGGTAGGTGTCTTTGGCTGTTCCCATTTAGCTACAGCTTCAATCTTTGCGGGGTCAACTTTAATACCTTCAGAAGAGATGACATGCCCGAGAAACTGGACTTCTCGAAGCCAAAACTCACACTTGGAAAACTTTGCATAGAGCTTCTTCTCCCTAAGAACCTCAAGAACAGCTTTTAAGTGCTCACGGTGCTCGGCTTCAGACTTAGAATAAATCAGAATGTCGTCAATGAATACAATCACAAAATGATCTAAGAATGGGCGACATACCCGATTCATTAAATCCATAAAAGCGGCTGGAGCATTTGTCAACCCAAATGGCATGACAAGGAACTCATAGTGCCCATATCGTGTACGAAAAGCTGTCTTGGCCACATCTTCCTTTTTGACCTTTAACTGATGATATCCAGACCGTAAATCAATCTTAGAGAAGTATGAAGCACCATGGAGCTGATCAAAGAGATCATCAATGCGCGGGAGAGGATACTTATTCTTAACCGTTCGCTTATTCAGCTCACAGTAGTCTATGCACATGCGCATAGAGCCATCTTTCTTTTTGACAAAGAGAACCGGAGCTCCCCAAGGCGAGGAACTTGGTTGTATGAAACCTTTGTCAAGTAGCTCTTGAAGCTGAGACATTAACTCTTTCATTTCTGTAGGAGCTAAACGATATGGTGCTTTTGCAATAGGAGTAGCACCGGGTACAAGATCAATCTGGAAAGTGACCTCTCGATCAGGAGGAATACCGGGAAGATCATCCGGAAAAACATCAGAAAATTCAGAAACCACATCAACATTAGAGATAGAAGACTTCTCCTTTCGTGTATCGATAACATAAGCAAGGAAGTGATTCTTATTATGCCGAATGCAATTGAGAGCCTTCATCAAATTAATGATCTTTATGCTCCCTTTCTTCTTATCTCCATAAACAGAAATGACCTTACCATCCGGAGTAGAGAAACGCACGATCTTTTGAGAACATATAATAGTAGCATCATTTTGAGACAACCAGTCCATGCCTATCACTATATCAAAACCAGCAAGAGTAGTAGGCAACAACTGGACGGGAAAGGAACGACCCTCAATCTCGATAGAACAATCATCATAACCCACACGGATGTCACTAATAGTGCCGTTAGCAATTTCAACCTCTATAGAACAATCAAGGGGGGTAGTAACTCTTTCGAGCTTAGGAGCAAACAAAGTAGACACAAAAGACCTATTGGCACCCGAATCAAAAAGAACAGAAGCAGGTTTTGAATTAACAAGAAAAGTACCGCTTACTACCTCATCATTCTCCTTTGCAAGGTCGGTAGTCATCTGAAAAGCACGAGATTTAGCCTTGGGCTGATCATTCTTCTTCTCATCTTCTTTCTTCTTCACGGGACAATCTGCAATCAAATGGCCCGTCTCCTGGCACCTGTAACAACGAGTCTTATCCTTACAAACTGAGGTAGCATGGCCCGTCTTGCCACACTTGTCACATCTCTTTGTTTTCTCAGAACATGGCCCGTTGTTTTTTTTTTTTTTTTTTTTTTTTTTTTTTTTTTTTTTTTTTTTTTTTTTTTTTTTTTTTTTTTTTTTTTTTTTTTTTTTTTTTTTTTTTTTTTTTTTTTTTTTTTTTTTTTTTTTTTTTTTTTTTTTTTTTTTTTTTTTTTTTTTTTTTTTTTTTTTTTTTTTTTTTTTTTTTTTTTTTTTTTTTTTTTTTTTTTTTTTTTTTTTTTTTTTTTTTTTTTTTTTTTTTTTTTTTTTTTTTTTTTTTTTTTTTTTTTTTTTTTTTTTTTTTTTTTTTTTTTTTTTTTTTTTTTTTTTTTTTTTTTTTTTTTTTTTTTTTTTTTTTTTTTTTTTTTTTTTTTTTTTTTTTTTTTTTTTTTTTTTTTTTTTTTTTTTTTTTTTTTTTTTTTTTTTTTTTTTTTTTTTTTTTTTTTTTTTTTTTTTTTTTTTTTTTTTTTTTTTTTTTTTTTTTTTTTTTTTTTTTTTTTTTTTTTTTTTTTTTTTTTTTTTTTTTTTTTTTTTTTTTTTTTTTTTTTTTTTTTTTTTTTTTTTTTTTTTTTTTTTTTTTTTTTTTTTTTTTTTTTTTTTTTTTTTTTTTTTTTTTTTTTTTTTTTTTTTTTTTTTTTTTTTTTTTTTTTTTTTTTTTTTTTTTTTTTTTTTTTTTTTTTTTTTTTTTTTTTTTTTTTTTTTTTTTTTTTTTTTTTTTTTTTTTTTTTTTTTTTTTTTTTTTTTTTTTTTTTTTTTTTTTTTTTTTTTTTTTTTTTTTTTTTTTTTTTTTTTTTTTTTTTTTTTTTTTTTTTTTTTTTTTTTTTTTTTTTTTTTTTTTTTTTTTTTTTTTTTTTTTTTTTTTTTTTTTTTTTTTTTTTTTTTTTTTTTTTTTTTTTTTTTTTTTTTTTTTTTTTTTTTTTTTTTTTTTTTTTTTTTTTTTTTTTTTTTTTTTTTTTTTTTTTTTTTTTTTTTTTTTTTTTTTTTTTTTTTTTTTTTTTTTTTTTTTTTTTTTTTTTTTTTTTTTTTTTTTTTTTTTTTTTTTTTTTTTTTTTTTTTTTTTTTTTTTTTTTTTTTTTTTTTTTTTTTTTTTTTTTTTTTTTTTTTTTTTTTTTTTTTTTTTTTTTTTTTTTTTTTTTTTTTTTTTTTTTTTTTTTTTTTTTTTTTTTTTTTTTTTTTTTTTTTTTTTTTTTTTTTTTTTTTTTTTTTTTTTTTTTTTTTTTTTTTTTTTTTTTTTTTTTTTTTTTTTTTTTTTTTTTTTTTTTTTTTTTTTTTTTTTTTTTTTTTTTTTTTTTCTGAATTTGAGGACCCATTAAACCTTCTCTTGAAACCCGACTTCTTATCATCAGCTTTATCAACCACTTTTTCAGCCCTAAAATCATCATCCAACCTCTTAGACTCCTTAATCGCAGCAGACAATGTAACATGTTGTCTACAAAGGCCACGATAACTAGCAGGGAGACCATCACAGTAAGCTTCAACCTGATCAACATCTCTACGAACCAAGTGACCAACAAACTTAAGCTTTTCCATAAATGAGTGAGCATACTTAGTTATGGCACCGGGCTTAGCGGTTAAAGCTCTGAATTCCTTCTCAATCAACCTCAACTCACGAGTACCCACATATTCTTCCAAAAACTTCTCCCTAAATGTACCCCAAGGCATAGCAGCTACCACCTCGGGGGTCAAAGAAACAGTAGCAGCCCTCCACCAATTACGAGCATTCTTTTTTAGCATACGGGAAGCACACAATACCTTCATATCCTCAGGGCAATAACAAGAAGCAAACACAACTTCAATGTCTTCTAACCACTCCATAGCACCTACCGCGTCTTGAGTACCGTCAAACGCTCTTGCACCACACTTTTGAAAGCTCTCATACTTAAAGTTATTAGCACGAGGGGCAACCACAACACGAGGCTCCACCACATTTTCCACACCATTCACAACAGCAACCACATTCTCAGGAGCAACCAATGACCTTACAATAGATGGCTCAGCACGGTTTGAGCGGTTGGAATAGTTTCCATCAGTATGCTCATCTCGGTGCAAGCTAGCTTCCCTTTCAGCTTCCCTTTCAGCTCTCATTTGAGCCAACTCCTCTTCATTCCTTCTCAAAAGAGCTCGAATAGCCCTCAACTCTTCATGCATTTCAGCTTGATTAGGAATCTGCTCAATCACTGGGTTAGCTCGTTCAATTTCAGATCTAGTGGGCAGTTCACCCGGTAATGGCCTTCGAGGAGGCCTTTGATTAACACCATTTCCAGCCCCATTCTGATTAGTTTGAGCATTACTTGGGGTAGCTCTATCACGTTGACTATTAGTACGAGTGTTAACCATGTTGTCTACAATGCAATGACGACGGTTAGCAAAAGTATAAGTGAGAACAAAGAGATTAAGGCTACATATCATCTATTTCAGCAACATATAAACACATTCAAGACTCAACCTACACTCTCACTCAATCCCAACCCGTCCTAAAGCATTTCATCTCAACGGCTAAGCCTTCCTACTTAAGCCTAACTTATCCTCTATCGGTTTAAGTCCAAAATCCTACGGTCATGGTCGAACTTTGGTTCACTTAAACCATTTCTCTGATACCAACTTGTAACACCCATCATTTAAAAATAAGGATTTCCAAAAAAATTTCGCCTAACGGCATCAAAAGAAAACGGAGATAAACTTTTAAAAGTTCAAACCACAGAATCTGCTTGGTTCCTTTATTAAATGGTGTTACTTGCCATATCATCAAAATGAGTCTAAATGGAAATCCATCGGTTGCCCAACATAAAACAACCGATCACAAAACCAATACAAGTCATAAAAATCTCAACATAAGCGAATGTTAAAAGTGAGCAGCCACTATGGGTAAACTATGTCAACTTCTTGCAATCTACCCATTCCTCGCTCTTTATTCATCAACTACCTTGATCTAGCTAAACCTGAGGGAACAACACATTTCAAGAAAACAAGTGTTAGCTAACGAATTAGCTAAGTAAGATATCACTTAATTATAAAGCTTTTGTCCATTTAAAACATTATGGAAGTACATTTGAGTCGTTAAATATAGTCACATTAATCATGTCATAGCATCAACATACTCATGTTAGGATGAACCACCCTATATGTGCCTAATCATTGTTTACATCTCATATAATACACACACATCATCATAAGTGAGACATAAGTCACACCCGACTAGATGAACGACCATTCGGTAGTACATCATTGTCGTTAAGGAATGGCAAGCCAATTCCGGAGTAATCCGTATGTACAAGACAAATGGGGTTGGTAAGACCTCCCGTATTACTCTCCACGTTGTACCTCGTTGCAAGGAGCCACCCAAGCAACCACATCAAACGCACAACCCTGGCAAAGGCATGTACGGGTTAAGCTTAACACTTTCATCTCTGTAAAATAGCTCGAGCATTAGCACATATCATATCACATCAATTTACATTAACGTTTGGGCCCTTAAACGTGCATCGTGTCATGGCAACTTAGTAAGTCTAGTGAGCTAGATGAACAAGCCATACAAATATGCATATTTCAATTCATCTCATAGCATTACAAATCATCACATATCACATCATTTCATTTCATATCATAGGGACTGCATATCAGGCCTCATTGGTCATTTATATAGCCCGTATCACCTCCCATATAACCCCGAATACCCATAAGCAATTCAAGATATCAATTGGGAAGTTATTATATGAAATCATGTTTTTGTTGTACCCTCAGCGTGACAAAGTAGTGTATCTTACCTCGGGGAAGCGCACGACAATAGACAACTACGTTACCGTGCAAAGCAACTAGTCTCGTCTACCTATAATTAGTAAACGACCATTAGACACGCTAATACTCACGTTATTAAGGTCATAACTCAGACCTAAACACCTACAAACATGACCCACGACAACGACATACGCATTGGATGTTCAAAAGTTATAACATTTAAAAACTCGGCCACTATTGCGCCGCAATGACCTTATTGCGCCGCAACTTATCTTTCTGCATTACAGTTGCGCCGCAACCCACATGTTGCGCCGCAACTTAAGTTTCTGGAAACTAGTTGCGCCGCAACCTACATGTTGCGCCGCAACTTAAGTTTCTGGAAACTAGTTGCGCCGCAGCTATGCGCCCAGCCCCGATTCTGCACTTTGAAAATCGATTAAACCTTCAAACCAATTCCAAACGACTCCAGATCAAAAACACTACTTTAATACATCAAAATCCTTCATTTTTAGACCATAGTGATGCATTACCACCTTTGATTAAACCATACATAATTTGCATCATTAAAACAAGCATTATTTCGACATCAATTGACCCTCCAATGACCGAGATCCACATTCTAATGACTCAAAAGATTGAAAAGATGTTAAATCCATGCTACTATACCTTTTCTACCTGTAGATCACAATGAGGATGCAAAAGACTCGATCAAACACTCCGTAATCACACGTTTCGAAGGATTTTCGGCTTAGAAATAGATTGGGAATCAAGGGGTGCTCTAGGGCTTGGGAGAAAAGTGATAATATCAGTTATGAGGAACTAATGATCACCCTTAGGACTCTAAACCCGTTTTTGACTTTCCCACTAGGTCAAAATTGGTCCCTAGACTTCCAGACATCACATTATTAGCCCAAAACACCTCTATGGACTATATACAACTCAATGAACCCTTCAAGTACCTCAAAAGGCACATAACTACATCTTTAAACACATTACTACATCCATTAATAAGACATTCAAGTCTCGCACGTATAACACATTAACTACATTTAAGCATTAAATCTACCATAAGCTTAACAGGCACGTTATGTTGACTTGACGACTCGTGTCAACCGTTAATTAAAAAGATTTGAGATGTTACATATATGATGCGTGCAATTAATATGGGTCTTTAAGACACCCATAAAACTTATGAGAAAAACGCAAAAACTTCGATCTCGGACAACGCGGGATATATTACTAGTTCTTATATATTTCTTTATTTGCATTACATCATTTGATGTCAATTAGTGATGTTTATGTTTTGATAATATATACCTCGCCTACTTATTATTCAGTATTTATATTCACTGTTACTTAAAAGAAATATAGTATGAATTGTCAATGACATACATATACATAAAAGATATGTGTCTGAAATGTGTTAGCAAGACGTTGGAATTTAGACACATTAGTGAAGTTATCAACATTATACTTGCAGTACAGAAGTTCTGATCATATCTTATTCATCTGATATTTATATATTTGAGACTTTTATATTGAAAAACTAGATTATTATCCCGTGTAATACGCGAGATGAATATATTAAGCTATTACAATAACATAGTTAGTAATTATCTATTTAATGATATTATTATTCTAAAAAATAATTTGTATTAAAATTTTTCTTAAGCTATGTATATATTATCTATTGATAATGTTTATTAGATAATTTTGATTTAAAATTGTTTTTTAAAAGATAATTTATAAGATATGTCATATGCTTGTTATAACTTCATATATTATGATGATGTGAAATTATAGATAAATAAAACACGTGTATTTAATATAATAATATTATTATTATTATTATTATTAACAAAAAAACATATTTTTAGCTTATTCATACAAAATCAAATATCATCTTAATTATTAAGATATTATTATTTGAAAACGTTATTATTGTACATGATTTATAAGATCGTTTATGCATAAGATTTTGTTGAATCCTTTGGACTTATAAATTTGTATAAAGTGTCTATATCAATAAGCGCGGACAAATTTAAAAGTGTGTATAAATATAATATTTTACACATTGATTAGTGTCTAAAATATATTTTCACACTTTTAAATGTGAAACTTGTAATTTTTTTCGCATTTTTCAATGCTGACTATTTGTACATATTTATAAGTGCGAATAACTTAATAAAATTTCCCGCTTTTTTAAAAACTACATAAAATGAAGTGCGCACAAACTACAAATTTGTTGCAGTAATATAACATGTTTAATAAGTCTAATCATAAAATTATATAAAAACATATTATCTCCTTATTTATATAAAATCAAATATCAAATTATCAATTTTAAATTACATCATTTATCTATTTATCTAATAAAGCAACATGACATTACGATGACTAAGGTCATTAAATATCAATCCCCTAGAATAATTATTTATAATAGAAATAACACACGGTTATATAAATATATAATTATTTATTGAATGACAATTACCATTAATTTTGTAAATACATTTAAAAATTATAATGTATTTATGTGAAATACGTATTAGGGGAATTTATAGCTTAAACATATAAAAATAGAGTATTATAGTTAATTTAACATGTTATTCTCAGGATTGAACACTATTTAGAGTATCTCGAATGAGTGATTGATGAATGAATGTTTTTGTGTTTACTATTGCAACTAAAAACTTTTTTTTGTTAGATGGGTTGATATTATTGAATCTATCGAAAAATGACTTATTTTATAAAATAGTTATTTTATTTTCATCTAAATGTATTTTTACTTTTTTGTTTATAATTTTATTCTATGATATGTTAAATTAAATTTATAAATTAAACCTGAATGATATTTAGAGGCGTTGATTGGTTTAATTTTTTTCGCATTTTTCAATGCTGACTATTTGTACATATTTATAAGTGCGAATAACTTAATAAAATTTCCCGCTTTTTTAAAAACTACATAAAATGAAGTGCGCACAAACTACAAATTTGTTGCAGTAATATAACATGTTTAATAAGTCTAATCATAAAATTATATAAAAACATATTATCTCCTTATTTATATAAAATCAAATATCAAATTATCAATTTTAAATTACATCATTTATCTATTTATCTAATAAAGCAACATGACATTACGATGACTAAGGTCATTAAATATCAATCCCCTAGAATAATTATTTATAATAGAAATAACACACGGTTATATAAATATATAATTATTTATTGAATGACAATTACCATTAATTTTGTAAATACATTTAAAAATTATAATGTATTTATGTGAAATACGTATTAGGGGAATTTATAGCTTAAAATTATAATGTATTTATGTTAAAAAGGTATTAGGGGAATGTATAGTTTAAAATTATAATGTATTTATGTTAAAAAGGTATTAGGGGAATGTATAGTTTAAAATTATAATGTATTTATGTTAAAAAGGTATTAGGGGAATGTATAGTTTAAAATTATAATGTATTTATGTTAAAAAGGTATTAGGGGAATGTATAGTTTAAAATTATAATGTATTTATGTTAAAAAGGTATTAGGGGAATGTATAGTTTAAAATTATAATGTATTTATGTTAAAAAGGTATTAGGGGAATGTATAGTTTAAAATTATAATGTATTTATGTTAAAAAGGTATTAGGGGAATGTATAGTTTAAAATTATAATGTATTTATGTTAAAAAGGTATTAGGGGAATGTATAGTTTAAAAATTATAATGTATTTATGTTAAAAAGGTATTAGGGGAATGTATAGTTTAAAAATTATAATGTATTTATGTTAAAAAGGTATTAGGGGAATGTATAGTTTAAAATTATAATGTATTTATGTTAAAAAGGTATTAGGGGAATGTATAGTTTAAAATTATAATGTATTTATGTTAAAAAGGTATTAGGGGAATGTATAGTTTAAAATTATAATGTATTTATGTTAAAAACGTATTAGGGGAATTATAGCTTAAAATATAAAAATAGAGTATTATAGTTAATTTAACATGTTATTCTCAGGATTGAACACTATTTAGAGTATCTCGAATGAGTGATTGATGAATGAATGTTTTTGTGTTTACTATTGCAACTAAAAACTTTTTTGTTAGATGGGTTGATATTCTTGAATCTATCGAAAAATGACTTATTTTATAAAATAGTTATTTTATTTCTCTCTCACATGTACTTTTTACTTTTTTGTTTATAATTTTATTCTATGATATGTTAAATTAAATTTATAAATTAAACCTGAATGATATTTAGAGGCGTTGATTGGTTTTTTCAATAATAAATTTGGTAATGATACTATTATTTTGATCTAAGAGTTGTAACTAAAAGTTTGAACTCATCTAACGGTCTTTACTTCTTTATAAAAGAATTTAGTACCTTGTTATATATATAATGTAGATGTAGATGTAGATGTAGATGTAGATGTAGATGTAGATGTAGATGTAGATGTAGATTTGGCAAATAATTTCTACTTTTATACTTTTAGTTCAAAATTTCTAATAACATCTTATTCAACCCAGTCATATGTTTGAGACTTTATATTGAAAATTTTGGTGAATAACTTTAAATGAATGTTGAATGGCGTGATGTATTACACTTTTTCCAAGCAAACCATGTATCTAAATTGGTACAATGATTTAAATTTCAATTGATTCCTACAAAACTAGATTATTAACCCGCGTAATATGCGGGTAAACATATATAACTAATGACATTTTAATGTTTTACAATACTATAGATGCGTAACTATAAATAAAAGATAATGATAAATCAACTTAAAAAAATTTAAAATCAACTTAACAATAAAATGATGGCATTTTGAAGAATACACAACATTGAGTTTATTCAAACCCACATCTATTTAATTTATATTTGGATATGAACCCAACCACCATGAGTCGCTCTTTCTCTTTTGCAAATCAAAACAAAAATATTTAATATATATTAAAACAATACTCTTAATTCTAAATTGAAAAAGTATGAACAATTAATTAAATTTTACCTCTTATTCTCCAACATTAGATTTTCTTGATGACATCATCATTGACCAAAAAACTGGTAAATATCACATTTGGTTTAATACTTCGTAAATGGTTTAATTGAATACCACTCAATAACTTTGTTAACCACATCTTTATAATAATGGTACTCCTTATTCTTATGTTATAACTTATAAATAAATAAATAAATCATTTATATAGTATATATATTATATTTTCATGTATACAAAGTTTTATATATTTGTATTTCTAATGTCGTCTAACTGATACGAGTATTTGACAAAATTTTCCATTTAGAATGGTTGATAAATTGAATATGGTATTTAAATTTTGATAAATTTTTTGAGAAATCTAATATCGCTTATTTATGTTGATAATCTTATCATTTACTTCACTAATTTTCTTTTGGTAAAGAATCTTAGTTGTATTATTTTTACTTTTTTTAGTGTTTATTTATAATAAAACATTAAAAATGTGATATTATAATAAAACAAAAATATTATATTAGAGAAATTTCAGTTACATTTTCTTCCATTAATAACGTTTTATTTCAACGACACTACAAATATTTTTTCAAAAATCATTATATTACATGTTTTTTGATGTGATGGCTTAATAATACATAGTGTTTTATACGCCAAAAAAATCCGTTGATACTTATTTTTTTTAGAACGACGTGTTAGTTGGTTAGTGGTTTGAACTCTAGCAGTGACATCCAAACGGGTAGTATCCTAGAGGTCGGAACCTGAAGGCACCCCTGGAGACCATGTGTAACACCCCAAGCCAGGGCTCGAAATATTACGGAAATCATATAGCACAAGGTGGAATTAATGTAGAACATGACTAAATGCAAATAAAGGATTCAGTGAATCCTTACCGAACGATAAACAAGTATCAAAATACATAAGGAACAAGTCATCATCAAAGATTACAACGGAACATCAAAAGATGGCTAACGGTTCTAAGTACTATGCATAAGAAGGCAAATGGATCCTTGATCCATATAAGTCCAAGTCTGGGTTCAACAGCAAGCTAACAAATCGATCATACTTCATGCCTTGTAATATCTTGGTTACCTGAAAAGTGTACTAAGCATAGTCAACACAAGGTTGGTGAGTTCGCAGTAATGGTCCATAAGAAACCATCAACAGTAATCATAATATACGAGTAGAGGCAAAACATGACTTACAGTGAGCCTCTATGAAAAACACAACAACATCCACCACAAGATTACACACATCAAACAAAACGCGTAATAAACATTATACCCAAGTAACGTACATAACATCAATTCAAAACAGGTATCATATCCTCTTCAGTGGGATTTATACACTACATATGTCATATCCTCTTCAGTGGGATTTATACACTACATATGTCATATCCTCTTCAGTGGGATTTATACACTACATATGTCATATCCTCTTCAGTGGGATTTATACACTACATATGTCATATCCTCTTCAGTGGGTTTTATACGATACATATGCATCAAACAACATCCATACATCACAAGTCCATCAATCATCAAACATCAACTAAAGTAAACTATACGTACATACACTTAGGAGGATTCTACTTTCTTCGAATCCTAGATGCTTATATATAGGGTCACCCGCAGCCTTCCCACCACATCTAGAATTCTTTGAAAGCACAACCGACTTCCATGTATGCATGTCTATCCTATGTAGTAATAATAATTATAATAATAGTAATAATAACATATCACAACCCTTTACGAAAATCAATCAGACGTGTCCAACAACTCATCATTTAACCATTCAGTCAAGCATTCAATCGACGACCAATAATTCATAAATTCATCAATACAACGATAAAAGTATGAATAAGTGCGTATCACACAAGTCAAGTATATCAAGGCAATCATGTCTATTCCAAACGTATTACCAAGTCCATCATTTACTCTAAACAACGCGTATATACACTTCGGAGGATTTTACTTTCATCAAGTTCTAGATGCTTATGTATAGGGTCATCCGTAGCCTTCCCACCACATCTAAAACCTTTTGAAAGTAAAACCGGCCTCTATGTATACACTACTATCCTAATTTATTTAACAATATCCCAATCTCATACAAACCCATCAAACACTAAAGCAAAACTATCCATCATTCATCCAATGTCACCAACTAGACATTTTGTACGTGAGTAAAATCAAACAACACCAACAATCATTTACAAACACAAATAACGAGTAATCACATAAGTTTACACTTTTCAGCCCGAATCTCAAGCGAGTAGGGAACTACGGAACTCACCTTGATTTCCAAGCAAACGACAAGTTAATATCGAGCTATAAATGTCCAACGACCGTCACGTGCCCACAACCTATCAATATATATCATGGTGTCATCAAAATCAACTCTATAACCCTACACAAGTTGGTTAAGTAAGTTTGAGTCGCGCCAAAATCCCACAACGCCTTAATGACTCTCCCGAGCATGAACTATAACACTTTGACCCGACATTTTTAGAAATGAAAAAGGATTCAGATCAAAAGGACTTTACCATGAGAAAGTAGACTCTCTCACGATTCCAACGATAGGTCATATGACTCAATTGGACTTACGGATCAAAAGTTACGATCTTTCAAAATAAATCAGGTTTTGCTGTTCTGGAGGAAAGGTGCGGCGCACCAAGGCAGGTGCGGCGCACCAAAGTGAAGGTGCGACGCACCAGATGCTCAGGAATGCCCAGATCAGTTCCAAACAAGCCAAACACGAACCAAACTCAACCCAAACTCAATTTTGATCACCAAATCGACTAGTGATGTTTCAAGACTCATTTTGAAGCTTATACAAACATATTTCAACATAAATAAACATAACCCATATCTTAGTTTCGATTCATAACATCATAATCACATCCAAATCAACCCAACCCTAATCAAACCCTAATTTGACCCAAAACTAGATTTAAGCCGATTTAGGACTTGTAAATGTACGAGATGACTAGAAACGAGTAAACTAACATAAATAGAAGTAAATGGGATGAATTAGACTTACCAAAACTTCCTTTCCGAGCTAGAACCCAATTTAGGTCAAAATGGGTAAAATAGTTAGAACTCCAACCTTTGATTCTTCGATATGACGATAACGAGGTACAAATGACTATGATTCTAATGTTATATCAGTTCCAAATCACCAAGTCGGTGTAGATGAGATGAAGAAATGAAATGGTTTCCTTGCTTTTTCGTTTACTTGAGAGAAAGTGAGAAAGAAAGATAGAAAAGAGAAATGAGAGGTGCAAGAGAAGATAAGGGAAATGGGTCAAGGGGCTGATGGGTCGTGGATGACCCACGGGCCGACCCGTTTCTCTTCTCAAGCCAAATTAAAATCGTTAGACATTTAAACACCGATCAAAACACATTATTGACCCGAATACAACACATTGCCATTTAACTCATGAAACGACCCAAATAACTTCCACATTGTCATTTAATCACCAAAACGACCCGAATACTTCATTAACCTATATTGTTAGTCATATTACACGTAAAGTCAACGAGTCAAAATTCACGGATGTTAACATTGATACCGGCCCGCACGCGTCTAAAGGTAAATGCCCGAAAACATGGGGAATTGAGATTCGATCCCTGGTCTTCAAGCCAACATCCCTAACCCCGAAAAAGGGCAGGTGGCCATTTGATCTAAGACCAAGTGTCGTTGATACTTATTACTTTTTCAAATATGTATATATATATCATATTTTTTTGAAATGTCCATACGTCATTCCATACGGATTAAAAAACTATAATATCAATAATAATAACAATAATAATAACAATAACAATAATAATAATAACAATCTTTAACTTCATACATATATTTTAACTACTTAAAATATTGTTTTAACTACTTATTAACCGATAAAAAACTTAACTTATCCAATTCAAACATTATTTATGCCAAAAACAAGTATTTAAAATTCAATTCAAGAATACATGTGCTTAATATATGTTATCTTTACTTTTATATAAAGGAACAACCTCCCCCAATCTTCTCAAATTACATGTCTAATATAACTTAAATGTCTCTCATCATTCAACACACCTACCACTTAAGATACATGGTCTACCAAAAATATCTTTAATAAAGTTATTTACAACATCTATCCACCAACTCATAAAATAACTAAAGTACCTCATTTTAGATCAATTATATTTAAATCAATAACATTTATTACTCGACGCCGCCACCAATCGCCATCGCTACCACTATCATTGCCGCACTGCGTGCTCTTAATTGCTACAACTAAGAACACATTCAATTCTTCTTAATTGCACGAGCACACTTCTAGTAACTTTTTAAAAATTTAAAATATAAACAATAATTAAAATAAACATAGTGATCTATTTATATGTATACCAAATTATAAGATTAGATAAATAAATAAAAAGGCTAAAATAATATAAAAGTCATACATAAAAGTATTTGAAAATAAAAATTACAAAGGTATTCAACTTGCTTA
>CM067167.1:87160995-87265880 GCA_034093135.1 Erigeron breviscapus
TACAATCATAAGCAAGTTGGTTTAGAAGGGTTAAGTCAATTTGCAAACCCTAAACGCACTTACACTTAAACGAGTATGAACAATGCGCATTAGACTCGACATTTTTAGAAATGAAAGAAGTTTCATACGAAATGAATGTTACTATAAGAAAGTAGACTCTCTCACGATTCCAACGATAGGTCATACGTCTAAAACGGACTTACGGTTCAAAAGTTATTGACGTTTGAAAATGTTCGACAAAACTAGTCCCTAACGGGCGTCACATAGGTAACGGCCGTTATCTCCATCACAAGCCAAGTTACTGTAACGGCCCATGTAACGGCCGTTAGGAGGCCTGACGGGCGTTATAGGGCATGACGGCCGTTACAAACAGACGATCAGCAGCAGCAGCAGTTTTCATGAACCAAAACCCTATAACTCGACCCAAATCGATCCAAAACAACTTGCAGGGACTTGTGACTCGATTTGAAGCTTAAATAAGTATTAATGAACATAAATGAACATAACCCAATCCATAAATCCGTCCAAAACATCACCAAATCATCAATTCGATCCAAACCCTAATTAAAACCCTAATTGACCCAAAACTCGATTTAAGCCGATTTAGGACTTGTAAATACTCGAAATGACCGGAATAGCATACACTAACATAAATAGGAGTAAATGGGATGAATTAGACTTACCAAAACGTTCTCCCCGAGCTAAAACCCGAATTTGGGTAAAATGGCCAAAATGGTAAGAATGCTTGAACTTCAACTTGTGATTCTTCGAGTAGACGATAATGAGGTAACGATGATTATGATTCTAGCTTAAATTTAGTTATAAGAACACCAAATGATTGCTAGAAGAAGAAAAGAAGAAGATGGATGGTCTTGTGTTCTTGAGAGAAAAAGAGAAAGAAAGAGAAAGAAGAAAAAGATAGATAAAGATATTTATGAAAATATCTTGGACCTTAAAGGGCAGCCGGGTCGGGTACGCCCCACGGGTCGACCCATTTCTCTTTTCAAGCCAAAATTACAATCGTTTTACATTTAAACACCGGGTAAACACATTATCGACTCAAATATATAACACTTAGTCATTTAGTTCACCAAAACGACCCAATTAACCCACATTGTCATATTATCATCAAAATGACCCAAAACTTCATTTAACTTATTTGTTAGTCATATTTCACGTGAAGTCAATGGGTCAAAATCCGCGGATGTTACACAAACGATTTGGACATGAATTTGATGTTATGATTCGAGGTTATGAGATGGGTTATGTTTGTTTATGTTTAATTATGTCCAACAATGCATAAAAACGAGTTTTGGATCATCATAAATCATCTTGGAAATCAAAAATGGGGTTTTGGGGGTGTTTGGGTCGTGTTTGGTTGCTGATCTGTGCAGAACTGGGCTAATTGCGGCGCAACTAGCATGTTGAGGCGCAACTTATATTTCTGAAATCTTGTTGAGGCGCAACTACCAAGTTGAGGCGCAACACTTGCATGTTTCTTTCCTTAGCAGTTTTCAAACACTTATAACTTTTGATCCGTAAGTCCAATCGAGTCATATGACCTATCGTTGGAATCGTGAGAGAGTCTACTTTCTCATGGTAAAGTCCTTTTGATCTGAATCCTTTCCATTTCTAAAAATGTCGAGTCAAAGTGTCTTGTTCATACTCGGAAAGTTGTTGAAGCATTGGTGGGTTTGTGACTCGACTTAAACTTACTTAACCAACTTGTTTAGGGTTATAGAGTTGACTTTGATGATATTATGATATACATTGATAGGTGGTGGACTCGTAGCAGTTGTTGAGCGTTTATAACTCTTTGTTAACTCGTTATTGTTGCTTGGAAACCAAGGTGAGTTCCGTAGTTCCCTACTCAATAGAGATTCGGGCTGAAAAGTGTACAACTGTTGTGTGTTGACTTGCTTGATTGTGCAATTATATGTTGGCCTTGATTGATGACATAGTTCAATTGTGCATACGCTTGATTTTCTTGATTGATGACATGATTTGATTGTGCATATGTTTGATTGTCTTGGTTGATGATATTGTTTAATTGATGGGTTGTGCATTTGCTATTAGATATGAATTGTGAGCTTAACTTAGTAGGTCATACATGGAAGATGGTAATGCATTCGAAGGGTTATAGATGTGGTGGGAAGGCTGCGGGTGACCCTATACATAAGCATCTCTAACTTCTCGAATGTAGTACCTTTTGAGGTGTATGTACTTAGTGAATGGTGGATGTGATGGACATTGATGGTCTTTGATGGACATTGTGGGTCATTGAGAGCCATTTGTGATGTGTAGAGGGACATTGATTGACATGATGAACATGATGACAATATACGGGCACCTTAAGTGCTTGATGACAATATACGGGCACCTTAAGTGCTTGATGACAATATACGGGCACCTTAAGTGCTTGATGACAATATACGGGCACCTTAAGTGCTTGATGACAATATACGGGCACCTTAAGTGCTTGATGACAATATACGGGCACCTTAAGTGCTTGATGACAATATACGGGCACCTTAAGTGCTTGATGACAATATACGGGCACCTTAAGTGCTTGATGACAATATACGGGCACCTTAAGTGCTTGATGACAATATACGGGCACCTTAAGTGCTTGATGACAATATACGGGCACCTTAAGTGCTTGATGACAATATACGGGCACCTTAAGTGCTTGATGACAATATACGGGCACCTTAAGTGCTTGATGACAATATACGGGCACCTTAAGTGCTTGATGACAATATACGGGCACCTTAAGTGCTTGATGACAATATACGGGCACCTTAAGTGCTTGATGACAATATACGGGCACCTTAAGTGCTTGATGACAATATACGGGCACCTTAAGTGCTTGATGACAATATACGGGCACCTTAAGTGCTTGATGACAATATACGGGCACCTTAAGTGCTTGATGACAATATACGGGCACCTTAAGTGCTTGATGACAATATACGGGCACCTTAAGTGCTTGATGACAATATACGGGCACCTTAAGTGCTTGATGACAATATACGGGCACCTTAAGTGCTTGATGACAATATACGGGCACCTTAAGTGCTTGATGACAATATACGGGCACCTTAAGTGCTTGATGACAATATACGGGCACCTTAAGTGCTTGATGACAATATACGGGCACCTTAAGTGCTTGATGACAATATACGGGCACCTTAAGTGCTTGATGACAATATACGGGCACCTTAAGTGCTTGATGACAATATACGGGTACTTTAAGTACTTGATGACATTATGGAGGACATGAGGACAATTGAGGGACAATGTGTGCATGCGTGAAAATGTAGAACTTGTTAAGATACTTGTTGATATCATTATTACTTGTTCTTGTTTACTATGCGTATCCTAACTACCTTGAGTAGTTCATTATGTGAATACATGTGTGAGGGTCATTAATGGGCACTGTTGACATGGTGATATTGATTGATTTATGATTAGGATAGTTGTACATACATGGAAAACGATGATACATTTAATGAGTTGTAAATGTGGTGGGAAGGCTGCGGGTGACCCTATATATAAGCATTTATGATTCCTTAAATGTAAAGTCGTATGAAATGTATGTGCATTGTGGATGGTTGAGTTGATGGACATAATGGACATGATGACAATATACGGGCACCTTAAGTGCTTGATGACAATATACGGGCACCTTAAGTGCTTGATGACAATATACGGGTACTTTAAGTACTTGATGACATTATGGATGACACGAGAACAATTGAGGGGCATAGGACTTGTTTGACAATGTAGGACTTGCATGACACTTATGGTATTCATCATTACTTGTTCTTGTTGATCATGCTTATTCTAACTACTTTGAGTAGCTCATTTTGTGAGTACATGTGTGGTGGACATTGTGAGTCACTAATGGACATTTGTGATATGTTGAGGGACATTGATGGACATGTTAGGTATGATGACATATAAACAAAAAAAAAAAAAAAAAAAAAAAAAAAAAAAAAAAAAAAAAAAAAAAAAAAAAAAAAAAAAAAAAAAAAAAAAAAAAAAAAAAAAAAAAAAAAAAAAAAAAAAAAAAAAAAAAAAAAAAAAAAAAAAAAAAAAAAAAAAAAAAAAAAAAAAAAAAAAAAAAAAAAAAAAAAAAAAAAAAAAAAAAAAAAAAAAAAAAAAAAAAAAAAAAAAAAAAAAAAAAAAAAAAAAAAAAAAAAAAAAAAAAAAAAAAAAAAAAAAAAAAAAAAAAAAAAAAAAAAAAAAAAAAAAAAAAAAAAAAAAAAAAAAAAAAAAAAAAAAAAAAAAAAAAAAAAAAAAAAAAAAAAAAAAAAAAAAAAAAAAAAAAAAAAAAAAAAAAAAAAAAAAAAAAAAAAAAAAAAAAAAAAAAAAAAAAAAAAAAAAAAAAAAAAAAAAAAAAAAAAAAAAAAAAAAAAAAAAAAAAAAAAAAAAAAAAAAAAAAAAAAAAAAAAAAAAAAAAAAAAAAAAAAAAAAAAAAAAAAAAAAAAAAAAAAAAAAAAAAAAAAAAAAAAAAAAAAAAAAAAAAAAAAAAAAAAAAAAAAAAAAAAAAAAAAAAAAAAAAAAAAAAAAAAAAAAAAAAAAAAAAAAAAAAAAAAAAAAAAAAAAAAAAAAAAAAAAAAAAAAAAAAAAAAAAAAAAAAAAAAAAAAAAAAAAAAAAAAAAAAAAAAAAAAAAAAAAAAAAAAAAAAAAAAAAAAAAAAAAAAAAAAAAAAAAAAAAAAAAAAAAAAAAAAAAAAAAAAAAAAAAAAAAAAAAAAAAAAAAAAAAAAAAAAAAAAAAAAAAAAAAAAAAAAAAAAAAAAAAAAAAAAAAAAAAAAAAAAAAAAAAAAAAAAAAAAAAAAAAAAAAAAAAAAAAAAAAAAAAAAAAAAAAAAAAAAAAAAAAAAAAAAAAAAAAAAAAAAAAAAAAAAAAAAAAAAAAAAAAAAAAAAAAAAAAAAAAAAAAAAAAAAAAAAAAAAAAAAAAAAAAAAAAAAAAAAAAAAAAAAAAAAAAAAAAAAAAAAAAAAAAAAAAAAAAAAAAAAAAAAAAAAAAAAAAAAAAAAAAAAAAAAAAAAAAAAAAAAAAAAAAAAAAAAAAAAAAAAAAAAAAAAAAAAAAAAAAAAAAAAAAAAAAAAAAAAAAAAAAAAAAAAAAAAAAAAAAAAAAAAAAAAAAAAAAAAAAAAAAAAAAAAAAAAAAAAAAAAAAAAAAAAAAAAAAAAAAAAAAAAAAAAAAAAAAAAAAAAAAAAAAAAAAAAAAAAAAAAAAAAAAAAAAAAAAAAAAAAAAAAAAAAAAAAAAAAAAAAAAAAAAAAAAAAAAAAAAAAAAAAAAAAAAAAAAAAAAAAAAAAAAAAAAAAAAAAAAAAAAAAAAAAAAAAAAAAAAAAAAAAAAAAAAAAAAAAAAAAAAAAAAAAAAAAAAAAAAAAAAAAAAAAAAAAAAAAAAAAAAAAAAAAAAAAAAAAAAAAAAAAAAAAAAAAAAAAAAAAAAAAAAAAAAAAAAAAAAAAAAAAAAAAAAAAAAAAAAAAAAAAAAAAAAAAAAAAAAAAAAAAAAAAAAAAAAAAAAAAAAAAAAAAAAAAAAAAAAAAAAAAAAAAAAAAAAAAAAAAAAAAAAAAAAAAAAAAAAAAAAAAAAAAAAAAAAAAAAAAAAAAAAAAAAAAAAAAAAAAAAAAAAAAAAAAAAAAAAAAAAAAAAAAAAAAAAAAAAAAAAAAAAAAAAAAAAAAAAAAAAAAAAAAAAAAAAAAAAAAAAAAAAAAAAAAAAAAAAAAAAAAAAAAAAAAAAAAAAAAAAAAAAAAAAAAAAAAAAAAAAAAAAAAAAAAAAAAAAAAAAAAAAAAAAAAAAAAAAAAAAAAAAAAAAAAAAAAAAAAAAAAAAAAAAAAAAAAAAAAAAAAAAAAAAAAAAAAAAAAAAAAAAAAAAAAAAAAAAAAAAAAAAAAAAAAATAATCACATTAAGCACACAATTTATTTTATTTTGCTAACCCCCCCCCCCCCCCCCCCCCCCCCCCCCCCCCCCCCCCCCCCCCCCCCCCCCCCCCCCCCCCCCCCCCCCCCCCCCCCCCCCCCCCCCCCCCCCCCCCCCCCCCCCCCCCCCCCCCCCCCCCCCCCCCCCCCCCCCCCCCCCCCCCCCCCCCCCCCCCCCCCCCCCCCCCCCCCCCCCCCCCCCCCCCCCCCCCCCCCCCCCCCCCCCCCCCCCCCCCCCCCCCCCCCCCCCCCCCCCCCCCCCCCCCCCCCCCCCCCCCCCCCCCCCCCCCCCCCCCCCCCCCCCCCCCCCCCCCCCCCCCCCCCCCCCCCCCCCCCCCCCCCCCCCCCCCCCCCCCCCCCCCCCCCCCCCCCCCCCCCCCCCCCCCCCCCCCCCCCCCCCCCCCCCCCCCCCCCCCCCCCCCCCCCCCCCCCCCCCCCCCCCCCCCCCCCCCCCCCCCCCCCCCCCCCCCCCCCCCCCCCCCCCCCCCCCCCCCCCCCCCCCCCCCCCCCCCCCCCCCCCCCCCCCCCCCCCCCCCCCCCCCCCCCCCCCCCCCCCCCCCCCCCCCCCCCCCCCCCCCCCCCCCCCCCCCCCCCCCCCCCCCCCCCCCCCCCCCCCCCCCCCCCCCCCCCCCCCCCCCCCCCCCCCCCCCCCCCCCCCCCCCCCCCCCCCCCCCCCCCCCCCCCCCCCCCCCCCCCCCCCCCCCCCCCCCCCCCCCCCCCCCCCCCCCCCCCCCCCCCCCCCCCCCCCCCCCCCCCCCCCCCCCCCCCCCCCCCCCCCCCCCCCCCCCCCCCCCCCCCCCCCCCCCCCCCCCCCCCCCCCCCCCCCCCCCCCCCCCCCCCCCCCCCCCCCCCCCCCCCCCCCCCCCCCCCCCCCCCCCCCCCCCCCCCCCCCCCCCCCCCCCCCCCCCCCCCCCCCCCCCCCCCCCCCCCCCCCCCCCCCCCCCCCCCCCCCCCCCCCCCCCCCCCCCCCCCCCCCCCCCCCCCCCCCCCCCCCCCCCCCCCCCCCCCCCCCCCCCCCCCCCCCCCCCCCCCCCCCCCCCCCCCCCCCCCCCCCCCCCCCCCCCCCCCCCCCCCCCCCCCCCCCCCCCCCCCCCCCCCCCCCCCCCCCCCCCCCCCCCCCCCCCCCCCCCCCCCCCCCCCCCCCCCCCCCCCCCCCCCCCCCCCCCCCCCCCCCCCCCCCCCCCCCCCCCCCCCCCCCCCCCCCCCCCCCCCCCCCCCCCCCCCCCCCCCCCCCCCCCCCCCCCCCCCCCCCCCCCCCCCCCCCCCCCCCCCCCCCCCCCCCCCCCCCCCCCCCCCCCCCCCCCCCCCCCCCCCCCCCCCCCCCCCCCCCCCCCCCCCCCCCCCCCCCCCCCCCCCCCCCCCCCCCCCCCCCCCCCCCCCCCCCCCCCCCCCCCCCCCCCCCCCCCCCCCCCCCCCCCCCCCCCCCCCCCCCCCCCCCCCCCCCCCCCCCCCCCCAACAGTGTTAGGAGTGAGTCTTAAACTTGAACGGTTTATCTTAAGGTAGTTCGACCTTACCAATAGATCTCCAACTCAATTAACTTTTAAATCATACCTTTTTTTTCGATCATTTGCATAAATCATCTATCTTTTGTAAATTCAAATAATTATCACCAAGATAATTTATCAAATCATTATCTTAGTATATAAAATAATATATGTGTCGGTTTCTCATCTTCAACTGCATCTACTTATTGATGATTAAATAGTTAAATTATCTTAGCAACACATGAGTATCTATACCTACATATAAAACAAATAGCCCCCTTTATTTATGGAAATGTTGAAATTACTCTATGCAATATGACTATAATACCCCTACTCTTTTTCCTACATCATCATCTTCTTTATTCACTAATTTAATTATCTCCACTAATATACCTAAAATACCCTTAATGAAATTAATTACACCACCAGTCTCTCAAGTCTTGAAATAACTACACTAAACACTATATTAATTACATTTACATCAATAGCCTACACTATTCGTCGTTACCACCATCAGTCGTCGCCGCCATCCGTCACTACCGCATTGCCACCACCGCTGCCGCATTGCGCGGGCACCATGCTAGTACAGTTAATTATTATCCACGTTATTCCGGTCCATTGATTTTTGACAAGCCGTGTTGGAAAATTGAAATTCATGTATATATTTTTTTTTACTTTATTTAAAATTTAAGAGAATAAGAAATATATTTAAAAAACATCCATACTTGCCTTCCGTGCCGTAACCCACCACTTTATTCATGTTATCTTAGATGGAGCCTTAATTAAGAATAGGCCGGTTATTGTTTCCTTGGGGAACAAGTATTATACCCATTCTAACAAATGGAGGAAACCCTAACTAACACAATATATACCAAAATCTGTTTTCCTATATCACATAACACCTACGCACATTTTTCTGTTAACCCTAAACCTAAAAAATTCATCAAACATGCCGCCGAAATTCGACCCATCTCAAGTCGTCGACGTTTACGTCCGGGTAACCGGAGGTGAAGTCGGCGCGGCGTCATCACTGGCTCCCAAAATCGGACCACTCGGTCTGTCCCCCAGAAAGATCGGAGAAGACATCGCGAAAGAAACCGCCAAGGACTGGAAGGGACTGCGTGTGACGGTGAAGCTGACTGTGCAGAACCGTCAGGCGAAGGTTTCAGTGGTGCCGTCAGCGGCGGCGCTGGTGATAAAGGCGTTGAAGGAACCGGAAAGGGATAGGAAAAAGGTGAAGAACATTAAACACAGCGGGAATATAAGTTTGGATGACGTCATAGAGATAGCGAAGGTGATGAGGTCGAGATCAATGGGGAAGGAATTGCAAGGGACAGTGAAGGAGATATTGGGGACATGTGTGAGTGTTGGATGCACCGTTGATGGAAAAGACCCTAAGGATCTTCAAGAAGAGATTGCTAATGGTGATGTTGAAATCCCTTTTAATTGAATTTGAGGTTCTTTTTATCATTATCTAATCTATCCATCTTTCTGTTTTTGTTTTTATTTTTAAATGATTATGATATATGTATGTATATCATATATCTATCTGTTTTTGAGACCTTTTGGTAAAATGCTACTATGTTTTAGTTATGTATATATATATATATATATATATATATATATATATATATATATATATATATATATATATATATATATATATATATATATATATATATATATATATATATATATATATATATATATATATATATATATATATATATATATATATATATATATATATATATATATATATATATATATATATATATATATATATATATATATATATATATATATATATATATATATATATATATATATATATATATATATATATATATATATATATATATATATATATATATATATATATATATATATATATATATATATATATATATATATATATATATATATATATATATATATATATATATATATATATATATATATATATATATATATATATATATATATATATATATATATATATATATATATATATATATATATATATATATATATATATATATATATATATATATATATATATATATATATATATATATATATATATATATATATATATATATATATATATATATATATATATATATATATATATATATATATATATATATATATATATATATATATATATATATATATATATATATATATATATATATATATATATATATATATATATATATATATATATATATATATATATATATATATATATATATATATATATATATATATATATATATATATATATATATATATATATATATATATATATATATATATATATATATATATATATATATATATATATATATATATATATATATATATATATATATATATATATATATATATATATATATATATATATATATATATATATATATATATATATATATATATATATATATATATATATATATATATATATATATATATATATATATATATATATATATATATATATATATATATATATATATATATATATATATATATATATATATATATATATATATATATATATATATATATATATATATATATATATATATATATATATATATATATATATATATATATATATATATATATATATATATATATATATATATATATATATATATATATATATATATATATATATATATATATATATATATATATATATATATATATATATATATATATATATATATATATATATATATATATATATATATATATATATATATATATATATATATATATATATATATATATATATATATATATATATATATATATATATATATATATATATATATATATATATATATATATATATATATATATATATATATATATATATATATATATATATATATATATATATATATATATATATATATATATATATATATATATATATATATATATATATATATATATATATATATATATATATATATATATATATATATATATATATATATATATATATATATATATATATATATATATATATATATATATATATATATATATATATATATATATATATATATATATATATATATATATATATATATATATATATATATATATATATATATATATATATATATATATATATATATATATATATATATATATATATATATATATATATATATATATATATATATATATATATATATATATATATATATATATATATATATATATATATATATATATATATATATATATATATATATATATATATATATATATATATATATATATATATATATATATATATATATATATATATATATATATATATATATATATATATATATATATATATATATATATATATATATATATATATATATATATATATATAAATATTAAAAACCTGATAATACAAAATTAAAAACACAAATATCAAAATAACGCATTTCATATATATATATATATCAAAACAACGCGTTTAATTCAAGTACTAATTCACGATAAGTCACAAGTTAATTAACGACAAAAATTACATATCGATAGTAATTCACAACCTTTGCCATATGAACATTATACTCGTCAAGATTCAGCAGCTCCCTGCGGATTAAGCCAACGGTGATATCTCTGTTGAACTTCCTATCTTCATCAGAATATATTACCTACATTATATTAAAGTGAGCAAAGAATACAGAAATCCACTGAAATAGAAAGTTGTTGAAGCAAAATAATGTTAATGATGAACATTGAGGACCTCAAAGTAGGAAAACAATATACACACACCCATGTAGTCAATTCTTTACCCACAAGCTTGCTAAAAAACAAAGAATAGATAGATTGTTTGATAGCCAACTGTCTAAACTCATTGCTGCAATGGATACTTGGAGCTTCATTCATATTGTATTCACAAATGTTATTGCATAATCATTAGATTTCCAACAAATTCAAAATAAACTTACCTTACTAAAGGATGCAATGGTTCTCAGATGATTAAAACCAAGATCCAGGTGCTTCAGGTTGCTACATCTCCAAAGATTCATCTTGCTTCTAACCCTTCTTTACTCGAATGAGAATCTTCATCAATTTGGTTTACTCCATAAGTACCATGTATACTTGACCAAAGGGATAAATACCTGCTGTCGTCAAAGAAGTAAGTTGGAATCGCCATTGGGAAAGATTCAGAAACACATTTGAACTGCCATTTGAAAGTAAAGAATTTCATCAGCTTTATAAGCTTTAAAAAGAGTATCACAACTAATTAATTGCAATTGTAGTACAAACCTTAGCTTGCTTGTATCCCGCGAGTTGTTCCAGGGTCGTATCCTGTTGAGCAGATGTTATAAACACATCAGAATTATGGTTTCTTAACATAAGATCTAAGAGAACAAAGTATTTAGGATTCTTACCCATGGATGTGACTTTGGTCTGAGCATAAATCTTGCAAGAAATGTAACAGATGCTGCCATCATTGAAGGCAAAAACTTGATGCAATTGTATTCTAAAAAGCTTAATTCGGCTAAATAACAACTCAAAAATTCCAACTGCAAATTGGGCGTCTGTAAAATTTAAAATAAACACATAAAGGAAAATTTGCATAATGAATCACGACACACAAAACAAGCAACAAACGTTTATGAATTACACAAAACTTTATCCAAACTTATATATATAATTACATTCATAAACGTTCTGTTCGGTTACTAGTTTGCTTTCAAGTATCATATATTCTTACAATGTGCTTATAATGCATTTCTCGTTACTACATCTCACCCCCACCATGGTGTTTTTGTGCATACATACACATACTTAAATTATAAACAAACACTCTCACATAAACAATTTCCAAACTGCCCCAACCTTAAACTATAATATACATACACACACATATTGTTTTCAACTATAATCAAGAACTTATATATAGATGTGCTTGTGAAGATTATACCTTCTTTTCTTCAGCAGCGGGAGCAGCTGCGCCAGCAGGGGCAGAAACGGCAACGGCACCACCACCACCGCCGGCACCGACGTTCATGATGAGGTCATCAAGAGATTTCTTCTCGCACAACTTAGCAAATAAACCTGGCTAGTGTTGCTATCTTGTCAGCCTATAAATACATATACATATACATATTATACATACATCAAACCCTAATTATTCATAACACAAAATAAACAAACATAAATATAGATATAAATATATATAAACAGAATTAAAGAAATCAATGAAGAAGAAGAGTACAGTGATTGCGATGCCAAATTTCACTAATCAAAAAAGACAAGAAAGAAAAGAAAACTTACATTTTGGTTGGTGGTTACGGTGGTGGAGCGAAGGTTGGTGGCTGCGGGTGTGTGTGTTTATGAATTTTCCGGCGGTGGTGCTAGAGAGAAAAAAAGAAAAGTTTTTGGTACCAAATGTAAGATCTGATTCAATTGAGAGGGTAAATGCTTTCTTTAAAAAATTTCAGATCTAATTGGGAGGGTAAAGTTTGACTTTTAAAACTTTTCAGATCCAATTTGGAGGGTAAATTGGATTATGACCCATATGTTATGACGCTTCTGAAAACGCGTCATCGATTTACTCGTGATGACCCTTATTTTATGACTTCTCACTTTGCGCGTCATCTATTAGCGTGGGTCATAAAAAGCGGGTCAAGGATAGCCCTAAAAAAAAAAAAAAAAAAAAAAAAAAAAAAAAAAAAAAAAAAAAAAAAAAAAAAAAAAAAAAAAAAAAAAAAAAAAAAAAAAAAAAAAAAAAAAAAAAAAAAAAAAAAAAAAAAAAAAAAAAAAAAAAAAAAAAAAAAAAAAAAAAAAAAAAAAAAAAAAAAAAAAAAAAAAAAAAAAAAAAAAAAAAAAAAAAAAAAAAAAAAAAAAAAAAAAAAAAAAAAAAAAAAAAAAAAAAAAAAAAAAAAAAAAAAAAAAAAAAAAAAAAAAAAAAAAAAAAAAAAAAAAAAAAAAAAAAAAAAAAAAAAAAAAAAAAAAAAAAAAAAAAAAAAAAAAAAAAAAAAAAAAAAAAAAAAAAAAAAAAAAAAAAAAAAAAAAAAAAAAAAAAAAAAAAAAAAAAAAAAAAAAAAAAAAAAAAAAAAAAAAAAAAAAAAAAAAAAAAAAAAAAAAAAAAAAAAAAAAAAAAAAAAAAAAAAAAAAAAAAAAAAAAAAAAAAAAAAAAAAAAAAAAAAAAAAAAAAAAAAAAAAAAAAAAAAAAAAAAAAAAAAAAAAAAAAAAAAAAAAAAAAAAAAAAAAAAAAAAAAAAAAAAAAAAAAAAAAAAAAAAAAAAAAAAAAAAAAAAAAAAAAAAAAAAAAAAAAAAAAAAAAAAAAAAAAAAAAAAAAAAAAAAAAAAAAAAAAAAAAAAAAAAAAAAAAAAAAAAAAAAAAAAAAAAAAAAAAAAAAAAAAAAAAAAAAAAAAAAAAAAAAAAAAAAAAAAAAAAAAAAAAAAAAAAAAAAAAAAAAAAAAAAAAAAAAAAAAAAAAAAAAAAAAAAAAAAAAAAAAAAAAAAAAAAAAAAAAAAAAAAAAAAAAAAAAAAAAAAAAAAAAAAAAAAAAAAAAAAAAAAAAAAAAAAAAAAAAAAAAAAAAAAAAAAAAAAAAAAAAAAAAAAAAAAAAAAAAAAAAAAAAAAAAAAAAAAAAAAAAAAAAAAAAAAAAAAAAAAAAAAAAAAAAAAAAAAAAAAAAAAAAAAAAAAAAAAAAAAAAAAAGATTCAGAACACATTTGAACTGCCATTTGAAAGTAAAGAATTTCATCAGCTTTATAAGCTTTAAAAAGAGTATCACAACTAATTAATTGCAATTGTAGTACAAACCTTAGCTTGCTTGTATCCCGCGAGTTGTTCCAGGGTCGTATCCTGTTGAGCAGATGTTATAAACACATCAGAATTATGGTTTCTTAACATAAGATCTAAGAGAACAAAGTATTTAGGATTCTTACCCATGGATGTGACTTTGGTCTGAGCATAAATCTTGCAAGAAATGTAACAGATGCTGCCATCATTGAAGGCAAAAACTTGATGCAATTGTATTCTAAAAAGCTTAATTCGGCTAAATAACAACTCAAAAATTCCAACTGCAAATTGGGCGTCTGTAAAATTTAAAATAAACACATAAAGGAAAATTTGCATAATGAATCACGACACACAAAACAAGCAACAAACGTTTATGAATTACACAAAACTTTATCCAAACTTATATATATAATTACAGATTCATCCTCTTTTCTTCATCTTGTTTGTTTCCCAAAGCGGCATGAAAGAGAAACTGCTTAGTACCAAAACGGTACAAGGTCACTTGTCTTCAATCTGATCTTCCAACACGTGTCCTTGGGGACCAGTCTTCTTATCTTCATTTTCCCGCCCATATTTGACTTACAACACATGGCGGTGAGTCATTGAACTTATCCTTTAACTTGAAGATAAAAGTGATCGCTGAAGACTCGCTGATGAAACCTCTCGCTGAGGCTGTCAGCGACTACTTGACTCAGCAAGTAATCTTCAGCGAATCCATGACTCAACAATCTCCCCCTATTCGCTGAGGAGACTTAGCTGAGTATGAGTTACTTTTTAGAAGTACAATAGTTAGATATGAGGGAATGCTGATCTTATTTACTTGACAAACAACTTTACAAAAAAGATAGCATTACAAAGATTACAAGTTTTCTTAATCCCACTGCGACTCTTGCTTGGCCTCTATGAAAGCTTTGTCTTGTTGTCTTTCAGGCTTCAGCAGCTCTTGATCAATCAGCGTTAAGAACTTGGGATCATTGGAAGACTGCACACAATACTTCCTAATCTTCATCAAAAAAGTAGAAGGAGCAATTCCAATCTCATTGGTCCTGAAGAAGAGTTCATGACCATGGATATTGCAAAAACAGAACCCTCCTAGTTTGTCATCATAGACACCATCCACAAAGAGGGTCCTAGGAGGCATTCTTAGATTTAGCAGTGGCTCAGTATCTATGTCAGTCTGTGGAACAGCTCTGAGAACAAATGGGCGCTGAGAAGCCACTTGACCAGAGGCTGTTCTTTTTGTACCACTTCTTGGCTGCTGAGGAGGAGAGGGATATGGATGTCTGGCAGCGCTGAGCAAGGAATCTTTGATTTTGTACTTCTTTTCCATTTGATGTATATGCCTTATTTGCTCGCCTGCCATTTTGATCAGTGGTTCAAACCCCACAGCCTTCTTATCCTTGACCAATTTGTACACTTCAATCCATTCAGTTGGCCCAAGTGTGTTTGATTTGACATTCTTCAAGGTGTATAGCTTGGGCACTCCTTTCCTTTGCAAGCTCAGATTCATTCCTTGTTGTGTGAGAGTGACCTGTTTGACTGACAGGATCTCCTCTTTCCTTTGCCTAACCTCTCTCGATTCGAGATAGGTTGCTTGTCCTTCTTCAAATGTTTTAACACGCTTGGCAAAGAATTGTTCTTCATTCTTTTTCAATGCAGCCAAACCACCAGATTGCTGAGCTAGTCTTTTTGTTTCATCATCAGCATCTTTTAACTCTTCATTGACAATCTGCTCACTTATGAATTTCTGTGACAGCTCCTCTTCTTTCTTCTTACTTAACCTTTCATGTTGACGAACAACTTCTTCAGGAGACTGTTCAGTAGTAGCAGTTGTGGATTTTGGAAAGGCTCCAACCATAAGTTTTTCTTGTTTTTCCCTTGCTGAAGTGGGAGCCTTTGGTGGTTTGCTTGGAGCAACCAATGCTGCTTTACCCTTATCAGCGTATCTCTTTTCTAGGGCAGCGTGGAACTCAGCAGTTGGTTTAAAGATGGAAACATTGATGGGTCTTGCTGCCGGTTCACCAACCTTCTCAGCTTCTTTGACTTGCTCCCCCTCAACATTAGCTGCCGGTTCACTAACCTTATCAGCTTGCTCCCCCTGAACACTTGCTGCCGGTTCATTAACCATCTCAGCGAAGGGAGCATCTTCATTTGTTTGACTTGCTGGGCCCTCTTCAGCAGTTTTCTCCCCCTTGGAAGCAGCTGATGGACTTGCTGCTTCCACATTGTTTTTCTTGAAGAGACCCAGCATTTCACTCATCAAGCCTTTAAGATCAGCGACCTCTTGTTCAAGTTTCTTCGTCCTGCTGACAGATTCTTTCAACAATATTTTGTCAGCAGCGACTTGAAATGGGGTACTAGAGAGGATTTGAGTTTTGAGGGAGGAAATTTCTTTGGTAAGGGTGGTGTGAAAATTATCTTGATGTTTGGAGAAGGAAGAGATAGTTTGATCCAGCTTGTTGAGTTGAGCAGTGAAGAGTATATTAGATTGGGAGAGTTGTTGGAGAGATGATAAGAGACCAGGCTCTTCGGTGACCTTCGCTGAATGGATTTCATCTTTTAATTTATCCAGCGAGGCGGAGATAGCAGAGTTGGAGGAGCTGACCCTCTTCATGCTTTCATTCAGCAGGGCTTGATTTCTTTTGAATAAATGCTCATTGGACTTGGTGTGGGTGACTTGATTTTTGGTGATCCCAAACACCATGCCTTTGAGTTCTGCTAGCTCATCAGTCACCAAGTCCTTACCAGTTAGTAATTCTTGAAAATTTGAATGAGCCTCAACATGGATTTGAGCCATTTGATCCACCAACCAAGCATACAAATACCCATGTCTATTGCCTTGGCTCTGGCAAATTTGCACCCTTGTCAGCAGTTCTTGAAGCTGTCGAGTTTCTACATAATCAAGACCAGGCACGTTTATAGCAGTGCAAGCTGTGACAAGTTCTTCATCAGCAGAAGGAACTTTAAGATCTTTTAAAGAAACAGGGTACTTGGAACAAGGAACCCTAAAGAAATCTGGATGGTGCAATGGGGGCACCTCCATGATTATTTCGTCATCAACTTCTTCAACTTCAACATATACACCAGGCCTTATTCGCTGAAGATGACACAATTCTAATCTTCTTTGAAGCTCAACATCATCCACCTTAGGCACATAATCCCCATAAAATCCATCCTGCTCATGAGAAGCTGTGGGTTTATAAGAGTAGCAAGGTGGAGAAGGCATATCACCCAACATATTTGGGATATCCTCAAATTCATGGGGAGGAGAGTTGATCAGCACAAAGCCCAAATCATCATCTAAGAACCCACCAACAAATACTTCATCTTCGCTTTCTTCTGCAGCAGCGAGTCTAATTTCAGCATCATGATCTTGGAGATCAAACTCGCTGCCCAGATCTTCATCATCAACCTCCATTTCAGTGAACAAAAGATTTGTCTCGGTCCCTGCACTAACAGTTTCCGAGACATGAACAGCAATATTTTGGGTAAGGGAACCTGGTGCCTCAATCTCAGTGTGTTGTTCCACCAAGATATCATCGGCCGTAGAATGGGTTGACTCTAGCATCACCTGTGATCTGGCTGCTGTCAACGACTCAGAAGGTAATGAAGAAGAAGGGGAATTATTTGGGGGTGGAGTTGGACTTTGACCTCTAGTGGGCTGGGGTGACCCAATAACTTCACCAACCTCTCCTACAGAAATTTGAGGTGGCTGCCTGCTGCTCCCATTTAACTCGTCAACAGCCTGTTGGGAGGCTGCTGATGGGGTGGCTTGGGTACTATCGTCCTTGGGCAGTGAGGACTTCCTAACCTTTGGTTTGCCCTTTGATACACTCCGCTTACGTTTTGGGACGTCAGCGGAGGGTGAAGATTGAGAAGTTTGAATTGAGGACGCTGCCTTAGATTTATCTTTGGTCTTTTTAGAGGCTTTGGAGGTCGCTGGGGGGTTTTCCAGCGAAGCCACTTCATCAGTAAGAAGTGCTGCCTCCCAGTCGCTGTCTTTCGGGTATAAAGAAGGATTAAGAGAGAAGAGTACCTCTTTTATATGAGCAGTGAGGCGTGCAACCAAGAGATCAGCTGGTTGCTTGTAGATGTTGTTGCCAACCCTCGCTATTGAAATTGTTGAGGCCTTGGGCAGCTCATATTCATTTCCCAATGCCTCCTTGAAGATGAGAGAAAAGATTCTAACAAAAGGCACAGTGTGTGACCTATTGTTAATGCTGACCTTATTCTTCATGTCGTTGAAGATCAGCTGGGCATAATCAACGAAACGCCCCTCAGCGAGTGCATGAATCATTGGCATCGATGTTGTTGATGCTTGATTATATGATCCTGAATTTCCACCCATACACTGTATTACATGGGTGAAAAGAACTCTCCAGACTCCAGGGAGATTTTGTTTTAATGGATTGCTTGGGATTGCTGGAGGGTTCCTCAAATTATAATTGTATCCAATGGAAGGCAACCAATCCTTCCATTCAACGTCAGTAGCTGCTTCCACAAAAACATTTTCAGCAGTAGCTTGTGGAAATCGAAGTGTTTGGCGAAGAGACGCCGGAGTGATAGTAATCGTCTTTGACCCCTGACGAACAGTACCAGTGATGGACTTGGATACATCATCATACTCACAAGTCCACCAAAACTCACGGAGAAGATGAACAAAAATCTTACCCGGATCTGCCATGATGCAATACTTGGCAGGAGAAGCATGGATAAAGTCCAGCATGGGCTTGTATCCTTCAGAATCTTTTGGCAACACAGAGGTGCCGACATGATTGTTGGGTTTCACAACAATCTGGGAAGCAGAGAAACTTACTTTAGAAGATTTTGTGATGTTTGAAGGAGTGAAAACAGATGAATTAAGATATGTGGTGGGAACTTGTTCCTGAACTTGTTGTTCAGGAGCCGGTGGGTTTTGTGCGGCGGCGGTAGAGGAAGATGGAGGAATATCTGAAGAAGAAGCCATAGATTTTGTAAAGAAGAAGAAGAAATGAGTATAAGGTGTTTGATAAAATGCCTGTTTAGAGAAGATGAGCAGATGGAGAGAGAGAGTTTTTGATTTAGAGAGAGAGTTTAGAGAGAGAGTGAATAGGAAGCGTGAAAGTAGAGTTATGAGGTGAGGTTATATATATATGGTATGGTTGTGGGTCACAACTTCTCTCTCCTTCTTTTTGTATTGATGAACAGTTGTGAACAACAACTGTTTTTGTACTTTTAAATAATATAAAAAGATTTTGAGAGTAACGTTTTGAAAATGAAAAGAAATTTTATCCAAAATGTTCTTGAGTGCGCGCCGTATTGTGCAGTCATAACCTGTCTGTCAGACTGTCACAACAGACAAATGACGTGATCAAGAGCAAAAATCGAGGTGACCTTTTAATTTGAATGTATAAAACATGTGGTCAGAAATTTGCCACGTCACCCTCATAGTTACTTTGAAAACACTTAGTTTTGAAAATATCCTATGTATTATTTTGAAATACAACATGCTGACAGATGCTCAGCATGCTTAAGGCTTTTTGTCAGCGACTTCACAACTAACGTTGGTCGCTGACTACAGTTTTTGGCAAACTGTCAGCCATCAACGGATTTGATAAGTCTTTACCAATAGCCGTTTGCTATTGGACTAGATGAAGACTTTTAGCTCTTCATTGCTATTGTTTGCTTTTTCCCAAAGCAACAGGGATAAACGGATTTGATTAGTCTTTACCAATAGCCGTTTGCTATTGGACTAGATGAAGACTTTAAGCTCTTCATTGCTATTGTTTGCTTTTTCCCAAAGCAACAGGGATAAACGGATTTGATTAGTCTTTACCAATAGCCGTTTGCTATTGGACTAGATGAAGACTTTTAGCTCTTCATTGCTATTGTTTGCTTTTTCCCAAAGCAACAGGGATAAACGGATTTGATTAGTCTTTACCAATAGCCGTTTGCTATTGGACTAGATGAAGACTTTTAGCTCTTCATTGCTATTGTTTGCTTTTTCCCAAAGCAACAGGGATAAACGGATTTGATTAGTCTTTACCAATAGCCGTTTGCTATTGGACTAGATGAAGACTTTTAGCTCTTCATTGCTATTGTTTGCTTTTTCCCAAAGCAACAGGGATAAACGGATTTGATTAGTCTTTACCAATAGCCGTTTGCTATTGGACTAGATGAAGACTTTAAGCTCTTCATTGCTTTGAGATCAGCGAGTAAGACTGACTTAAGCTCGCTGAATTAGCATACATGACAAGTCATGTCGCTGATTCCCCATTTAACATTCCTAACTTGCTAACAAGCAGTTTGAATCTAGTTTCATCCAATGGTTTAGTAAAGATGTCAGCTAGTTGATCATCAGTTGGAATGAAGTAGATTTCAATATCACCTTTCATGACATGATCTCGAATAAAGTGATATCGAATATCGATATGCTTAGTTTTGGAATGTTGAACTGGGTTGTGTGTAATAGCAATGGCACTTGTATTATCACACATGATTGGAATTTTAGAGTATTCCAAATCATAGTCGGCAAGCTGATGTTTCATCCATAGCATTTGGGCACAACAGCTCGCTGCAGAGACATATTCTGCCTCAGCTGTGGAGATGGAAACTGTGTGTTGCTTTTTACTAGACCAACTAGTCAGCTTCCCCCCCAACAGTTGACATCCTCCACTGGTGCTTTTGCGATCAAGCATGCAACCAGCATAGTCGGAGTCAGAATATCCAACTAATTCAAAGTTGGAGTCCTTAGGGTACCAAAGACCCAGTGTGGGTGTACCCTTGAGGTATTTGAAGATACGCTTCACAGCGAGGAGATGAGATTCTCTAGGGGAAGCTTGATAGCGAGCACAGAGACATGTTGCAAACATGATGTCTGGCCGACTCGCTGTGAGGTACATAAGTGACCCAATCATGCCACGATAGTAAGTAGGATTCACATACTTACCATCAGGGTCAGCGTGAAGATTATTAGGAGGGGACATTGGAGTTCGTTTGGGAGTGACATGGGTGAAGTCAAACTTAAGCAACATATCTCGAATATATTTCTCCTGATTGATAAATATTCCAGAGGGAAGCTGCTTGATTTGTAACCCCAAGAAGAAGGTGAGTTCACCCATCATACTCATTTCGAAAGTGCTAGACATAAGAGATTTGATTAGTCTTTACCAATAGCCGTTTGCTATTGGACTAGATGAAGACTTTTAGCTCTTCATTGCTATTGTTTGCTTTTTCCCAAAGCAACAGGGATAAACGGATTTGATTAGTCTTTACCAATAGCCGTTTGCTATTGGACTAGATGAAGACTTTTAGCTCTTCATTGCTATTGTTTGCTTTTTCCCAAAGCAACAGGGATAAACGGATTTGATTAGTCTTTACCAATAGCCGTTTGCTATTGGACTAGATGAAGACTTTAAGCTCTTCATTGCTATTGTTTGCTTTTTCCCAAAGCAACAGGGATAAACGGATTTGATTAGTCTTTACCAATAGCCGTTTGCTATTGGACTAGATGAAGACTTTAAGCTCTTCATTGCTATTGTTTGCTTTTTCCCAAAGCAACAGGGATAAACGGATTTGATTAGTCTTTACCAATAGCCGTTTGCTATTGGACTAGATGAAGACTTTTAGCTCTTCATTGCTATTGTTTGCTTTTTCCCAAAGCAACAGGGATAAACGGATTTGATTAGTCTTTACCAATAGCCGTTTGCTATTGGACTAGATGAAGACTTTTAGCTCTTCATTGCTATTGTTTGCTTTTTCCCAAAGCAACAGGGATAAACGGATTTGATTAGTCTTTACCAATAGCCGTTTGCTATTGGACTAGATGAAGACTTTAAGCTCTTCATTGCTATTGTTTGCTTTTTCCCAAAGCAACAGGGATAAACGGATTTGATTAGTCTTTACCAATAGCCGTTTGCTATTGGACTAGATGAAGACTTTAAGC
Source organism: Erigeron breviscapus (assembly GCA_034093135.1). Taxonomy (NCBI): domain Eukaryota; kingdom Viridiplantae; phylum Streptophyta; class Magnoliopsida; order Asterales; family Asteraceae; genus Erigeron; species Erigeron breviscapus. Next base: position 87,183,128 of record CM067167.1, read on the forward strand.
TCTTCATTGCTATTGTTTGCTTTTTCCCAAAGCAACAGGGATAAACGGATTTGATTAGTCTTTACCAATAGCCGTTTGCTATTGGACTAGATGAAGACTTTAAGCTCTTCATTGCTATTGTTTGCTTTTTCCCAAAGCAACAGGGATAAACGGATTTGATTAGTCTTTACCAATAGCCGTTTGCTATTGGACTAGATGAAGACTTTTAGCTCTTCATTGCTATTGTTTGCTTTTTCCCAAAGCAACAGGGATAAACGGATTTGATTAGTCTTTACCAATAGCCGTTTGCTATTGGACTAGATGAAGACTTTTAGCTCTTCATTGCTATTGTTTGCTTTTTCCCAAAGCAACAGGGATAAACGGATTTGATTAGTCTTTACCAATAGCCGTTTGCTATTGGACTAGATGAAGACTTTTAGCTCTTCATTGCTATTGTTTGCTTTTTCCCAAAGCAACAGGGATAAACGGATTTGATTAGTCTTTACCAATAGCCGTTTGCTATTGGACTAGATGAAGACTTTAAGCTCTTCATTGCTATTGTTTGCTTTTTCCCAAAGCAACAGGGATAAACGGATTTGATTAGTCTTTACCAATAGCCGTTTGCTATTGGACTAGATGAAGACTTTAAGCTCTTCATTGCTATTGTTTGCTTTTTCCCAAAGCAACAGGGATAAACGGATTTGATTAGTCTTTACCAATAGCCGTTTGCTATTGGACTAGATGAAGACTTTAAGCTCTTCATTGCTATTGTTTGCTTTTTCCCAAAGCAACAGGGATAAACGGATTTGATTAGTCTTTACCAATAGCCGTTTGCTATTGGACTAGATGAAGACTTTAAGCTCTTCATTGCTATTGTTTGCTTTTTCCCAAAGCAACAGGGATAAACGGATTTGATTAGTCTTTACCAATAGCCGTTTGCTATTGGACTAGATGAAGACTTTAAGCTCTTCATTGCTATTGTTTGCTTTTTCCCAAAGCAACAGGGATAAACGGATTTGATTAGTCTTTACCAATAGCCGTTTGCTATTGGACTAGATGAAGACTTTTAGCTCTTCATTGCTATTGTTTGCTTTTTCCCAAAGCAACAGGGATAAACGGATTTGATTAGTCTTTACCAATAGCCGTTTGCTATTGGACTAGATGAAGACTTTAAGCTCTTCATTGCTATTGTTTGCTTTTTCCCAAAGCAACAGGGATAAACGGATTTGATTAGTCTTTACCAATAGCCGTTTGCTATTGGACTAGATGAAGACTTTAAGCTCTTCATTGCTTTGAGATCAGCGAGTAAGACTGACTTAAGCTCGCTGAATTAGCATACATGACAAGTCATGTCGCTGATTCCCCATTTAACATTCCTAACTTGCTAACAAGCAGTTTGAATCTAGTTTCATCCAATGGTTTAGTAAAGATGTCAGCTAGTTGATCATCAGTTGGAATGAAGTAGATTTCAATATCACCTTTCATGACATGATCTCGAATAAAGTGATATCGAATATCGATATGCTTAGTTTTGGAATGTTGAACTGGGTTGTGTGTAATAGCAATGGCACTTGTATTATCACACATGATTGGAATTTTAGAGTATTCCAAATCATAGTCGGCAAGCTGATGTTTCATCCATAGCATTTGGGCACAACAGCTCGCTGCAGAGACATATTCTGCCTCAGCTGTGGAGATGGAAACTGTGTGTTGCTTTTTACTAGACCAACTAGTCAGCTTCCCCCCCAACAGTTGACATCCTCCACTGGTGCTTTTGCGATCAAGCATGCAACCAGCATAGTCGGAGTCAGAATATCCAACTAATTCAAAGTTGGAGTCCTTAGGGTACCAAAGACCCAGTGTGGGTGTACCCTTGAGGTATTTGAAGATACGCTTCACAGCGAGGAGATGAGATTCTCTAGGGGAAGCTTGATAGCGAGCACAGAGACATGTTGCAAACATGATGTCTGGCCGACTCGCTGTGAGGTACATAAGTGACCCAATCATGCCACGATAGTAAGTAGGATTCACATACTTACCATCAGGGTCAGCGTGAAGATTATTAGGAGGGGACATTGGAGTTCGTTTGGGAGTGACATGGGTGAAGTCAAACTTAAGCAACATATCTCGAATATATTTCTCCTGATTGATAAATATTCCAGAGGGAAGCTGCTTGATTTGTAACCCCAAGAAGAAGGTGAGTTCACCCATCATACTCATTTCGAAAGTGCTAGACATAAGAGAGCTGAACTTTCGACAAAGGTTTGTGGATAAGGAACCAAAGATGATGTCATCGACATAAATCTGCACATACAGAACGTCACCCTTATGCTTATAGATAAATAGGGTGCTGTCAATGGTTCCCCTACGAAAACCATGGTCAAGAAGAAAGGTGGACAAAGTGTCATACCAAGCTCTAGGAGCTTGTTTAAGGCCGTATAAAGCTTTATTAAGCTTGTAGACATAGTGAGGATGCTTTGGATCCTCAAAGCCAGGAGGCTGCTTAACATAGACTTCTTCATCAAGAGCACCATTTAAGAAGGCACTTTTGACGTCCATTTGATAGACAATAAAGCCTTTGTAAGCAGCATGAGCGAGAAAGAGACGAATAGCTTCAAGGCGAGCGACTGGAGCAAAGGTCTCGTCATAATCAATGCCTTCAGCTTGAGTGTAACCTTGAGGTATTTGAAGATACGCTTCACAGCGAGGAGATGAGATTCTCTAGGGGAAGCTTGATAGCGAGCACAGAGACATGTTGCAAACATGATGTCTGGCCGACTCGCTGTGAGGTACATAAGTGACCCAATCATGCCACGATAGTAAGTAGGATTCACATACTTACCATCAGGGTCAGCGTGAAGATTATTAGGAGGGGACATTGGAGTTCGTTTGGGAGTGACATGGGTGAAGTCAAACTTAAGCAACATATCTCGAATATATTTCTCCTGATTGATAAATATTCCAGAGGGAAGCTGCTTGATTTGTAACCCCAAGAAGAAGGTGAGTTCACCCATCATACTCATTTCGAAAGTGCTAGACATAAGAGAGCTGAACTTTCGACAAAGGTTTGTGGATAAGGAACCAAAGATGATGTCATCGACATAAATCTGCACATACAGAACGTCACCCTTATGCTTATAGATAAATAGGGTGCTGTCAATGGTTCCCCTACGAAAACCATGGTCAAGAAGAAAGGTGGACAAAGTGTCATACCAAGCTCTAGGAGCTTGTTTAAGGCCGTATAAAGCTTTATTAAGCTTGTAGACATAGTGAGGATGCTTTGGATCCTCAAAGCCAGGAGGCTGCTTAACATAGACTTCTTCATCAAGAGCACCATTTAAGAAGGCACTTTTGACGTCCATTTGATAGACAATAAAGCCTTTGTAAGCAGCATGAGCGAGAAAGAGACGAATAGCTTCAAGGCGAGCGACTGGAGCAAAGGTCTCGTCATAATCAATGCCTTCAGCTTGAGTGTAACCTTGAGCAACCAGTCTTGCCTTGTTTCTGATGACCACACCAGCTTCATCCATCTTATTCCTATAAACCCATCGAGTGCCAATGGGTTCTTTATGGGGAGGAGGAACAAGGAACCAAACGTGTTGTCTTTTAAATTGTGTCAGTTCTTCTTGCATGGCTTCAACCCATGAGGGATCAGCCATGGCTTCACCAATATTGGCAGGCACAATTTGAGAAAGAAAGTTAACATAGAGACAAGTATTACTTGTCGCTGAACGAGTTTGGACACCATTGTGTGGATTACCAATCACATGGTCAAGAAGAAAGGTGGACAAAGTGTCATACCAAGCTCTAGGAGCTTGTTTAAGGCCGTATAAAGCTTTATTAAGCTTGTAGACATAGTGAGGATGCTTTGGATCCTCAAAGCCAGGAGGCTGCTTAACATAGACTTCTTCATCAAGAGCACCATTTAAGAAGGCACTTTTGACGTCCATTTGATAGACAATAAAGCCTTTGTAAGCAGCATGAGCGAGAAAGAGACGAATAGCTTCAAGGCGAGCGACTGGAGCAAAGGTCTCGTCATAATCAATGCCTTCAGCTTGAGTGTAACCTTGAGCAACCAGTCTTGCCTTGTTTCTGATGACCACACCAGCTTCATCCATCTTATTCCTATAAACCCATCGAGTGCCAATGGGTTCTTTATGGGGAGGAGGAACAAGGAACCAAACGTGTTGTCTTTTAAATTGTGTCAGTTCTTCTTGCATGGCTTCAACCCATGAGGGATCAGCCATGGCTTCACCAATATTGGCAGGCACAATTTGAGAAAGAAAGTTAACATAGAGACAAGTATTACTTGTCGCTGAACGAGTTTGGACACCATTGTGTGGATTACCAATCACATGGTCAAGAGGGTGATCAGCAGTCCATTTGAGTGCTGGTGTGTGAATAGAAGAATGATTCACAGCGGATACAGTGGTGGTAGTACCACTAGGAGTGGGAAGATAAGATGAGAGATCGATAGTTAGCAAAGGCTCAGAGTTGCTGACAGGAGGGTCACTGAGAACAGTGGGTACCTCTTGCTGAGGAGTTTCATCCTCAGCGTCTCCTAAAAGAGGATTCGCTGAGGCATCATGAAATGTTTCCTCAGCGACACATTCAGCACTTTGAGTTTCAGTTGAGAGAGGAACATTAATGGAAGTGGCATTAATTGTTCGAAGAAGAGCCTCAACTGGATCTATAGAATAAATGTGAGCAGCGATGTACTCATCATTTGGTGAAGATTTTGAAGACTCAGCGATAGGTGGTTCAGCAACATCATGATGTGTCGCTGGTACTTCAGACAAGTCAGATAGATCGCTGAGAATTACTTCAGCGGATGACTCATTTGAAAGATCACCTAAAGCAGAACAGCTTTCATCAAAAGTAACATGAATTGATTCATCTACCTTTTGAGTGCGAGTATTGTAAACTCTGAAAGCTTTGCTTATAGAAGAATATCCCAGAAAGTAGCCATCATCAGCTTTGGGATCAAACTTACCTAAATGATCCTTATCATTTAGGATGAAGACTGGGCACCCAAAAACATGGAAATATCCAATTTGAGGTTTCTTGCCCTTGAGAATTTCATAGGCAGTCTTATCATGTCGCTTGACAATAAGACACCTATTTTGAGTATGGCACGCAGTACTAACTGCTTCAGCCCAGAATTTACTAGGAAGAGAGGACTCACTGAGCATGGTTCTAGCAGCTTCAATGAGAGTTCTATTTCTCCTTTCAGCTACCCCATTTTGCTCAGGAGTACGAACAGAAGAGAAATTTTGTCTGATCCCTTGATCAGTACAAAAAGTCTCAAGAGTGTGGTTTCTGAACTCAGTGCCATGATCGCTTCTGAGTTCTTTAACACGTATGCTGTTGAGGTTTTCCATCTTTTTAATGAAATTGATTATTTCCTCAGCAGCATCACTCTTAGAGTGAAGAAAGATTGTCCAAGTATATCGTGAATATTCATCCACAATAACTAAGGTGTATCTGCTACCCCTTAGACTTTGAACATTTACTGGACCAAAGAGGTCCATGTGAAGGAGATGGAAACAGCCACTGATAGAGTTGGCCTGTTTGGTCTTGAAGGTGGCTCGGTGGCTTTTACCTTTTTCACAAGCACCACAGAGCCGATCCTTCTCATAAGTGAGAGGAGGAACAAGGAACCAAACGTGTTGTCTTTTAAATTGTGTCAGTTCTTCTTGCATGGCTTCAACCCATGAGGGATCAGCCATGGCTTCACCAATATTGGCAGGCACAATTTGAGAAAGAAAGTTAACATAGAGACAAGTATTACTTGTCGCTGAACGAGTTTGGACACCATTGTGTGGATTACCAATCACATGGTCAAGAGGGTGATCAGCAGTCCATTTGAGTGCTGGTGTGTGAATAGAAGAATGATTCACAGCGGATACAGTGGTGGTAGTACCACTAGGAGTGGGAAGATAAGATGAGAGATCGATAGTTAGCAAAGGCTCAGAGTTGCTGACAGGAGGGTCACTGAGAACAGTGGGTACCTCTTGCTGAGGAGTTTCATCCTCAGCGTCTCCTAAAAGAGGATTCGCTGAGGCATCATGAAATGTTTCCTCAGCGACACATTCAGCACTTTGAGTTTCAGTTGAGAGAGGAACATTAATGGAAGTGGCATTAATTGTTCGAAGAAGAGCCTCAACTGGATCTATAGAATAAATGTGAGCAGCGATGTACTCATCATTTGGTGAAGATTTTGAAGACTCAGCGATAGGTGGTTCAGCAACATCATGATGTGTCGCTGGTACTTCAGACAAGTCAGATAGATCGCTGAGAATTACTTCAGCGGATGACTCATTTGAAAGATCACCTAAAGCAGAACAGCTTTCATCAAAAGTAACATGAATTGATTCATCTACCTTTTGAGTGCGAGTATTGTAAACTCTGAAAGCTTTGCTTATAGAAGAATATCCCAGAAAGTAGCCATCATCAGCTTTGGGATCAAACTTACCTAAATGATCCTTATCATTTAGGATGAAGACTGGGCACCCAAAAACATGGAAATATCCAATTTGAGGTTTCTTGCCCTTGAGAATTTCATAGGCAGTCTTATCATGTCGCTTGACAATAAGACACCTATTTTGAGTATGGCACGCAGTACTAACTGCTTCAGCCCAGAATTTACTAGGAAGAGAGGACTCACTGAGCATGGTTCTAGCAGCTTCAATGAGAGTTCTATTTCTCCTTTCAGCTACCCCATTTTGCTCAGGAGTACGAACAGAAGAGAAATTTTGTCTGATCCCTTGATCAGTACAAAAAGTCTCAAGAGTGTGGTTTCTGAACTCAGTGCCATGATCGCTTCTGAGTTCTTTAACACGTATGCTGTTGAGGTTTTCCATCTTTTTAATGAAATTGATTATTTCCTCAGCAGCATCACTCTTAGAGTGAAGAAAGATTGTCCAAGTATATCGTGAATATTCATCCACAATAACTAAGGTGTATCTGCTACCCCTTAGACTTTGAACATTTACTGGACCAAAGAGGTCCATGTGAAGGAGATGGAAACAGCCACTGATAGAGTTGGCCTGTTTGGTCTTGAAGGTGGCTCGGTGGCTTTTACCTTTTTCACAAGCACCACAGAGCCGATCCTTCTCATAAGTGAGAGGAGGAAGGCCTCGAACTAGATTTTTCTTGGCCAAAGAGTTGATGGTTTTGAAATTCACATGCGACATACGCTTGTGCCATAACCAGTTGATTTGAGAAGCAGATTTTGAGAAGAAGCAGGTCTCGCTGTCAGTTTTGACAGGAGTGAAATCTACCAAGTAGATATCTCTTTTTCTTGGAGCGACCAAGACCACTTCTTTATTGACATTAATCACTGTGCCTTGATGCTTATCAAGGATAACCTTGTAGTCAGCATCGCACAGTTGACTTATGCTGATAAGATTGTGCTTCAATCCATTCACATAGGCAACCTTTGTGAACTTGATCAGCCCATTTGAGAGAGACCCGTATCCTTCAGTTTGGCCAGTAGAGTTGTCACCAAACACAACCGTGGGACCGTCAGTCTCCACGAAGTTATCTAGCAGGTCCTTAGATCCAGTCATGTGTTTTGAACAGCCGCTGTCCAAATACCACACTTCTTTTCCTAGCGAGGCCTGCAGGATAACATAAGAAGGATTTAGGAAGAGTTATGAGCATCCTCGCTGATAATATCATCAGTAGAGGATGTGAGAAGAAGATGAGCAACGTCATCATCATTTGAAACTGGGGGAAGAGGAGCTCTTGGATCAACATTTGGATCACCCAGCTGATGAGCAGGAGGCATATCACGAGCCACCTCACCAGTGAAGAACTGATCTTCAGAAGTGAAAGTGATAGAACTTCCAGTGTTGAGGACAACCATGTTGCTGATTTGATTATTTTCCCCATATTCAGCTAGCACACTATCATTACCATTGGTAATGATTTCATGAGCCTGGGGAAGAAAGATTCGCTGAGCGGCAATGTACTCAGCGATGTTATCGTTAGAAAGAACAATATCATCACCCAAGCTGATATTGGATTCAGCTGAGGGAGCTCGCTCAGAGATTTCAGAGGAGGTATGATCAGCGGAAGCTGAGGCTGGATTTGGCTGAATGACTACTTCAGGAGGACTCTTGGAGTCTTTGTCATTGCAGTCAGCAGCTATGTGTCCTCTTTCGCCACATAGGTAGCATTTTCTTCCAGCCTTCTGATTTTGGGTCAGAAGTTCCTTGAGTTGAGAGGTCAAGTCGTTGACACGCTTGCTCAGCTCACAAATCTCATGATTTGAGGAAGAAGATGAGCAACGTCATCATCATTTGAAACTGGGGGAAGAGGAGCTCTTGGATCAACATTTGGATCACCCAGCTGATGAGCAGGAGGCATATCACGAGCCACCTCACCAGTGAAGAACTGATCTTCAGAAGTGAAAGTGATAGAACTTCCAGTGTTGAGGACAACCATGTTGCTGATTTGATTATTTTCCCCATATTCAGCTAGCACACTATCATTACCATTGGTAATGATTTCATGAGCCTGGGGAAGAAAGATTCGCTGAGCGGCAATGTACTCAGCGATGTTATCGTTAGAAAGAACAATATCATCACCCAAGCTGATATTGGATTCAGCTGAGGGAGCTCGCTCAGAGATTTCAGAGGAGGTATGATCAGCGGAAGCTGAGGCTGGATTTGGCTGAATGACTACTTCAGGAGGACTCTTGGAGTCTTTGTCATTGCAGTCAGCAGCTATGTGTCCTCTTTCGCCACATAGGTAGCATTTTCTTCCAGCCTTCTGATTTTGGGTCAGAAGTTCCTTGAGTTGAGAGGTCAAGTCGTTGACACGCTTGCTCAGCTCACAAATCTCATGATTTGAGGAAGAAGATGAGCAACGTCATCATCATTTGAAACTGGGGGAAGAGGAGCTCTTGGATCAACATTTGGATCACCCAGCTGATGAGCAGGAGGCATATCACGAGCCACCTCACCAGTGAAGAACTGATCTTCAGAAGTGAAAGTGATAGAACTTCCAGTGTTGAGGACAACCATGTTGCTGATTTGATTATTTTCCCCATATTCAGCTAGCACACTATCATTACCATTGGTAATGATTTCATGAGCCTGGGGAAGAAAGATTCGCTGAGCGGCAATGTACTCAGCGATGTTATCGTTAGAAAGAACAATATCATCACCCAAGCTGATATTGGATTCAGCTGAGGGAGCTCGCTCAGAGATTTCAGAGGAGGTATGATCAGCGGAAGCTGAGGCTGGATTTGGCTGAATGACTACTTCAGGAGGACTCTTGGAGTCTTTGTCATTGCAGTCAGCAGCTATGTGTCCTCTTTCGCCACATAGGTAGCATTTTCTTCCAGCCTTCTGATTTTGGGTCAGAAGTTCCTTGAGTTGAGAGGTCAAGTCGTTGACACGCTTGCTCAGCTCACAAATCTCATGATTTGAGGAAGAAGATGATGCTACTGAAGAGGCCTTTTTCTTCCTGAACTGAACAGGAAGAGTCTTGGGAACAGGGCCAAGAACAGATTTGCCCTTAGATTGGGCATTAGAGGAGGAAGGGCCATGATTGTTCATAACAACTCGCTGACCTCCTTGCCTAGGAGGTCTGACTTGCTGAACAGGTCTGGGTTGCTGAGAACCATGAAGGATCTGAGCAACTCGCTGTCCTCCTTGCTGAGGAGGTATGACCTGCTGAACAGGTTTTGGAAGACGAGGGACAAACGTTCCCTTTGGGACATAGATAGAGTTAGGTTGCTGATAACGAGCATCAGCAAACCTAGCTCGTCTATTCATTAAATTTTCATGCATAACAGCCTTTCTGCCAGCATGAGAATTGTTTGAGGAAGACGAGGGCTGAGACGCGGGGCGTTCAGCGACTACTGAGGGAACAGAGTTCTCAGTAGGATGACTAATAGGCACAGCTCGCTGAGGAGTGCTGTAGTCATATGGAACAGCGACCTCACCAGTGAAGAACTGATCTTCAGAAGTGAAAGTGATAGAACTTCCAGTGTTGAGGACAACCATGTTGCTGATTTGATTATTTTCCCCATATTCAGCTAGCACACTATCATTACCATTGGTAATGATTTCATGAGCCTGGGGAAGAAAGATTCGCTGAGCGGCAATGTACTCAGCGATGTTATCGTTAGAAAGAACAATATCATCACCCAGCTGATGAGCAGGAGGCATATCACGAGCCACCTCACCAGTGAAGAACTGATCTTCAGAAGTGAAAGTGATAGAACTTCCAGTGTTGAGGACAACCATGTTGCTGATTTGATTATTTTCCCCATATTCAGCTAGCACACTATCATTACCATTGGTAATGATTTCATGAGCCTGGGGAAGAAAGATTCGCTGAGCGGCAATGTACTCAGCGATGTTATCGTTAGAAAGAACAATATCATCACCCAAGCTGATATTGGATTCAGCTGAGGGAGCTCGCTCAGAGATTTCAGAGGAGGTATGATCAGCGGAAGCTGAGGCTGGATTTGGCTGAATGACTACTTCAGGAGGACTCTTGGAGTCTTTGTCATTGCAGTCAGCAGCTATGTGTCCTCTTTCGCCACATAGGTAGCATTTTCTTCCAGCCTTCTGATTTTGGGTCAGAAGTTCCTTGAGTTGAGAGGTCAAGTCGTTGACACGCTTGCTCAGCTCACAAATCTCATGATTTGAGGAAGAAGATGATGCTACTGAAGAGGCCTTTTTCTTCCTGAACTGAACAGGAAGAGTCTTGGGAACAGGGCCAAGAACAGATTTGCCCTTAGATTGGGCATTAGAGGAGGAAGGGCCATGATTGTTCATAACAACTCGCTGACCTCCTTGCCTAGGAGGTCTGACTTGCTGAACAGGTCTGGGTTGCTGAGAACCATGAAGGATCTGAGCAACTCGCTGTCCTCCTTGCTGAGGAGGTATGACCTGCTGAACAGGTTTTGGAAGACGAGGGACAAACGTTCCCTTTGGGACATAGATAGAGTTAGGTTGCTGATAACGAGCATCAGCAAACCTAGCTCGTCTATTCATTAAATTTTCATGCATAACAGCCTTTCTGCCAGCATGAGAATTGTTTGAGGAAGACGAGGGCTGAGACGCGGGGCGTTCAGCGACTACTGAGGGAACAGAGTTCTCAGTAGGATGACTAATAGGCACAGCTCGCTGAGGAGTGCTGTAGTCATATGGAACAGCGACCTTACTCCTTTTGAAAGGTTCAAGATCTGTGGACTGAACAGTCAAGAGCTGAGGAGCAATAGGTCTATAACCATCACTTGAAGGATTTCCTTCAAGTGTTTCAGGAGAAGAATATTGAATTCTGCCTTCATGGGGCATCATATCAATAATTGGGTGGTTTTGAAAAATGGTTTTAGCAAAACTAGGAGTTGAGCTAGTTTCAACTTGTGAAGTAGAGGTAGAAGTGGAAGTGCTGGGTGGGGGTGCTTCATTATTTAGTTCAGAATGATAATCATTTGTGCCTTTAACAAAATAATGCTTGAGCAATTCCTCACGAGATTCAAGAGCTTTAGGAGGAATCCTCTCTTCAGCTGTAGGACAGTCACTGAACATATTTGCAATGACAGCAGCCGTCTCATAGTCACCGCCAATTATAGCTTTTATTTGAGCTGGGACTTGTAGGCTGAAGATTTGGTCATGAAGCTTGGAGGCTTTAGACCAAGAGGTAACGATTCTTTCAAGGTCAGCGACCCTGTTCTTCAGCTCCTCGTTAGAGATTAGAAGATTTTGGTTGAGGAGCTTTTGAGATTCAAGCTCAATATGGACGTTTCTAAGGTCCTTGAGCTTGTCAGCTTTATCACTTAACTCAGCACTAACTGAGTTAAGTTTTGACTGAAGTTCGGCACGGATAGACTCGACATATTGAATGTCACAAGTAAGAGATTCAAGAATAGTAGGTTTGTCCTCTTCAGAGGCAGAGGAGAAAGTACATACCTTCTTGATTGTGGTATTGACCCACTGACTGGAGCATACTTGGTCCTTTGTCAGCGCCTGATCATCAGCGAGTGCCATAAAGCAGATGGCATCAACAAAGTCCTCGCTGTCAGAGACATCCGAGTCAGCCCAGTCATGTTCTTCAGCAACAAGACCTTTGGCAGGGGTTTTGGCTTCTTCAACATCGGCCATCTTGGCAATGACAGCAGCCGTCTCATAGTCACCGCCAATTATAGCTTTTATTTGAGCTGGGACTTGTAGGCTGAAGATTTGGTCATGAAGCTTGGAGGCTTTAGACCAAGAGGTAACGATTCTTTCAAGGTCAGCGACCCTGTTCTTCAGCTCCTCGTTAGAGATTAGAAGATTTTGGTTGAGGAGCTTTTGAGATTCAAGCTCAATATGGACGTTTCTAAGGTCCTTGAGCTTGTCAGCTTTATCACTTAACTCAGCACTAACTGAGTTAAGTTTTGACTGAAGTTCGGCACGGATAGACTCGACATATTGAATGTCACAAGTAAGAGATTCAAGAATAGTAGGTTTGTCCTCTTCAGAGGCAGAGGAGAAAGTACATACCTTCTTGATTGTGGTATTGACCCACTGACTGGAGCATACTTGGTCCTTTGTCAGCGACTACTGAGGGAACAGAGTTCTCAGTAGGATGACTAATAGGCACAGCTCGCTGAGGAGTGCTGTAGTCATATGGAACAGCGACCTTACTCCTTTTGAAAGGTTCAAGATCTGTGGACTGAACAGTCAAGAGCTGAGGAGCAATAGGTCTATAACCATCACTTGAAGGATTTCCTTCAAGTGTTTCAGGAGAAGAATATTGAATTCTGCCTTCATGGGGCATCATATCAATAATTGGGTGGTTTTGAAAAATGGTTTTAGCAAAACTAGGAGTTGAGCTAGTTTCAACTTGTGAAGTAGAGGTAGAAGTGGAAGTGCTGGGTGGGGGTGCTTCATTATTTAGTTCAGAATGATAATCATTTGTGCCTTTAACAAAATAATGCTTGAGCAATTCCTCACGAGATTCAAGAGCTTTAGGAGGAATCCTCTCTTCAGCTGTAGGACAGTCACTGAACATATTTGCAATGACAGCAGCCGTCTCATAGTCACCGCCAATTATAGCTTTTATTTGAGCTGGGACTTGTAGGCTGAAGATTTGGTCATGAAGCTTGGAGGCTTTAGACCAAGAGGTAACGATTCTTTCAAGGTCAGCGACCCTGTTCTTCAGCTCCTCGTTAGAGATTAGAAGATTTTGGTTGAGGAGCTTTTGAGATTCAAGCTCAATATGGACGTTTCTAAGGTCCTTGAGCTTGTCAGCTTTATCACTTAACTCAGCACTAACTGAGTTAAGTTTTGACTGAAGTTCGGCACGGATAGACTCGACATATTGAATGTCACAAGTAAGAGATTCAAGAATAGTAGGTTTGTCCTCTTCAGAGGCAGAGGAGAAAGTACATACCTTCTTGATTGTGGTATTGACCCACTGACTGGAGCATACTTGGTCCTTTGTCAGCGCCTGATCATCAGCGAGTGCCATAAAGCAGATGGCATCAACAAAGTCCTCGCTGTCAGAGACATCCGAGTCAGCCCAGTCATGTTCTTCAGCAACAAGACCTTTGGCAGGGGTTTTGGCTTCTTCAACATCGGCCATCTTGGCACGAAGCTCATAGTACTTCTTTTTGTATTCATCAGCAGGCTTAACTGAAGAGGGCCTCGCTGATGATGAAGAAGGCTTCGCTGCCTGCAAAGAAGGAACAGAAACTTTGCAATCTTTTTGGTAGTGGCCTTTTCGACCACACCTCCAACATTCTTCCTGAGACTTGTCTACCGCTGGTTTTTGGAAATTAGTCGACCTACGACCATTCCATTTTCTAGAGTAACGTTTACCAGCGATGAGAGCAAAGTTCATGAAGTCCGAGAACATCTCTTGTCTCTCCTCGAAATCGAGGTCATTGACAAGATCTTGGACGTTGGAGGGAGTAGAATTGCTGATGTCCATGTCAAGATGAACAGGACTGACTTCAGCAGAGACCAGGGCAAGAGGGTCATGAGCATTTGAGACATTAGATACAGAAGAAGAAGAAGATGAAGCATATGAGCCAGCATTTCTCCGAGACTCCGCCTCAGCTCTCAGAGTTTGAGCGAGGGCTCTCTCTTCAAATTGAAGAGTGCCATAGAGTGACTCTAAGTCGTGCTCTTTCAATTGCTTAGTGGTTCGAAGTATTTGCCTCAAACCTTGCCATTTGATAGGCAAGATGTCAATGAACTTGTAGCATATTTCAAGAGTGTTATGCTCTATGCCCACATTAGTCATATCATTCAAGAGGCACTTGAACCGATTATACGTGCCATCCAGACTCTCATTAGGAAGAGAGAAGAATCCTTCATAGGCACGCTTCAGGTCTATTTTCTTGGTGGCAAGGACATCTGCTGTACCATCGAATCTGATACACAGATTGTCCCACACCAATTTGGAGGAAGAAAGTTTGATGACAGACTTCATTATGTCATCAGGAAGGGTAGTAATGAGAAGATTTCTCAACCGAGCATCCAGATTGACAAGCCTACGCTCGTCATCTGTCCATTGTACCTCAGGTTTTATTAACTCAGTGACAACTTCAGGAGCATCAGCAGTGGCTCCTGGTGTCCTGGTAACCAGAACTGGTACATATGGCCCTCTGGTCAAGATGGTCATAAGGTAGGGCTCAACTCCTACGATGTTTTTTTTTTTTTTTTTTTTTTTTTTTTTTTTTTTTTTTTTTTTTTTTTTTTTTTTTTTTTTTTTTTTTTTTTTTTTTTTTCTTTTTTTTTTTTTTTTTTTTTTTTTTTTTTTTTTTTTTTTTTTTTTTTTTTTTTTTTTTTTTTTTTTTTTTTTTTTTTTTTTTTTTTTTTTTTTTTTTTTTTTTTTTTTTTTTTTTTTTTTTTTTTTTTTTTTTTTTTTTTTTTTTTTTTTTTTTTTTTTTTTTTTTTTTTTTTTTTTTTTTTTTTTTTTTTTTTTTTTTTTTTTTTTTTTTTTTTTTTTTTTTTTTTTTTTTTTTTTTTTTTTTTTTTTTTTTTTTTTTTTTTTTTTTTTTTTTTTTTTTTTTTTTTTTTTTTTTTTTTTTTTTTTTTTTTTTTTTTTTTTTTTTTTTTTTTTTTTTTTTTTTTTTTTTTTTTTTTTTTTTTTTTTTTTTTTTTTTTTTTTTTTTTTTTTTTTTTTTTTTTTTTTTTTTTTTTTTTTTTTTTTTTTTTTTTTTTTTTTTTTTTTTTTTTTTTTTTTTTTTTTTTTTTTTTTTTTTTTTTTTTTTTTTTTTTTTTTTTTTTTTTTTTTTTTTTTTTTTTTTTTTTTTTTTTTTTTTTTTTTTTTTTTTTTTTTTTTTTTTTTTTTTTTTTTTTTTTTTTTTTTTTTTTTTTTTTTTTTTTTTTTTTTTTTTTTTTTTTTTTTTTTTTTTTTTTTTTTTTTTTTTTTTTTTTTTTTTTTTTTTTTTTTTTTTTTTTTTTTTTTTTTTTTTTTTTTTTTTTTTTTTTTTTTTTTTTTTTTTTTTTTTTTTTTTTTTTTTTTTTTTTTTTTTTTTTTTTTTTTTTTTTTTTTTTTTTTTTTTTTTTTTTTTTTTTTTTTTTTTTTTTTTTTTTTTTTTTTTTTTTTTTTTTTTTTTTTTTTTTTTTTTTTTTTTTTTTTTTTTTTTTTTTTTTTTTTTTTTTTTTTTTTTTTTTTTTTTTTTTTTTTTTTTTTTTTTTTTTTTTTTTTTTTTTTTTTTTTTTTTTTTTTTTTTTTTTTTTTTTTTTTTTTTTTTTTTTTTTTTTTTTTTTTTTTTTTTTTTTTTTTTTTTTTTTTTTTTTTTTTTTTTTTTTTTTTTTTTTTTTTTTTTTTTTTTTTTTTTTTTTTTTTTTTTTTTTTTTTTTTTTTTTTTTTTTTTTTTTTTTTATATTTTTTTTTTTTTTTTTTAATTTATGAAAGAGTTTAAAATTTCGAGTGTCTAAGCAGATTTCGAAGAGAACAAGGGATAGGTAGTTTCATTTTCAGAACAAGAGTTTTCTATTGATATACTTGTGACAACTTTATAATATTGAAAGTTTTGGATTCTGGAATGTTGATACAACTCGTGACACCTTTATAAGCTATAACTTCTGCATATCGCTTTGATGTTTATTGGTTTATTTGGAATTCTTCGTGGAGGATGAAGCCCTCTTTTTAAGCTTTTTATCATTGAAATTGTCATGTTGTATTTAAGCTCCTTTTGTTCATGTTAAAATTTATCTAACAAAGCATGATAGGATGTAAAGACAAACATTTATATTTATATTTATATCCTAATTAAATTAAGTTGAATCAAACAGTAGATTTTTTTTCGTTTATAAACCAAATATTAACAAATGTGGTCTTTGTTTCGTTTAATTATCAAGATTTGTATTTGTATTTGTTGGGTGTTAGAACTTAGTTGTCTTTTAATTTTAATATAATTCTGTGGTTAGAAAAAGAAACAAATGTTGACTAGGACAAATATGCATGATTTTTAGAATATTGCCTTGGAACGGGTGCTCCCAATGGTGCCATGAGAATGGAAGTAAGAACGGGAGTGAGAGCAGCTGCTAAAACCGTAATGGAAATTATCAAATTCTAGGCAAGGTGTCATATAGATGTCCAACTAGTAGAGACAATTAATGCCAACAATAGAGGGTAGTCGTCAAAGATTATAAACCTTTATTACGCCGATTGCATTCATGAATTTGAAGAATCAAATATTTTCGATGATGATGGGTTTAGAAACGGTGAATTACTCTATGTGAGAGACTGATAATTGTCTTGAGTTAGACTTCAACCATAGGCTCGACGATTTTTCATAGAAGTAACAAGCAAGCATATATTGAAGTTAATTAATCAACCATAAAAAAAGAGAAATAATATTAATACATTATTTTGATGGATGTATAATTTTACAGCTGATTGTACAAGTTAATCATGCACATTTTGTGGTATATCCAATAAAAGAAATGATACTAATAGTCTAATATCACTTCCAAAAAATACTCCGTAATTAAAAAAAAATCAACTAACAAGGTAATGAGGAAAGGCTATCGACATTAATCCAAAAAGGGGAGGCACGTTAATGTTGCTGTATTCCCTTTTATGATAGCCATTCACTTTAACGATCGATACAAGCACCAAATGAAAGACCATGAAGTTTCTCTTTTATTTTCTTTCTTTTTCCTTTATAATTTTTTAAAGCAATAAAGCATGAATAACCTTTTTAAAGTGATAAAATAAAAATAACCTTTCTGAAATTGTATCAACGCATCTTCTAATAATATTGAATTGAAATAGCTAGCATTCGACAAGTACGAATGTAATCCATTTGATACATCTACACATCACGATGATTTTATATTTTTGCTTGTGAAAGATTAGTATATGAAGAAGAAATACTAAAACTCAACAACTAAATTCATAAATGTACCACCCCAAGCTAGACAAGGAATATTACGAAAAGGATATAGCATTTGCATGGAATTATTGTAGAACATGAACTATATGAACAAAAAGGGGTTCGGTGAATCGAACATCAACAATCAAGTACACAATGCAAAATAAAGGGGCAAATGAATCCTGGATCCATGTAAGTCCAAGCCCAAGTCCTAGCACAAACATCAATCAACCATCATGTCTTAGATTCACAAGATTACCTGAAAAGTGTACTAAACAAGGTCAACACTAGGTTGGTGATCGAGTTCGTAGGAAAGAATGACAAGGATATAATACCAAGGCTATTCACAATATGAACAAGGATAATGAGCAAGTAATACACTTACAGTAAGTCCTTAAAAGGGCACAAGTACTCAATTTAGGTTGGCTCATAGTACAACCTAATCACACACGTATCCATTAAACGAACTATACAATAGCTAGAATACGTATAATGAGCAAGAACGAATAATATCGATAACATTGAGTATCAAACAAGTTGTATGACGTCAAACATGTCCATCCATGCCTCACAAATGTTCTCATGTTATCCAGATGTCATCAAGTACGTATAGTACTCGTATAATGTCATCAAGTACGTAAGTACCCGTATAATGTCATCAAGTACTTAGGGTACCCGTTTATATGTCATCATGCCTATCATGTCCATCAATGTCCCTCAACATACCAAAAATGTCCATCAATGACCAGCAATGTCCATCACACATGTATTCATAAAACGAGCTACTCACGGTAGTTAGAATAAGCATAAACAAACAAGAACAAGTAATAACAATAGCAATAAGATGCAAGTCCTATAATGTCAAACATGTCCATCAATGACCCACAATTGTTCTCATGTCATCCAAATGTCATCAAGTACGTATAGTACCCGTATAATGTCATCAAATACGTATAGTACCCATTTATTTGTCATCATGTCCATCATGTCCCTCAACTCAACCATCCATCATGTACATACACTTCATACGACTCTACATTCAAGGAATCATAGATGCTTATATATAGGGTCACCCGCAGCCTTCCCACCACATCTATAACTCTTTGAAGGCATTATCGTCTTCCATGTATGCACTACTATCCTAATCGCAATGTATAATCGTAACCAAATGTGAGGTCCCAAATACGATGGTTAAACCAGAAGTGTATAATACAACAAGTCTAATAATCACTAGAATGGACTAGTATTACTTGTAAATAAATGCAAGAATATATAAACAAAGTAATACAAGACTTAAAGCAATAACAAGTAAAGTGGAACATTATGTATTTTTCAAGGTGTATTTTATTTATGATGTTAAATAAAATACAAGGTTGCGCGGAATCAAGATAATACAAATAAGTATGTATCCTAACAACCTATGAATTACAAATGATCTATATTTGTCAAATAACTCTTTTGGATCGAGATACTTAAAGTTGTGAAGTATACCTGTTTAAGATCGAGAGTATTTAGACAAATTCACTCTAATGCTAAATGTATGCTTTAAAGTAATTTTTACAAAGAAATGACTTTGTATTTACAGGCAACAAAATTCACCAGTGAATTTTGTGCCGTACAAATATGGTTGCATGCATTTAATGAACCGACAAGAACATTAAATGCATTGGTTAAGGTACAAGGATAAAGTCACATCAATATGACTTTATTCTTTTAACCAACCACCTTTACACACGTATAAACTTTGGTAAAGAACAAGTGAAATGTTCTTTGGAAAGTGTGTAAAGGCAAAAGTCAATTCCTCGATATCAGTGTTCAGACTTGTAAGGTCTAGAACACTGACAATCCTCCAGTGTACAGATCTGGTAAGACTTCCAGTGGACTCCGTCATTTGTCAGTCTTCTTTATTCTGACTTCAGCCTTTGACCTTAGTGAGAACGTCTTCAGTAGAGTAGATCTGGACTGGGGTGAAGTCCAGTGAGCTGATCTGGAGAATACTCCGGATTTCCTATACAAGTGTTTGCTCACTGGTCTTCCATTATTTCTGAACAAATCTTCAGAGGGACTCCAGATTCCAAGTTGGAGTAGGTCCAGTAATATACCATTTCTGGACAGATCTTCAGTAAGGCTCCAGTAGTCGAGTCTGGAGCGAGTCCAGTAAATCTGGACCTAACAAATTCCCCCTATTTGTTTAGAAATAATGCAAGTGTTTTCAAGCTTATATTTATACAACTTTGTATGCTTGAAAAACACAAGTTTTGATTTTAGTCTAAAAAATCTAAGTTACTGGAAAACACTTTATAGATCATGAGTGTTTCAGTTTCATCTTTTAAGTTCTAACTTAGACTAAATCTGATCATTTACTTTTATGAATCAAAAATTACAACTAATATTACATACATCAACTGATAAATAGTTACAATTTTCATCAAACAATAAATTACAATAAGTAAATGATAAGAGTCAGGCCCTTCTCTTCGATGTCTGTCCTGGAGCATCTTCAGAAGCCTTTCTCTTTGGTGATGGAGAAGATGGTACTGATTCTGGCGATTTCGTGCCTATTGCAACTTCCATCTGTTGCTTTCTTCTCCATACCTTCTCAACCCTCTTCAGAAATGCTTTAACTTCAGTCGACAAATCTGTCTTCCCCCTGAACGTTAAGGCAATCTCCTTCAGTTCAGTCCATCCAAACGCCTAGACTGAAGTACTCTTTCTTTCATCAGTAAAGTTACCTTCCCTGGTCAACTTTATTTCAAACTTTGACATACCTTCATGATTATCAGCAAGCTTAATCTCTGCACCAGTGATCCTTCTAGCATCAGCCTGAAATTCAACATTTCATTATACTTGTCTTTCCATTTGGCTGTCTGTTAGTGCACATTTTGGTGCACAATTTGTATCCGATGCATCTCAATTAAAGGGCTGTTACTTTACAGAGATTATCCAGACAACAGGACAAACTCGTGTAAACAGTACCACGAGTTTGGACAAACTCGTGTGAATAGTAACACGAGTTTGGCCAATCACGTGTTACTGTAGCACGTGTTTGGTCCACGAGTTTGAAGCCCAACCCATTTCTAGCCTATATATAGTGTTCTTAGGTTTCGGTTTCAAGGGGGATTTTAGTCTAGACAGATGTCATCCACGGCAGGCTGAGGTATGCGCAAACCTCAGTCCGTAAGTCCACCATATTATTCGATTATCAAGAGTCGTCTCGTTGATTGTAATCCGTAATCATCGTAGATGTATTGTAAACGGATTTATTCATTGTAATCATTCGACTAATGATAAAGGAATTCTGTTTTTATCTCCTGTTCTTATTGATTTCGTGTTTGTTTCATTCAATTACCTCAATAACGATTATGTTTGGATTCCGCACTTACATAGTCGTAGGAATCTCGAATCGATCGGTCCCCTGCACTTTCAAGTGGTATCAGAGCAGGAGAGGCTTTATGTCTCTGATTCGTGGTTCGTTTTTAGGGTTTTTGAATGAAGAACTTCGATCAGATCTGTTTTATGCATATGAGATTACCACGCGTTTGGGAAAACACGCGTTTACAAACCCTAATTTCACGTGTTTACTTATAACGCGTTTGCAAATTCCTAGGTGTCACGCGTTTGTACCACGCGTTTACATTGTTGCACGTGTTTACTTTTGATCACACGCGTTTACCATAGTCTCACGCGTTTGAAGATTGGTCCACGTGTTTAGGTTTTCTTGCAGATTACACGTGTTTGGATATGTTAAACTCGAGCGTGTTTAGTTAAACACGTGTTTAGTTAATAAAACACGTGTTTGAGATTAAACACGAGTTTGGGCGAAGAGCAGATATTCAAGTGCGTGGTGCTATATGTGCGTGTTTAAGGGGTATCACACGTTTAGGTTCTTAAACTCGTGGCACTGTTCACACGAGTTTGCCGAAAAACGTGTTTGAGTTGTCGAAATGGAATCGAGGTTCAAGTATGTTTCGGTGTGGAAGGATCACTGCAGATCGTCTGATACATTGAAGCATAGAAGACAGGGTTGTAGAAAAGCTAAAAAAAAAAATAAAAATTTGTCCATGGTCTTAAAATGGCATGATTCATGGAGATTTGAAGTTTGGTAGCGTTCGAAAAAATTTTCGGTCCGTTTTTGTGCGATTTCGGCACGTTTTGGATGAAAATTTTCGGCAATTATCAAATTTTTCCCACAGCCTTAGAAATAAAAATTTACGTGAATACCAATGTTTCACGTAAATGTGTTTTTCCTCGGAAATTTGGAGGGAAAACGAATATACCCTGTTTGGCGAAGAGTTTTAACCGTCGTGAGCTCTAAGCTTTTTGAAGAACCTCCAGAATGGGAGATATTTAAAACCTAAGATGGGCTAGATTTCAGAATTTTGCAGAGAAAAGGGGGAGATAAAAAATTTCAGATTTCTGAGTAAAATTCTGTGCTACTTGAGAGACAAACCAAGATCTGTGTTTAGATGATGGTGTGCTTAATGTGAAATATGCTCAAGTATCAAATAGATGGCAGTTGTGGAAACTTTGTCGAAATATTAAAAGCAACGAAGTTGGTCATCTGTTGTTAAGTAATTGAAGATTGAACCTATTTATATTCCAAGAATAGAGATGATTACCAGGCGATCATTTATTGTGATTGCGAGATTAAAGATCTTTATATTTGGTGGTGTATACAACTGAAGGGGAGATCTGATAGGAAAGACTTCGGGTGGTTGGTGGAATTGTGAAGGTACAAGACAAAGTCAGATGCTGCTAGTTGAGACAGGATTTTTGGTACTGCAGTTTGTGATTCAAGCTACAGAGTTTCTTATTTTTGTGAGAGCTGATTGATTTGATGCTGATTGTTGGAAATTCAACTTCTCTATTATATGCCGGTTAAGCAAGTCGAGGAATGTCTCAAGCAAAGTTCCAAGCAGGAAGAAGATTGCATATGTTTAATTCGGAGATGGCTACTGTTGAGGGGGAGAACTACAATGAGATGTGTTAGGTTAGTTGGTTGTCACAGAGATACAGAGATTTTGGAGTTTGAAGATCAGAATGTTGTGTCAGAAGATCGAGTCTCAACAAAAGAAGACCCGGTATCATTAGTTAAGGGGGAGTTTGCTTTTGCAGGTTTTCGATTGCTAATGGTTATCGGTGAATGAATTGAGTGCATCGGTCAAGGGGGAGACTGTTAGTGCACATTTTGGTGCACAATTTGTGTCCGATGCATCTCAATTAAAGGGCTGTTACTTTACAGAGATTATCCAGACAACAGGACAAACTCGTGTGAACAGTAACACGAGTTTGGACAAACTCGTGTGAACAGTAACACGAGTTTGGCCAATCACGTGTTACTGTAGCACGTGTTTGGTCCACGAGTTTGAAGCCCAACCCATTTCTAGCCTATATATAGTGTTCTTAGGTTTCGGTTTCAAGGGGGATTTTAGTCTAAACAGATGTCATCCACGGCAGGCTGAGGTATGCGCAAACCTCAGTCCGTAAGTCCACCATATTATTCGATTATCAAGAGTCGTCTCGTTGATTGTAATCCGTAATCATCGTAGATGTATTGTAAACGGATTTATTCATTGTAATCATTCGACTAATGATAAAGGAATTCTGTTTTTATCTCCTGTTCTTATTGATTTCGTGTTTGTTTCATTCAATTACCTCAATAACGATTATGTTTGGATTCCGCACTTACATAGTCGTAGGAATCTTGAATCGATCGATCACCCTGTACTTTCACTGTCTGGATCATTGCTTCAGTTTCCTTTGACACTCTCTGTTGTTTTACAGCAGACTGGAGTTGTTGACGATTGATTTTCAGAGAAGTGTCTAGGGGAATGAATGTGCTCACATCTGCATCTTTAATTGCTTTGAGTTGTTTGGCAGTAAGCTTAGGTAAGCCAGTCAATTTCTTTCTGTACTCTAACTCCAGAGCACCAACATTTTTCCTTATCTTCTTCTGGAGGTTCACCAGTTCCTCCTTCATCTGCCTGATAAGTTCTGGTACACTAACACCATATATTATTGAATCATAAATCTGTTCTTCTTCAGCGTAAAAGGAGCGTACATGAACATCATTCAATGCATTCAGACATTGATGAACTCTGGGGTCTTCCTTCATCTTTATGTACACATCAATGTTTATGCCCAACCTGCCAGTATTATAAGAATCCAGAGTCCCCATAGTTGTCATCTCCCTTTGATGGGCCAGCAGTTCATCTTTTTGATTTCTCTTAAAGATCTCTATCATTATGCATTCTTGTTCAAGTTTCTTAGAGGTTTCATCATCAGCAGTAGGAAACTCTGATGATTCTTCAACAGTTTGCTCTTCTTCACCAGATACCATTTGTTCTTTTCCTTTAACAGACTTCAGAGTAGTTGGTATATCTGGGAAAGATTCAAACTGGGGCTCACTGGCTTCAGTACCAGCAGCTTCTTCAGTCAGCATAGTGGCTTCAGTGACAAATGCTCTCTGTGCTAATCGTGCACTGACATCAGTACCAGTCACTTGTTTTTGTTGCACAATGCTTTCAGTAGCAAAGGCCTTTTCAACAGCACTGGCAACAACTTCCTTCTTCTTTCTAATCAACCCTTCTTGGACACCCGACGACTTTTCCCCCTTGGAATGATCACCAGTTCTGGACTTGAGATCATTCCATAATTGTTCTAGCATGTGTCTGTCCAATGCACCAAAAGTTCTTCCAGTCACTGGAGTTGTATCATTCACATTCTTTCTGAGTGCATGCACTTCCTTTTTAACATTTTCAACTTCTTGAGGCAAGTGCTTTGGCAATTCTTTTTCTATCAACTTCTCCACTTGGGGTAACAGCCCATCTTGAATAGTTCGAAGAACAGACTCAGAAATTTCTTCAGATATTTCTTTCAACATACTAAGTCTGAACTTCTTTGCACATTCATCACTAATCGTGCTAACAACAGCAACCTGATCAAGTGTGGGCCTGCTTTCCAATGAACTAACCCTAGTAACCAACTTCTGAACCTCATCCTTCAGACCTGTCAGTGGTTGAACAAGTTCACCTTTCACTGCAGTCTGAACAGCATTCACCAGCCCTGTCTCCAATCCCTGGACTGCCACTTTGATGTTTTCAGTGTTGTTATTAGTGGCCAGTACCAGCTCATCCAGCTTCTCAAAAACAAGCTTTTCATTCCCAGCAAATATATTCATTTCAGATGCTAGATTGTTCGATAATAAAGATTTAAAATCGGAAACAACCTGGGATGATGACTGGAGTGATCTCTCCAGGTCGCCACCTTACTTAAAAGGCCTTGGACCTCGGCTGAAGACGAAGTGGAGAGACCACTGGGAGGTTCAAGATTTGAAGTCATTCTGTTCATTAAGGGTACTTGTGCCCAGACCTCTTCAGTTGCAGTTTCATCAGTAACAATTGTTGGGTCCAGTACACGTTGTTCAGATACGTTGACTGGAGTTTCAAGTGGTGGAGGTTGAGATTGTGAAGTTTGAATGGTTGGAGGAGTGAAGTATTGAGTATTTTCTGGAATTGAAGGTGGTGGTGGTGGTGGTGGCATGTTTGATTCTGGTGGAGGTGGTGGCATTTCTGATTCTGGTGGCGGCATATTTGTTTCTGGTGGCGGTGGTGACATTTCTGGTAGACTTTCAACTTGTACAACATCCTCACCCAGAAAGTTCATATTGACATCAAAATTCTGATCTTCTGACATGGGAGAATCAGCCTCATCCCAAAACATTTCACCAACAGTTGTATCACCAGCCTGAGCACCAACCAATTCACCAGCCTGTTCACTTGCTTCAACATTCAAATCAATTCGAGCCTCTTGCTCACCAGATACTTGTTCATCAGCCTGAACAATTTGTTCTACCTGCTCAACAACCTGCTCAACAATCTGAGCCACATTTTCTTCTTGCACGACAGTCTGTACATCATTTTCTGTCTGCTCAATAACTTGTATATTTTCAACATTCTCCTCTTCAAAAATAGGAGACCCATCAATGTTCATTACATCACCAGGATGTCTTTCTGGATTCACCTGAACTCCATCTCTCATCAGACGCCTATTTGATCTTGGTCGTCTGGAAGGCTCAACATTTGGTTGTTGACCTTCAGGAGCCACTTGTCTGATGGGTTGTACAGCTTCTATAATCTGAACATCTTGGTTACCAGAGGGTCCTTCACCAACTTGACCTCTACCTGGAGCCACTTCTACTTCTTCCCTTTGAAAAGAGAGCATGGACTGAGGAATATCTACCTCATTCAGTGGAGATCTTAGGTTGGTCAGATCCCTCATATACTCACTCACAGAAAAGTGAGTAGTTTCAAAATCGTACTGGTCTCCAAGAGCTCTTTTAAACATCAGTGAAAGAAAGCGTATATATGGAACAAAAGCTTTTCTACCTTTCACCTTAAGACGCTCTACCAGATCATCAAATAGGATCTGAGCGAAATCCACTCTGAGTCCAAACCAGAGGCAGTAGGCAATCTGGAGATGAGTTTGATTTATCTGGTCCAACCCTCCAGAACTGCCTCCCAAACATTCAACAATATGCGTGAAGAAGAATCTCCATGAGCCTGTCAGCCTACTCATGTAGACTGTTCTCTTTCTGGATAGCTGGCCATGCTCATCCATAATTCTGTGTGCCCCATCAATCTGCATACTTCCTGAAATTTATACCAGAGGGAAGTTCGATGGGCAACTCATTCTGTTCAAAATAATTCAATTGTAGAACAGACCTGAGTAAACTAACAGAGAAACTCAAGGATCTTGGTACCTCCCTTGAGAGTATAAGTAATTGATGAAGTTTCATCATTATAAATTGCAGAGTACCAGAATTCACATAGATAATCATGGTACATCCTCCCTGGATTTAAGGTCAAAGCACCATATAATGGACATGAGAGAAAAAATGTATTTAATCTCCTAATAACGGATTGGGCATTATGAACACTGGAAAGTGAAAGTCTGGCCATCCAGTTATTCATGTTTATTCTTATAGCTTTTGCCTCTAATGTGATATGAGGTGCCCTTTCAACATTTTCAGTCGGAGCATATTCAGCGGCGAGCAGATTTTTAGGCGAATTGGATTGTCTTGGTGCCATTTTATGATGAATAGATGAAGATGAAATTGAATATTTAGGGTTTTGATGAAGATTTGATGAAGAATTGAATGAAAATGGAGTAAATATGAGAGATGATTATGATTGGAAATTGAATAAAGAAATAAATGAAGGAATTTGAAAGATTTGGGTGTAAATATGTTCGAAGTAAATGCAAATGAAATTGAAAGTGGGTATATATAGGTGATGTGACCAATTTATACATATCACCCACATCATTATTGGCCTTTTTCGTATGTGTTTTGAGTCAATTTTGTATGCATTTGGCGCGTTTATGGTGTTTGTTAGTGCTTTCAGGTTCTTAGCAGGTTGCGCGTCCATTTGGTACATTTTCTGACGATTTTTGGTCAAGAAGTTGACCCGAGTGTTCGAGTGATGTTGATAATGAAGAACAAAGATTTCAGCAGATATGCACTGCGCCGCAGTGGGAGGGTTATTGCCCCACTGCGCCGCAGTCGTTGGGTACCAAAGATACAAGATTCCAGTGAATTATCACTGCGCCGCAGTGGGAGCATTCACACCCCACTGCGCCGCAGTCAACAACGAATAAACAATTCCAGGGACTTCTCACTGCGCCGCAGTGGGAAGTGCACAAGGCCACTGCGCCGCAGTAAGTGCACGGGAGAATCAGGGTTGCAGCCTTTTGCTGCAGATTTTGGGGGAGGTATATAAAGGGAAAAAACCCTATTTTCCCAATTAATCCAAATTCTTTCTAAGAGCTGCTCTCCAAGGGATTCCTTCAAGGATCAAGGGTAGATTACTTCGTCCGATTCATTGAAGATTCACGGGCACCCACTTAGATCGTATCTATTTCATTGTCTTGCAATTTCAATTTCAAGAACGATTGGTACATCATGTTCTTCTTTTATTTTGATTTTTATTTTAAATTAATCATGAGTGGCTAAACATTCACTCATCCACCTTGAGGAAACTAGACGAATGATGTGATTGCTATATGTTTTAATCCAAATAGTTGATTTCAATTATCGTTGTGTCGAGATCTTGATGATTTAATTCCTTTTTATATATTATTATGATATTGGTGGCATGTGTGTTCTTCGTTAGTGTACTAGTTGGATGCATATGTGATTTTCAAATGGTTGTTTGTCTATGAGCAATTATCACTAGTTCATGGTATGATAGCGAATATCATTTTAATAAAAGGAGTCATTTTGTCAACGTGTTTTGTAACGGTTGGTGGTACCACGTTATCTTCACATAAGCACAATTGTTAATTCGATAGTCAAGCAAACTAATTGTTGGTAAGGTTGTCTAGGCATTGGTGGTACCGGATTGGGTAATTAAACTTGCAACTTAGGTGATTGGGTAATTTGCTCACGGTTGGTGGTACCACGTGAGCACCTTAATCCTTTTACGATTATCTTTTTAACTCAATGAATTTGGTCTTAATTGAATGCAATCATGTTTGAAGTCTAGCGAATTCAAGGTGGATGATCTTTATTAATATTGTCTGAAGCTTTTCTTTACTTTTATACGTTTTGTCTTTTAAATTTATTTTAATTTAATTGTCAAAGTGAGACTCGAAGCAACACCCTGTTTTCCAAACCATTTTATTAAACAACTAGTTCAAACCAATCCCAGAGAACGAACACGGACTTACCTCTTAACTATATTGCATACGAACGGGTCCACTGCCCGATAGTATGTAGTAGTGAGTTTCTAGGTATTTCTAGTTTATAATTTTTAAACTCGATTTAGCACATCAAGTTTTTGGCGCCGCTGCCGGGGACTGTGTGCCGATTTAGTTGTTAATTTAGTGGTTTGATCCTTTCTCACGCGTGAGGAAGTTACTTGTTTTATTAGTTTAGTTTTCTTTTCTTATCACAGGTGCATTTGACGTGTTTGTGTTAGTTGTGTGTTTGCAGGTATTGCTTTAGTTGATGAACTTGCGTTCTTCAGGTCTCCCTTTGAATAGTCCTTTGTCTACTCCAAGAAGACCAAGAGGGCGTAGGTTTAACTTCACTGAACCCACAACACCAATACCGACACCATTTTCACCTATAGCTAAGCCCACTCCTGATTCGGACGAGGAAGGGTTCTTTTTTGACGAGTTTTTCAATTTAGAAGTAAAGCAAGAGGAAATGGGGGACGAACAACCAAGGGGTCCAAATGACACTCGCTATGGCGAGAGGGTCCGTACGATCCCAACTGGCCATGGTTCCGCCATTAGACCTCCAACCATTGATCACACTTTTGCTTTGAAAGGAAACCATCTAAAGAGCATAGAAGAGCATCAATTTGATGGGAAACGGAAATAGGATCCTTACCAACACTTGGATAGGTTCGAAAAGTTGGCTCGGCTATATCAATATGGGCAAAACCAAATGAATGCTGTGAAACTTGAGACATTTCCCATGTCAATCACCGGAGAAGCACTTGATTGGTTCAATGATCTTCCAGAAAATTCTATTACTACTTGGAACCAACTCAAGGAGGCTTTCATTGGTGAGTTTTATTCACTTAGAACTCAAAGAAGGTTGGAGAACATGATTAGATCTTTTGAACAAGATAATGGAGAAGATGTTGTTGAGGCTTGGATTCGTTTCAAGGAAATGTTGAGAAATTGCCCAGGTCACAATTTGACTAGGGAAAAATATGTGGAGCTTTTCTTTGATGGGTTAGATAAAAAGTCTAAACGAGAATTGGGATATGCTTTCGGGGGTAGTTTCAATAACATTACACCCAATGAAGGTTATCAAATCTTGGAAGACATGGCGAAAGATAGCTCAACTTTGGATGATGAAAGGTTTTTGAAGAATGAGAGAAAGATGAAGAGAGGTACTAACCAAGGGAGAGTTGCTAAGGTTGAAGCTAGCAATGACCCAGGGGTTATTGGAGAGATCAGGGCGCTATCTGAGCGCATGGAAAAGGGGTTTGCTACTCAAGAGAATAGGTTTGGAGCAATTGAGAGGGTTGTTAAAGTAGTAGCCGATGGGTGTGATCATTGTGGTGATATGCACTATTCTGATGAGTGTCCAAATCGGGCACCCGAAGATGTGAGCTATGTTCAAAATCAACCCCAAGGGAATTTCTACCGCAACACCGCTTTCCAGAACCGGCCTTCAGGTAATACTTCTTATAACTCTTCTTTTCAGTCTAATAATTCTCGTTTTTCAGGTAATAGGTGGCAAAGAGATAATTATCAGAATCAGCCACAACAGCAGACTCAGCAAGGACAAGGATCGGGTTCTTCTTCTTTTAATGCCGATCCTAATGCCGAGTTGAGAGAGATGATGAAGCAGTTGGCTAGTAATCAGGTTGAAACAAATACTAGCATTCAAATGATCAGGGAAGACACTAAGACTTTGAGTGAGAGGTTGGATCAGTTAAGTGGGAAGGTGGAGATCAACATGAAAAACCAGGGAGTTAATTTCAAGGATCTCGAAAGTAGGATGGCCGCTCTTGCTAGGCCCACGGGGACTCTTCCTAGCAACACACAGCAGAATCCTAGACCTCAGTTTAGTCTTGGACAGAATCAAGGACAGAATCAGGGACAGAAATACACTCCACCTCTAGTCCGCAATGAGCAAGCCAAAGCCATCACCACTCGTACTGATAGGTCTTATGACTCACCTCCTATGCCTAATGTTGTTGTTTCAAATGTGCAGGATAAAGGGAGTGATGATGATGAGGTTGATGAAGAGATTGAAATGGAGAAAGATTCAACCGTGAAGACTCCGGTCACTCCACCAAAACCGGATGTGGTTCCAGAGGTTAAACCATACAAGCCAAAGATACCATTTCCACAGAGGTTCAAAAAGGCAAAGCTGGAGGAGCAATATCACAAGTTTGTGGAGATGATTACAAATGTTCACATTAATGTGCCTTTAGTTGATCTTATTCAGGGGATGCCACATTATGCCAAGTTCATTAAGGAGCTTGTGACTGACAAAGGAAAGATGGATGAGGTGAAAGCTACTTATCTTAATGCCGAGTGTTCTGCTATATTGCAGAACCGCATCCCACCTAAGCTTGAAGATCCAGGGAGTTTCCTTATTACTTGTTCTATTCGTACTCTTACTTGTAAGGCACTTGCTGATTTAGGTGCTAGCATTAATTTGATGCCTTACTCGGTTTGGAGTAAGTTGGCTCTCGGAGTTTTGAGACCTACCCGCATGAGTATTAGATTAGCTGACCATTCTTTTCAGTATCCCATTGGGATTGCTGAAAACATGACTGTCCGGTAGGCCATATTGTGTTTCTAGTTGACTTCGTTATCCTCGAGATGGAGGAAGATACGAAGGTACCCCTTATTCTTGGATGACCATTCCTTAATACCGCGGATGCTATCATCCGTGTGAAGGATAAGGAAATTTCTTTAGGTGTGGGTACGGATAGAATTGTGTTTAATGTTGAAAAGTCTATCAAGCATTCATATTCTAATGATGAGTCTTGTTTCAGGATTGACGTTATTAATGATGCTTTAGACCGAGAGTTCCAGGAACTAATGGAGACCGACACTGGAGATGAGGAGATTGCTAATTTAGGATCGGGAGATATATCTGATGACGATTTGTTTGCAAAGGTTATGGTGCTTAGCTTGGATGAGACACCTTTCGTGGATGAGAGTTTTGAGGAGGTTGTTGCTGATGGAAGTTCGAGGGTACCGAATTCTGTTGATGTACCACCAACTGATTTGGAGCTTAAGCCATTACCTTCCCATTTGGAGTATGCTTATTTGTCAGGTGAATCTTCTTTACCCGTGGTTATCTCGTCCTCACTCTCGAGTGACGAGAAGGATTGTCTTTTGTCTGTGCTTCGGGCCCATAAGCGGGCTTTTGCTTGGAAGACCACCGATATTCCAGGTATTAGTCCTAACTTTTGCCAGCATAAAATAGATTTTGTTGATGATGTTAAGCCCATTGTCCAGAGACAAATGAGGCTTAATCCGAACATGAAAGAAGTTGTTAAGAAAGAGGTCATTAAGTTGTTAGATGCTGGGATCATTTTTCCTATTGCTGATAGTCCTTGGGTTAGTCCTGTTCATTGTGTGCCCAAAAAGGGGGGCATGACAGTTATTGAGAATGAGAATAAGGAACTCTTGGCCACCAGGACTATAACGGGTTGGCGGGTTTGTATTGATTACCGTAAGCTTAATGATGCCACCCGTAAGGATCACTTTCCCCTTCCTTTCATTGATCAGATGTTAGAAAGACTTGCAGGTAATGAATATTTTTGTTTCTTAGATGGGTTTTCCGGGTACTTCCAAATACCCATTGATCCAAGGACCAAGAAAAGACCACCTTCACATGCCCATTTGGTACTTTTGCTTATCGGCGAATGCCGTTTGGTTTGTGTAATGCCCCAGGCACCTTTCAAAGGTGCATGATAGCTATTTTCCAGGACATGCTTGAAACCTCCATGGAGGTTTTCATGGATGATTTCTCGGATTTTTGGGGACTCTTTTCATACTTGCTTGCATAATTTGGAAAGGATGTTAGAACGATGTGAGAGGGCACACCTTGTTTTGAATTGGGAAAAGTGTCATTTTATGGTGACCGAGGGAATTGTTTTAGGGCATAAAGTGTCTAAGGCCGGGATTGAAGTTGATAGGGCTAAGATAGATGTTATAGCCAAATTACCCCCGCCTTCCAATGTGAAAGGGGTAAGGAGTTTTCTTGGACATGCCAGTTTTTACCACCGTTTTATTAAGGATTTTTCTAAGATTACTCGTCCTATGACCCACTTGTTGGAGAAGGACGTCCCTTTTGTGTTTGATGATGCTTGTTTGAGTGCATTTCAGGTTTTAAAGGAGAAGTTGACTAATTCTCCTATCATGGTTGGACCGGATTGGGAATTGCCATTTGAATTGATGTGTGATGTAAGTGACTATGCTGTGGGAGCCGTGATTGGGCAAAGGGTTGATAAGCATTTCAAGCCAATTTACTTTGCTAGTAAGACCTTGAACCCCGCTCAGCATAATTACACCACTACTGAGAAGGAGTTGCTTGCCATGGTCTTTGCCTTTGATAAGTTTAGATCTTATTTGGTGTTGAGTAAGACCATTGTTTTCACCGACCATTCAGCCCTTAAGTACTTGTTCTCGAAGCAAGATGCTAAACCTAGGCTTATCCGATGGATTTTGTTGTTACAAGAGTTTGATATAGAGATTAAGGATAAGAAAGGTGCTGAAAACTTGGCGGCCGACCATTTGAGTCGTTTGGAAGATCCTCACCGGGAGGAACTTCGAGATGGGGAGATTAATGATCATTTCCCCGATGAGTCTTTAATGTTTATTTCTAACTCTGATGATGCTCCTTGGTTTGCAGATATTGCTAATTATTTGGTTGCAGGTGAGATACCGAATGATTTCACGACCCAGCAAAAGAAGAAGCTCATATCGGATGCTAAGCACTATTTTTGGGATAGTCCATACTTGTTTCGTGTTTGTGCAGATGGCATGGTAAGGAGATGTGTAGCTGGAGCTGAGACGAGGGAGATTCTTGATGCTTGTCACTATGGTCCAACTGGAGGTCATTACGGTCCTTCAGTTACTGGTAAGAAAGTTTTTGATGCAGGTTTCTATTGGCCTACAATTTTCAAGGAGGCCCAGACTTTGGTAGAGACTTGTGACATTTGTCAAAGACAAGGGAGCATTACTAGCGGGATGAGATGCCTCAACAAAGCATTCAGGTATGCGAGGTATTTGATATTTGGGGTATAGACTTCACGGGACCATTCCCACCGTCTAATAAGTTTCAATATATTCTTGTCGCCATTGACTACGTGTCTAAATGGGCCGAAGCCAAGGCTTTGCCCACGAATGACGCGAGGGTAGTCATTGATTTCTTGAAACAATTATTCTGTCGATTTGGTTGCCCTAGAGCTTTGATTAGTGACCGTGGAACCCATTTTGCAAATCATCAATTAGCTAAGGTCATGAAGAAGTATGGTGTTGTGCATTATTTTTCTACTTCTTATCATCCACAAACTAGTGGACAAGTAGAAAACACCAATAGGGCTTTGAAAAGGATTTTAGAGAAAACTGTTGGAGATAACCCCAAGGTTTGGTTGAAGAAGTTGGATGACGCCTTGTGGGCGTTTAGGATGGCTTATAAGACGCCGATTGGCACCACGCCATACCGGTTGCTCTATGGCAAAACTTGCCATCTTCCTATTGAGATAGAGCATAAGGCGTATTGGGCGTTGAGGAATCTGAATTTGGATATGATGGAAGCTAGTGAACTTAGAATGTTGCACTTCATGAGCTTGATGAGCTTAGGCTAGGTGCTTATGAAAATTCTAGGCTTTACAAGGAAAGGACCAAAGTTTGGCATGATAAGAGGATCCGTAGGAAGGAGTTTAAGGTTGGGGCTAAAGTGTTGTTGTTCTTGTCCAAATTTAAGATTAAGCAACCTAAACTCACTTCTAGATGGATTGGACCATTTGTGATTAAGCATGTGTATCCGTCGGGGTATGTAGAGTTGTTTAAGCGTAATGGTGACGGGTCATTCATTGTTAATGGTCATAGGCTTAAGTTGTATTTGGAAGAAGAGCAAGTTGAGGGGATAATCGAGGAGATCCCCATTTTTGAATTGGAAACTTGAAAGTTGGTCGAGTCAAGCTAAAGACTCGTTAATAACTTAAGCTCTTCTCGGGAGGCAACCCGTGTTATTTTATCGCATTTTATTTTCTTTTTATTAGTTAGATTTGATTTTGATTTGTCAAGAAAGTGCAGGTGAAGATTTGGTGTGAAGCGGATTGAGGTAAGTTGTTTTTAGTTTGTCATACAAAAAAAAAAATTCTAAGGCAAAATGAGGGAATTCGGAACAGTGAATCCCCACTGCGCCGCAGTGGGGATGTAGATTGGTCACTGCGCCGCAACCTAAATGTTCTGTCATTCGGGAGCAAAATAGCCCCACTGCGCCGCAGTGGGGGGTGGAATGAGCTCACTGCGCCGCAGCCATAATCTTTTGTCCAAAGTTGGAATAAGCCCCACTGCGCCGCAGTGGGAATGATGCACCTCCACTGCGCCGCAGTGGGAGGCCGGGTAGGTCAAAGTAAGGGGGCAGGTAAGTTTTGTTCTTCACTTTATCACCTTTAACTCTTTCTTCTTCTTTGCTCCCATCTAAAAGCAAAACTCCATTATTTCCATCAAGATCTCCATTCTCCTCCATCTTTAATCACTTTTCCAGATTTTCATCTTAATACATTGCATCATGGGAAGAGGAGTAAGTTTTCTTGATTATTTTCTTTATTTTACTTATTTTTGATTTTTAATTTCTAGGGTTTTCAATTCCGAATTAATTCGTGGGTTTTGTTGTTTAAGGGCTATTGATGCTAATGGGGTGGTTAATTTCTCAATTCAAACACTTGTTCTTTCGAATTTGACTTTGAAATTGAAGTTAGGGTTTTAAAAAATTTGGGGATTTATGGATGAATAAGTGTGGGGGGAAGTAATGTTTGATTATGTGGTGATTATTGCTTGTTGTTGCTGATGGAATGATTAATTCCCCCTAGTTTTTGGCTGCCTGTCGTAATGAAAACAAGAACTTACCCAGATTTCTTAGCCCACTGCGCCGCAGTGGTGCGCCGTTGTGTGTTGATCACTGCGCCGCAGTGGCCGCACATGACCTGCACATGTTACTTGCCTCACTGCGCCGCAGTGAGGACCAACCAGTCCCACTGCGCCGCAGTGGGAATCTTCTGACCCACAGTTGACTTTGATGTTGAATGAGGTTTCAAGTTTTGCATTCCACATTTAACGTGTTTGTTTGCTTTAATGTTTATGATTGCAGACTGCTACTGATAAGAGGAAGCAAGCGGAGGTAGGACAATCTAGCGGGACTGCCGATGTCCCCGGTAAGACGGCTAGGAGAGAACCAGAGGTACCTCCTCTTAATTTTTGGCCGGGTGCATTGAACGAGAAGCATGCATGGTTAGAGTTTGATGGGGCTAGGCAACCCCACAAGAACAATTATTTGAACAAGCTTTATACGCTTCATAAGCAAGTTGTTTGCCCACCCAGGTATCTTGCTCAATCTGATGCTCGGTTTTTTGGGGTTCAGGGTGATATTGGAAGGTGGTTTAGTATAGAAGCGAGGGTTGGTGATAGGACAGTTATTAGTGATATGTGGCAACAGATTTTTCTTAATAGGGAACCTGTCTATCGTGAGTTATGCCTTGAGTTTTATTCTAGTTTGAAATTGACTAAGGAATTGAATAAGATCAAGGATATTTTTGAAGAAAGGGTTATTTTGTTTTACTGTGGGGGACAGCAGAGGAAGTTGTCTATAGCTGAGTTTGGGTTTTATGCTGGTATGTATTCTAGGCAAGAGTTGGATAACCAGGACTTCAGGCAACTTTTGAGACAGGGTTTTTATGTCAAAGCTGATTTGGGTGATGGTGAGTCCATTCCACAATATTGGGGTCGGATTTCTGGAGGAGAGGCTTGGCCTTCTGGTGGGACGGTTAGTGTGTCTAAGATCCACAGTGTTAAGCTTAGGTTGCTTCACAGGATGATAGTTACGTTTTTGGTCCAGAGGTCTACTCATTGGGACAAGGCATACCAGACTGATTTGTGGTTGTTAAAGTTGTTTTCAGAGGGGGCTCCTAGGAAGTTTGCATTGGCCCCGATGGTTGTGATTGATCGCATGTGTAATCATTCTGACTCAGAGTTGGTTTTGGGACATTTCATCACCAGGATTTACAAGAGGATGGGTGTATTTGATTCTGAGGAGTGCCAGACCCATCTGTCTCCACAAGTTAATTAGGAGGATTTCCATGTTAAAGAGTTGATTCGGGGAAGATAGTGAAGAAGAAGCAGGGGAGCCAGCCTGCTAGATTGTTGGATGACACTATTGTTGTTGAGGAACCACCTCCAGACTTGGAGG
This sequence comes from Erigeron breviscapus, assembly GCA_034093135.1. Lineage (NCBI taxonomy): Eukaryota > Viridiplantae > Streptophyta > Magnoliopsida > Asterales > Asteraceae > Erigeron > Erigeron breviscapus. The sequence continues at coordinate 87,219,412 of CM067167.1, forward strand.
CTGCTGATGTAGAGATGGGTGATGCTTCCCAGGAGCCACCTAGGATGCGTGGTCGTAGCATCTCTGTCCCGAGCTCCTTTGATCTTACGCTTTTGGGACAGACTGTTCAGAATATATATGATGATCAGCAGGCTAGCCGCCGGGCTTTTGATGACTACCAGCGGAGGATGGATCAGGACATGACCTGGATTGGATCACAGCAGGCCCACACAAACTATAGCATTGATTATTATCAGCCTATGTGGGATGCTCAGTATCATGGCCGGGAGTTTGTTCGACCTGACCCAATTCCTCCATTCTCTCCACCGCCTATTTATGTCCCTGATTATCGTCAGGGGGGTCAGCCTTTTTTCTCTCAGACGACTGTTCCGGGGAACATGTCACCACGACCCCATGATTTAGGAGGTTCTCCCCGTGGTCCAGTACAGTTTGGGGTTTTTCAGGGTGGACATGATGCTGGTGGATCCGGAGATTTTGCCGGTGGTTCATCTTCCTTTGTTCCTGGTTTTGATGCAGGTGATTCAGGATTTGATGCTGGACAGTCAGGGGGAGGTGCTGGTGGTTCAGGTTCAGCTCAGGAGGAAGAGCAAGATTGGGTGACAAGTATTTTTGGCAAACCTGGACTACCCTATGGCTACCATGGACATCAGCAGTGAGTGGAGATGATTCCCATCCGGTACCGTGGGATGGAATCATATGATGATTGGTTATTTTGGTATTCTAATGACATTACTTTATTTATCATTGTCTGGTATCCACCCTACGGGGTGATGAAACATTTGTAATCTCCTTTGTTTTCTTTTATTTTCTGCATGGTACTTTATTTTGTTTGGACTATTTTGGATATTTTGGATGGTTGGTCTTTTGGAATGTTATTCAGCAGGTTTGATCCGATTGATGGCAATACCTAGTGGAACCAAGTGTGGGGGAGGACCCGTTGGATTTGTTTGATTGTGTGATCGTGTTAGTAGCTCATTATGATGTCATATGCATATGCTGGCAGTAAGTTCAGCGCAATATTTTTGATTGGCATCTTTATTCACATTGTTTCACACACATCTCTCGCACCTTCCGTTTTGGACTAAGTTTGTTTCTCCCGTCAACCAAATTGGACTTCCTTTTTAGGAAGAGCAATTTGCGGTGCGGGGTCGACTTACTTGTTTTGAAACGGAGTGTGTCCTTAATCCGGTATGTGTTCTCATTCTTTATGTCTATCTTGCTTACCCCTATTTACCTTTGTTTTGACCGAATATGGACATTAAGGGCATTGTCCATCTTAAGTGTGGGGGGGTGGCAAATAGGTTTAAGCAACCGGATATATCTTTTTTGTTGTTTTGCCATTGAGATTTAGCCGTTCTTGTGGATGTGTCCCTCTCGTAGGCTTTTGGGTTTTATCCAGGAGTAAGGGTTCTATCTTGAACTCTGAACTATGATGTGCATGTTTGAGAATGGTTGCTTTGATTTGGTAGGATGACGGAAGATGGTATGATTTGAAACTTGTGTTGAGCTTGTCCTTGTGGTAAATTGCTTTTGTCACTTAATTCATAACAACTTAATGAGCAATTTTACTACAAAATTTTCCTTGGCACAAATTTTAATCGACGAAATGTGTTCTGAACGGTTATTGGGCTGATCCTTGTGGATTGATAACATTACTTGCATACTCAAATTTCCCAAACACCTAAAGTTGTGAGATTCATCATTCATTTATAGATGTGCTAGGTGTTTACGGTTTTGGTTTGATTGCCTTGTAATTTGTCCCTCTCTTAGGCTCTTGGATTTATTCGGGAGTAAGGGTTCCATTTCGAACTCTGCACTAAGATGTGCGAATTTGAGGTTTATTTATTCCATTTCCGGGTTACTTTCTTTGATATGAGTGTGCCGGTGATGTGTTGAGCTAGAACTTGGCCTGGTGATCGTTACGAGACCGCAGTGAGATCACTTTTGTGATATAAGTACATTGGATGACGAATTGGCATATTATGTTTGACCCGTATTTTCTTTCTTTCTTTGCACCTTTGCTTTTGTATATTTTTACCTTTACTATACATACACTTTCTTTCCTTCCTTTGTAAACCTTTGTTGCACTCATCCTTAGTGCAGAGTACACTTATACATCCTTTTTAACTTAGCCTTTTCCTTTGTATATATCCACTTTTATATGTAAACTTTACCTAATTATACCTTACTATACCGATAGTCTAATCTGGGGGGCCATTGATTGTCATTGGTTTGTTTGGACGGTTTGGGAGAGCTTCAATGGGTTATCGGTTGGAATATTCTTGGTCTTTGGGAATACGTCGATTGGTCAAGTTATTGGGGAATGTCTTGGATTGTTCAAAGGAAGTATATTGTTATAGACATTGTTTATCATTGTAAGAGGGTGCCTACTAGTAGAGTAAAAATGGTTCATGAAAAAAAAAAATGATGAAAAAGAAAAAAAAAAGGGAAGAAAGGAACTTGGGCTACTAGTGGGTACTTCTCATTTTTAGATGTCTAAAGTTTTGTTGTATCATTAAGAATGGGAGACTGGTTGAATTTAAGTTGTTTGAAGTTGATACACCACAATGGTGTCGGGTTTTGCTTGGTATTTTTGAGGTGTCTTAGCGGGATAACATCTTAGGGGTTGGTAGTTGTTGGCAATCAATGGTACGGGTTTTGATTAGACTATTTTTGTACATATTTCATACATACCCTATACTTTTAATTGTTTCCTGTCATTTCTAACCTACACTCCCATACTCCATTGTAAATATCCATTATATATACCTTAGCCTAACTATACAACCGTCCTATATGCCTATTTTGATGATGTACTTGGTGCTTACGCCACGTCGGTGGAGCTATGATCCTTGTTCAAGCCTATGGTAAGATATGCATCACGACCGAGCAATGAGTGGTTATTCATATATATATTCAACCCCAATAGTAAGTTCGTTGGAGTAGGATGATTTTGATAGGCTCATTTGTTTCACTTTTGCTTAGTTGTGTTATTGAGGCTTGTGGACTGTTCAGATATTGTCAAACATTTCGGGTTTTCATTTAAGATTAAAACTCCTTCACCCAACTTTTTGTCATTGACATGCTTGGTGTGGCTTATTTTTGATACTCGTAATTTGTTTCTATAGCTTCATTGCCAAGGAATGCTTTTTGCTTAATTTCCAGATTTGCTTGAGGACAAGCAATGCTCAAGTGTGGGGGATTTGATGTGACCAATTTATATAGATCGCCCACATCATTATTGGCCTTTTTCGTATGTGTTTTGAGTCAATTTTGTATGCATTTGGCGCGTTTATGGTGTTTGTTAGTGCTTTCAGATTCTTAGCAGGTTGCGCGTCCATTTGGTACATTTTCTGACGATTTTTGGCCAAAACGTTGACCCGAGTGTTCGAGTGATGTTGATAATGAAGAACAAAGATTTCAGCAGATATGCACTGCGCCGCAGTGGGAGGGTTATTGCCCCACTACGCCGCAGTCGTTGGGTACCAAAGATACAAGATTCCAGTGAATTATCATTGCGCCGCAGTGGGAGCATTCACACCCCACTGCGCCGCAGTCAACAACGAATAAACAATTCAGGGACTTCTCACTGCGCCGCAGTGGGAAGTGCACAAGGCCACTGCGCCGCAGTGAGTGCACGGGAGAATCAGGTTTGCAGCCTTTTGCTGCAGATTTTGGGGGAGGTATATAAAGAAAAAAAAAACCCTATTTTACCAAGTATCCAAATTCTTTCTAAGAGCTGCTCTCCAAGGGATTCCTTCAAGGGTCAAGGGTAGATTTCCTCAACCGATTCATTGAAGATTCACGGGCACCCACTTAGATCGTATCTATTTCATTGTCTTGCAATTTCAATTTCAAGAACGATTGGTACATCATGTTCTTCTTTTATTTTGATTGTTATTTTAAATTAATCATGAGTAGCTAAAACTTCACTCATCCACCTTGAGGAAACTAGATGAATGATATGATTGCTATATGTTTTAATTCAAAGAGTTGATTACAATTATCGTTGTATCGAGATCTTGATGATTTAATTCCTTTTTATATATTATTATGATATTGGTGGCATGTGTGTTCTTCGCTAGTGGTACTAGTTGGATGCATATGTGATTTTCAAATGGTTGTTTGTCTATGAGCAATTATCACTAGTTCATGGTATGATAGTGAATATCATTTTAATAAAAGGAGTCATTTTGTCAACATGTTTTGTTAGGACCAGTTCACCTGGAACTGGCCAGTCACCAGTTCACACTGACCAGTCACCAGTTGCATCTGGTGACCCAGTAAAACTGGTGACCAAGATGATTTGTCGAGAAATATATTGAAGTCCAGTTGCACCGTACAGTTAACGCAACTGAAGACTTCCTCCAGTTGAGAACTGACCAAGTTGAAGAAGCATTCCAGTTGAAGTCGAAGACAACAAATGGAAGATAGAGAATGGCAATGGCAGCAAAGCCCAGTTGGCATTCTAGTCAGTTACAAACTGGAGACCATCTGTGGAAAGCCTTTACAAAGCTTTACACTGATTACGAGGAATTGACTTGTATGCTTTATGTACCTTTACCCGGATAATAAGCCTTATCTTATTATTTAAGTATTATAAGGTACATAAAGGTGGTTATGTAAAGTCACTTTAACATGCGACTTTACACTGCTTTTTAAGGAATTAAATGCTATTCCTTAAATGCTCCCAACCACATTTGTACGGCCAAAGTTAACATCCCAATGTTAACTTTGCCTATAAATACAAGTCATTGCACAACCAAGAATATCACTTCTATCGAACAAGTTCTCTCGAATAACTCTTCGAATAAACTTCGATAGAATTCACACTTTGCAAACCTGCAATATTCTTGGTGAACTTGTGCAATCTTCTCTCAATCGCTAAAAGGAACATTTCACAACTTTAAGTGTTTCGATTGTCTTGAGAAATTCCGAGTGTAGATCAATTGTATTTCATAGGTTGTTAGGATATTTACATTCGTGTATTATCTTGGTTCCGCATCAACCTTGTAATTTGTTTAACATCAATAAATAAATTACACATTGAAAAATACATATTGTCTCATCAACTTCTTACAAGTTATTTGTATTATTGCATTGTTCTTTACTTATTGTCTTTTATATAAGTAATCTATCTAGAACTTGGTATATACACACTGCAACTGGTCGTCTCCAGTTCAGTGCATATATTGCAAAGTAACTCCACCATCGACATAGAGGTGTCTTCAGTAGTACCATCTAACGAGTTGGGACTTACATGTTTTGTAACGGTTGGTGGTACCACGTTATCTTCACATAGGCACAATTGTTAATTCGATAGTCAAGCAAACTAATTGTTGGTAAGGTTGTCTAGGCATTGGTGGTACCGGCTTGGGTAATTAAACTAGCAACTTAGGTGATTGGGTAATTTGCTCACGGTTGGTGGTACCACGTGAGCACCTTAATCCTTTTACGATTATCTTTTCAACTCTATGAATTTGGTCTTAATTGAATGCAATCATGTTTGAAGTCTAGCGAATTCAAGGTGGATGATCTTTATTAATATTGTCTGAAGCTTTTCTTTACTTTTACGTGTTTTGTCTTTTAAATTTATTTTAATTTAATTGTCAAAGTGAGATTCGAAGCAACACCCTGTTTTCCAAACCATTTTATTAAACAACTAGTTCAAACCAATCCCCGAGAACGAACACGGACTTACCTCTTAACTATATTGCATACGAACGGTCCACTGCCCGATAGTGTGTAGTAGTGAGTTTCTAGGTATTTCTAGTTTATAATTTTTAAACTCGATTTAGCACATTAGTACACAAAGGCGTTCAATACCAAGGTTTCAGTTTTAAGGGTTTAACATTCCCAACTTACCAACAAAATATTCAAAAGTTTTGACATCCAGAGGTTTAGTAAAAATGTCAGCGAGTTGTTTGTCAGTGGGAATAAAATGAAGTTCAATGTTGTTTTTCATAATATGATCACGAATGAAGTGATACCTGAGATCAATGTGCTTCGTCTTGGAATGCATGACTGGATTGTTCGAGATAGCGATGGCACTAGTATTATCACAAAAGATTGGGGTCTTTGAATACTTAATACCGTAATCAAGCAACTGGTTCTTCATCCAGAGTATCTGAGCACAGCAACTGGCTGCAGATACGTATTCAGCTTCAGCAGTGGATAATGAAACTGAAGTTTGCTTTTTACTGGTCCAGCTGACCAGTTTGCCACCAAGGAAATGACATCCACCAGTAGTGGATTTCCTGTCTATCTTACAACCTGCATGATCTGAATCTGAATAACCCATTAGATCCATGCGTGAGCCTTTGGGATACCAAAGACCCAAACTGGGGACACCCTTAAGGTACTTCAGTATGCGCTTTAGAGCAAGCATATGAGATTCCTTTGGATTAGACTGATATCTGGCACATAAACATGTTAAAAACATAATATCTGGTCTACTGGCAGTTAAATACATCAGTGAACCAACCATGCCCCTGTAGATAGTGGTGTTTACTGGTTTACCATCTGGATCGGAGTCCAGTGTCAGTGGTGCAGAAATTGGAGTTGGTTTAGATGGTGAAGAGTTCATATCAAATTTCTTTAAAAGATCTCCAACATATTTTTCCTGATTAATAAAAATGCCATCTTTGTTTTGTTTAATCTGGAGTCCAAGAAAATACGTTAATTCACCCATCAAACTCATTTCATATTCAGTTGACATTATTTTCGAAAATTTCTTGCACATGTTTTCATCAGTAGACCCAAAAATAATATCATCAACATAAATTTGTACCATTAACAGATTACCTTTTTCATGAAGAATAAATAAGGTATTGTCAATTGCACCTCTTTTGAAACCATTTTTCAATAAATGTTTAGTCAGAGTGTCATACCAGGCACGTGGGGCTTGTCTGAGGCCATAAAGCGCTTTGTCCAGACGATATACCCAATGTGGATGCTTTTCATCAACGAAACCTGGTGGTTGTCTGACATAAACTTCTTCTTCAAGCTTTCCATTCAAGAAAGCACTCTTTACATCCATCTGGTAGACCTTGAACTGATGATAAGCAGCGAATGCTAAGAATATTCTGATCGCTTCAAGTCTAGCCACTGGAGCAAATGATTCATCAAAATCGACATCTGACTGGCAGTAGCCTTGTGCTACCAGTCTGGCCTTGTTTCTGATTACGTGGCCATCTTCATCTACCTTGTTCATGAAGACCCATCTTGTTCCAATTGGTTCTTTCTTTCCAACTGGGAAAGGAACCAGATACCAGACCTTGTTCCTTTCAAACTGGTGAAGCTCTTCTTGCATAGCAGTCACCCAGCTTGGATCTTCCATAGCCTCGTCAATCTTCTTTGGTTCCATCAATGATAGAAAACTAACATATAAGCATTGATTACTGGAGGCTCTTCTGGTCTGAACTCCTCTACTGGAGTCACCTATGATCTGATCAATAGGATGAGCTTTTGTCCATCTGGAGTACTGACCAGGATTGTTACTGACAACAATATCAGTGCAAGAATTCAGTTGAGTCTCCTCTGGAGTTGCTTCAGGAGGAGGATCTTCCCAGACTATTTCAGTATCTTCATCTAATTCATTTAAATCACGATTTGCATCATGAAATTCTTCATTTGAAGGCATTTCTTGAAGTACTGGTTCAGTTTGGAATTCTTCATAAGAAGACATTTCTGGTATATTCTCAACTGACACTGATACTGGGGGAGTAGTACGAACATCTGATCCAATATTAACTTCAGAGGGTAGTTTGAAAATAATAGAAGGATAGAATGGAGTACCACTGGAGCGTTTCTTTTTCTGAACAGGTTCCAGATCAGGATGACTGGAAACTGTGTCTTCTGAATCTTCTTTATTGTAGTTGATAAGATCAGATTCACATAAGACAATTGGAGTTACTGGGGGAGTGTCAAGGGCTGGCTTCTTGTTGATTGCATCATTTGATTCATCAAATGTGACATGAATTGACTCATGGACCTTCTCCAGACTCTTGTTGTAGACTCTGAAGGCCTTGCGAATGGCTGAATAGCCTAAGAAATACCCTTCATCAGCTTTGGCATCAAATTTTCCTAACTGACTGGAGTCGTTCAGGATGTAAACTGGACATCCAAAAACGTGAAAATAACCAATATTTGGTTTTCTATTTCTTAAGACTTCAAAGGCTGTCTTTTTGTGTCGCTTCACATACACTGACCGGTTCTGGGTGTGGCAAGCAGTAGCAATTGCTTCAGCCCAGAAACTGGTAGACAGACCAGATTCAGCAAGCATACTCCTGGCAGCTTCTATCAGCGTTCGATTCTTCCTTTCCACCACTCCATTCTGTTCTGGAGAGCGGACTGATGAGAAATTCTGGGAGATGCCAGTGTCAGTACAGAATGACTCCAGAGTTGCATTCTGGAATTCTGTTCCATTGTCACTTCTTAACTGACACACCTTTCGACTGTACTTGAGCTCAATTTGCTTGATAAGACTGATGATTTTAGCAGCAGCTTCACTTTTAGACCTGAGAAAGATAACCCAACAATATCTGGAAAATTCATCTACTATTACCAGGGTGCATCTTTTACCAGCACGAGTCTGAACATTCACTGGACCAAAGAGGTCCATATGAAGCATATGAAGAGGTTCAGATATGCAGAAATTCTGTCTGGTCTTAAAACTGGTACGTTTCTGCTTACCCATCTCACATCCTGGACGTGACCTTTCCTATTTGAAGGAAACTGAAGGTATCCCATCTGCAAGTTGTTTTCTGGACAACTTATTAATATTCTTGAAATTTAAATGGGATAACCTTTTGTGTCATAACCAGTTTGTGTCTTCATCAACTTGAGTATAGAAACACTGCTCTGAAGGAGAGCTTTCCATATCCATCACGTACACATTCCCTCTTCTGGGAGCAATCAATACTACCTTCCAGTCCTTGTTGAATACGATACCCTGAGCAATATTGAATAGAACTTGATAGCCATCATCACACAGTTGGCTTACACTGATCAGATTATATTTCAAAACCATTCACAAATGCAACACGTCTGAACTTGACTTGTCCATTGTTCAAAACACCGTATCCCTCAGTCTTTCCACAACCATCATTTCCAAAAGTAATGGAGGGTCCATCAGAAATGGTGAACTCCTCCAGCAGGGTCTTACATCCAGTTATCGTCCTGCCAGCAGCACTGTCAAGATACCAGATATATTTCGTTCGATCGCCCTGCACATCCACCAGATATTATCAGTTATATTTGGGAACCCATCGACTGATGGGTTCACTGGACCCTCCCTTATAGGTCCCTAGGGCAATCTGGTTTAGTTCACTTTCTTCAACAGTGGTCTTAGTTGAAAAGACCACTGGGGTTGATAGTTTTGAAACCTTTTTCTTTTTCTCAACTGGAGAAATAAATTTATCTTTCTTTGCAAAAGGTTTTGTGTTTTGTCTAGGGCCAGATGAAGTACCCTCAATAAAGTTTAATCTTGCATTAAAACTTTGAAATTGACGAGTCAGTATTTGAATCTGGCTCTCTAACCTGGACAAAATATTTTCATCAGATGATACCTTAGCCTTTCCAGTTCTAGGCTTAGGTAGGGGATTAGTCTGAGGCAAAGGTTTATTCCGATAAACCTCTTTAAGTGGAGCAGTCATCTGGAATGCTCCAGTCTTAACCTCTGGGGATTGAACTGGGAAAATATTGGCCTTGGGAGTTACAGGCTCATCATAAACAGTGGTGGGCCTGAACCCCTCTGGTAATCGATCGATTACTGGTATTAATGATGCTACATGAGTATTTCCATCTAAATATGCACGTTTTTGAGCAGGAAATTGATTTACTCCAGCATCATATGGCTTTCTGGTTTCTAGCCATGATTTAATCACCAGTTTTTCTTTCTCTAAAATGACTTCAAGATCTTATTTTTCTTGAATCAATTGTTCAGTTACCAGAACCTGGGCTTGAAATGCCAGTTCAATGTCTTGAAGTTCTTTTAATTTTGATTTTAAAACAGTTATTTCAGAAAAATCTGTTTCTAGACCATTTACACAATCAGATCTATCAGTTTCTACAAATATCAAATCAGAATTAAGAGCTTCAGCAATGTCCAGTTTTAATTCTTGGTCAGTTGCAGTACCATAATCACTAACCTTTTTGATAACAATGTCCACCCATCGTCCAGATGTGACATCTTCCTTCACCAGGTGCTCTTCGTCTGCTAGAGCCATGTAACAGCAATCTCTTTCTTCTTCTTCATCAGCAGATGATTCATCAGAAGGAACCCACTTCTCTTCAGTTGTTGCAGTCATGCACTTATTATTATTTTCCATATTTTGTGCCATGAGAGCAATTTGAGCCTTAAGATTTTTGAGAAGGGTGTCTAGATTCACCAATCTCATCTCCTCTTCAGACCAATGTTCCTCCCTCTTTTCCCTTCCTCTTCTAGATCCAGAAGGATCAAGAAGGGGATTGAGAGGTGATGTGGGGACATAAGGTCCTTCATTTAAGATTTTTATCATATTCCTCTCAATACCAGTGATATGCAATATCATCCTAGCCTTCCACGTACCAAATTCATCGCTGTTCCCACTGAATTTAGGAACATGATTATTTGAATAGTGCACATGCACATGTGGAGAAGCAGGAGTAGGAGGAGGAGGTGGTGGATTAGTGTTATTAACAATAGGTGGTTCATTATTTTGATCATTAACATTAACATTAGGATCGGGACCAAAATTAAAACTTGCTTGTGTATTTTCTGGGGTGGCCATCAAAGAAGCAGATCTAGGCAATGTTTAGCCTTCTGCTCTGATACCAAATGTGAGGTCCCAAATACGATGGTTAACCCAGAAGTGTATAATACAACAAGTCTAATAATCACTAGAATGGACTAGTATTACTTGTAAATAAATGCAAGAATATATAAACAAAGTAATACAAGACTTAAAGCAATAAACAAATAAAGTGGAACATTATGTATTTTTCAAGGTGTATTTTATTTATGATGTTAAATAAAATACAAGGTTGTGCGGAATCAAGATAATACAAATAAGTATGTATCCTAACAACCTATGAATTACAAATGATCTATATTTGTCAAATAACTCTTTTGGATCGAGATACTTAAAGTTGTGAAGTATCCCTGTTTAAGATCGACAGTATTTAGACAAATTCACTCTAATGCTAAATGTATGCTTTAAAGTAATTTTTACAAAGAAATGACTTTGTATTTATAGGCAACAAAATTCACCAGTGAATTTTGTGCCGTACAAATATGGTTGCATGCATTTAATGAACCGACAAGAACATTAAATGCATTGGTTAAGGTACAAGGATAAAGTCACATCAATATGACTTTATTCTTTTAACCAACCACCTTTACACACGTATAAACTTTGGTAAAGAACAAGTGGAATGTTCTTTGGAAAGTGTGTAAAGGCAAAAGTCAATTCCTCGATATCAGTGTTCAGACTTGTAAGGTCTAGAACACTGACAATCCTCCAGTGTACAGATCTGGTAAGACTTCCAGTGGACTCCGCCATTTGTCAGTCTTCTTTATTCTGACTTCAGTCTTTGACTTTAGTGAGAACGTCCTCAGTAGAGTAGATCTGGACTGGGGTGAAGTCCAGTGAGCTGATCTGGAGAATACTCCAGATTTCCTATACAAGTGTTTGCTCACTGGTCTTCCATTATTTCTGAACAAATCTTCAGAGGGACTCAAGATTCCAAGTCTGGAGTAGGTCCAATAATATACCATTTCTGGACAGATCTTCAGTAAGGCTCCAGTAGTCGAGTCTGGAGCGAGTCCAGTAAATCTGGACCTAACACCAAATGCATATTCAATCAATCCATAAATCAATCAATGTCCCAACAAGACATGTCATCCAACTCAATCACAAATCCAATATCCAACAACTCAACCAAATCACAATGCACATACATTTCATACGACTTTACATTTAAGGAGTCATAGATACTTATATATAGGGTCACCCGCAGCCTTCCCACCTCATCTATAACTCTTTAAAGGCATCATCGTCTTCCATGTATATACAACTATCCTAATCACATCATATGTACATATATCCATAAACCATATCACAATCAAAAAGCATACGCTTAAAACAATCAATCAATCAATTAACCAATCAATGAAATCATGAAATCAAGCACACATGTACACTTTTCAGCCCGGATCTCAATCGAGTAAGGGACTACGAAAACTCACCTGAGGCGATTACACAATTATCGCTTGAAAGATGAGAAAAGACAATCCAATGTTCACCAATGATCACAACCTACTTTACAAGCATCAAGTCAACACAAATACCCTAAGCAATAAAGCCTAGCTAGTTTAAGTCATGTCAAAACCCCACAGACGCTTTACAAACTTCCCCGACCGAGAAAGAAGACACTTTAAACCAATTTTTTTGGAAATGAGATTGGATTCATCTCAAATAGATGAAACCATAAGAAAGTAGACCCTCACACGGTTTCAAGGATAACTCATACGTCAAAAATGGAGTTACGGTTTGAAAGTTATAGCCGTTTCAAAATTGACCCATTCTGCCTCATGATATCGACGAGCCCAACATTGGGCTCGACAAGCCCAGCACCAAAATCTGCATTTTCCATTCTGGAACTCAATATCGACGAGACCAAGCCCAGATCAGCTAAAAAAACGGGTTTTCACATTAAAATCAACCCCAAACTCGTTTTTGACCATTTTGGAACCATTTTGAAGCTACCAAACATGTTACTAACATAATTTGACCAAAACCAACCATTCAAACTCTTCCATAACACAATCAAAGACCAAATCTTACCCCAAAATCACTCAAAACCCTAATTTTGACTCAAATCCATTTTGAACCCAAATTTGACCAAGAACACTTAGATTGGACTAAGAAACATGATTAACAACATAAAATGATGAATTTAAGTTGAGTTTGACTTACCAAATCTTCCACAAATGCCCCAAATCCGAAATTGACCCGAAAAGGAGGATTCTTGCACCTTAATGACCCAAATCTTTTGATATGTTGTTTAGTTGATGATGAAGATGATGATTCTAACACAAATCCAACTTGAAACAACAATAATGGTGCAAGATTCCTAGAGAGAGAGAAAGATATATGTGTGTGTGTTTTGTTCTTGCAAAAGAAAGAAAGAAAGAGAGATAGAGAGAAGATAAGGGATGGGTGGAAGAAAAACAATGGGAAGGGATAAGGTTGGGTAGGTCACGGGTTGCGGGTCGAATTCACGGATAACCCGTTTCACATTTCTAGTCCATTTAAATACCGACTATCATCGTATGACCAAATAAAACGACCAAATAAGCACATGTTCACAATTGATCTCTAAAAATGTCATCAAATATTTTACTAACTAAATTGTTAGTCAAATTGTACAAAAAGTCAACGGGTCAAAAGTCACAAATGTTACAATAAAGTAGCTCATTTATAATTTTTCGGTCGGATCATTTCTTTATAAACTAAGATCAATTTAAGATGAAAGATATGTAAAGCTTAAAAATAAAGCAAGAATCATGCTTTAAGGGTAATAAAAGACATAGGCTAGAATGATATGCTATAGGGACAATTAAAATTTGGTAAAGTAAGAAATCAAGCCAAAAAAAAAACACACGATAGATGCTACTAATATATATTACTATATAAAGATTATACATTCTTGTTAAAAAGTTAGAAAAAAAGATGCAAAATGATCATCTTATATTATACTAAATGAACTAATTCACACGATCAGTCATTTATCTTTTAAAATATCTCTAATATTCTTTTATATCAATTACTTTTACATTAATTACCTTCACCCTCTCCGGCACCATCATCACCACTCGCCGCCATCACCATCGGTTACCGCCACCACCACGTCAACACTGCATTATGCGGGTATCGTGCTATAGTATTAAGGTATTATTGAGGTATAATAGAAATTTGCATTTAAACTTAATAGAAATATATAAGGTTTTACTAAAACACAATCTTTAAGGTTGCAGGTACATTTTCCAAACATATATGTTATCTCATAAAATAAACCCGCAAAAGTTCAAAGTGAAGGAATACCACCATTTTCATTGGATGTGTAACTACACGCTAATCATCATGCTTAAATACCAACCTATAAAATAAATGCCAGCTCACCAATCACCAACCGTCTTTCCGCTTTTATTAATACCCATCAAATTCAATTTTCACTACAAACACACACACACACACAATTTCTTTAGATTCGATTCCCCCTTCCTATATCTCCTACCCCCTCCCCACATCCTTCCTTTCAATTCCATCAAATCTCCATAAAAACACACACCTATACTTACACACATTCTCCATATCTCGGATCTATACAACAATGGCGATAAACACTTTTATTTCTCTATTCACTTTCACTCTTTTCATCACTCTCTCCCTTTCTTCTTCAGATCTCTCACCTGCTCCGCCTCCACATTCCGGTTCCGACGAATCTCCGCCACCGCCACTTCCTACTCCTTCCGTTTCACCGTCATCTGCCTCTCCTCCTGCACCGCCACCTGCATCAGATCTAACTCCTCCACCTGCTTTACCTCCGTCAACAACCGCTGATAAACCTTCTCCAACTCCAGATCTCTCTCCTTCTCCAGCACCTGAAGTGTTAGATGTTAGTAATCTCGCTGATGCTAATTTGAAAACCGAGAATTCTGAAAAATCGGATTCCGGCGGGATGAGCGGCGGACAGAAGGCCGGAGTGGCGATTGGAGTGATTGCAGCGGCGTGTGTGGTTATGTTTGGTGGATTGTTGTATAAGAAGCGTCAACAGAATATTCGAAGAGCTGAGTTTAGTAATGCTGCACGCAGGGAGTTTCTCTAGAATATCTCTTAAGTTTGAATTCACATTTATTATCATGATGATGATGATATGATATTATTATCCATATATAGATTTATATATAGATCTAGATCTATACACAGTTTCTCAGTGAGGATGTTATCTCATACATTTTATCTCCTGTAAATTTTGAATCAGATCTTGTGGTGCTGGTGAATCCATTCCTTTTATTCATTATTTTGCTTACATTTTTAATCTATTGAATTACTTTTACTTTGATATCTGATTGAGCTATATATTATCATTATTAATATTAGGGTAAATTACACTTTTAGTCCCTGAAGTTGGCAGGTTTTGCAGTTTTCGTCCCTAATGTTTTTTTATTACAATTTTAACCCTAAACTTGTCATTTTTTTGCAATCAAGGTCCAAGTGGGCAACGGTGTGAGATTCTTGCCGTTAGTCAAACCACGTGCGATTCACGTGAGGGCAAAACAGACTTTTGGACCCTCCCCTCGTATATTTATATTCCTTTTCCCTTATTTTCACTTCCATTCTATGATTAAACAAAAAAAACACACACACTTTAACCCTAAAAGATCTGGTGTTAAAAAAACCCCAAAAATTAGGTCAAACTGGTCGAATCAAAATCAAGTTTCCATGGATGTTCGTTGCTTTTGCGGTCTATTTGCAGCTGTTCGTTGTTCATGGACTGAAAGGAACCCTGGAAGAAGGTTCTTTTGTTGTAATCAAGTAAGTAATATCGAAGACCTTTACTTATTTGAAAAAAGTTATAAAATTTGAATATCTAAGAATGTAAAATGATATTACAGAATCCTGGTTGTGGGTTATTTGCATGGATTGACCCACCGATGTGCCAGCGAGCTGTTGATATCATACCCGGATTGCTTGGCCCCCTGGATTGACTTGGCCCCCTGGATTGACTTGGCCCCCTGGATTGACTTGGCCCCCTGGATTGACTTGGCCCCCTGGATTGACTTGGCCCCCTGGATTGACTTGGCCCCCTGGATTGACTTGGCCCCCTGGATTGACTTGGCCCCCTGGATTGACTTGGCCCCCTGGATTGACTTGGCCCCCTGGATTGACTTGGCCCCCTGGATTGACTTGGCCCCCTGGATTGACTTGGCCCCCTGGATTGACTTGGCCCCCTGGATTGACTTGGCCCCCTGGATTGACTTGGCCCCCTGGATTGACTTGGCCCCCTGGATTGACTTGGCCCCCTGGATTGACTTGGCCCCCTGGATTGACTTGGCCCCCTGGATTGACTTGGCCCCCTGGATTGACTTGGCCCCCTGGATTGACTTGGCCCCCTGGATTGACTTGGCCCCCTGGATTGACTTGGCCCCCTGGATTGACTTGGCCCCCTGGATTGACTTGGCCCCCTGGATTGACTTGGCCCCCTGGATTGACTTGGCCCCCTGGATTGACTTGGCCCCCTGGATTGACTTGGCCCCCTGGATTGACTTGGCCCCCTGGATTGACTTGGCCCCCTGGATTGACTTGGCCCCCTGGATTGACTTGGCCCCCTGGATTGACTTGGCCCCCTGGATTGACTTGGCCCCCTGGATTGACTTGGCCCCCTGGATTGACTTGGCCCCCTGGATTGACTTGGCCCCCTGGATTGACTTGGCCCCCTGGATTGACTTGGCCCCCTGGATTGACTTGGCCCCCTGGATTGACTTGGCCCCCTGGATTGACTTGGCCCCCTGGATTGACTTGGCCCCCTGGATTGACTTGGCCCCCTGGATTGACTTGGCCCCCTGGATTGACTTGGCCCCCTGGATTGACTTGGCCCCCTGGATTGACTTGGCCCCCTGGATTGACTTGGCCCCCTGGATTGACTTGGCCCCCTGGATTGACTTGGCCCCCTGGATTGACTTGGCCCCCTGGATTGACTTGGCCCCCTGGATTGACTTGGCCCCCTGGATTGACTTGGCCCCCTGGATTGACTTGGCCCCCTGGATTGACTTGGCCCCCTGGATTGACTTGGCCCCCTGGATTGACTTGGCCCCCTGGATTGACTTGGCCCCCTGGATTGACTTGGCCCCCTGGATTGACTTGGCCCCCTGGATTGACTTGGCCCCCTGGATTGACTTGGCCCCCTGGATTGACTTGGCCCCCTGGATTGACTTGGCCCCCTGGATTGACTTGGCCCCCTGGATTGACTTGGCCCCCTGGATTGACTTGGCCCCCTGGATTGACTTGGCCCCCTGGATTGACTTGGCCCCCTGGATTGACTTGGCCCCCTGGATTGACTTGGCCCCCTGGATTGACTTGGCCCCCTGGATTGACTTGGCCCCCTGGATTGACTTGGCCCCCTGGATTGACTTGGCCCCCTGGATTGACTTGGCCCCCTGGATTGACTTGGCCCCCTGGATTGACTTGGCCCCCTGGATTGACTTGGCCCCCTGGATTGACTTGGCCCCCTGGATTGACTTGGCCCCCTGGATTGACTTGGCCCCCTGGATTGACTTGGCCCCCTGGATTGACTTGGCCCCCTGGATTGACTTGGCCCCCTGGATTGACTTGGCCCCCTGGATTGACTTGGCCCCCTGGATTGACTTGGCCCCCTGGATTGACTTGGCCCCCTGGATTGACTTGGCCCCCTGGATTGACTTGGCCCCCTGGATTGACTTGGCCCCCTGGATTGACTTGGCCCCCTGGATTGACTTGGCCCCCTGGATTGACTTGGCCCCCTGGATTGACTTGGCCCCCTGGATTGACTTGGCCCCCTGGATTGACTTGGCCCCCTGGATTGACTTGGCCCCCTGGATTGACTTGGCCCCCTGGATTGACTTGGCCCCCTGGATTGACTTGGCCCCCTGGATTGACTTGGCCCCCTGGATTGACTTGGCCCCCTGGATTGACTTGGCCCCCTGGATTGACTTGGCCCCCTGGATTGACTTGGCCCCCTGGATTGACTTGGCCCCCTGGATTGACTTGGCCCCCTGGATTGACTTGGCCCCCTGGATTGACTTGGCCCCCTGGATTGACTTGGCCCCCTGGATTGACTTGGCCCCCTGGATTGACTTGGCCCCCTGGATTGACTTGGCCCCCTGGATTGACTTGGCCCCCTGGATTGACTTGGCCCCCTGGATTGACTTGGCCCCCTGGATTGACTTGGCCCCCTGGATTGACTTGGCCCCCTGGATTGACTTGGCCCCCTGGATTGACTTGGCCCCCTGGATTGACTTGGCCCCCTGGATTGACTTGGCCCCCTGGATTGACTTGGCCCCCTGGATTGACTTGGCCCCCTGGATTGACTTGGCCCCCTGGATTGACTTGGCCCCCTGGATTGACTTGGCCCCCTGGATTGACTTGGCCCCCTGGATTGACTTGGCCCCCTGGATTGACTTGCCGGATTGACTTGTTCTGGTCTGACTTGTGGGTTATTTGCATGGATTGACCCACCGATGTGCCAGCGAGCTGTTGATATCATACCCGGATTGCTCAAGGCAAGGAACAAAATGGAAGCAACAATAAAGAAGAAGGAAAATGAAAACCGATTGTTGAAGAGATCTTTATTCGTCAGTTGGTGTATTTATGGTTTGGTGATTGGTTATCTTTGGAAGAAATGTGGAATATGACTACTAAAAGTGGAAATTTTCAATCTTTTGGGCAGTTGTGGTAAGAACAATCGTAGTATGGGAATGTAATTTTTAGATAATGTGGAATGTACTATGTAGATAATGTGTTGTAAAAATGATGTATTTTTGTAAAGTCTTTTGGGCAGTCTTGTGTCTAATTTTATGGTGAATATGAATGGAAATGGCAGTAGGAAATGCCTTGTAAGCATTGTGTTTGTGTAATTCATAATTTGGAAATGTGAATGGAATTGTGTTATGAAAATGGCAGAAAAATACAATGCAAATATGAGGTTTGCCCTAGTGGTTAAAAGCAGTTGAGGTTTGACATTTAAAAGTCAACAAAATCACAAAATGCAGGTTTGACATTTAAAAGTCAAATAAAAAGCAAAATGCTGTAATTCCATATTTTTGCAAAGCAAATATCATATTGCATAGCCTGTTATCATGTATCAATAGTTTAACAAAATGCAGGTTCAAAATAGATGCATACATGATAGGCAAATTACAAATACATTACAAATACATAAAACTGTCTTGAAATTAAGTCATCAACAAAAGTATTGTCTTGCAATGGAACCACACTACTTGAGAACTGGTTTGACACCTGCAAAAGATGATGCAACCATAATCCTTTTTCCTTTAGGGCTAACAGCAGCCCTTGGACCCCTCCTTGATTCCTGAAGAACAATCCTAACTGGACTGCTTGCCTCATGGTGACTTGATTGACTTATGTGACTTGCTTCTGGTGGCTGACTTGATTGACTTGGCTTCTGGTGGCTGACTTGATTGACTTGGCTGCCTGGATTGACTTGGCCCCCTGGATTGACTTGGCTGGCTTGATTCACTTGGCTGAGTTGATTCAGTAGGCTTTTTTGGCTTCCTCATTCTTGCACTATGACAAAAATTACCAAGCATTATTAAACAGAAGTCAATTTTGACACAAAAAAAATGCAATTTGTCTTATAAATTAAAGACAAGTACATACCTTGTTTGTGGTACATTTTCTGATTGACCCTTGCATGCCCTAGAGTTATGACCTTTCTGTTTACACTTTCCACAAGTGACTGTCTTTCCCTTCTTAGACAGTTTCCCATTGTTGACAAAAGATGGTTCATCCTCAGTTGCACTCCTCTTTCTCTTCTTTTTTGGCCTACCAACTTGGGTATGGTGATAAGGAGGTAGTATCTTGATTGGGCAGTCACTAACAGGCCAGTAAGTTGCACCAACAATGGGTTGAATCTTGAATGAATAAACCTTTTTCCATGTGTCTAGTGTGTAAGCAGTGTGTACCCAGTCCTCTGGTATACCTACATCATAACCATACTTATGCATGTTATCTAGAGTGGCCACTGCATGTCTGCAAGGGATGCCTGTCAATTGCCACTTCCTACAAGAACAAGTCCTCTGTGCCATATTCACCACACATTGGTCATTCCATGGCCCTGTCACTTGGTACATATTCTCCCCATTGAAAATGACATTGTACCTAGATGCTTCTTCCTTAGTTGCATTTAGAATGAGGGTTGCTGTTGGGGTCAGTGGACCCCTAGATACATCTATGACCTCTTGCACACCAACTAGCCTTTTCATTAGGTACTCTCTCACAAACTCCAAACAAGTGATAATAGGTCTATCTCTACCCTTAACCAGCTTACTGTTGAAAGACTCACATATATTGTTCAAAAGTATGTCACATTTAGCCCTACCTGTTATGAAAATAGACCACTAATATTGTAATTTACAACAAAAATATAAATAATACTTGCTTTTTACCTCCAAATAAACATTTAACTTACCAGAGAAGTGAGCTCTTGACCATGATGCTGCTGGTATAGCCCTTAGCCAGTCATAAGCCCTAAAATCTTGTCTCCTTATCTCCTCCATTGCACGCTCAAATTCAACCACAGTTGTCCTGGTAGCTGCAAACCACAGATGATGTCTTAACCCACATCCTTTGAACTTGGTTTTCAAGTTCTCATGTATATGCCTCAGGCAGAACCTATGTTCTGCACTTGGAAAGAGCCTGTTAATGGCTTGGAGGATACCCTGAATCATAATTAAACAGAATTAAACAGAAAATTAAACAGAAATTAACACAAGTAAACAGAGTTAAAAAGTTTTAAATATAATTAAACATAAATTACCTTTTGCCTATCAGAAATGAATGTGAAGTTTGCCAAATGTGGCAGTTCAAGATCATCACCCAGACACCCTAAAAACCATTCCCATGAATTTCTGCATTCACTCTCCACAAGGGCATAAGCCACAGGATAAATGCCATTATTTCCATCCACACTTACAGCTGTCAAAAGTTGACCAGGGTATGGACCTTTCATAAAGGCCCCATCTAATCCAATCAACTCCCTACCTAACTCCTTAAATCCCTGCTTCAATGACCCCAAGCAAACATAAATCCTCTTGAATACCCTACTTTCAGAAGCTGGATTTACTGACTGGTATGCAAATTCTAGCTTAACAGTGGTGTTTGGATTTTTTTGTTTGAGTTCCATGATGTAATCCCTTAACAAATCAAACTGCTCATGAAAATCCCCTCTTAATTTCTTCACAGCTTTCTCTTTTGCTCTGTAGGCTGCCATCTTGCTGATAGTTATCCCAAACTTTTTAGTTAGTATATCTTGAAGAGCTTCACCTGAGATATCTGGATCTGACCTAACTATGTCACAAACATGCTCTGATAAAAAAGTGGAGTTTGCTTGTGTTAAAGTTCTGGTTTTCAAGCAAATGTGGTCTGGTATAAAAGTTTTAACACTCCAACATTCTTCCTCTCCTGGTTTTGACACATGTAGTGTCCAAGGACAAGTGGGGGTTTTGGTTTTGACCTTTTTACCCTCACTAGTCTCCCCTTTGTTGTTGGATTCCTCCTCATTGTTGGGCCCCTTATTGTTACTCTTATTGGACTCCAGAGTTGGGCTACTGGACCCCTTCCTTCTCACAGGCAATTTTGTAGGAAACCTGTTTGATGTTAAACTTGGGATATGTCCATGACAAACAGCCCTAAACCTCTCATTATCATTCTTCACTATCTTGATATCCCTTCTAGTCTCAACTAAATGATTTTTCAACAACACTTGAATCTCTTTTCTCTCCTTAAAGGTCTGACCAAGATGGAATGGTGGTGTTATATATTTCTCACCCCTTGAAATATGCTCCACCTTCAACCTTCTTAAATTCTGTTTTCTTTCAATTCCTTCTTCATCAGAGCCACATCCACTGTCATACTCATCAAAGTCTATAGCTAACACTTCATTGGCCATATTTAACTCACCAACAGCAGTTTCAACCCCTTTCCCAACCCAGTTTACATCATACCTTTCAAATTTACCCTTAAAGTGAGACATATCTACATCTACATCAAACACAAGGTCACCCTTTTCAAGCAAATCTTCCATACTTTCATTAGCAGCATGACCCTCATTAGCAGCATCACCCTCATTATTGACAAAACCCTCATTAGCAGCATCTCCCTCATTAGCAGGATCACCCTCATTATTGACAAAACCCTCATTAGCAGCATCTCCCTCATTAGACAAACCCTCATTAGCATTAGCTTCATCCAAACCACCACCCTCATTAAAATTACCCTCTAAACCATCAATGTTATTGTCATTTTCCACTAAATCATCATTCTGTTCAAACAGCCTACGCATGCTACTTGTCTCACCTCTATCAGTTGTTATAATGTGATTAAGCAAAATAGTTTTCTCATGTTCAACATAAACCTCTATAAACCTAGTTCTCTTTGCATGCTTCAACATTAGTTCTACATCTTCCTGAGTACTTAAACCAACCAGACCATCATCCAAGTTTCCACCAGGTTTCTTATAATGGTAAAACATTTTACTCTTGGGATCATGACCAAGCCTCTCAAGTACTTTAGTAATATAACTAATACTAAAAGTGTCGAAATTAAGCCAGTCACATATTACCTTTTTTCCAATAATGTAACGTCTTCCTGGAAAATAGGTAAAACCCCCAGAATGATGCAGTTCCATTGAAAAGAATTCAGGGTACATATCTGCATGTTGAAAAAAGAAAGTATTATTTAAAAAATCATTAATTATATTGAAAACCCCTAATTTAATTTACAAAACCCTAATTTTTTTAAAAAAATTAAAAAGTTATATATTCTGTTGAAAATTAAATATGATTTAAAAAACAATTAATTAATCATAATCAAAACCTGCTTTGGCATTAACAAGAACCCTAATTTATTTTAATAAAAAAAATTGAACAGTTACAGATTATGATGATCATACCATATAGATTCTTATGGAAGACAATATCAAAATCTTCTCCACGTATGTGTAAATCGGGTTCTTCATCATTCTTGGCCATCATCGGACAAACTTTCTTAATCTGGAGTGTGTGTGTGTGTGTGTGAATTTTTTTGGTGCAACTTGAAGGATACAGAATGAAAAAACAGAGGGAAATACATTCTTTTATAAGGTGAAGTAATGGCGGGAGGGTCCAAAAGTCTGTTTTGCCCTCACGTGAATCGCACGTGGTTTGACTAACGGCAAGAATCTCACACCGTTGCCCACTTGGACCTTGATTGCAAAAAAATGACAAGTTTAGGGTTAAAATTGTAATAAAAAAACATTAGGGACGAAAACTGCAAAACCTGCCAACTTCAGGGACGAAAAGTGTAATTTACCCTTAATATTATATATTGTTATGCTTTATGCATAATAGTTGTTGGGTATTGAATTGTAATAACAGATATAAATCATACATTATGATGTTAATTGCACTCCATCTATTGTCTATGGATATATAAGTTAGAGTTAATTGCATTTTTGGTCCCTGTGGTTTGTATGTTTTTGCAGGTTCAGGACCTTTTCGGGTTTCATTGCATTTTTGGTCCCTATTTTGGAAACCTTTTGCAAATTTGGTACAAATTAACGGTGGTTGTTAAATGAAGCCGTTAAGTGTTGTTAGAATAAAAAATGGTGTTTAATTGTAAATTTCTAAAAGTGTAAGGGGTATTTGTGTTAATAGTGTTGGTCAAACGTTTGTTCTGTTGTCACTGAGATATACACGTGATTGTTTTGTAAAAATTTATAAAAAATTACGAGCTCTATAAATGAAAGTTTTGTAATTTAAAACGCGTCGGGAAAACGAAATTCACGATTTATCCCTCCTTTCTTCGAGTAAAAACTCAAAACTGATACCACTCGACTCATAATTCCACCGTGCACAAACCCTGACCAAAATGAACTTCAGAAACCGTCGTCAGAAAATATGGCAATTTGCCGGAAAACTTAAATTTGCGATTTCTACTTTGTTTTTACGAATTAAAACACGAAACCGGTACCAAAATGCCCAGGTTTGCATTCCGCACAAACCCTAGCCTATTATTCTGTCAAAAAACTTTGCCGGAAAATTCGCCGGAAAAGTAACTGTAAACGAATCTAATGAATCGAAAACCTTAAAATATTAATATGCCCGGAATCGGATCGCGAACAAAACCTGATGTTTTCCAGATCAATTTGACAACTTGCGAAAACGGAATCGAAGAGGGAAGTTTGCAGAAAAAATTGTTTTTTTTTTTAAATAAAAGAAATGGATATAAAAGCAATAAAAGAAATAAATTGTGTTAACATGACAAACATTTTGACTAACACTATTGACACAAATACCCCTTACATTTTTAGATATTTACAATTAAACACCATTTTTAATTCTAACAGCACTTAACGACTTCAATTAACAACTACCGTTAATTTGTACCAAATTTGCAAAAGGTTTCCGAAATAGGGACCAAAAATGCAATGAAACCTGAAAAGGTCCTGAACCTGCCAAAACATACAAACCATAGGGACCAAAAATGCAATTAACTCTATAAGTTATATACAGCAATAGCATGCTACTTGTGTATGTGCACGGCTAGGTACCCCTTACAGGGGGCCATCAGATCCTATAGATTGCACTAGCTTAGATTATTGTATATGTCTGGTATATTACAAATGATTGAAATCGTCATATGTATTTGAATGAATACGTCTACAAAAATCGTATGCTATAGATTCCACTGGCTGTTTTCTGGTAACAAATGCAATACATTGATAAATCAAACTTTCAGACATTGTTTTCTCAATATACTGATTTAAAATTTTTGGCACAACACCATATATTTCAACTGATAAAACAGCATGGTCGCCACTCATCACCTAACATTAGCTTGTTCGAATCATAGTCTTTTCGGCCGCTTGATATCGGATTCAGCTTCCTCTGTGAGCTTCTGGATTCCCAGTTTCGATATCATGTGAAGGAACAACATGAGATGTTGATGCAGTCTCGTTGCGTCTTGGTTCCGGACGTAAAACAATCTGGGAATTTATCTGCTGATCTGATCTTTCTTGCCACCATCGTCGTTTTAATCTTACAATCTCAACAATAATCGAGCTACCACTCATTGCAACCCCGCATCCTGCAAATGTTGCTAGAAGAATTGACAAAACTGGTTGAACATTAACCTGAAAACCATTCAAAAGATACAGTGAGTATGTTTTCGATTGTGAAAGAATCAGAACACGTTTTGGGCTGCTTACCACGGAATAGAAAATATGTGCAAAGATTACAACAAAAGCAAACTGAACTGATGCATATAACCAGACAAATCTTCTTCTCACTGTAAATACACCACGCAATTTGAGTTACAACATGTACTTGAGTCACAAAAATGAGCTAAGAATCCAATAAATGACTGCTTACCCATAGTTGAAGAAGTCATGGACGAAAGAAGACCTAAAACACACGAAAATGGAAGAGATAGTGCAATTGCACTCGTGCCCATGTTCGCAACCTTCATATGAAAATTTGTAGGCATGTCAATATTTCAATGCTTTGGAAATTGAATTCAGGCAAGTGTTATTGTTATGAGACTTACCAGAAGTTGCTCAATAAAACAGAAGTAGGCCAACATGCTGACAATAACAAGAATTGGCACTTCTTGCCATACCCTATAGACATCACTGCCCAATTCAAGGTGGAAACGGTTTTAGATATCAATCATGAAATTAGATTCTCATAAGAGAGTAGTAAAGAATGGCTCAAATGGAAAAATGATATGATCAACTTGCCCGTATGCGTTTATTTCCATCTGTGATCTACTTACACCAACAGTGCTCCGATTTCTGACAGTACTCTGTATCCTTAAAAGTGTGACCGGTAAGTTCTGGACGTCTTGATGGCAAACGTCACAAGTCTTGTTACCTTTGATGCTAAACCATTTTACAGCACAATCTTTGTGAGCTAACGCAAGTTCGCCTTTGCAGCTGCATTCCATTTTTAGGGTTTCACCGCCTTCACATAATTCAACCAAACATATCCTACAAACAGCTTCTTCTTCAGCTATATCTTCACCACTCCCTTCTTCGTTATCTAAAGAAACACAGATACTTAATCCAAATCAAACATATCATTAGGATGTGAACATAGCATAAAGTCAAGCTTTATGATTTACCCTTGTCACGAGTTGGAGATGGGGTTGGAGGAACGGCATCAACATCTTTCACTCTTGGAGTAGATGGAATCACTCGGAAGAAAGAATCCATTCTTTTGATACTAATATCTTCGTTGAGGACTGGAACTGACCGTGATCGCGCTATATGCCCCTGGGCTTTTGTCTAAAAATGAATCACATCAATATATTTGAAATTTTAAGTTTTACAATTGTAATATCAGAATTACTATCTATCAGGAGGTTGCAAGATGGATGGGTCGGATGAATGGGGTAACTGATCAAGACATCCCATCATCTACTACGGGTTGAAACAGATCATTTAAGTTGACCCGAAACACTGTTTGTCCAATTTCAAAAGAAAGTATATAAATATCTAATATGATAATGATGACTACAGAGACAATTATACTACACTAATACGAGTAATCTATATCTTTGAATAAAATTGATTTAGGAGGTTTAAACACTGACATTTGCATTGCATGCATTATAAACAAACTTTCAGCGACTTTCAACTCTTTTTACTAGTTTTTTTATATTTAAAACATAACTTGGAGCGGACCATTCATAATAAATTTGTCAAATTTGCCACATTTATTATCTGTGGTTATACCTTAGAACTTACCTCCAAATTAACTGAGCTGCCCGAGTTTCCCAGTATGGATTCTTGATCTGACAGTGCCATAGGGGTAACGGGTAGAGAAGATGTCCTCTGAGGGGTAAAGATCTTTGTAAGTGACCATGATCTCGGGATTGATGGCTTTTCCTGAGCTACAGAAGATGAAGCTGGAGGAATTACATTAATATCAGTCTTTTCTGTATCTGGAACCGTATTCCTGTTCATAAATTTTGGTAGTAAACTTTTCTTTGATGATTTGGATTTTGATGCGTAAGTAGCAGAAGATGCATTTGCTCTATTGTCTGAGGGACTCGGCGTCAGTTTAAAATTTACTTTTTTAGGAGTTGGCATCGCTGTTGGGGCAATCTTGATTTGAACATTTTCTTGAGATGAAGAAGCTTGTGATGTTCGTGATGGTATCTCCAAAAAGAGATTTTGTTTTTTCCAATTCTTCCTATTTGGTGTTTCTGTATTTACAGTAGAAATCTCGTTTTCAATCTGAAAACAATTAAAAAAAAGTTCATGTAAACGGACAAATAATGGATCAACAAAATCTTGAAACGACTAATGCTAGCGACAAGAAAGTTGTTGCCTTTTGAGAGTCATGAGAAATCCTCACATGTAAAACTAGTGTGAATTGCTAAAGGGAAAGAACTTTTGGTTCTTTTCGAAGATTTACATGAAAAATGAATGCAATCTGAATCATTCTGCACTAAGGAGAGTCATATCAAGCATATCACAACAGCAGGACTGCGGGAGTGTCAAGTTGAAAGCATACATGGCCTTTTTACCTTTCAAATGGCATAAAGTGTGCCACTAATCTAGTGAGTAATAGTTGATAACAGTCTCTTAGAGTTGCTATTATAAGGACCGATAAGTGGGATTAAAAGTTAATTAAACGATTACTTTATGCCTGTAAACAAGGATTAGCCTTTTGTACTTACTTTTATTCCTTCATATCAGGAGCTTTTACTGTTAATAATCGCCGAATTAACAAACAAGTATGACAAAC
Organism: Erigeron breviscapus; assembly: GCA_034093135.1. Lineage (NCBI taxonomy): Eukaryota > Viridiplantae > Streptophyta > Magnoliopsida > Asterales > Asteraceae > Erigeron > Erigeron breviscapus. The sequence goes on from CM067167.1 coordinate 87,246,965, forward strand.
TGTGTACGTTTTCTACACATCAGCATTTGGATCGATAAATGTAATGTGTTGATCGTCTTTAACGTGGAAATCATAATTCATTAGTTGACAAATCATGTGTCTGTCTGGTAAATGTTGCAAATAAATACAACCATCATGTGTGTTATTCAGATAAAGCAACTATCATGAGGGATATCTTGAAAGCCAAGTTTCAAATTGAATGAGAAAATACTGTTAACTTTTTTTTTTCAATCTAAAAAAACTATTAAAATAAAGACAAGCAAAGAGAGTTTGATGAATATATGAGAAAGTGTTTTTGGTCCAAAACAACTTTAAATAAAAGCATCAATTTGGTTGCTGATGAAAACTCTTTATAATGAACCTGAAAAAAAGTGGCATGGCTTGATAAAGGCAGTAAGTTCAAATCACATGCCATTGAACTTAAAGATGGAACCTAACTCATTAATCTTCATCCAACAAATAGCCATACTTTTAAAGTGATTAACATCAATTTCTTCATGAATATAAACACACTTACTTGTATGACAATATCATAATTCATAGAAATTAAATTAAAGATAGGATTAAGAAAGACCATAAGTGTGATTTTATGTAATAGGACATTTTTAGTAAACTAAGCAGACCAATATCAAGAAAAATATCAATGATAAAGAAGAAAGAAAGAAAAAAAACCAGCCTTGTGAATTGGGATGGCAACTTCTTCACTTTGTGGTGAACTTGAATCATGTCCATCATCTACAAACATGATACTTTTATTCTCTTCAGACTTCATTATTTCATATAAAAATTTGATGATTATTTGACACACACAATCTGAAACTTCAAAAACTTGAAAAGAATTGTGAAAATATGAGAGGGACAGATAGAAAGCAAGGGACTTTAATGGTATAAGATCATAGAGGGATGGTAATGGTATGGTATGGTGGTGTCACTTAAATTGTTATTTCTCTCTCACACAACTAACAGTTTGAAATGGGCCTACTTCTCAATACTCATATCATATCATCCTTCTCTGTTTTGTGGCTTTCTTGACATTACTCACTCTTCCCTCTTTTTTCTTTTTTTGCCCTTCAAATTTCCTACTTTCTTCACTTGTGTCCATCACAACCTTTGAATCTTAATTATGATGTCACAATACCTTATTTTAGAATCCTTTTGATGTAACTTTCTTTTTTACCTAAACAAACTTGAAATGGAACTCCTTTGTAACCATATGTTGTTTGAGCGCTGGAGTGACAAATAAATTTTTTACTAACAAAATTTACAAAAATATGTGGCATCCATAACCACCAATGGAGTTATTTTTCTTTTCTCTTTATTCAGTCTCACTCCTTATTTCATTAGTCCACATATGTTTGTAACCATTGTTAGTAAAGATTTGTTTGTCACTTAAGCATTTCTCATGTTGTTTTTGAGTAACATGTGTTGAGTAAGCAAGAATTCGCTTTATTTGATACTTTAATTCTGTACACTATACTACTACGTATATTTCTTGTATATATGATCAAAATCATTGTATACATATCATTATAAGTTACTTTTTCGTTTCATTTTAAATGTACACATTTCTATGTATTGTTATATCATAAAATTCGAAGACCCTTTTTGAATATGATAGACTTGATGAATGTATAACTTATTACAAAAAAGAGCTGATAAATGAGCGACAACTTACATAAAAATTTCAAGACTTTTTTTTTTTGTTCAACTTTGTAAAGACTAACTAACTATATTTTGCAGTTAGGAATCTTGTATATTCCATTTGTTTTTAGATGGATATGTATCAATGTATGTGTATATATAGCATATACTATATTTTGCTAGTTGTTAATAATATGATGATGATTATCATTGACCGTAAAAAAGAGCACCTAACAGCTAACCGACAATCGTGTGGGTGCTAAACTTCATGCCTACGTTAATTATTTTTTTTAAAACCTTTATATTATATATGATGTTCACCAAATATAGTATGTTGTTACACACCAACACGTAAGATTAATATTAAAAAAAGGTATCCAAACTTCTAATTGGTTTTAATTTCCTTTTTTTATTTTATTTAAACATTCAGTCGAGATACGACATCTGAAAAACCTCACCGTATCATGGTAAAGCATTGCACGTACCTTAGAGAATGAGTTGTTGACCATGAGCCAAGTATCCGGAGAGAAAAACCCAAAAACTTGTTATCCTTGAAGATCGAACTTAAGATTTAGATAAACCGATAGTGACTCTGACGAGCTATGTACGTGCAACATGTTAATGTGTATATAGTTATTAGACCATTTTGTCTGAAAAGAGGGATTCACTAGAATGACTAGATCAAGGATAACATAATATAATCTAACTAATTCAGTGGTGGATGTAAAAAAATTAATGGTTACGAATAATCCTTCGATTGATATAGTTTTGACTAGCTAGAGGTGTGACTATGGCTAAGACTGGAGCTGGAGTTGAAGCTTAAAACGTCACGATTTATTTCTCTTAAGCTTCTTTTCAATAGTTTTCATTTTAAAAATACTTATCAAAGTTTGAGATTTCATTATATATCTAAATAAGATTATTTTTAAATTAGTCTTCTATTTTATTTTAAAAGTTGTGACTTTAAACTTTTAAAAACTCTTTAAAAAATCTTTTCCAAACTCATCTTATTAGTTTATTTCTATAGATACAAAAATTGTTTGATGTGTTAAATAGGCCAACACGAAATCTAAAGTACTAAGTTTTTTAGAAAAGGTAAACGAAAAGAAAAAGTTATCTAATATAATAAGATGTAGATTGGAGGAATACATTAAGGCACAGGGTAACACCACCAGGCAAAAGTCAACCCGACCAAGGCATTAGCGGCGACGTCGCCGCTAATACTCTGACACTGACAGGGGGCCCGCTAATTTCTCTGCCAGATTTACCATTACAGACATGGGGGGCCCGCAGTATTAGCGGCGACGTCGCCGCTAATACTCTCTCTGGTGCAGTATTAGCGGCGACGTCGCCGCTAATAATGCCTCTGGTGGGGTTACACTTTTTTGCCTGGTGGTGTTACACTCCTCGTACATTAATAGCACAGCCGCACAATTCATGTCCTAGTAAAATCTTATCAAATAAACAACACATAACAATCAAATGATCAATCAATCACTTATATGTATTTCTTTTATCATAAAACAAGGTTGAGCAAATAAGTAAACTAGTAAGCACCACCAGGGGCTATGTTTAATATGTTACTACATGCATTAAAGGATGTACATTAAATATCAATCAGTAAATATAGGAAGTGGTTATGTTTAAAGTGCAAGTCATTTATGCATGTAATAACCTATTAAACATAACCCTGGGGGCTATGTTTATCATTTCCCTAAATATAAGGTCGCGTTTGGTTCACAGAATGTTTTTCAATGGAATGGAATTTGATGGAATGGAATTAAATTCAATCAACATGTTTGGTTGACAAAATGTAATAAGGAATGTATTGACAAAATCCCTGAAATGACATATCTAGCCTTTTTTATATATTAACAATATTTCTTAAGAAAAAACAAATCACACATCAAACTTCTCTTTCTTTATATACGGAGTATTAACCAAAAAGATTCCTTTTCTAAATAAAAAGAAGAGTTAATTACTGAAATGGTACCTAACGTTTGCGCCATATTACTGGTTTCATACCTTTCCTTTTGAAATTACGCTAATCATACCCAACGTATGCAAATCTCCACTCGGACCATACTGGAGGCCAACGCCGTCAGGTGGCCGTTAAAACCTCCCCCACGTGACTTGCACGTGAGGGGTAAAGATGTAATATCGCGTTTCTTAATTACTTAAATGGTACCTAACGTTTGCGCCATATTACTGGTTTCATACCTTTCCTTTCGAAATTACGCTAATCATACCCAACGTATGCAAATCTCCACTCGGACCATACTGGAGGCCAACGCCGTCAGGTGGCCGTTAAAACCTCCCCCACGTGACTTGCACGTGAGGGGTAAAGATGTAATATCGCGTTTCTTAATTACTTAAATGGTACCTAACGTTTGCGCCATATTACTGGTTTCATATCTAATGTTTCTTAATTACTTAAATGGTACCTAATGTTTAGTTATTAATTTTTTATTTTTTTTTGTTTTTTTTTTTTTGAAAATACCGAAAATACCGCAATGGTAATACCGGAATATACCAGGAATACCAAAAATATCGGCCGGTATTTACTGTGACACGAAGCTTAAAGCAATGTTTTAAATACCGGTAAATACCGGCCGGTACGACTATTTTTAATTTGTTTTATTTTTCTTTTATAAATTTTTTCCAAAACTTGTTACAATTTAACGAAAATAGTCAAAATGCATTTATAATCCACTCAAAAATAATACCAAATAGGTTTTTCGTAACAAAATATAAGTTTAAAGTTCACAAATAACCAAAAATAGCAATAAAGTATCATAAAAACAATTTTAAAAAAACTTCAATTTTTTTTTTTTTTAAAATACCGAAAATACCGCAATGGTAATACCGGAATATACCAGGAATACCAAAAATATCGGCCGGTATTTACTGTGACACGAAGCTTAAAGCAATGTTTTAAATACCGGTAAATACCGGCCGATATTTTTGGTATTCCTGGATAATTCTGGTATTACCGTTGCGGTATTTCCGATATTTTCAAAAAGGAAAATTTGAAATTTTTTTAAAATTGTTTTTATGATACTTTATTGCTATTTTTGGTTATTTGTGAACTTTAAACTTATATTTTGTTACGAAAAACCTATTTGGTATTATTTTTGAGTGGATTATAAATGCATTTTGACTATTTTCGTTAAATTGTAACAAGTTTTGGAAAAATTTTATAAAAGAAAAATAAAACAAATTAAAAATAGTCGTACCGGCCGGTATTTCCGGTAATACCGATAATACCAGAAATTTTTCCACACCAGTATGACTAAAATACCAATTTTTAAGACATTGGCTTAAATCGGAATTCACCTTTCAAAAAAAATAAATTAATAACTAAACATTAGGTACCATTTAAGTAATTAAGAAACATTAGGTATGAAACCAGTAATATGGCGCAAACGTTAGGTACCATTTAAGTAATTAAGAAATGCGATATTACATCTTTACCCCTCACGTGCAAGTCACGTGGGGGAGGTTTTAACGGCCACCTGACAGCGTTGGCCTCCAGTATGGTCCGAGTGTAGATTTGCATACGTTGGGTATGATTAGCGTAATTTCGAAAGAAAAGGTATGAAACCAGTAATATGGCGCAAACGTTAGGTACCATTTCAGTAATTAACTCTAAAAAGAAATCAGACATCAATTTCCATTGCTAATCGAGACACACTGCTTGCCATTGCTTTTCATAATAAAAAGAAAACAGACATCGTCCTTTTTCCGGCTAACACAGTCTAAAGTCTATCGGTTTCTCCCTCGTGACCAGAAGTGGGTTGTTTCCGGTTGGGTGGGTGGCTATTGTTGCTTCCGGTTATGGCAGAAGTCGATTGTTTCCGGTTGGGTTGGTGGTAGTGGTTATTTCCGGTTGGGTGGTGGTGGTAATTTCCGGCTGTGTGGTAGCGGCGCATGATTCCGGCTGTATAGGTGGCGGTTGTTGTTTCCGGTTAGGTGGGTGGCGGTAGTTGTTTCCGGTTGGTGGGTGGCGGTAGTTTCCGGCTGTGAGGTGGCCGTGGTTGTTTCCGGCTGGGTGGGTGGCGTGGTTGTTTCCGGTAGGTGGGTGGTGGTGTTTTTGGCTGGGTGGGTGGCGATGGATGTTTCCGGCTGGCTTAGGTGGTGGTGGTTGACTAGAAGTTAAAATTGTAGATGTGGAGAAGGTTTGAAGAATATGATGTTTGTAAGGATAATATGGTATTTTTCAGATTCAAGCCTTGATGGAATTAAAATCCATCACACTTACCCAAAGAATTTGATTCATATGAATGAGGTAATCTCAACATTCCATTTAAATTGAATTCCTTCCTATATTTGTAACCAAACATGAAATGCAATGGAATTAGATTCTAATTCCATCAAAATCCTTCAAATTCCACGAACCAAACGCGCCTTAAAAATGTATATGCCAGGGAAAACAGTAGAAGAAAGTCAGTAGTACATAATTGATAATTGATACGGAATGATAGGTACGGGGAATTGGCATAGTGTCGTGACTGTCGTCGTGTTGGTGAACAAATCAAATTTTGATTTTGAGATGATCATTTACAAATAAAAAAAGTCAAAGCCATGATTACATATATGTGAACATGTGATATATTGATATGATCTGTAATGCACTTGTCACATACCAATCAGTCAATCACACGCATTTTCTTTGGGATTTTAGCCTGTAATCTATTTTTAAATATACTTTCGATTTGTACAATCTATTTTTCATTTTGTGACTTGAGATTGTCTAAACTTAAAATCCGTAAAATTGGTAATGCTAAACCGATAGTATACCAATAAATTAAAATCAGCTACGTGTTATTTTGTTTTTCTCATAATTTTTGGCTTATTAAAATTTGAGAGAAATTTCAACTTTAAAAAATCCCGTTCTTTATTTTTGTGAAATAGTTATACTTTAATAACTATGTCCATACTATTTTTACCATTTAAACTTTATATCATCTATTAAAACCACAAAATTCAACTATTTAATCGATATTTTCTTCTTTTCTTAAAATGTAGGTGCATGCATAGTTGTCAAACTCGTACGAGGCACGAATATATTTGTACAAGTCGAGTCCAAATAAAGTAAAAACGAGGCGACTCGGTGGATGACTAGACTTTGCTCTAGATTATGATTATTTTAATGTTTAAACCACTTAAATTAATTCTTTATGCCTCTGGCAAGATTCGAACCCAGGTTGCTCCTAGAAAGTGGCAGCTAATTGAGTTTAAGTGGTTGAATTACCTTGACACTATCTCTGCTGGGGGTTATGTGGGTACCAATTCGGTACATGGGATCAAACGGTTCCTATCAATCTACCGTTTTTACAAATATTCATTTATTTTTTCAAATTTCATTTTTAAATTCTTAAAGTTTAAGTCATTCACTAAACTTCAAGCTATTTCTGAACAAATTATACATGGTCGATTCTCGACCTAACAATATTCTTACAATTTGAATTATGTTAATTATGTTTCGAGTAACAAGTAAAAAAATAAAGTTTTCGAGTCGAGTAAAAAACTAATAGTGATCAATTACTATGGGTGCACGGAATATATAAACTTTGCGAGAATCAACAGTCTAATTTTAACTAGTTCTACAATATGGCGGTTAAAAACTTTGTAGCTTTTCTCAAACAATGATTTTATTTTATTTTTTTATTTTTTTTTTGTGAATGGAAATTAAAGGATAGTTAGTTGGAACTAAACTAACTGAAACTAGATATGCCTTATATTTTGTAAAATTATTGTTAGCATTATTTAACGCCCCGCGTGCCCCGACCATGGAATAAGGGGTAAGCCGACCAGAAACTTTCCGCGGCGATATCGCCGCGGAAAGTCGAATAAGACAAAACTTTCCGCGGCGATATCGCCGCGGAAAGTGCGGGCCCCCATGTCATTAATGGTTAATCTGACAGAATATTAGCGGGCCCCCCTCATTAGCGGCGAGGTCGCCGGGAAAGTCTGGTCCGGTTACCCTTTATTTGGTCGGACTACATGGCGACTTATTTAATCATTTATTTGTTTATATTATCAGGTTGGAATTTGGATTTGTCAGTAGTGGAAATGTGGGATGACTTTTATGACTCTAGCATTTGTGCATTGCCTTAGGGGCCTTATAACAGGACTCGTCCCCAAGAGGACTAGTCCTAATCAGCGCCACATCAGCAAAATATCATCCAAGGACTAATCCCTCTAAATCCAACCTTATACCAGGACTAGTCTTGGACCCACCTTTTATTTAATTCTACACTTTATCCAACTTTACACTTTCAATCCCTCAATATTTAACAAAAACTAAACAAAACACACAATTCATTAAACCAATTAATTAAAATGAAAGTTATATAATTATTTTCATAATAATAATAATAATAGGAATAACAATAATAATAATAATATAGATAATACTATTAGGGTAGTTTTAAAACAAAGTAAAAAAGGTAAGGTTAAAACTGAAAATATCAATAAAATAATAATAATAAATTGCCACTGTGTCTTCTTCCTTTCCCTACCAGCCCCACGCCTTCTTCTTCTTTGTATTTTCCGGCCGCCGGAAAATTTGTAGTTAACTTCACACACAAAAACACATATATCCTCAAACCCACATACACACATATATATAGTTAACTTCACACACAAAAACACATATATCCTCAAACCCACATACACACATATATATATTAAGAAGGGGGTTAAAATGTAAAAAAAAAAGAAAAAAGGAAAAGCACGCGCAATAGAACTCGTCCTCCACGCACGAGTGTACCTTGGACGAACAAGGGACGAGTCCAACCCCACGGTGTTGACTCATCCCTGAGAGGGGGACGAACAAGGGACGAACGGCATAAGGCACCTCCTTATTGTGGAAAGTGGAAACATGTATGAAGGGTCTTAAAGTAGAATACTACTAAAAAATGCTACATTATACTTCTTTTATTGATTATTTAAAAGATAAAGAAATATAGACAGAATGAAAGTATGATGACAAAATTATATTATGTAATACCAACATTGTCTATATTCCTTTATACGAGTAGTAAATTAATCATTATATTTTAATCCATAACAGATTAACAACACTCATTAATTTACATAAAAATTTCAAGAGAGTTATTATCTTCTATATTAAGACAAATGGAAAGGAATAGTAAACTTTCAAAACTTTTCATTTTTACAACAAAGTTTGAATTTTTTCCACTATAAACATCAACATCAAAGTTTTTGTTATCACATTTTGGACAATAACACAAAATTTGGATTTCTTTATTTTAAACACCAAACTTCAAAAATTCTACTTTTTGAATCTTGGACACCAAAGTTTTTTATTTCAACAAACGTATCAATGGCAAAGTAATTTTAATTAGGCAGTTGTAGATTAATACAAGTGTAATATCATCACGAAACTGTATCAACACGACATGTGGGGCATGGAACTTCCTAGTTATTTTTAAGTTATATTGTCCTATATTATGATATATCTATCATAATGTATTAGTTGATAATATTAAGTTATATCAAATTCTTAAACTACTGTATCATATTAAATTTAAACTATACTCGTAGTAAATTTAAATATATATTGTTTTAACCTTTAGTCATTTAACATGTAATGAAACTCACTTAACCAATACATGAATTTCATGGCTAAATAACAATTTTAGAATGTTGTTACAGGTAATATTCTGTATCCGTATGCTTGTATACACAAATCTGGAATTTAGTGTATACGCGCGCTTGCCATAGTTAGTAACCAAGTAATAATGATCCAGATTTGAGAAATAACGATAGATAATGTTATTTGAGAAAATGTTGGTTCCTATAACTAAAAAGAGAAAATGATGTGGCCGATACATCATCGTCCTTGATATGTTTGTGTGATTTAGTTACGTCAACATCGAATTGACGATAAAGTTAAGCCATAAATTTCTCACGGGTCCAATCAAAAAGATAAATCATATGTAATTTACTAGGCCAAGTAACATAAAAAGTCCTATCATCAATTCATCACATCTTACATTTTATTTAAATTACATTTTATTAAAAGAAAATATTTTTTTTTCCAATTAACTAAATAAATCTCAATTAGTCTATCCACATTAATTGCAAGGTCCTTAAATTTATAATTCACATCCTTTAATCTTTAGTAATTTTAATATAATAACATCAAAATTACATTTGCCAATGAGGTTGGTGGCCCATTGGTAAGGTCTTTGACCTTGGGAGGATCCACCTGGGTTCGAGTCCCACTTCTCACATTTGTGAGGGTGGATTTATAGGGGTTTTTCGAGAGTCCTGGTTTCCAGACATACGTGTAATTTAGAAGTAGGAGTAGAATAGAATGCCGTTCAAAAAAAACAAAAACAAAAAAGAGACATTATAAAGTGTTGAACCTCATACACTGTTGAAGAAAAAAGAGACATTATAAAGTGTTGAACCTCATACACTGTTGAAGTAAGAAACTACTATTAAATATAACAAAAAAGAGCATCCAATTATGTTAAGATATATGCGTTTCCAAAGACTGCAATATCAAGTTTAGCAAATTAGGTTGAACCAACTAGGCAGAAAGCGTTATCTCAATAATACAAGAGATATTTCATGAGAACGATGAGTAGAAAATTTGAGAAAAAAGAAAATGGTCACATATCTCTTACCCACGGGTCCTAGTCCCACAAAGCAGAAACAGTTGACCGGACCCCATACGTAGAGACCAATACGTTATATGTCACTGTTATTGCCTAATTGGGCACCCCTCATGAATCAAAAGAAGATAACTGAAAAAGGAACCTCAAGCATGACCAAACAAGCCACAAGAGCTATTCAAAATGAATTGGTTATTCAAAAGTGTATCTTCTCTTATTTGACAGGGTCATATATGCAACGCACAGGTATGAACTTTATACATAACAAATAAAGTGGTTTAAACCTGAGACCACTTAGGTTGAATTGGTAAAAAAAAAAAAAAATGTGGATGAAAGTGTGAAACTATATCTATAATAATGCAAATTAAACTTGCCCGTTTGAACCAAAAAGTTTAGAGGCTGTTTGGTCTAAAGATTCCAACGAAATTTTCGTCAATATTCCCTATATTAACCCAACATGATAAGCAAGGAAATCCAAATTCCTTTCCCTCAAATTTCTTTAGAAACTTTGAACCAAACAACCCTTCATATTTTGAGAGATAGTAACCATAAAAGTATCATACCTGCTTTTTTGAAAAGATTCGGTTCGGGTTTTACAAATTATTTAAAAAAACTGATAAGATTATATTTGAAGTACTGCATAAAGCTTGATTCTTGAACACTGATGAGTCTAATTGGCAAGGTGGTACATACAAGTGGTAGTCAACTTATACTTGCTAAAGCAAAAGAGGTGGTGCAGAAAAACTAACTCATGCCACGCTTCAATTCGATGCAATTGGTATCCATTAGCAATTTCCACACAAAACTTACGAGTCAATTTGAGTTCTGTCTAATCTCGAGTAAGTCAAAACTCAAATGGGTAACAAAACCATAATAGAAAAGACCAAGTAAAAAGGGGGATGTGTCAAATGGGTTGAAAGTCGACCAGTTATATTTTCATGAGTACAACACCTTTTTATTTAAGAATTTAGAATGTTACAGTAATTAAATTGTTTTTGTAATCATCATCAGTACAATAAATATATATTAGAAACCTTAAAAATGGACACAAAAGTGTTTTTTGGCCAACTCATTCTAATAATAACTCATTAAGACGAACCCATTACCCACCCGCAGGCTGCAGGACCTTCTCATTCCTGGTAACTATCGTATTCATAGATACTCATTCCAAAACTGTGAGATAAATATATAAATAAATCCTTATCCATGTAATATGATGGGGTTCTTTATCTCACCACAAATACAAAACTGTGTGGACAAACCAGCAGCTGGTGCATTGCCAAGATCTACCATAAGTTGTATCAGGGCAAGCAAAATGCTGCTACCTAATCAAGTTCTAGAGAAACTCAATATGTAAACAACAAAAATGAAGTCCTATTTTGTCACTTCTATTGTTTTGAATAGAAATGTTACAACTGAAGGGGTCTTGTAAACAAAAATTGTTTTGTTACCTCTCAAGAAGCATTACAAGTTCACAATGTGAAGTGTGAGGAAAAAGATCAACTGCCATAGCTTTAATTGGTTGAAATGGCACAGAATTTGGCATAGATTTGGCCCTATTGCGGGCCAAACTCGCGTTGCTCATATTTCTCCATCCTCTGCCCTTTTTGTTTCCTTTCTCATTATTATCAGAAGATGGAGCACAAAGCTCAATAGCATTTGCCATTAAACTCTCGGGATTACATGATATGTATCTGCAAATCAAAAAGTAAAATTAAATAGTGTCAAGGAATATGTATAAATTATCACAAACAACATAAAGAAAGTTGACAGTTGGAAACTAACACAAGCCTCTTTAAACCCGAATGAGTTCTGAGAGCTTTAATCACCTGCATTCATCGAAATTAGAAGTGGTCAAACAAACTTAAAGCTATCAAAATAATACATTCCATTGAACAAGAAGCTTCATAAATATTAAAGGTGGCATATGGGAAGCTTTTTAGTACAAAACCGAAATGAGTTTCTGCTGAGTTCTGATCACGAAACAATTTTTGGCGCAGCCGTTTAAACTTTTTTGATATGTGTGAAATATGTTTACAAAGTTATACTATTTCAATTGTAATCTGATTTTTTTAGTAGTTGGAAGAACTTGTGCATTCAGAAACACTTGGGTGACTGATGACCAGTATGACATATCTGGCCCGTTTAACCCGCTACTTTTTAACTAGTTTTGTTATTTTTGCCAATTTGACCTGTCAGATGAAAACATTTCCTGAATAGACCCATTAGTGAATAAGTGGTCGGAATTGCCACCTCTAAGTATGACAGACAAGTCAGTTACTCACAGTGGGATGAAGTCCAACACGAGGAGGATCCACAATGGCAACAACATTCTCAAATTGATGCAACTCGCTACTACTGCTTTCAGTTACACACTTGCTCTCTTCTTGCTTTTTAAGATTTTTTATTTCTTCATCAATACCCTCAGGCACATCTTTAAGATCTTCAGAAGCACTTGTTTCTTCTTTATTACCAATATTCGCATCATAGCTTTCATCTGGTTCTTTTATCAAGTACTCTTTTAGTAAAGATCCCATCACATCCTCTGCCTGTACACAATAAACATCCAGAGAAACACTTACAGGCCTACTATTAAGATTGCTAACTTTAGAAGATTTAGCATAGTTCTTCGTCTCGTATCCTCACCTTTGAGCAGACAAACCTGCAGTTCTTTATGCCATTTATTTCAGCATTTCTTTTCGCATCAGCTACTGCAGAAGCATTCATTTCAATTCCAACAACCTGATAAACGAATTACAAGCCAAATATATATCAGGCAGTGCAGTGATATACTACAGGGGAAACCAACACATTATTACAGTTGATTATCATAATCAATATCAAGTAATCACTTTTAGAACACACATCCAAACACCCTTATAGTAGTCTTTAGTTCATGGCTCCTATTTAAACATCACAAATGAAGATTATGAGGTATAGATGAGACAGCATTACCATTCCAACACAGTGCGCTAAAGTAAGGCCAATTGTTCCAGTCCCACAACAAACATCAAATAGCAGAGTATTAGGTCCCAGACCAGCCCAATCCCCAGCAAGCGAGTACAATTTTTCTGCTGCAAGGGTGTTCACCTATAAGATTTTGAAGTTAACAAATCATAAATTAGTAGCCAGCAATATAGGGCTAGGTAAACAAGACTTATAAGCTATATGTAGAGGTTAAGAACTGGACGTGTGGTACCAGATCAATATACAGTAGCTTTTTAAAATACAAGTCAAAACGAAAAACACCTTCTTGTACAATCTTATTACTAAAGATAATCCACATTTCCAAAGAAGACAAATAAAAAAGCTTTTCCCTGGTTGACCCATTTGACCCATCAAAGATAAAACACAAATCAAATCAACCTATTTGAAAGTGAAAAGCCACAGAAATTACAGTACTTGAAAAAAAGCTGTTGGGGATATACAAAACCGGAGATTATTTATATAATCTTGAATCCTTGCTTCTGCAACAACTTCAGAATCCTTCCCAGCTCTACTATCGGATTTGGTAAGGGGAAGAGAGCGCAATGGAGCATCAGCTGGTGCTACATTTGATACTCCTTGGTGATCCTACAAATAGATGTTAAAAAAATATCAACATGAATACTGTTTTCATTTATTACAAGAGAATATGATAATACGAAGGATGATACCTGAACATAATAGTATATGATAATACAAAGAATGATACCTGAACGACAAGTACTGTAAGAGGCAAAGATGGTGAATTTGTAGAAGCTCCCTCCACAAAAGCTTCGGCCATCTTCTCAAGTTCAACATTGACAGCTTCACTTTCGAAGCCTGCTGAGGAAATCTGTGTATATAAATCAAAGACAGAAGCGGGGAAGAAGTCACTAAGGGTCAATAACACTTCATAACAGGATGCTCTACCCAAATAATCTCACTAACTTATGGTATTCCTTGACGTCACCATTTAATTTGCATACTTCATATTCCATATCAGGCGTGACCAACTATGAAAATGCAAGCATAGCACAAATTATATGAGCCAAAGTAGTTTTTGGCTTCCAAGTTCCAAATATACTCAGGTGTATCCAGAAAAAATAAGCTACTGTTTGACACATGTGAGAAGACCTTAGAACTGAATAAGTAAAGGTAGTAAAATGAGCCGATTGGGCTTGTAAGGCAGCAGGTCAGGTTGAATAGAGGTAAAATTTCATCATGGACTGAAATGGTTGACCCATTAACAGTTATATAACAAATGTTTAGATTATGATTACAAACACAAGATTATTACATTTTAGTCTAAATTTATTCTAAATTTACTTAAACAGTAGTGCAGATTAAAAATACACGTTGAGAGACTCTCACCCTGTTCGACCCATTTGACATGTTCCCCTCTCTTAGTTAAACTGTTTGATTCAGTCCGTTCAGAGACCTATTCGGTTATTCATAAGTATGAGTTGAAAATGTCATCCCTAAAAAAGAAGTGACACGCTTACAGAAATTGGCACTTATTATATGGCTATGGAAGCATGTCATCAGTTTCATAAAAGAAACATCAGGATCATGAGATCATCCAAATAAAGCTCTCATCTTGTGACTAGAAAATAACTCTTAAAATGTAAGAATTAAACTTTTCAAGTGGGCTAACTGTAATAAACCTGAACCATAAGCAAGACCTCTGAAATGTTGGATTCAATGGACTCGGCATTGGAACTATTGCTCGGGGCCCTTCCTTCTCGAACCTAAATATATAATCACAAATCAACACAGTTAGTTGATCCCCAAATTGGCTTCACAAATTAAATGGAACAGTTTAGCTTACTGTTAGTTGGCGCCAAAATCCAGAATTGCTCATCCTATTCCATATAGGAAAGGTTGAACTTTGCAGGAAATTTTGGAAGATTTCAGCATACTTGCAACCAACTTTAGAAACATTTGGGCAATCTGAAGGTTCTTCAACTGCTGTTACACCCTCCCTGCAACATAACATTCATAGTTAATGAGAAAAAAGTAAGACCACAAAAGAAATACTCGTATATAAATAGTAACTGATAGTCTCATATCAGAAAATAATTCGGATAACCTGAAGTTTCCGAGTAAAAAGCCCACTGTAGGTTTTCCTTGTAGAGAATATCCAATAGAAAATTCACATTTGTTTCGGTATCCATTTACAAGCGGTGATTCAATTATACCCTCTAGTTTGCAAGCAAGACCGCCTGCAACCATGAAGAAAAAAGTGGAATTACTTTCGTTGTCCTAATATATACATACATATATATATCCTTGATATATATTAAATATCTTGAAGATTAGGCGAGTAAATGGTAAATGTTATACTATGACATCAAGCAGTCACCTATTTCCCTGGATTGAAGTATCCATTCTGGTTGTGAGACACCATCAGGACAAGCTTTGCGTGCATTCCGAGTCTACATTGAACAAGTGATCATGGTTAACCTAAAGATAGAAAAATATTCCGAAGGTGTCTTAAAGTATTAATGGTTTGATGGAAATTAGAAAAACCTAGTGTTTCAAATTTAACTAATAATGATTAGAGTTGGGAAAATGAGCGAATCTGGTAGATCAACTAACACATCAAAACTGGTCATTTTATAGCACGAGACTACATGTTGAATTGGGCAGGACAGGACAGGACTTAAAACATTAAAAGCGTAAGGTGTTAATATAAAAACAACTCAAATTGTAAACATTATAATCACACTAAAGAGGACGTTCAAACTGGTTGACAGGTAAGGGTTGCTCACAAGTTTTTTCAAAATCTGCATGATAGACTTCTTCTTCTGCTCCAACTGATCTTCATAAGACATATGGGCAAGCGGAGTCACAGCATCCCGAGCACTTCTACCACTTCCAGGGGTTGAACCATCATCGCCTTCAACCTTGTCGGCTGATCCTGCATTGTCTGAATTTGCAGCCTGCTTCTTATTCTTGTCAAAAGATCTCGGATTCGCATCCACTATCTTTAATATCTTATTCTTTACAGGCTTTCCCTGCAACTTCTGTTACACCAACATTTCACATCACAAACTGCAAACACTTTACCAAATTTCACCAATCACAAATAATACGAGTACCTCAATCGCGGTTTTCACTTGCTCGACTGTTTCGAAAGTCACAAACCCTACAATCATTCCTTTCCTTGTCTTAGCTGACTTATATTCAACCCCCTATAAACACATTATAAATGAGAAACCTTTTTTTCCTTTTGCAAAAACTACGAGAACTTATCAAGTTGCAATATATATTAGTAATATATATATATATATGTGTGTATATATTACCTCTTCGGCGAGGAAATGTTTTAAACTATCAGAACACCATTTCAATGGAAGATTAACCAAACACTTATCAAGTCCAGATTCAGAGCATTCATCATTCTCTGCTACTGATGACTTCTTCATAACATCATCACCATCTTTATCTAACTTTTGCTTCTTGCCTCTCTCAGAAGTCGGGTCCCAAGTATTGTCGGGTCGGAGTCGGAGCTCTAACTCACCATGAGCATATTTGCATGTATCTCCGTGGCTACACGCGGCGCCAGTGCGGCGGAAGTAAGAACAGAGAGTTGTTTTCCATAGTGGATGAAGTGAATCGGATTTCTTATCCGGGTTGGGTTCGGGTCTTTTACGCTTCTCCCCTTGTTCATCATTGGATAGTGGTTCCAATGAGATTGGATCAGAGTTAGATGAGCCATTCGCCGGAGTAGTTGCCGTTTCTGTGGCTGGAGTATTTAGGGCTTCGGTTGCCATGGTCGGAGAGTTTAGGGTTTCAGTTGCCATATTATCCCAACGATATGGGGTTTATGTAAAGTTACCGTTTTACCTCCTTTTCTTTTCTCCTGATATGGATTTTTTTTTAAAGAATAGAAAAGGAGAAGATTGGATAAGGAAAGAAAAAAAAAAAAATAAATATCAAAAAGGCATTCTCGAGTTACATGGAAAACTAACGAAAAGAAAAGAAAATACAAAGTTAATACATGGAAAACTAATGAAAAGAAAAGAAAATACAAAGTTAATAGTGTTCTTGAGTTAGAAAGAAAAGAAAGGGAAAAAGTTATAACTTACAATTATGTCCTTTTCTTCATAAGGTTGTCATTAGTTAATAAGAGTAAATTGGTAATTATACACATAAGTTAAAAGGTTTCCATCCAAATCCTCCCAAAAATGGGAGGAAAGTTTTTACATCAAAAAGGTCTTTGTTTTCTTTTCTTCCCTTTTATTTTCTTTTAAAAAAAAACTCAAGAATGCAAAATAGAAGAATTTTCTAATCATTTCTTTTCTTATTCTTTAAAAAAAAACTTGAGAATGGAGTGTAAGGTTTTTTTTTTCTTCTCCTTTAAACAATCGATTTTATTAAAAAGAACATGGGTTAGAAATTAGAATGTTAGATAAACATCCTCTCAAAGACTCAAAGTTATGTTAGCTTCGACTATGACATTAAAACTGGCACGGTACTCGCGTAATGCGGCAATATGATGGCAGTGATGTACGGTGATGGTGGTAGCAGCGTCAAATAATGTAAATAATCGATATAAAGATGTTTGATTTAAAGAGGATATTAGAGATATTTTACAATATAAGGAACTCATGTGTAAATTAATATTAATGATTGGTGGTGATATAATTCATTATTGGTCAATTTGTGATGTGTCTCAATCTATACATATTTCACACATCTTATTTGGACGATTTATACTCGTTTTGTAGCCATTTATACTTGTTTTGTGGTGCGTTATGTTGTTTGCTAGTGGTTTCAGGTCTACAGCAGGTACATTGCTCATAAATGGTAGAAAATAGCTTAAGAGTGTTCCATATGCATTAACGGATGAAGCACGATGTAGAACAAAGCTGAAATACCAAAACCTGACAGAAATCGCGGCGCGACCAGGGAACATCGCGGCGCGATACAGTACAAAAGTCCAATCGCGGCGCGATTATGGTGGCTCACGACGCGACAAAAAGTTCTGAATTGAAACGTTCCAGTTTTCACACCAATCGCGGCGCGACCAAGGGACTCGCGGCGCGAGTTATGTCTGACCTGACGGAATTTCTCTCTCCTAGGGTATAAATACCAACCACTACTCAACCCTAAAAAAAATCTTGGATACCCCAGCCTCCACACTTTGTTTCCAGCCGATTTTGAAGGGTTTTCAAAGGTTTTTCATCATTCCAACTATTTTGAAGACTTGAAGATTAATTTTGGCTCTTGTTACTTATTGTAGCTTGGTTGTAACCTCGATTTGGATTATTACTACATATTTGGTACATTATGTTCTCCTTTTTATTTGAACGTTTAGCTCTTTTCATTATGAGTAGCTAAATCTCTATACATCTATGAAGATGAAGTGAAACAATTAGTTATGGTTGCATAATATTTTGAATTCAAGTTGGTTTTACTTAACATTTTTGTCAAGATGTTAATGAAGTGATTTCTTCTACTTAATCTTGTGTCCTTGGTGATATTTGTGTTTTTCGATAGTGGTACTAGTCATACAAGTATTGTTTGTCTATGAACAACTCTTGCTAGGTCATGGTATGATAGTAAATGATGCAAGTTTAATAGAAATTACTTTGTTAAGTGGATTTAACGGTTGGTGGTACCACGTTTCTTTCACAAAGATAAAATTGTTATTT
>CM067167.1:87266880-87467249 GCA_034093135.1 Erigeron breviscapus
GCCCCTCGTCATAAACTCGAAGGCGTTCTCGTGTACATCCAGTCCACAGACCTACGCAATGCACCGGGTACTTTTCAAAGATGCATGTTGGCCATTTTTCAAGATATGATTGAAACCTCCATGGAAGTTTTCATGGATGATTTTATGGTCAAAGAGGGCATTGTGTTGGGTCACAAAGTGTCAAGGGTGGGTCTTGAGGTTGACAAGGCTAAGATTGATGTCATGACTAAATTACCTCCACCCACAAATGTGAAGTCGGTAAGAAGTTTTCTTGGTCATGCCGGTTTTTACCGGAGATTTATCAAAGATTTTTCTAAAATCACTAGACCCATGACTAGATTATTGGAGAAGGATGTCCCATTTGAGTTTAATGATGAATGTCTAAATGCTTTTTCTCTTTTGAAAGACAAGTTGACAAATGCTCCAATCATGACTTCACCCAATTGGTCTTTACCCTTTGAACTTATGTGTGATGCTAGTGATTTTGCTTTGGGGGCCGTTCTTGGCCAAAGGGATGAGAAGCATTTTCGTCCTATTTACTTTGCTAGCAAAACCCTAAACCCCGCCCAACAAAACTACACCGTGACCGAAAAAGAGTTGTTGGTGGTGGTTTACGCCTTTGACAAGTTTAGACCTTACTTGGTGTTGAACAAGACCATTGTGTTCACCGATCATTCGGCCTTGAAGTACTTGTTCTCGAAACAAGATGCCAAACCCCGTTTACTTCGTTGGGTCTTGCTTCTGCAAGAATTTGATATTGTAACAACCGTCACCTGAGCGTATTTTCCGAAGCACTTTTCCGGTCATTTATAGTTCATTTTCGTTTATGTACATTATTAGTCTGTAAGACTTTATCATGGAATAAATGGATTTATGTTTATTCGGGCTTAATGAGCATTTAGACTTTAGAAGAATGTAACATCCGCAAAAATTTCAGGTTGACTAAAAAGACTATTAATTTAAATATATGACTCTTATGCAAATAAAACAATGTGAACAAACATCGTTATGAGTTAACGAACTGACAAACATTCATCGAGGTGATGAACTAGACAAGGGCAAACTTTATTTGCACAATCTAGACATGATTAATTTTTATGATTAATTGTTTGTGTTAAACATTTTGTATTTAGGTTACAAAATCATTAAAACATTTAAACGTCTAGTTCGTACCTTTACATAGAAAATACTAATAATTATTTTAGTAAACAAATTATATTTATTGTATTTAGACTCATATATATATATATATATATATATATATAATGAGATAGTTTATTTAATTTGTAAAACTTTACAATAAAATAAATACATATACAAAACACTAATAAATACAAATAATACATAATATATATATATGGAATCAATCACCACCTCCACCCACTCAAATTTGTCTCCCTTACCCCACCTCCACTCACCACTCAAATTTGTCTTCTTTACCCCACCTTCAATCACCACACTAATTTGTCCCCCACAATTTACCTCCACTTACTCCTCTCATTAGCCTATAAATACCACCCCATGGCAAACCATTTTTCTCACACCAAAATATTCTTTCTCACTCTATACAACACTCTCTAAACCAACCCCCAAATCTTACTCAATCATCCTATGTTAACTAATTGGTTCAAGTAAGTATCTAACCTTTGGTTTTAGGTACTTGAATTTTGATAAGAAAGGAATACAAAAGTATTCTTACATTTTCTTTCTTATAGTATTTTTCATCACCCAAAAATGTATATCAAATTTTACAAAACTTGAATACTTTTATTACATGACAATGTAAAATGATATATAAAATGAAAACCATGTACATATATATATTTACTTATACACATGATCCCATATACCTATTGCGTTGCACCAACATCCTTGATTGATAGGAACCGGTGTACATGTATGGATTTACAACACTACATCCTTGTTTGATAGGAACTAGTGTTTACACTACATCCTTGTTTGATAGGAACCAGTGTTTACACTACATCCTTGTTTGATAGGAACCAGTGTTTACACTACATCCTTGTTTGATAGGAACTAGTGTACATACCTAATCTCATGTGTAGAAGTTATTTATATATATATGTAAATTAAACAAATGTCATGATAACAATCTAATTTGGGTGATGAAGATTACAAAAACAAACTTCCTTTCATCTATCTTCTAACAAGAACATATTAACTAAATCAAGTATTACTTTCTTTGAAAAGGTTCCACGAAGCACAACATAGTCTACTTACTTTCTTCTTTCTTCATCCACGATTCACTCCAATTAAGGTGAGTTTCGTAGCCCCTCTTTTTATCAGTTTTGGGGTGAAAAGTATACTTATTTTTTTTAAAACAGTTTTGTCGATTTCTGTTTATGTTCAATATTGAGCCTGTGCGTATAGAGTTACTTATGCCATTTGACGTGCTTCTGTCTTATTGTATGTGTGTGATTATGTGTTTGAAGTTGTGCTTTATGACGTGCTTATTTGACGTGCTTTTTATGTATTGGTGACTCGAGACTTTGAGACTATGGACTAAGGCAGGTACCGTAAGACCAGACTTTGAGACTTATGGACTTATTTTGGCATAACTCTGCTCTTTATATATTGAACTATTATTTGTTTAGACTCAAAAGAATCAACAAAAGACTTATTTCTTTGACTAGACTTTTCGACATAAAACCTACGAACTCACCAACCTTTGTGTTGACACGTTTTAGTATACTTTTCAGGTACTCAGACTAATCAGGGATAAAGATTTGAATTCTAGGCTGGACTTCGGAGATTAGTGCTCCTTTACTTATATCGGACTTTAAGGCTGCATGCCTTGGTTTATTTTCTGTTATGAACGCATTAGTAATAAGCTCTCCTAGCATTGTGTGACTTGGAACTCTTGTATTAAGACTTATGTTTTGGGAATATATCATTATATTCTATTTCATTTAGTAGTATCTATGTAATTCCATGTCGTGCTGTACTTTTCATGACACCTCATGTTTCCGCCAACGGTGGGGTGTTACAGAATGGTATCAGAGCCGTGGTTGTAGAGAATTAGGTGGAAAAGCCTAGACTATAACCTAAGAACCCCGTATAGCATTTACGATAGGAAGCATAGATGCATTCTAGACGTGCTAACGTCACTTATACTTTGAGTTCATGTTCTTTTGAGATTCATTATCCCTGTGCTTATTTTGACTGTGGCTGTCATTTGGTGACTGTGTGTTTTTGGTGCTATTGTGATTATTTATGTGTATTAGGGCAAAGATGAAGTGATGGCACTAACTAGTATTGCAGGACGATAGCAAGGAAATGCCTGATCAACGTTCTGCGATTATCTCCTGTTTTACGACAGTTTTTGACCTCATGGATTGCACTGGGAGTTATAGTGTGGTAGCAACCCTGGGCTGCTTAATGGGTGTTGGTTGGGTGGAGGGTTAGCCGTTGGTACACCCTGTATACATACCCTGCCAATACCAAGAGAGCATACCAGTACCGTGATCCGACCTTGCATTAGATGTACTAGGGGTGTGGAGGGAAAGCCGCTGGTATCACCTGTATACATACACCACTAGTGCATCGGATGTAGGTGTTAGATTCGGACCACATTTTAACTGCGATTTAGGGTTATATATTTTTATTATATATATATATGTATTGCATTGACGTGGACTGCATGACTAGTTAAAGTTCTAGATAGCATCCCTTAGATCATAAGTCGAGAGAGCTTACTGAGTGCAACGTGTGACATTAACATCGTCGAGCGTATTTTTTTATCCGATTAACGTTACGTGGATATAGGACAATGGCAAGGACAAGATCTGGCGCTGGTGCTAGCAATGGGAGAGGCAGTGGTGATGGTCAAGGTGTTGGTCGTGGTATTGGCCATGCAGAAGGTCAAGGTGCTGGTCGTGGTATTGGACATGCAGGAGGTCAAGGTGCTGGCCGTGGAACTGGTCGTGGTACTGGTCGTGGCACTGGGCCTGGCGTAGGACAAGGTGTGAGTCGAGGTACTGGTCGTAGCGTTGGACAAGGTGTAGGTCGAGGTGCTGGCCGTGGCGTTGGTCGTGAGGTAGGCCGCGGTGGCGGCCGAGGTAGTGGTCGTGGACGCGGTCGCAGTGGAACTGAAAATGAAACCACTAACGAGCCAGTTGGAATGCAAGCAGACCCAGCCATGATTGCCATGATTACTCAAGTGGTTAATACTATACTTGCACAAAATGCCCAAAATGCACAAAATGCAGAGAATGAAGATGCTCAGCATGAGGATGCTCAGTATGAGGATCCTCAGTATGAGGATGCAGAGGATGATCAGGGTGGTGAATATTATGAAGACGTTGATCAAGGAATTCGTGTTGGAAATGTACCGAGGGGACTTAGAAGCGGCGTCAGGACCTGTACTTACAAGAACTTCAAAGACTGTGGTGTACAAGAGTATGATGGTAGAGGTGGAGCAGTCAAGTTTATCCAATGGTTAGAAAAGATGGAAGCTGTGATTGGTATTAGCGAATGTACCCCTGAGCAAAGGGTTAAGTATGTGGCAGACTCATTCACTAAAGATGCTTTGTCTTGGTGGAACACTCAGTGCCGAGTCAGAGGCAGATTAGCGACAGAGGCGATGTCTTGGTACAACTTCAGAGAGTTGATGATGAGGAAGTTCTGTACAACAACTGAACTGGTGAGGCTAGAACGAGAGTTTTTGGAACATAAGATGGTTGGTGCTGATCATGCTAGATATACTACCCGTTTTAATGAACTGTCAAGGCTCGTTCCACATTTGGTTGAACCTGAGAACAAGGGTATAGAAAAGTATCTTCGTGGGTTAATTCCTCAGGTTAGGTCAACTATGGCTGCTGTTCACCCACTTACCCTGGAGGAGGCTATATTAAGGTCTGAGGCTATGACAGAGGAGTTGGTTCAGTGTAGAACTATTACTGCTGTTGGAACAAAAAGGAAGGAAAGCAGTGGGGCGAGTAGTAGTAAGAAAGTTTGGCGATCTGATGGGAAGAGACAGGACAGAGGCAAGGTATTTGCAGTGACTGATGCTGGCAAAAAGGAATATGTGGGTCCTCACCCTAAGTGTACCAAGTGCAATCTTCATCATGCAACAAATCAGAATTGCTTAACATGCTACAACTGCAATAAGACTGGGCATTTGGCAAACTACTGTAGGGAACCAAGGACTCAGGTGGCACCATTGAATAGGGCACCATTGAATGTTGTACCATTGAATCAAAGGGGACCAACTGGAGCTCGTGGGGCATGTTATGAATGTGGGTCTACTGAGCACTACCGAAACACATGTCCTCAATGGGTTGGGCAACAGGTTCAAGTGGCGGTTCATCCTAACTAGCTACAGATTACTGGACCCAATCAGAATAGAGGAAATCAAATTCAGGCTGCTAGAGGTCGTGCTTTCGTGCTGAATGCTGCTGAAGCTCGCAATGACCCGAACGTTGTTGCAGGTACTTTTCTTCTAAATGGTCATTATGCTACTGTTCTCTTTGATTTGGGAGCTGATTATAGTTTTGTAGCGAATAGTTTTGTTCCTTTACTGAGTACTAGGCCGAGCCCTATGTATATATGTTTCGATGTAGAAATGGCTAACGGTGGGTTAGTCAGATTAGACCAAGTCATCCGTTCGTGCACATTAGTTCTTAATAATCATGCTTTCCTTATTGACTTGGTACCTTTTGAAATGGGGAGTTTTGACGTTATTATTGGCATGGACTGGATGTCTTTGGTCGACGCGTCGATTCTATGTAGCGCAAAAATCGTTAGAATTCCCTTACCTAGTGGTGAAATGCTAGAAGTCCAGGGCGAGAAGTCTGATTCGTATGAGGGTCTTGTTATGAGTGCATCTGTTAAGGAGGTTAGCCTGATTGATGTTCCCGTCGTTCGCGACTATCAGGATATTTTCCCTGATGATTTACCGGGCTTACCTCCGCCTCGACAACTTGATTTTCGCATTAGTCTTGTTCCTAACGCAGCTCCTGTAGCAAAATCCCCCTATAGGCTAGCAACAACTGAATTACAAGAATTGGCCATGCAATTAAAAGAACTTCAAGACAAGGGATTTATTAGACCTAGTCAGTCACCGTGGGGAGCACCTGTTTTATTCGTCAAAAAGAAGGACGGTTCTTTTCGCATGTGTATTGACTATCGTGAGCTGAATAAGTTAACAGTGAAGAATCGTTATCCTCTTCCTAGGATTGATGATTTGTTCGACCAGCTCCAAGGCGCGAAGTGTTTCTCAAAAATTGACTTACGTTCAGGGTATCATCAATTGCGTGTACACGAGGACGACATACCGAAGACAGCTTTTAGAACGAGATACGGACATTATGAATTCACTGTGATGCCCTTTGGATTGACTAACGCACCAGCAGTCTTCATGGACTTGATGCATAGGGTGTGCCAACCGTACTTGGACAAGTTTGTAATTGTGTTTATCGACGACATTCTGATTTATTCAAAGACAAAGGAAGAGCATGCCGAACACCTGAGAAAGGTACTGGAGTTATTAAGGAAAGAAAAACTGTATGGGAAGTTTTCTAAATGTGAATTTTGGCTGGAGGAGGTACACTTTTTGGGACATGTCGTGAGCAAGGATGGAATACACGTGGATCCTAGCAAGATTGATTCAGTCAAGAATTGGAGAACACCAGAGACACCGACTGAAGTCAGACAATTCCTTGGTCTAGCTGGTTACTATAGAAGGTTCATTGAGAACTTCTCTAATATTGCATTGCCGCTTACGCAATTAACGCAGAAAGATAGACCGTATGTCTGGGGCGAGAAACAAGAAGAAGCGTTTCAGATTCTGAAGGATAGGTTGTGTAACGCGCCTATTTTGAGTCTGCCAGAAGGGTCTGATGACTTTGTGGTGTACTGCGATGCGTCGGGTCAAGGGTTAGGTTGTGTGCTCATGCAAAGAGGCAAAGTGATTGCATACGCCTCGCGACAATTGAAGGTCCATGAGAAGAATTACACAACTCATGACTTGGAATTAGGAGCAGTGGTATTTGCATTAAAGTGCTGGAGGCATTATTTGTATGGAACCAAGTGTGTAATCTACACGGATCACAAAAGTTTGCAGCATATCTTCACTCAACAAGATTTGAATATGAGACAACGTAGATGGCTTGAGTTACTCAGTGATTATGATTGTGACATTCGTTATCATCCGGGGAAAGCCAACGTTGTGGCTGATGCTTTAAGCCGTAAGGAAAGAGTTAAGCCTAGACGAGTACGTGTTATGAGTATTACAGTGCATAGAAGTGTTAGAGATCAGATCATAGAAGCACAGACGGTGGTTGTTGGCGATGAAGAACTTCTCAAGAAGGAATTGCGAGGTATGGAACAACATTTAGATAAAAGGGACGATGGTGGATTGTATTTCGTGGATAGACTATGGGTCCCTTTCACTGGTGATTTACGGACATTAATTATGAACGAAGCTCATAATTCAATGTACTCGGTACATCCGGGCACTGACAAGATGTACTTCAACATACGCGAGTTGTATTGGTGGCCTGGCATGAAGAAGGATGTTGCTGAGTTTGTAAGTCGATGCTTGACGTGTTTATGAGTGAAGGCGGAGCATCAAAAGCCTGCTGGATTGCTCCAACAACCAGAAATTCCTGAATGGAAGTGGGAGTGTGTAACTATGGATTTTATTACAAAATTACCCAGGACTAAGGAGGGTCATGATATGATATGGGTAATTGTAAGTGCACGTTTTGGTGCACAATTTGTGTCCGATGCATCTCAATTAAAGGGCTGTTACTTTACAGAGATTATCCAGACAACTGGACAAACTCGTGTGAACAGTAACACGAGTTTGGACAAACTCGTGTGAACAGTAACACGAGTTTGGACAAACTCGTGTGAACAGTAACACGAGTTTGGACAAACTCGTGTGAACAGTAACACGAGTTTGGACAAACTCGTGTGAACAGTAACACGAGTTTGGACAAACTCGTGTGAACAGTAACACGAGTTTGGACAAACTCGTGTGAACAGTACCACGAGTTTGGACAAACTCGTGTGAACAGTAACACGAGTTTGGACAAACTCGTGTGAACAGTAACACGAGTTTGGACAAACTCGTGTGAACAGTAACACGAGTTTGGACAAACTCGTGTGAACAGTAACACGAGTTTGGACAAACTCGTGTGAACAGTAACACGAGTTTGGACAAACTCGTGTGAACAGTAACACGAGTTTGGACAAACTCGTGTGAACAGTAACACGAGTTTGGACAAACTCGTGTGAACAGTAACACGAGTTTGGACAAACTCGTGTGAACAGTAACACGAGTTTGGACAAACTCGTGTGAACAGTAACACGAGTTTGGACAAACTCGTGTGAACAGTAACACGAGTTTGGTCCACGAGTTTGAAGCCCAGCCCATTTGTAGCCTATATATATTGTTCTTAGGTTTCGGTTTTAGTTAATGATTTTAGTTGCAACAGATTTCATTCACGGCAGGCTGAGGTATGCGCAAACCTCAGTCCGTAAGTCCACCATATTATTCGATTATCAAGAGTCGTCTCGTTGATTGTAATCCGTAATCATCGTAGATGTATTGTAAACGGATTTATTCATTGTAATCATTCGACTAATGATAAAGGAATTCAGATTTATATCTCCTGTTCATATTGATTTCGTGTTTGTTTCATTCAATTACCTCAATAACGATTATGTTTGGATTCCGCACTTACATAGTCGTAGGAATCGCGAATCGATCGGTCCCCGGCACTTTCAGTAATCGTTGATAGACTAACAAAGTCTGCACATTTCTTGGCCATTCGCGAGAAAGACCCCACAGAGAAATTGGTGAGGAAGTATGTAAAGGAAGTCGTGTCGAAGCATGGTGTACCAGTTTCGATTATTTCAGACAGAGATACTCGTTTCAATTCATCTTTTTGGCGAGGGTTTCAAAGGGCTTTTGGAACTAGGATAGACATGAGTACGGCGTACCATCCTCAGACCGATGGTCAGAGTGAGCGTACGATTCAGACTTTAGAAGACATGTTGAGAGCGTGTGTCTTGGACTTTGGTGGTAACTGGGATGACCATCTGCATTTGATAGAATTCTCTTACAACAATAGTTATCACGCGAGTATTAATATGGCACCTTTCAAGGCATTGTATGGACGGAAGTGCAGATCACCTGTCGCGTGGGCTGACTTTGGGGATAGTCAGTTGGTTGGGCCTGAGCTTATTGAAGAGACTGCCGAGAAAATAATTCAAATTAAAGAGCGACTTAGATTAGCCCGGGAACGACAAAAGAAGTATGCTGACGTCAGGCGTAGACCTTTGGAATTCAGTGTCGGAGATCGTGTACTTCTCAAGGTTTCCCCTTGGAAAGGAGTGGTTAGATTTGTCAAAAGCGGAAAGCTCGGACCAAGATATATCGGACCATTTGAGGTACTGGAAAGGGTTGGTAAGGTAGCCTATCGATTGAGACTTTCAGAAGAACTTAAAGGAATTCACGACGTATTTCATGTGTCGCACCTCCGAAAATGTCTAGCTGAGGAGGAACGTCATGTGCCTATGGACGAAATCCAGATTGACGATAAGTTGAACTTCGTTGAAGAGCCTTTGGAGATTGTGGATCGCAAGGTGCGGAAATTAAAGAAAACCAAGTATACCCTTGTTAAGGTTCGTTGGAATTCAAAGCGAGGACCTGAATATACTTGGGAATGAGAAGATCATTTCAAGACTAAATACCCCCAGTTGTTCAATGGGACCAGTACCAGTTGAATTTCGGGACGAAATTCTTTTAACGGGGTAATAATGTAACAACCGTCACCTGAGCGTATTTTCCGAAGCACTTTTCCGGTCATTTATAGTTCATTTTTGTTTATGTACATTATTAGTCTGTAAGACTTTATCATGGAATAAATGGATTTATGTTTTATTCGGGCTTAATGAGCATTTAGACTTTAGAAGAATGTAACATCCGCAAAAATTTCAGGTTGACTAAAAAGACTATTAATTTAAATATATGACTCTTATGCAAATAAAACAATGTGAACAAACATCGTTTTGAGTTAACAAAATGAAAAACATTCATCGAGGTGATGAACTAGACAAGGGCAAACTTTATTTGCACAATCTAGACATGATTAATTTTTATGATTAATTGTTTGTGTTAAACATTTTGTATTTAGGTTACAAAATCATTAAAACATTTAAACGTCTAGTTCGTACCTTTACATAGAAAATACTAATAATTATTTTAGTAAACAAATTATATTTATTGTATTTAGACTCATATATATATATATATAAATAATGAGATAGTTTATTTAATTTGTAAAACTTTACAATAAAATAAATACATATACAAAACACTAATAAATACAAATAATACATAATATATATATATATGGAATCAATCACCACCTCCACCCACTCAAATTTGTCTCCTTACCCCACCTCCACTCACCACTCAAATTTGTCTTCTTTACCCCACCTTCAATCACCACACTAATTTGTCCCCCACAATTTACCTCCACTTACTCCTCTCATTAGCCTATAAATACCACCCCATGGCAAATCATTTTTCTCACACCAAAATATTTTTTCTCACTCTATACAACACTCTCTAAACCAACCCCCAAATCTTACTAAATCATCCTATGTTAACTAATTGGTTCAAGTAAGTATCTAACCTTTGGTTTTAGGTACTTGAATTTTGATAAGAAAAGAATACAAAAGTATTCTTACATTTTCTTTATAAGAACCTGTTTACACTAATCTTGTTTGGTAAGAAAGGAATACAAAAGTATTCTTACATTTTCTTTCTTATAGTATTTTTCATCACCCAAAAATGTATATCAAATTTTACAAAACTTGAATACTTTTATTACATGACAATGTAAAATGATATATAAAATGAAAACCATGTACATATATATATTTACTTATACACATGATCCCATATACCTACTACGTTGCACCAACATCCTTGATTGATAGGAACCGGTGTACATGTATGGATTTACAACACTACATCCTTGTTTGATAGGAACCAGTGTTTACACTACATCCTTGTTTGATAGGAACCAGTGTTTACACTACATCCTTGTTTGATAGGAACCAGTGTTTACACTACATCCTTGTTTGATAGGAACCAGTGTACATACCTAAATCTCATGTGTAGAAGTTATTTATATATATATGTAAATTAAACAAATGTCATGATAACAATCTAATTTGGGTGATGAAGATTACAAAAACAAACTTCCTTTCATCTATCTTCTAACAAGAACATATTAACTAAATCAAGTATTACTTTCTTTGAAAAGGTTCCACGAAGCACAACATAGTCTACTTACTTTCTTCTTTCTTCATCCCACGATTCACTCCAATTAAGGTGAGTTTCGTAGCCCCTCTTTTTATCAGTTTTGGGGTGAAAAGTATACTTATTTTTTTTAAAACAGTTTTGTCGATTTCTGTTTATGTTCAATATTGAGCCTGTGCGTATAGAGTTACTTATGCCATTTGACGTGCTTCTGTCTTATTGTATGTGTGTGATTATGTGTTTGAAGTTGTGCTTTATGACGTGCTTATTTGACGTGCTTTTTATGTATTGGTGACTTGAGACTTTGAGACTATGGACTAAGGCAGGTACCGTAAGACCAGACTTTGAGACTAGACTTTGAGACTTGAGACTTTGAGACTTATGGACTTATTTTGGCGTAACTCTGCTCTTTATATATTGAACTATTATTTGTTTAGACTCAAAAGAATCGACAAAAGACTTATTTCTTTGACTAGACTTTTCGACATAAAACCTACGAACTCACCAACCTTTGTGTTGACACGTTTTAGTATACTTTTCAGGTACTCAGACTAATCAGGGATAAAGATTTGAATTCTAGGCTGGACTTCGGAGATTAGTGCTCCTTTACTTATATCGGACTTTAAGGCTGCATGCCTTGGTTTATTTTCTGTTATGAACACATTAGTAATAAGCTCTCCTAGCATTGTGTGACTTGGAACTCTTGTATTAAGACTTATGTTTTGGGAATATATCATTATATTCTATTTCATTTAGTAGTATCTATGTAATTCCATGTTGTGCTGTACTTTTCATGACACCTCATGTTTTCGCCAACGGTGGGGTGTTACAGATATCGAGATTAAAGACAAAAGTAGGGCTGAAAATGTTGCCGCCGACCACTTGAGTAGGCTCGAAAACCCTCACATTGAGGAGTTGAAGGGGCATGAAATTAACAATTCTTTTCCTGATGAGTTTTTGATGCAGGTGGAGGATGAGGAAGCACCTTGGTACGCCGATATTGCTAATTATTTGTGTGCAGGAATTTTGCCCAAGGGATGGTCTTCTCAACAAAAGAAAAAGTTCTTCTCTGAAATCAAGCATTATTTTTGGGAAGAGCCATACTTGTTCAAGGTGTGTGCGGATGGCATGATAAGAAGGTGTATTTGGGGTGGTGAGACTAGAAGGATTCTGGATGAATGCCATTATGGACCAACCGGTGGGCATTATGGGCCATCGGTGACGGGCAAGAAAGTGTTTGATGCGGGTTTCTATTGGCCCACAATTTTCAAGGAAGCACAAACATTAGTTGAGACATGTGATGCATGTCAAAGGCAAGGCACTATCACCAAAAGAGATGAAATGCCCCAACAAGCCATCCAAGTTTGTGAAGTGTTTGATGTGTGGGGTATTGATTTCATGGGCCCATTTCCGCCCTCCAACAAATGTCTCTATATTTTGGTGGCGGTTGATTATGTCTCTAAATGGGCTGAAGCAAAAGCCTTGCCAACCAATGATGGCAAGGTAGTGATTGATTTCTTGAAAGCTTTATTTAGCCGCTTTGGTATGCCAAGAGCTTTGATTAGTGATCGTGGCACTCACTTTGCCAACCATCAATTAGCGAAAGTCTTGAAGAGATATGGGGTTACTCACCGTTTCTCAACTTCCTATCACCCACAAACTAGTGGGCAGGTTGAGAACACTAACCGTGCTTTGAAAAGAATACTTGAGAAGACCGTTGATGGGAACCCTAAGTCATGGTCCAAGAAGTTAGATGATGCCCTATGGGCGTTCCGAACCGCTTTCAAGACTCCAATTGGCACTACTCCATATCGACTTCTCTATGGCAAGACTTGCCATTTGCCGGTGGAGATTGAGCACAAGGCATATTGGGCCTTGAAACATTGCAACATGGATTTGATAGAAGCCGGTGAAACAAGAATGTTGCAACTTCATGAGCTCGATGAGCTTAGACATGGTGCCTACGACAATTCGTTGTTGTACAAAGAAAGAACAAAAGTGTGGCACGACAAGAAGCTCAAGAGAAAGGACTTCAAAGCGGGAGATAAGGTGTTGTTGTTTCTCTCGAAGTTCAAAATCCACCAACCGAAGCTCACATCTAGGTGGAATGGACCGTTTGTTGTCAAACATGTGTATCCCTCGGGATATGTTGAGTTGTTTAGAGAGGATAGAAGCTCGTTCATTGTGAATGGACAACAGTTAAAGCTCTATCATGAAGAAGAAGTTGGGGAGGGAGCCTTGGTTGAGAAGCTCCAACTTTTCGTTTGAAGGATGAGGTTTGATCGAGTCAAGCTAATGACTCGTAAATAAATAAAGCGCTTCTCGGGAGGCAACCCGTGTGTTTTTTATCATTTTTAGTTGTTTTCAGTAGTTTTGTTCTATTTTTGTGTTATTTGTTGAGAATCACAGGTGAGAAATGATTTGGGGTGAACCGGTATGTGCAAACGTGTGTTAAAAGGCCAAAAATCTGAAAAAGCAGGCAGATCGCGGCGCGACCAGGGGGCTCGCGGCGCGAGATTGGAGTAAATTCGAGCAAGTTTGTACAGGGGAATTTCTCGCGGCGCGAGATTCTGGGCTGTTTGCCCGTTTTTGCCGTTTGTCTGTCTTAGCCTTTCGTGATCGTTTCCTTTTGCTTCCTCTGACTTATTTAGTGCCTTTCGAATATTTTACAGAAACAACCGGTGGGGCAAAAATACGAAGGATGGATTTGGCCAAACAACTATCAATTTGACTATGTCGACGATAGTTACACCCCACCAACTGCTCCAGCTAGTAAAACATTCAGGTTACTCAAGACACAAACACATCCTTGGCTGCAATTCAAGGATGTCCCTAAGGCGGAACGCCAAGTATTTTTAAACCGGTTGGCGGAAATCCAGGACTACGAGTTGATTTCCCCTCGTACAATGGACTGCAGATAATTCGTGATGCGCTCCTTGATGACTACTTTGAAGACAGGTTTAGGACATAATATACTGATGATGAAACAGGTTGGGTAGCTAACATCAATATGTGGAAAAGGGTCTTTGAGTTGAACAAACCGGCTAAACTGGAATGGTGCCAGGAATTCTACTCATATCTTAGAGTGGGATTTCTCCCTGTTGAGGACATTAGTGAGGATCGAGTGATCCACTTTAGATTAGGTGGCAAGCAGCGCCATTGCACGATTCCCGAGTTTGGTTATTTATGTGGGATGTTTGAGAAAAACGAGTTTAATGATGGTTTGGTTCAATCTTTCTTGGAGAAAAGCATTCTGGACACTTCACATTTTGATGATGGGGTGAGTTTTCACGAGTATTGGAATAGGATCTCAGGGAAGCCTTCGTTTAGCTCGGGGGTGAGCAAAGTATCGGACATTAGGTCCAAAACGTTGAGGCTTTTGCATAAAATGATAACCTACTCTTTCATTCATCGGGGCAATGCAAATGATAAAGTGTGTAGCGATGATTTGTGGTTGCTCAGGCAGTTTCAGGAGTTCACTCCCACCAGATACGGGTGTGCTCCTTATATCCTTGCCCGTCACATGCAAAAGCACCGGGAGCATAGATATTTATGTGGTCACTTCGTGACCTCGATCATGGAGAGGTTGGGCATGGCGAATACTAGTGAGGGGAGGAGAGTTTCTGATATTGAGCCCACCACTCTCATTGATGCCACCGAGTTAAAGAAGGCACGGTTGATGACTCGGGCGAGTGATTTGGGGACTGAAACGGAGGATGTGCAGGAGCCGGCGGCTCAGAGACAGAGGGTGGATTTGCCACCTCAGGAGCAGCAGCCACTTCCTAACCCTTATCCATCTTATGATTTTTCATGTTGCATCGGGAATACTGTGCGGGGGTCACGTAGGCTTATGCAGTTGATTATTATACCCAGCTTATTGGCCAGGAGGATATGGAACCACACTTTACTCATCCAATGTTTTTTGTCTCGCCATTTTTTATAATAAGAGGTTCGCAGCGACTCCAATATGCGTGGGCCCTCATCCCCATACATTCGCATGTACCCCTCGAGGTCAGATTCAAACTCCTCGAGCATCTGCATACGAACCCACTCTGAACCGTGGTTCTCATCTAGCCCCAAAGCAAAAGCGGTAGCTCGAAATCCACAACTACCATCTCCTAAGACATCCTGTGCGCCGACAACGTAAGGTCGAATGTACTCGGGTAGCTCTGGTAGTGCCCATACGTAAGATCGGGACAGCCTCGCGTTCATTGGTTCCGCAACATACCCAACCCAACTGGCCTCTGACTCTGGCTCTGACTCTGACTCTGACGACCGGCCTATCCATTGTTTCATATATGGGTCATACGTAGGTTGTCTGACTCTGACTCTGACTTTGCCTCTGACTTTGCGTCTGACTCTGGCTCTGACTTTGCCTCTGACTCCTTTCTATGCGATGGTGCCCGGAACAAGTCATCAACAAAGCTGTAATATGGCTGGTCAGACTGGACCCCATAGGATTTGGACGTTTCCCCGAAGCCGTATAAATTTTGGACCCCATAGGATTGGGACGGCTCCCCGAAGCCGTATAAATTTTACCCCATAGGATTGGGACGTCCCCGAAGCCGTATAAATTTTACCCCATAGGATTGGGACGTTTCCCCGAAGCCGTATATAATTTTGGACCCCATAGGATTGGGACGTTTCCCCGAAGGTATAAATTTTACCCCATAGGATTGGACGTTTCCCCGAAGCCGTATAAATTTTACCCCATAGGATTGGGACGTCCCCGAAGCCGTATAAATTTTACCCCATAGGATTGGGACGTTTCCCCGAAGCCGTATATAATTTTGGACCCCATAGGATTGGGACGTTTCCCCGAAGGTATAAATTTTACCCCATAGGATTGGACGTTTCCCCGAAGCCGTATAAATTTTACCCCATAGGATTGGGACGTCCCCGAAGCCGTATAAATTTTACCCCATAGGATTGGGACGTTTCCCCGAAGCCGTATATAATTTTGGACCCCATAGGATTGGGACGTTTCCCCGAAGGTATAAATTTTACCCCATAGGATTGGACGTTTCCCCGAAGCCGTATAAATTTTACCCCATAGGATTGGGACGTCCCCGAAGCCGTATAAATTTTACCCCATAGGATTGGGACGTTTCCCCGAAGCCGTATATAATTTTGGACCCCATAGGATTGGGACGTTTCCCCGAAGGTATAAATTTTACCCCATAGGATTGGACGTTTCCCCGAAGCCGTATAAATTTTACCCCATAGGATTGGGACGTCCCCGAAGCCGTATAAATTTTACCCCATAGGATTGGGACGTTTCCCCGAAGCCGTATATAATTTTGGACCCCATAGGATTGGGACGTTTCCCCGAAGGTATAAATTTTACCCCATAGGATTGGACGTTTCCCCGAAGCCGTATAAATTTTACCCCATAGGATTGGGACGTCCCCGAAGCCGTATAAATTTTACCCCATAGGATTGGGACGTTTCCCCGAAGCCGTATATAATTTTGGACCCCATAGGATTGGGACGTTTCCCCGAAGGTATAAATTTTACCCCATAGGATTGGACGTTTCCCCGAAGCCGTATAAATTTTACCCCATAGGATTGGGACGTCCCCGAAGCCGTATAAATTTTACCCCATAGGATTGGGACGTTTCCCCGAAGCCGTATATAATTTTGGACCCCATAGGATTGGGACGTTTCCCCGAAGGTATAAATTTTACCCCATAGGATTGGACGTTTCCCCGAAGCCGTATAAATTTTACCCCATAGGATTGGGACGTCCCCGAAGCCGTATAAATTTTACCCCATAGGATTGGGACGTTTCCCCGAAGCCGTATATAATTTTGGACCCCATAGGATTGGGACGTTTCCCCGAAGGTATAAATTTTACCCCATAGGATTGGACGTTTCCCCGAAGCCGTATAAATTTTACCCCATAGGATTGGGACGTCCCCGAAGCCGTATAAATTTTACCCCATAGGATTGGGACGTTTCCCCGAAGCCGTATATAATTTTGGACCCCATAGGATTGGGACGTTTCCCCGAAGGTATAAATTTTACCCCATAGGATTGGACGTTTCCCCGAAGCCGTATAAATTTTACCCCATAGGATTGGGACGTCCCCGAAGCCGTATAAATTTTACCCCATAGGATTGGGACGTTTCCCCGAAGCCGTATATAATTTTGGACCCCATAGGATTGGGACGTTTCCCCGAAGGTATAAATTTTACCCCATAGGATTGGACGTTTCCCCGAAGCCGTATAAATTTTACCCCATAGGATTGGGACGTCCCCGAAGCCGTATAAATTTTACCCCATAGGATTGGGACGTTTCCCCGAAGCCGTATATAATTTTGGACCCCATAGGATTGGGACGTTTCCCCGAAGGTATAAATTTTACCCCATAGGATTGGACGTTTCCCCGAAGCCGTATAAATTTTACCCCATAGGATTGGGACGTCCCCGAAGCCGTATAAATTTTACCCCATAGGATTGGGACGTTTCCCCGAAGCCGTATATAATTTTGGACCCCATAGGATTGGGACGTTTCCCCGAAGGTATAAATTTTACCCCATAGGATTGGACGTTTCCCCGAAGCCGTATAAATTTTACCCCATAGGATTGGGACGTCCCCGAAGCCGTATAAATTTTACCCCATAGGATTGGGACGTTTCCCCGAAGCCGTATATAATTTTGGACCCCATAGGATTGGGACGTTTCCCCGAAGGTATAAATTTTACCCCATAGGATTGGACGTTTCCCCGAAGCCGTATAAATTTTACCCCATAGGATTGGGACGTCCCCGAAGCCGTATAAATTTTACCCCATAGGATTGGGACGTTTCCCCGAAGCCGTATATAATTTTGGACCCCATAGGATTGGGACGTTTCCCCGAAGGTATAAATTTTACCCCATAGGATTGGACGTTTCCCCGAAGCCGTATAAATTTTACCCCATAGGATTGGGACGTCCCCGAAGCCGTATAAATTTTACCCCATAGGATTGGGACGTTTCCCCGAAGCCGTATATAATTTTGGACCCCATAGGATTGGGACGTTTCCCCGAAGGTATAAATTTTACCCCATAGGATTGGACGTTTCCCCGAAGCCGTATAAATTTTACCCCATAGGATTGGGACGTCCCCGAAGCCGTATAAATTTTACCCCATAGGATTGGGACGTTTCCCCGAAGCCGTATATAATTTTGGACCCCATAGGATTGGGACGTTTCCCCGAAGGTATAAATTTTACCCCATAGGATTGGACGTTTCCCCGAAGCCGTATAAATTTTACCCCATAGGATTGGGACGTCCCCGAAGCCGTATAAATTTTACCCCATAGGATTGGGACGTTTCCCCGAAGCCGTATATAATTTTGGACCCCATAGGATTGGGACGTTTCCCCGAAGGTATAAATTTTACCCCATAGGATTGGACGTTTCCCCGAAGCCGTATAAATTTTACCCCATAGGATTGGGACGTCCCCGAAGCCGTATAAATTTTACCCCATAGGATTGGGACGTTTCCCCGAAGCCGTATATAATTTTACCCCATAGGATTGGGACGGCTCCCCGAATGTATATATAATTTGGTGCAAGTCTCTATAAAGTGAGAGGATGTGTTACCAAATGGTTTTGATGAAGGACACGTGGTTTGTCTATTTCAATAGCTAACATTTACTCCAATCATATGTTTCCCACCGACAATGTCAAGTCAACTAGTTAAGAGGATTACCGTGGGAGGATTGATATTTATGTTATTCATACGAGTATACTATTGAAAAACGGGTAAAAGAATATGATGTTTCTGTTATTCATGTCGATTGAAAAGCATGAGTTAGGTTGACGGGTTAAAATTTGACAACCCTAATCCAGTTTTTTTTTATCGATTTCAGATTGACTTTTGAATTGGATCAAGTAGTAATAAGTAACAACCCTAACAATATTTATGTCAGTTATTAGACTGGGAATCAATAAGTGGTGAATTGATTAATTAGGTCTTTCACAATAACATCCTCATCCACACTGTCAACATCAGCTTTTCTCTCTCCTCTTCCACCTCTTCCACACTCACTCACAATAACACCTCTTCCACACCTCTTTCACAACTTTTATTTATTTTTAATTTTATTAACCCAAATATTAATAAAATTTATATTTAAAATAAAATAAATTCAAATGTGGCAACATAGGTCCCTCAATTTAAATTTCAACTTTCGGAATATGGCAAAAATAGCCCCTAACGGCTATTTTTTGTAAAACCACTATATATACACGATGATGTACCATCCTTAACCCTACGGATTCTCCGGATTATGTACATCGATTAAGGGCTAAAGCCTTCACTAAGGCGAGGTCCGGAACCCAAGTTATAATAACCTAAGCCGAAAGCCTTCGCTACCTGGCTACGAAGGCTGCGGCTAGCCAACAGACAGGCAGTATAATTTAGAACGTGCACTAGTACGTACGACTTGTACTTGTACCTTTGGGCCAAAGATTGTAACACAGCTGTCTAGCGATAACGGCTACATGTTTAACGTTACCGTTAACCTCCAACTTCTGGATCCTTCCCAAGGGGGCTATAAATACCCCTCAAAGGATCCTCCTAAAACCCTAATGACACACACACACTTACTCTCATATTTTACACTTGGTGGCGTGAAGCTATATGTTTCTTCACACCATTAGGGAACCGCCAACAAGTACAAAATCACCTATTTACATACCCTTGATCATCTATTATTATTTTCTTACACAAGATTAAACCCCCTTTAATTTAAGAGTAACATTACCCTTAAACAAGTGGCGCCATCCGCACTAAAACAACCATAATCTTGTACGAAAATGGTAGAAGACGGTGACCCAAATGGATCCACTCTTTAAGCCACCCATGACTGTGACCGAGGCCAAAGACTCGATGCAAGGTCACATGCTTGATGAGGACAAGAATCGAACAGACGTGGGGGATGTGATTAACAACATTAACCAACAAAAGGCGGCTCACATGGCCGAAATTGGACGCCTTCTCAGCTTGTCGAGGCGACAACGTACTGGCATGGAGCGCGGGTATGTGAGATACCTACAACAGAAGGTTTCACAGTTGGATGAAACCATTGCCCAACTAAGGGGTGCAGTTGTAACTTTGACGAGTACGCTTGAGCATGCAGAGTTTTGGCAAGGCAATATCGACCACCATAATGTTGGTCGCCGGCCCGATGGTTACGTGACTGACCCGGGGGAGGAATACGCAAATGAAGACCCTCCTGGAGGATCAAATGAAGATGACAGCTATGATACTTCCACCGCAACGATGGCGACAGTTCCTTTGATTCGGACGATTCTCGCTTTTATTGACTCCTGGTTGTAATGTTTAGGACTCGTAATTTTAATTGTATGTTGTGTGTTTGTCTTTTAATAAGTTGTAATGCTTTAAAACTATGAATAAAAGTCTCTTGTTATTAAATTACAAAGTAGGCATTACAATACATAGAACACACTTAATTAAAATATTAAAACAGACTTAATTAAAATACGAAAACACACTTAATTAAAATACGGAAACAAACTTAATTAAAAGTAGGCAACCGTGATAAGCTCCCTAAAACACCGCTCATATTTGAAGCCCCTCCCATAATTCTCCTGGTGCTCCTGATGCGCCGTTGCATAAAGCAACTCATCCGATAAGGTCCTCCCCTGTGCATTCAACCTCGTATAGATTGCCTCAAACTGCTTACATTCATTGCGAATTTTGTTGAATTGACCTAGTAGTTGAGATTTGGTCCGTGGACCTTCAGTCGTGTTCATGTTGAACCTTTCAGATATGTCGGTCCAAGTGTTTTCGCTTGGGTTAGACATTTCACACCTATGTATCCAACACCTCGACAACAAAAGATCTTCGGATTCAGTCCACCTTTGTCTCGGCATTTTGAAATGGAATGGTTTTATGGAATGGTTTGAAGAATGGTTTGAAGAATGATGTATGAAATGGTTTGAGTTTATATAAAGATGGAAAATAAAAAAATAATAATAATAACAAAAGTAGCCGTTATGTTTAAATTTTGAAAGAAAAAGATTATTTTTTTTTGTTTTGGCTTGTTCCTTTCTCTCTCTTTCTTTTTTTTTTTTTTTTTTTTTTTTTTTTTTTTTTTTTTTTTTTTTTTTTTTTTTTTTTTTTTTTTTTTTTTTTTTTTTTTTTTTTTTTTTTTTTTTTTTTTTTTTTTTTTTTTTTTTTTTTTTTTTTTTTTTTTTTTTTTTTTTTTTTTTTTTTTTTTTTTTTTTTTTTTTTTTTTTTTTTTTTTTTTTTTTTTTTTTTTTTTTTTTTTTTTTTTTTTTTTTTTTTTTTTTTTTTTTTTTTTTTTTTTTTTTTTTTTTTTTTTTTTTTTTTTTTTTTTTTTTTTTTTTTTTTTTTTTTTTTTTTTTTTTTTTTTTTTTTTTTTTTTTTTTTTTTTTTTTTTTTTTTTTTTTTTTTTTTTTTTTTTTTTTTTTTTTTTTTTTTTTTTTTTTTTTTTTTTTTTTTTTTTTTTTTTTTTTTTTTTTTTTTTTTTTTTTTTTTTTTTTTTTTTTTTTTTTTTTTTTTTTTTTTTTTTTTTTTTTTTTTTTTTTTTTTTTTTTTTTTTTTTTTTTTTTTTTTTTTTTTTTTTTTTTTTTTTTTTTTTTTTTTTTTTTTTTTTTTTTTTTTTTTTTTTTTTTTTTTTTTTTTTTTTTTTTTTTTTTTTTTTTTTTTTTTTTTTTTTTTTTTTTTTTTTTTTTTTTTTTTTTTTTTTTTTTTTTTTTTTTTTTTTTTTTTTTTTTTTTTTTTTTTTTTTTTTTTTTTTTTTTTTTTTTTTTTTTTATCAAATTTTGCATCGGCAGTCCCTCTCATCTTTTTTTCGCATGGATAGTCCCTGGAGGCATGTTTCACTTGCAACCATGGTCCCTCTTGACGGATCCGTTTGATTTAAGCCGTTAAGCCCATCACGTGAGCAACACGTGATGGGCATTTATGTATTTTACACCTAACCACGTTTAGAGTTAAATGCAAGAATGGTCCCTGTGGTTTTTCATTTTTTGCATCGGCAGTCCCTCCCTAAGATATTTAGCAACCATGATCCCTGGAGTTCTAGTTCAGTTGCAAGCTTAGTCCACTTTAACAGTTCTGTTTATTCCCAACCGTTAAATGGCCCATGATATTATATATATAAAAGGACTACTTCTCGGCTCATGAAAGGACTACTTCTCGGCTCATGAAAGTGTACACCGAAGTTAATGGCCGGAATTATTAACAGATCTTATTTTTCTTATTTATATATATAATATCATTGAAACTAACTTCGGTCGTCCATCATTGTTCAACAGCCGCCACCGAAAACCTTCGGTGTACACTTTCATGAGCTCTTCTTCTTCATTGAGATCTGTTAACAATAATAACATCCTTGATGTTTAACGATACAATACAAGGCTCTCATTATATAGATCTAGATCTATAATTTCATTATATAGATCTAGAAAAAGATATAACTATATATCTATACAATACAGATATTATATATACATGGATTAGATGTTGAGGATTTTCTTTTTCAACAGATCTGATTTGAGGATTTAGATGTTTGTGTAATTATGTGTGTTTGCGAGAGATATATAGATACAATTTATTGATATCGATACTAAGATAGTTTAAGTTAAAGAAAGAAACAAGAAATGTGTGGAATGACGTTATTGTCCCTCATGTGAGGAGCACATGGGCCATTTAACGGTTGGGAATAAACAGAACTGTTAAAGTGGACTAAGCTTGCAACTGAACTAGAACTCCAGGGATCATGGTTGCTAAATATCTTAGGGAGGGACTGCCGATGCAAAAAATGAAAAACCACAGGGACCATTCTTGCATTTAACTCTAAACGTGGTTAGGTGTAAAATACATAAATGCCCATCACGTGTTGCTCACGTGATGGGCTTAACGGCTTAAATCAAACGGATCCGTCAAGAGGGACCATGGTTGCAAGTGAAACATGCCTCCAGGGACTATCCATGCGAAAAAAAGATGAGAGGGACTGCCGATGCAAAATTTGATAAACCACAGGGACCAAAAATGCATTTAACTCTTTTTAAATATGTACCTGTGATGTCAAAATGAATGAGTCATATATAAAGGAAAAATTAAGAAACAGTATAAGAAATGATATGAAAGGATTGAATTGCATGTGATGTGATTAGGTCCAGGGCCCACTCGCAAACAAGGATAGGAACCTTCCCCAGTACACTCCATCCCTTTCTTCTCTTCTACATACACATAAATTCACTCTCCCCATTTCTCTAGATCTCACTCACTCACTCATTCCAACGCCTTCCTTTCAGATCCATCTAATTACAATTTCATTCTCAATCATCATACTATTTAATTCTATTCAATTCCAATACATATTATATATTATTATGTAAAGATTTCTTAAAATCATGTAAGGCCGATGAATCATCATAACAAATTATATAGAATGGGAGGGAAACGGATTCCGATCAGGGCTTGGTTAGGTTATCAAAACAACATGGTATTACTGGTGGGTGGAAACCACACTTCCTCCAGGTTTTGTTCTCGTTAGTTTCTTTTCTTTCCACTCTTCTCTTCACATTCCTTTAATTTCTCTTTTATTAGAGTTTCCAATTAATTAAGAAAATAAAACTTTCCTTTTTTGTTTACCCAAAACAAAACCATACGGAATGGATTTAAAATCCTTGAAATGGCAGATCCTGCGCGGATCATTCGGCTGGCGGTTGGTTTTAAGAGCCATGTTCTTCCTACTAGCCATGCTTGTTGTTTCCTTCACCCGAATTGCCACCGACATCAAAACCCCCGACCCGATTACCCTCCACTTCGATCAATGTTCCTTGAATTTCGGGTTTGTGGATGGAAAAAATCTGAGTGTCGGTGTGGCAAAAGAAGTGATGAGAAACCAAATGTTGACCTTTGAATCAAAGGCATTATGTTTAGGAGACGGGTCGGATTGGATTGTATCCACTTTACAAGAATTCGGATTCTCGAATGTATTCGGTGTTTATAGGAACCCTTTGATGTCCCTTTTACATAAACAGTTTGACCACAAGCTTCATTTTGATTCCGATTCTTTCGACTTTGTGTTTTCCACCACTCTTGACAGGGTCTCTGTCCCCGCCCTTGTCGTGTTGGAAATCGAACGTGTGTTACGACCCGGTGGGGTTGGCGCTATGCTTGTTGGCTCTTCGAGTTTTTATGCTCGTAGCTTGGTTAGGTCTGCAACGCCTGTTTCGTTGTTGTTGAGATTCTCGGATATTCTACATGTTTGTGGGATCAATTCGTATACGTTAATCGTGTTTAAGAAACAGTTGGAGAGTGTTGCATTGTTTGATAACTATAAGCTTCCCAACGAGTGCCCGTCTATGTTGAAAAACAAACCCTTTATGAAACATATTGAGCCTCTTGTAGATCAGAGGACGGGACGGGTTCAAGAGCTTTCATACTTGCCTAAATTTTTGAACATTTCTTCGAGAAATAGGTTGATTTATATTAACATGGGAGCAGGGGAATTTGATCGGAATTACCCTATTCATCCGGATGCGTTTAATGTTTATGTGGTTGATCACAACGTGTCTGCTCTCACGTCGCATGTTAAAAAGCCCGGTGTCACGTTTGTTTATCATCCGGGCCTTGTTGAAGACGATAAGACGGAATCTAGTCTCATGTCTGTTGATTATCTTGAAGCTCCGTTACACGAAGAACAGTTTGAGTTCATTGATTGGTTTAAAGAAACAGCCAAGGATGGAGACTTTGTGGTGCTTACGATGAATGCTGGAGCGACTCAGTTGAAAGTCCTGTTCGAGTTATTTGCAAGTGGAGCTATATGTCATGTAGATGAGCTGTTTCTTCGGTGTTCGGATGGGGTTGATTGCAGGACTAGT
Source organism: Erigeron breviscapus (assembly GCA_034093135.1). Taxonomy (NCBI): domain Eukaryota; kingdom Viridiplantae; phylum Streptophyta; class Magnoliopsida; order Asterales; family Asteraceae; genus Erigeron; species Erigeron breviscapus. The sequence goes on from CM067167.1 coordinate 87,292,058, forward strand.
TGCTGCAAGGACTGTATGAGCCTTTATAATGGTCTTAGAAACGCGGGTGTGTTTGTCCACCAATGGTTAGGGGACTGAAACCAACGTGTTCGCTTTGTTATATATTATGTCACTTGTTGCTTGTAGAATAAACAGCTAGAGGTTAATAAGCCGTGTGATCGGTATCTCGTGTACGAGAAACCTCTCTGTGTTTGTGTGTTTCTAAAGTTATGATTCATGCCTTGAGGGAGGTCATGGAATGTGTTTCATCTGTAATGGTTTATGACTTGTAGTAATGTGTGATCCTTAAAATGCCTCATTGTTGCTACTTTTTGCATTTTGCACATTGCACCTTAAACCAACATACGTATATAAGTACTATTTAAGTAATTTTTATTAAACCCATGTTAATGTCTGCCTTATTTTGTAATGAGTTTCTTAAACTAGTTGTTTAATTTGATAATGTTTAGGATGGTTGTGCTTCAATCCATAATAGGTTACTATTTGTTTTGGTATTCCTCACATCATCTTTGTTCATGTGATACCTTTTTTTCTTTGGGATAATGACATACGAATGTAACCAATTATGATAAAATGGTTATGTAATGTAGTAACCTACTCAGGTGGCTATGTAATGTATGCACTTATGTTTTTTGGCTATACTATGTAAGGACCTTTTTATTTGAGTCAATCAATGTAAGGACCTATGAATTTTTCTTGGCTATATTATGCAAGGTCCGTACATATTTTACATAGTATAGCAAAAAAAACATAGGTGCATACATTACATAGCCACCAGAGTAGATCACTACATTACATAACCATTTTATCATAGGTGGTTACATTCGTATGCCATTATCCCTCTTTCTTTTACAACTTATGAGTAACGAGTTCTTAGAATGTACATTCGTCTACTGCCCACAGTGCCACGCTATATATTTAGTTCTGATGGTTGTGTGCCTAAATTATTTTGTATGGACTTCAATTATATGCAGTTGATGGCTTTCTCAATTTATGTTGGCTGCTCTCTAGAAGTGTTGTAAAACTATTAATGCATTTACATATGTATTTTATCTCTTACTATATACATGACTACGCGATACGATGACGATGGTGGTAACGGCGACGGTCGTATGGCTTCAACTCTTAATTCTACCTTAAAAGTGCTTCGTTTCGGCCTATGGAATATCTGGTACAGCAACGGATAGTGGTGGTGGGGACGACGAGCGGTGGTTGCAGTGACGGGTGGTGGTAGTAGTTGTGGCGCTAGTAGTGGTGTGGTTATTAATGTAAAACTAAGACATTGCCGGGTGGTTATTAATGAATTCAAGAACCAACATTAACGAATTATAAGATACACAATGAAATTTATAAGATAAATATAACTAAATCGGTGCATTGCGCATGGGTATTAGGAATAGTTATAGTTATATTAGGTGAGGATGTATAATTTTAGTGAATAAAAACGTGGGATAAAATAGGTACATTGGAAATGTGGAATAGAGGATGTTGGTTACAAAACTAAAAAGGAGGCTGCTGAATCGATATACCACGTCGATTGCAAAATGCTTTTCCTATTTAATTCTTTTCTCATATTTGTTTCAATATTTTCAAATGATTAAATAGCGTTGCAAATGAATAATTTCACATCAAAGGGAATGTTTCGTGCCCATCAAGTTAAAAGATCAAGTCCCCGTGATTTCAATGATCCATTTTCATTAAATTGACACACAAAATATTGATCGCAATCAATGCACTGTTCCAATACCATTATCTGAATTTGAATCCCTTTTTCAAGACCGGGCTATAAAAAATACAAATTATCGTGAACTCAAAATCAAAAGGTCGCATATCATTTTTAACAAGGTAACCCCCCACACAATCTCTAAATTCTTTTCAAGATCATTTACTTCTTAAAGCTCTCAAACAAACTCTTACTATACAAAAGAAAGAAAAAAAGCCTTTCGCGATACAAAAGTTTTCAGTTAGTATTGATGAGAGCCTCTGTTATGATCCCATCTGACATTTGCTCCCTGCGTAATTTGTTTCGTTTGCACCAACAGAGAAATTGAGGCATTGGTCCCTCATCTCCCACCACCCAAGGGTGAGCTGCAACTTTCTCTAGAGTCAGTCTCTTTGTGGGGTCTGCTCAATATAAAATATGGTAAATATCAGCACAACTGCCTATAACTATAAAGAAAGTGTTACTGCATAATATTGCAACATAGTTCATGCTCAATATGAAAAAACCAAATTTGAGTTTTATATAAAAGTTGTGGGGTGATTTGGTATTCTGGGCAGTCTCAAGCCGAACCGAACCTTAGGTTAACCACAAAACCCAAAACCGTACTTTTTCCGTTGGGTTGCTAGGTAAACTTTGGTTATATTGGTTGTTTTACAGATCATTTTGAAATTCCTGCTTATACCCCTAAGTTATATGGTTACTCAAAACAGAAAGTATACCCAGCCATGGTACATTCTTATGCAATAGCCACCTATAAAGAACTCAAGCTCCTTCACTCCTATTTTGATTGTAGGTCAAATGGACTACTTTTCAAAGGAAAAGCAGTGTTGGTTTTTTAATAACTTTTCAACTACAAAGTCAAATTTCTTGTATTTTTGAGTTTTGACAAACAAAAATGAGAGTTCCCATTGGGTTTTAAGGTGGTCTTCTTGGCGTTTCGACTATAAAAAGATAAAATAAAATATATCGCCGTTTGCCTTTCAAAAAATAAAAAATAGGTCTTCGTTTATGCTCTACAGCATTGTTTTGTAAGTTAGTTTTATGTACCTTTGCAGAGAAGACCCTCAAGTAGGTTCTTAAGTAGGGGGTTCATACCCGATGGGAGCCGCATTGGGTCGTTAACGATCTGGAAAACAAGGCAAGCGGCAAGCAATTAAAATTTAAGATTTGGTGAGACTGATATACAAATTTCTAGAAAGGGGGTCAACTGGCATACCTTATCATATGTATCTTGCAACGTGTCTCCAAGAAAAGGATATTGTCCCATTATCATGCAATATAAGGTAACTCCAACCGCCCATGTATCAGCAGCTTTGCCATGATAAGTTAGACCTATTTATAGAAAACCCAGGGGATGCTCGTTGTCAATTTATGAGAAAGTGATTCTAAAGAAGAAAATATTGACTAAAAAGGGGGGGAAAAAAGGACTTCACAAAACCATCCTCACCTAAACAGCATTCAGGAGCAGTGAAAACAGGAGTCCCAGGGGAGCGACGAAGTTCGTCATTTTCATCCTGCAATTGCATAATTTCCATCCAACCAATTAATTAACAGTTATAGTCAACGTTTAAGGATTACATCTGTAAATGCAATCCTAGATTAAACAAAAGAATGTAAAAGATATGGTTTCTAAATGTTGTATAAAAATGAATAAATTATGAAAGATACTAGGTACCCTTTGAAAGTATTAAAGAGTACCAAAAACAAAATGAGACATACGTAGCACTTGCCAATGATGAGTCATAAGCTTAAACTCAAGCTTAGACATGCTTATTTTGGGAGTTTACTAGCAGAATATCTAACAATGGAAACATGAGTGGAAGTATTTATTACCTCAAAAACCTGGCTGACACTGAAATCACCAATCTTCACCGTGCCAGTGGCAGTAACGAGTAAATTATCAGGTTTTATGTCACCGTGGACGATATTCTGAGACCAACAAAAAAAGAGAAGAAAAATAAAACATGTTAATAGGAAATCATGAGTTCATGACAATGTTCCTCATTACATATAAAGCAGTACTCCGTCTCATAAGAATGCCAACGTTTAATATGTCATGAATATTAAAAGACAAGACTAGTCCATACTATGTTACTACCATCTGTTTCTACCAAGTTAAGTGACCCTAGATATATATTAGGTGTGTTTGGACTTTCAGAGTAATTTTAAGTACATGGGCAAGGACTAGTAGGAACATCACAAAAGTAAAGGTAGAACTGTAGAAGTAGCTTCGGACATGGTAAAAGAGATAAAACAAAAACTTGAGGAAGATTAATAAACTTAACTAGCAGGATTGCCATTCTAATTTGAATTAATTTCCTCCAAAGATGATATCATGATATGCAACTCTTGTAGACAACCCAACAAGTAAAAGGTTGTACTTCTTTTGAAAGCAAGTCAAAATAGTTAAAAACTAACTTAGAAGAGCATATTCACATAGAATATTATAGCTGAAAGAGGAGGCCTACATGGGAATGGAGATACATTAATCCAGAAACAATATCACGCAGATATCTCCTTGAAACACGTTGTCCTAAACCACCTGCGGGTCCAGCACCCTCAAAGACCCATTTGCCCTCGACATACTCTAAAACTGAAGAAAAGACAATTAATAAAAGAAGATGGAGAAGAAGCTACTAACGAAGGGAAGCAAAAAAAATAGATACGTGACAAAGGGTGGGGGTGTTTCGTACCCATGTAGAAGTGATCGGTGTTTGGGTCATCAATTACCTCGATCAAATTTACTATATTGGGATGATTTAACATTTTCATGATTAAGACCTGCATGTCAGTTGATGAAACACCAAGAATAAATATAGGGAAACAGGGGAAAGACATTAACTATCTTAGAAAGATAAGCATCTGGAGTCATCATTATTTAATTGCAATTCCACTGGAATGACAATAGAATGTACATGAGAAGACAAAAAACCTCGCGGAAAACATCAGTCATCGCAGTTTCAGATGGGGCAACTCGTAGCTTTAACAAATGAGACTTGTGAAAGGCCTGCATTCAAAAAAGTAGCATCATCCATTTTATGAACATATATTTCACATTATTCTACTATTATTAGTCTATTAGTTATTACCATGATTACTGCAAAGAACTTTTATTTTTTTTAAGTATTACTGCAAAAAAATGGTCATGGTTCTATTGAATATGAAAAGTTCAGTGCACTACCTTAATTGCATAATGCTGCCCATCGACCTGGCTACGGTAAAGAACCTGTTAGACATGCAAAGCCAAACAAGTGAAGATTAACACGCGTCTTTAAATTGAGAGAAGGATGTCCAGAGTGTATCAACAATGAGATGTTTACCACTTTCCCATAGCTACCAGAGCCAATTTTATACTCACGAACATACTCGTTCACCATCTTGTTCCCGTTCTCATCCTACACCAAAGAAGGGCAAAAGAGTATCAGTCAGTATGAGAAGCCCATTACCAACTTAACATGACAGTCAGTAAGTCATTAAATAACATAGCTGCGAACATATAATACATATGGTAAGCATGTTTGTCCTCATACTCCACATAATTAAGTAGCCAAATATCTACTTTAGGAAAGACACCCTCCACTCGGAATCTCTATCAAGGACACTCTCGCTAACTATGCTGTCCGTAAAGTCTGCAATGGTTACTTCTAAATACATTTGCTTGATTTATAAAGTATTTTAATTTGATTCAGATTCGCAAAAAGGAAAATGTAAAGCAAACCAACAGATTTTGAGATGCAAGGCTTTTAGCAAATCAAAAAGTTCCTTAACATAAAAGAATGAAGCACATAAAGACATTGTTCGTTTCAGATTACCTCTGATCGGACAACTTTGTGTGTTTCCTTAACAGGGAACTCCCTGCAAATCAATCCGTTTTGCGTCCTGTACAAAAGAATATCCTCAGAGCGCTTAGATGGGTTCCTGAACTCTTCATGATCTCGCTTCTCATTATCGGACATGTCCTCACCATAGGAGCAATTATCATTATCTTCTTCTACTTCATCGTCCTCTTCCTCATACTCTACGTCGTCATCTAACAACAACTGCTGTGAAATGTGATTCCCATTGTGCATCACGGGGTTAGGGTTCTTTTGATTTCTGGCAAAAGAAAACCCAAAACAACCACAGCAGCCCATTTCAGCCACGGTTGCAAGGGAATGTCCCTTGAAAAACATGGAAACTTGAAGTTTCCTCAAAAGTATAACTTTAACAAATCACCAACTTAAACAAAACAAAACCTGATGAACAATAAAAAAAAACCCTTAAATTAAACAATTGTGTAACGATACACAAATGCATAAAATAGCTGTAACCTCTAATAGGATAAAGTCCATTATAGCAACCTACTTACTCCAAATCTCCAATGCCACAGCGTAGGCAATGTACTTTGTAAAATACCAATATAGATAACACACTTAAGGCGTTTATGTAAACATACTCAACAAAAAACCAGGTAAAACTTTACTTCATTTATGTGGCCTACACGTATTACTTATATTAGAACAGATTTGACAGCTTACTACCTATCATGGTAGATGTTTTGAAAGTTTACTACCTGCTATAATGGTACAAACTCTGTAAGTTTACCATTAATCAAGTTTACAGCAGGTAACCAGTTTCCGTATTTACTTATATTGGAACAGATTTAGAGTGTTTACTATTTAAGATGGTATTTTACAAAGTATTTGCCGACCTTGGGATACGGCAGTTTCCTATGTTCCAAACAAACTACATTAGCTTCCATACTCCATAATCAAATTACTTGAATTCAGCTTCAAGACGACATGTATATCAATCTATTAAATCAATTTCTTCTAAACGTGTATAGCTCGGTTTAAAAAACACAATCGACACCATCTTTATATCGAACTGAACAATATATTAAACAATAAGTAAAACTCAAACATATTTACCTGATACAATGATATAAAAAGAGGGTGCCAAAGGAATGAAGCCGAAAGCTAATTAGAAAAGTAAGTGGACTCCAGCGGATGCCATTCGGAAAAATGAAATATACAATTGATCAAATAGACACCGTTTCGGTTCAAAGCCCACAACATCTCCTCTCAAAACCAAAACACTTTTCGGTTTGATAAAGACTGCACAGCCTTCACCAATATTAATATGTATATTTGCCACCAAACACTATTCCTTCAAAAGTTTCCCTTCATCCTTAATCAAAACACCCAAATTAGTTTTCAAATACACATATATTATATATTGATATATACAAACAAACAAATATGCATATATGACACACACGTATCTATATATGTGTGTATACACAGAATAATTAGGGCAGAGAATCATGAACAATAAAAAGTAATAGGATGATTGATATGATAAATAATAATAATAATAACAATAATAATAATAATAATAATAATAATATAATAATAATAATAATAATATAATAATAATAATAATAAATAATAATAATAATATATAATAATATCTAATATGAATTAAATAGAATAGAAAATACTAATATAATAGAATAGAAAATAGAAAAATACTAATAATATAATAATAATATAATAATAATATAATAATAATAATATAATAATATAATAATAATAATAATATAATAATAATAATATAATAATATAATAATAATAATAATATAATAATATTAAAAAAATAATTAAACTTAAAATAATAATATAATAATAATAATATAATAATAATAATAATAATAATATAATAATAAAATAATATTAACAATAATAATATAAAATAATAATATAATAATAATAATATAATAATAATAATAATAATTATTATTATTATTATTATTATTATTATTATTATAATAAAATGGAGAAAAAGGGATAAATTTTTACCGTGTAATAGAAGAAAATAAAATTAGGGTGGAATAATTGAATAATTGAAGGGGAAGTAGAGACAGTAGTGGAAGTTTTCAGATGAATTGCGGTGGTAATTGGGAGATATATGGCGGCGCGTGGGAGGCGCGTTAGGTGTAGGGTTATTATGTTGGTTTATTTATTGAGAAAAACTTTGGTAGCTTGCGAGGCTGGAACACCTTCTATGATAATCATGATGTGAGGGAAACAAAGAGAAGGGTAACCTGGTAATTTTAATACAACTTGCTTGGGGATCTCCAATATTTCTGTCAAAATCTAGCAATATGAAAATACAAAAATAACATTTTTGTAGGATATATATATGTTTTTATTCTTCAATGCATTACATCTAAGGGATGTTTATGTTTTTAATGGAATTGGAATTTATCAAAGGAATCCGAATCTAAACAACATCAAATGACAATATTACCCTATATTATACTTTTATAAAAAACTTTTTCATTTTGATAACATATCATTATACATTTTATATATACAAGTGAAACATAATACTAATAATCTATATCTTATTCTATATATATATATATATATATATAATATATATATATCTCTGCTTAATAATTGTAATAATAATCTAGGTTATTGATTATTGTTTGTAATAGAACATATAATATAATATATCTATATCTATATTATATATATATATACAAAAGTTAAATGAAAGTTGGTTTTTGGCACTTCATTCATTAGGGTACTAAATGGGGTTAATTAGGAGGTTAATTGCTTTTTTTACTTACTATGTGATAGGAATATGTATGTGTACGAGTTATGCTGATATTGCAATGCAATTTTGATTTGTAAGAATTGTTTTTATGGGAGTGAATGCATGATGAATGAGGGAATAGTTATTACGATTGTAAATCAATGAGTCTAATTATTATTGTGATGGTAATATATATAGTCGATCATTGGTCCTGCAATAATAATATTGCAATGCAAATAATAACATTGCTAATTATGATTTTGTTATCATAGATATATGTATGTATGTATTCATTATAATATGTGTTGTTTCGTGTGCCTTTGTTTTTTTTAGATAGATGTAATGCTGATTATGATTTTGTTATCATAGATACATGTAATCTCTATAATATATTTGCTTAATTGCTTATGTTTGGTGTATGTATATGTAATGCTACGTATTAGTATTATTTTTTGCTTACTGAATGTTCTGGATGGATTAGATATAGAGATGTTATGTGTTAAAAACTTTTTGTATGCCAGACCATACGTGGGTTGTTACTTATAGTTTTGGTTAATGCATTTTGATAATAATAATATTGCAATGCAAATAATAACATTGCTAATTATGATTTTGTTATCATAGATATATGTATGTATGTATTCATTATAATATGTGTTGTTTCGTGTGCCTTTGTTTTTTTTAGATAGATGTAATGCTGATTATGATTTTGTTATCATAGATACATGTAATCTCTATAATATATTTGCTTAATTGCTTATGTTTGGTGTATGTATATGTAATGCTACGTATTAGTATTATTTTTTGCTTACTGAATGCTCTGGATGAATTAGATATAGAGATGTTATGTGTTAAAAACTTTTTGTATGCCAAACCATACGTGGGTTGTTACTTATAGCTTTGGTTAATGCATTTTGAAGTTAATGACATCTTTGTATCATTAATGAAATGCTCCAATTGTAACTGTTGATGGCTGATCATGGACGGTCACGCATGGACTCTTGAAGTGGTATATATACGAGGGATAGGTGAGCATGGTATGCAACTTACAAACTCATCAAAATTAGTTGTTGCTTTTTAAGAAGATGGCAAATAAAGTTCAGGTGCGTATGAATCGTGCTGATCAATCTCATGTGTTCCTTGATGATCTTCATCCAGGGTCTGACGGTCATGTGATGGTAATGATCAACCGCAAGTGGGATGTGTACAATCAGAAGGGAACATACATGAGCACAGATTTCATTATCTCAGACCAGAAGGTATACCACTTGGTTTCTTTCTTTTAGATGTTTGTTTGTGGTTATAATTTTATGTGTACTTAGTGGGGTTATGGTTGTGTAGGGAAATGCCATGCACTGTGTTTCATCGCATAACAGGGCACACAAGTTTTTGGAGATGGTAGGGGAAGGTTCTGTGTTTGTGTTGTCCGGGTTCAAGGTTAAGCCTAATAGGAAGGACTTTCGAATAATGAAAGACAGCGTGTATATCCTTGAATTTGATGGCTCAACAACTGCTAGGAAAGCAGTTGGTGATATCAACAGTTTTGTGCGTTATTATTTCCAAATTACTCTGTTTGAAGAACTGGTACCGACTGATAATAAGTATTTGGTTGGTATGATTTCTTTCCTTTGGATCATTCAATTGTTACTGATTTTGTATTGTGTATTTGGATAGATTGTCAATATAAGTATTGATAGACGTAATGTCTATATATATATATGTGGGTTTAATATGCTTGGGTATTTTGTGTTGTATGTGGTTATAAATAAGCTTATACAATACATATGTTTATGATATAATTATTTTGGGTTGGGTGAATTGCAGATAGGAAATCTGGGTATTTGGTTCTTATGTTTTCTCAACATATGTCGATACACTGTATGCTTTCCATGTGGCCTAAAATGTGATCTGAATTGTTTGTGTAAGTGGTATGTTTTGGTTGACTTTTTGTGTCATTGTAGTTTATGTGGATATTGACTTTTATTGTGCCTTCTTGGTTAATATTGATGTATTTATTGTGCTTACAGATGTCATTGGTTATGCATTGTATGTCGGGGAGCCTAAAACGAAATCGACTGGTGCCCAAACCGTTGAGTTCCTCCTAACAAATGAGAGGTATGTCGAAATCCTAATTTCTTAGTTTGTGGTGGCATGTCAAACCATCGTTACCGGTCATCATTTTAGATATGCAGTGGACGGCAGGTTCCGGTCACACTATGGGGGTCAGTGGGGGAAGATATGATCAAGAAGAAAGGGCCAGGTTCAGGGCCATATACCTGCATTCTTACAGCGATGAGTCCAAAAAAATATTTTGGTATGCTGGTATATTGATCATCTAATTTCAGTCTTTTTTACTATATGGCACTCTAACCTTTGACATTGTAAACCAGGTGAACTTGGTATTTCTAGCACACCATCAACCCAAATTATTGACAGTCCAGATGTGCCCGCATTGAAGAATTTTGTTTCTGCACTCAGGTTGCCCACCAAACACTTATTCTTTGTGTTTATGTGTTCCATTGCGCTTTGAAACTCAGTGGTTTTGCTCTTGATTTGCAGGAACCAGGATCTTAGTGAGATACCACTCGAAAAGGTTGATACCGTGTCAACCGTTGATACGCTCGCAGAGCTTATGAAATGGGGTTGTGAGTGGAAGAACGGAATGCATCCGGAAGATGGGGTATATTGTAGTATGTGTAATCTTTCTGCCATAACTTATTCATGCAGTGCCTTATTGATTAATGCTGAATGTATGCAGCGTATTTTGTTCAAGAGCACGATTGAGATTGTGGACATTCGAACCAGAAATGGTTGGTATTTGATCACTTGCTCGAGTGGTCAGTGCCGCAAGGGATTAACAAGGGTAAAAGGTGGTTTCTGGTGTGTGGGCTGCAAGTCAAGTGTCCTGTACCCCCATATTAGGTATATTCGATTTATATATATTCTGGCAACATGGCTGCATTGAATTAATTATGTGCAACAAATATCAGGTTTAAGATTCAAATGGATGTGAAGGATGAAAGCATGGCAGTTTTTGTTACTCTGTTTGATGAACCTTCCGAACAGCTACTAAGCAGGAGTGCGAATACTTTAATGGAAGAGGAGCAACAGGCTGTGATCCAAATATAGTGAAATATGTTTTGTATGCCCAGTATTTATACCTGATATTATTTGTTTATTAACTTTTGCAAGAATGATTGGGGCGGCGATGTTCTGCCTCATGTTTTACGAAACCTAATTGGAACGAAGCATGTGTTTGAGATAAAGGGTCACACGTACTATAACGCTGGTGAATTTGAAGGCTTTAATTGTAGTCAGGTAATCATGCCTGTCGTTACTATCCCCACTTTGACAATTGGTGGCAAACAACATAATATTGTTTCATCTACTGGTGGATCATCAACGTCGGTTGCAAAGCATCCTGACCCACTTGCAACCCCTTCAAAGTCGTCGAAATCGGGTGCAAAGGATCCTGACCCAATTGTAACCCTTTCAACAAAGGAGCCAAGGAAAAGGAAATTGTAAGTATTGTTCACCATGTTGATATTGTGGCAAATATGATTGTTAGCTAATGTATTTTTAAATATGTGTTTGCCAACTTCAGGGCCTCAAAGAATCCCGGTACACTATCTGTTCTTGCTGATAACTCGACAGTGACCCCGGTGTCGGTCAATGAAGATGGAGGTGAAAGGTATGCAGTGTATTTAGTCTTCATTGATGGCTTCATTGTTATAATGCTCATTCTATTCTAATTACTCGAGTATAATTTTTCGATGTATAAACAGTGTTGTTCTTGATGCATGCTTGCAGATGGACAAAGATGCTGGGAAGTCTGCTTATGTAGACTTGGCTGATGATGTGTCAGAGTGTGACAAAAAACACCGCCGGAATGCAAGGAAAAAAAAGTATGCGAATTGTGTATTTTTTATTCTTTGTGCATTTGTACTGTGCTAACTAATATTGGTATGTTATTGTGTAAACAGGTTCAGTGTTGAATCTGGATCAGACACAGAGAACGATATGGACAAACAGTTTGCTGTTGAAGGCTGATTCTCGGTGACTATCAGCCCATGCGATATTTCAAGAATACTCTCTTCGTGTTTTGATGCATGTTTTTGAATTACTTTGTTATGTTTGGGTGTTTTCAGTCATGTGATATTTCTATGTTGGACCCGTAAAAACTCTTTTATGTTATCTTCTGTTGGTTTATCCTGTTTTGTGTTATGGTATGTTATGTCATTTCATGTTTGAAAGTAATAATATTGTCCTTCTTCAATTTTATTGTCCACGGTTAGAACTTTGTAGATATTACTGATTATTTATGCGTTTCATGATATTTGTGATGTGTTATTGAAAAGAAGGAATTTTAGGATCTAAACACACATATTCGAAAGAACTAATCATCTTGATTAATAGACGAACAAGGTTTAACAATAAAGAGTAAAAATTAAGATACAATAAACCAACCACTATGTGATGGATCTAAGGGACAAACACAATCGAATTACATAACCAGAATTATGATCAGATTGACCATAATAAGATGAAAAATATATGGAGAGGGTTTAACGGTTATATGCGGCTCAAAAGGGAAATTGTGTTGTAACCCTAAAGGAGGAACAGTGTTATGTATATATAGGAGCTGCAACTTCTTCTTCACCCCTCTATCTTCTCACTTGTACAGCTTCAGCCCTCCTGCTTCCATCTTTTCCTTTTGATCCAGTTTAGTCCTCCAGAAATACATGAAATATAAAACAAGTCTAAATTAGATAAATAACAATCAAGATGCTATAAATTTAACACCCCTCCTCAACTTGATTGTGAGAAGGGATCAAACAACCCAAGTTTAGTGCACAGGTATTTGTGTTGATCCAAAGGTAAACCTTTGGTAAACACATCAGAAATATTGTCATGTGAAGAGATTTTGACAGTTTCAATAACTCCCAACAGAATTTTTTCTCTAATGAAAAAAAGATCAATCTCAAAGTGTTTTGTCTTCTCATGGAAGACTGGATTGGCTGCTATCTGCAGTGCAGCCTTACTATCACAAAAAACTTTAGTAGGTTTAGTTTTTGGAACACCCAATTCCTCCAGAATTTTTAAGACCCACATTATTTCGCATGTGACAGCACCTAGAGCTCTAAACTCTGCTTCAGCAGAAGATCTAGAGATAGTTTGCTGTTTTTTACTTTTCCAAGCAATGGGGCAACTACCTAAGAAAAGTATGTATCCTGTGATACTTTTTCTGGCAGTTGCCTTCTTGGCCCAGTCAGAATCAACATATGCAGAGAGAGTGAGAGAAGAATTCCTTTTAAAAAGGATGCCATTACCTGGTGAGTTCTTTAGGTACCTGATCACCCTCATAGCCAGCCTTAAATGAGAGTCATGAGGGCTATGCATAAACTGACTCAAGATATGAACAGCATAGGAGATGTCTGGTCTGGTGAGAGTCAAATAGATAAGTTTTCCTACCAATTTCTGGTATTCAGTGATATTGTTTAAGGGTTTATCAGTTTCATCATTGTTGTCAAGCACAAGATTGGTTTCAATGGGAGTTTGAGTGGGCTTACATCCTAACAGCCCAAATTCAGACAAAAGGTCCAAGCAGTATTTCCTTTGTGACATACACAATCCATCATCACAATCCAAAATTTCTATACCCAAGAAATATCTCAATTTACCAAGGTCCTTGATAGAGAACTTGGATTTCAAAAACAACTTACATTTCTCAATTTCAAGAACAGAATTGCCAGTGATGACAATGTCATCAACATACACAAGTAAAGCAACAAAAGTGTTGCCATAATTTCTGGTAAACAAGGAATAATCACTTTTGCTTTGCACAAAGCCAATTTCAAGTAAAGAAGAAGTAAGTTTCTCATTCCATTTCCTAGGGGCTTGTTTTAGCCCATACAAAGACTTATCAAGCTTACAAACTCTAGAATCAGAAACAGAATGATATCCAGGTGGTTGAAACATATAAACATCTTCATCAAGTTCACCATAAAGGAAGGCATTGTTAATATCTAATTGAAAGATAGGCCAATTATTCTGAACAGATAAAGCAATTAAGCACCTTATAGTTACCATTTTAACAACTGGTGAAAAGGTCTCATCAAAATCAATACCAATTTTTTGATCATACCCTTTGGCAACTAGTCTTGCCTTATATCTATCCACATCACCATTTGACTTATACTTGATTTTATAAACCCACTTGCAGCCAATGGGTTTTCTGTTTTCAGGTAGTTGTATGAGAGTCCAAGTGTGGTTCCTATACAAGGCTTCAATTTCAGAATTCATTGCATCAACCCAAAGTGGGTTCTTGCAGGCCTCTTCAAAGGTATTTGGTTCAACAAGTTTATTCAAGTTTGCCACAAAACACAAGTTTTCAGAATTAAGTTTAGCATAGTTGACACAGTTAGCAATACTGTGTTTGGTCTTAGAAGTAAGGACAAAGTCATCAAGGTTTTTTGGAAGTCTGGTAGTTCTGTTTGACTTTCTGAGTTCACTAGGTTGAGTAACAATGGTCTGGGCAATGGTCTGGTCAATCCTATGAGATGATTGAGAGTCATGAGGGCTATGCATAAACTGACTCAAGATATGAACAGCATAGGAGATGTCTGGTCTGGTGAGAGTCAAATAGATAAGTTTTCCTACCAATTTCTGGTATTCAGTGATATTGTTTAAGGGTTTATCAGTTTCATCATTGTTGTCAAGCACAAGATTGGTTTCAATGGGAGTTTGAGTGGGCTTACATCCTAACAGCCCAAATTCAGACAAAAGGTCCAAGCAGTATTTCCTTTGTGACATACACAATCCATCATCACAATCCAAAATTTCTATACCCAAGAAATATCTCAATTTACCAAGGTCCTTGATAGAGAACTTGGATTTCAAAAACAACTTACATTTCTCAATTTCAAGAACAGAATTGCCAGTGATGACAATGTCATCAACATACACAAGTAAAGCAACAAAAGTGTTGCCATAATTTCTGGTAAACAAGGAATAATCACTTTTGCTTTGCACAAAGCCAATTTCAAGTAAAGAAGAAGTAAGTTTCTCATTCCATTTCCTAGGGGCTTGTTTTAGCCCATACAAAGACTTATCAAGCTTACAAACTCTAGAATCAGAAACAGAATGATATCCAGGTGGTTGAAACATATAAACATCTTCATCAAGTTCACCATAAAGGAAGGCATTGTTAATATCTAATTGAAAGATAGGCCAATTATTCTGAACAGATAAAGCAATTAAGCACCTTATAGTTACCATTTTAACAACTGGTGAAAAGGTCTCATCAAAATCAATACCAATTTTTTGATCATACCCTTTGGCAACTAGTCTTGCCTTATATCTATCCACATCACCATTTGACTTATACTTGATTTTATAAACCCACTTGCAGCCAATGGGTTTTCTGTTTTCAGGTAGTTGTATGAGAGTCCAAGTGTGGTTCCTATACAAGGCTTCAATTTCAGAATTCATTGCATCAACCCAAAGTGGGTTCTTGCAGGCCTCTTCAAAGGTATTTGGTTCAACAAGTTTATTCAAGTTTGCCACAAAACACAAGTTTTCAGAATTAAGTTTAGCATAGTTGACACAGTTAGCAATACTGTGTTTGGTCTTAGAAGTAAGGACAAAGTCATCAAGGTTTTTTGGAAGTCTGGTAGTTCTGTTTGACTTTCTGAGTTCACTAGGTTGAGTAACAATGGTCTGGGCAATGGTCTGGTCAATCCTATGAGATGATTGAGAGTCATGAGAAGTATCAGAATTGCCCTCAGGACTTGGATTCTCTTCAATGGGTGTTGCATTGGGAATTTGATGAGTGGCAGCTCTAAATGTGCTACCAGAGTCATCATCCCCAGTACCATCACCATATGAAGTCCCTTTCCTGTCATCATTGGGACTTAGAGAGTCAAGGTCATCAAAAAACATTTTATTATCAAAAAAGTTTATTTGAGATGTGCCAGGATCATTGTTGACACAATGATCATTGTTTATTTTAAAAGGAAATATATTTTCATAGAACTTTACATCCCTAGAATAAAGGATGCTTTTATTTTCCAAACAAAACAGTTTATAAGCCTTTTTTCCTTCAGAATATCCAATTAACACACATTTATTTGATCTTGAGCTAAACTTATCAGAGTTGTTTAAGATGGTAGCAAAACAAAGACAGCCAAAGACTCTAAGAAAGGAAAGGTTAGGAACAGTTTTAAATATCATCTCATAAGGGGATTTGCCAGAAAGGACAGAAGTGGGTAGCCTGTTTATAAGAAAGGTAGCAGTTAGAACACATTCAGGCCACATATTCAAGGGAATTCCCCCCTGAAACATAAGGGATCTAGAAACATTTAAGAGATGCCTATGTTTCCTTTCAGCAATGCCATTTTGCTGTGGGGTATAAGCACAAGAAGTTTGATGTGTTATACCATTTTGTTTTACAAATTGATTCATTCTTTGATTGATGAACTCACTGCCATTGTCACTTCTCAAAATTTTAACAGTGGTTTGAAACTGATTCTTTAATAAGTTACAAAAACTTGTTATGTTATCAAAAGTTTCATCTTTACTTCTCAATAGGTAAACCCACACAGCTCTAGAAAAATCATCAACAATAGTAAGGAAGTACTTGAAGCCTTCCTTACTTTGAACCCTATAGGGTCCCCAAAGATCAAGGTGAACAAGCTCACCCAAAGCTTTGCTTTGGTGATCACTCAAAGGAAAGGGAAGTCTGGTTTGCTTTGCCTTATGGCAAACCTCACAAGGTGATGTGTTAGAAGGATTAGTAATATCCAGTTGGTCTTGCAAGATGTTTAAGACTTGATCAGCTGGGTGACCAAGCCTATGATGCCAAGTATGCACAGAAACATAACAAACAGAAATCATGCTATTGCAGGAAAGGGCAGTCTCACCTTTGATGTTACCATCAAAGATGTAGAGGCCACCAGCCTCTTTACCAGTCCCCATCAAGGTTCTTGTTCTCAAATCCTGGATATAACACATATTTTCATCAAAAGAAATAAATAATCTGCTATCTCTAGCAAGATTATGCACAGAAAGAAGGTTCACACAATACTCAGGCACATATAGAACACCAAATAGAGTGATTTTATCATAAAGTCTAAGATTTCCAATCTTAAGCACCCTGGCTTGAGTGCCATTAGGGTGACCAACTGTTATACCAAGTTGAGAAACATCCACAACATTAAAAAGTAAGTGCTCACAACATGTCATGTGTTGTGTAGCACCAGAGTCTGAAATCCATTTGTTTCTGGTTTTAGAAAAGGTTTGAGAAGAATTAAAGCAAAAAAATCTTCCAAAATTTGAGTTAAAGAAGCTGTTTGAGTTGAAAAAGGTACCTGCCATGTTTGAATGAACAGGCTTTGAGTTGGACTTTTCATCAATCATTTTCATAAGATAAGAAAGCTGCTCATTACTGAAAGGAGTATCAGAAGGTCCAGCAACAGTGCTGGGAGAGGTTGAAGCAGGAGAGTATTGATACATAGAAGAATGATGTTTTGGAGAGTGGTGTTTAACAGCATGATTCTCACTGACATTAACATGATTGCTAGAAGTATTCCTAACAAAGTTTTGATAAACAGGTTTCTTGTATCCACTAGGAGAGCCATGTAATTCAAAACATCTTTCTTTGGTATGACCATATTTATGACAGTTATCACATTTCAAGGTAAGATTTGGTCCCCTGTTTTGATTTCCAAAGTTGTTATGCATGTTTTGATTCCAGTTATGATTACCCTGCCCCCTCCCAGCAGATTTTCTCACAAAGGGTTTTGCAGCAAAAGCAGAGTGTTGAGTTTTATGGTTTGAGTCTTGAGAGGCAATCCCTCTATGGGATTCCTCCCTAGAAATGATAGCAAAAGCTGTTTTGACATTAGGCAAAGGGTCTTTCATTAAAATTCCACTTCTGATAGGAACATAAACCTCATCAAGTCCCATCAGAAACTGCATTAGTCTCATGTTTTGAGTGAAGGATTTGAATTCAGGAGCAGCAGCACACACACAAGTAGGCAGTTTGGTAAGGGCATCATATTGCCTCCAAAGAGAGTTAAGAGTATGATAATAATCAGATATAGGTCTGCCATTTTGAGAAAGAGAGTTAATCTTATGATGCAGGTTGAAAATAATTGAACCATCAATTTTGTCATATGTTTCTTTAAGCTCTTGCCAAACAAGGGCTGCCTCTTTTGAAAAAATTTGCCCTAGATACACCTCTTCAGACACAGAACCAAGAATCCAAGAAAGAACCACATAATTGCACCTATCCCACTGTTTTGCAAGAACCTCATTGTCCTCAGACCTCAAACAAGTGCCATTTATAAAACCAATTTTGTTTTTTGTTTCAAGTGCAAGTTCCATTGCACATGCCCACACCTTATAATTTTCAGTTCCTTTTAATTTTATGTTAATTATGGGTGTTCCAGTGGTATCACTGGCATGTAAATACAATGGGTCACCAAAGTCAAGTTTACTAATAAGAGTGCCAAGAGCATATTCATCAGCATTCATAAAACCTTCAAGATTCCTCAAATTTTCATCCAAAACATCAGCCATAGTGACAGAAGAGAGCAAGCAACAGAGATATCAACACAACAACAAGAAAGACACAACAGCAGGCAGTAAGGAAGAAAAAAGAACAAAACACCTAAAGGGTGCAAGAGCAGAGGCCAGATTCAAGAACACTTCAGTGTCTTGACAGGTATGCTCGAGGACCCTCTCTTCTACCAAGAAGGAGTTAGACAGACAAAGATATTAATCATTATTTATATAAAACTTAACCACAATACGAGAGGACTTAATAATAAGCTCACAATAAATAGAAATATTCATGTTTAACAAACAGATAACACACAAAAGCAGGTAAGTAAACAGCAGAAGCAATAATAACAACAAGATGTGCAGAAAATAGAGATCCCAACTGATAGGCCAAACTTTTCTCACTTAGAGCACTCCAAGTGAAGAAACAATTTGCTACTAGAAGGGTAGGAGGAGAAGCTTACAGTGGGGTCGCCAACAGTAATTCCTTAATCGAGAAAAAGGCAACGCAACTTTTAAAGAATCCTGGAACAGCCAAGGATTCAACGAATATACTCAAGACTTCCAAAGAATCACAATCTTATAACCAAGATTGAACTCAAAAGAAGAAAGAGATACAATAATAGATAATAAAGCCAGATTTAAGGAAATAAGGTATATAAATAACCAGAAAAAAAAGGGTTTTTTTTTTAATTTTAAATTAGGGTTTTCAGATTTGGGTTTTTGTTTTAAAAAACATCAAGATTTTTCTTAAAAAAGATGAACCTGTCTCTGATACCATGAAGAAATTTTAGGATCTAAACACACATATTCGAAAGAACTAATCATCTTGATTAATAGACGAACAAGGTTTAACAATAAAGAGTAAAAATTAAGATACAATAAACCAACCACTATGTGATGGATCTAAGGGACAAACACAATCGAATTACATAACCAGAATTATGATCAGATTGACCATAATAAGATGAAAAATATATGGAGAGGGTTTAACGGTTATATGCGGCTCAAAAGGGAAATTGTGTTGTAACCCTAAAGGAGGAACAGTGTTATGTATATATAGGAGCTGCAACTTCTTCTTCACCCCTCTATCTTCTCACTTGTACAGCTTCAGCCCTCCTGCTTCCATCTTTTCCTTTTGATCCAGTTTAGTCCTCCAGAAATACATGAAATATAAAACAAGTCTAAATTAGATAAATAACAATCAAGATGCTATAAATTTAACACCCCTCCTCAACTTGATTGTGAGAAGGGATCAAACAACCCAAGTTTAGTGCACAGGTATTTGTGTTGATCCAAAGGTAAACCTTTGGTAAACACATCAGAAATATTGTCATGTGAAGAGATTTTGACAGTTTCAATAACTCCCAACAGAATTTTTTCTCTAATGAAAAAAAGATCAATCTCAAAGTGTTTTGTCTTCTCATGGAAGACTGGATTGGCTGCTATCTGCAGTGCAGCCTTACTATCACAAAAAACTTTAGTAGGTTTAGTTTTTGGAACACCCAATTCCTCCAGAATTTTTAAGACCCACATTATTTCGCATGTGACAGCACCTAGAGCTCTAAACTCTGCTTCAGCAGAAGATCTAGAGATAGTTTGCTGTTTTTTACTTTTCCAAGCAATGGGGCAACTACCTAAGAAAAGTATGTATCCTGTGATACTTTTTCTGGCAGTTGCCTTCTTGGCCCAGTCAGAATCAACATATGCAGAGAGAGTGAGAGAAGAATTCCTTTTAAAAAGGATGCCATTACCTGGTGAGTTCTTTAGGTACCTGATCACCCTCATAGCCAGCCTTAAATGAGAGTCATGAGGGCTATGCATAAACTGACTCAAGATATGAACAGCATAGGAGATGTCTGGTCTGGTGAGAGTCAAATAGATAAGTTTTCCTACCAATTTCTGGTATTCAGTGATATTGTTTAAGGGTTTATCAGTTTCATCATTGTTGTCAAGCACAAGATTGGTTTCAATGGGAGTTTGAGTGGGCTTACATCCTAACAGCCCAAATTCAGACAAAAGGTCCAAGCAGTATTTCCTTTGTGACATACACAATCCATCATCACAATCCAAAATTTCTATACCCAAGAAATATCTCAATTTACCAAGGTCCTTGATAGAGAACTTGGATTTCAAAAACAACTTACATTTCTCAATTTCAAGAACAGAATTGCCAGTGATGACAATGTCATCAACATACACAAGTAAAGCAACAAAAGTGTTGCCATAATTTCTGGTAAACAAGGAATAATCACTTTTGCTTTGCACAAAGCCAATTTCAAGTAAAGAAGAAGTAAGTTTCTCATTCCATTTCCTAGGGGCTTGTTTTAGCCCATACAAAGACTTATCAAGCTTACAAACTCTAGAATCAGAAACAGAATGATATCCAGGTGGTTGAAACATATAAACATCTTCATCAAGTTCACCATAAAGGAAGGCATTGTTAATATCTAATTGAAAGATAGGCCAATTATTCTGAACAGATAAAGCAATTAAGCACCTTATAGTTACCATTTTAACAACTGGTGAAAAGGTCTCATCAAAATCAATACCAATTTTTTGATCATACCCTTTGGCAACTAGTCTTGCCTTATATCTATCCACATCACCATTTGACTTATACTTGATTTTATAAACCCACTTGCAGCCAATGGGTTTTCTGTTTTCAGGTAGTTGTATGAGAGTCCAAGTGTGGTTCCTATACAAGGCTTCAATTTCAGAATTCATTGCATCAACCCAAAGTGGGTTCTTGCAGGCCTCTTCAAAGGTATTTGGTTCAACAAGTTTATTCAAGTTTGCCACAAAACACAAGTTTTCAGAATTAAGTTTAGCATAGTTGACACAGTTAGCAATACTGTGTTTGGTCTTAGAAGTAAGGACAAAGTCATCAAGGTTTTTTGGAAGTCTGGTAGTTCTGTTTGACTTTCTGAGTTCACTAGGTTGAGTAACAATGGTCTGGGCAATGGTCTGGTCAATCCTATGAGATGATTGAGAGTCATGAGAAGTATCAGAATTGCCCTCAGGACTTGGATTCTCTTCAATGGGTGTTGCATTGGGAATTTGATGAGTGGCAGCTCTAAATGTGCTACCAGAGTCATCATCCCCAGTACCATCACCATATGAAGTCCCTTTCCTGTCATCATTGGGACTTAGAGAGTCAAGGTCATCAAAAAACATTTTATTATCAAAAAAGTTTATTTGAGATGTGCCAGGATCATTGTTGACACAATGATCATTGTTTATTTTAAAAGGAAATATATTTTCATAGAACTTTACATCCCTAGAATAAAGGATGCTTTTATTTTCCAAACAAAACAGTTTATAAGCCTTTTTTCCTTCAGAATATCCAATTAACACACATTTATTTGATCTTGAGCTAAACTTATCAGAGTTGTTTAAGATGGTAGCAAAACAAAGACAGCCAAAGACTCTAAGAAAGGAAAGGTTAGGAACAGTTTTAAATATCATCTCATAAGGGGATTTGCCAGAAAGGACAGAAGTGGGTAGCCTGTTTATAAGAAAGGTAGCAGTTAGAACACATTCAGGCCACATATTCAAGGGAATTCCCCCTGAAACATAAGGGATCTAGAAACATTTAAGAGATGCCTATGTTTCCTTTCAGCAATGCCATTTTGCTGTGGGGTATAAGCACAAGAAGTTTGATGTGTTATACCATTTTGTTTTACAAATTGATTCATTCTTTGATTGATGAACTCACTGCCATAATAAGATGAAAAATATATGGAGAGGGTTTAACGGTTATATGCGGCTCAAAAGGGAAATTGTGTTGTAACCCTAAAGGAGGAACAGTGTTATGTATATATAGGAGCTGCAACTTCTTCTTCACCCCTCTATCTTCTCACTTGTACAGCTTCAGCCCTCCTGCTTCCATCTTTTCCTTTTGATCCAGTTTAGTCCTCCAGAAATACATGAAATATAAAACAAGTCTAAATTAGATAAATAACAATCAAGATGCTATAAATTTAACACATATCAATATAGATACATATATATAGCCAAGATCTATATAAATGCTAAAATGACTTAGAAAAGGAAATTGTCCTAACTCAAAAAAAATTGCATATGGATATCAAACCTGCCGATATGTGATTCTTGCAAGTCTTCGTGTTCATCTAAGTTTATTGATCCCTGCATCGTATGTGAAATTTCATAACACCACTTGCATTCTGAAAACACCCAAAGAAAAATAAGGTCAATGGTAAATATTTGGATTTATTTTTCTTTGAATTATATTTTGAGTTTTCTGATAATTTGATTTCCTATCTAACTTTATGATGCATTCCTCCATCCTTATACTTATAAGAAGTTGTTTATCACTTAATCTTGATATGTATATAAGTAACCTATTTGTTTGTCTAACTAACCATAACCTGTATAGAAATATATAAAACACCTCAAATGTCTATGCGTTCCAAAAACTTTTAATAACGTAATTGTTTCTCTAATTAAACAAGGTCTGTATAGAAATGCATGTAACATTATATAAATGTTTCTGCTTTCTAAAAACTTTTGATGCAATTATTTATTTGTTAAACTGTACTTGCATATACTCACATAGAAATTGTCTAAAACAACTTTGAAGTATGATTATAATCTCTTATGGAAAAAACAAAGAAGACATGTATACATTCTAAAGGCGTATACACCGTAATGTCTAATAAGTACATCAATAATATGTGTATATTTGTAACAGCAAATTATGAAACATGTTCATTCTGGGTCGTCTCAAATATGAATGCAAATTCCAGGAATATACAATACATAAACAAAAATAGACATATGATCATGAACCTTTTATAGGATTTGTACTTTGTTTATAGATATACATGACTTTACAACACATATCTTCTAATATAAGTGTGGAAGGTGATCATCTTGAATATATTGTATCATTTTATAACAATAAAAAAAAAACTCATTCTCCGTGCACTTTTGTTAATGGCAATTTACTAATTTTATCTATTATTACGTTGTATTATTTATAGCCATTTCATACATAACCAGACACATGTATATAAAATCCATGATATTATTAATTTTATCAAAATACATCACCCAGGTTAAAACTTCACGAAGAACATAACCGATCCACATAGAACGAACTTGCCATATTATGCGTTTATCTCGGGCAAGTCCTCGGATATATAACCATCCACATCCATCAAATCTCCCTCATCTATTGGTTCATCGAGGAGTTCATCGACACCACGGTCATCCTCCATTGCATACCAGTATCTCATTGCCGCAACCCGATTCCAAAGATCATGTTCAAACTGTAATTGAAACACACTTGGCATTGGGTCAATTGACCCAGCCTGCAAAAGTTGACGTAACCACTCCACATCCTGAGAACTAAGTACATCAACGAAAAATCGAAAAAAAAAAAAAAAAAAAAAAAAAAAAAAAAAAAAAAAAAAAAAAAAAAAAAAAAAAAAAAAAAAAAAAAAAAAAAAAAAAAAAAAAAAAAAAAAAAAAAAAAAAAAAAAAAAAAAAAAAAAAAAAAAAAAAAAAAAAAAAAAAAAAAAAAAAAAAAAAAAAAAAAAAAAAAAAAAAAAAAAAAAAAAAAAAAAAAAAAAAAAAAAAAAAAAAAAAAAAAAAAAAAAAAAAAAAAAAAAAAAAAAAAAAAAAAAAAAAAAAAAAAAAAAAAAAAAAAAAAAAAAAAAAAAAAAAAAAAAAAAAAAAAAAAAAAAAAAAAAAAAAAAAAAAAAAAAAAAAAAAAAAAAAAAAAAAAAAAAAAAAAAAAAAAAAAAAAAAAAAAAAAAAAAAAAAAAAAAAAAAAAAAAAAAAAAAAAAAAAAAAAAAAAAAAAAAAAAAAAAAAAAAAAAAAAAAAAAAAAAAAAAAAAAAAAAAAAAAAAAAAAAAAAAAAAAAAAAAAAAAAAAAAAAAAAAAAAAAAAAAAAAAAAAAAAAAAAAAAAAAAAAAAAAAAAAAAAAAAAAAAAAAAAAAAAAAAAAAAAAAAAAAAAAAAAAAAAAAAAAAGACCGGTACCCCAAGACATCTTTTATAACTTCCCTAATCAAACAATTGTTTTGGTTATTAAAATAACAATTATATCTATCGATTGTACCCAACCGTTAACACATTAGTTCCTATTATCATTGAACGATTATCTACCGTACCCGTCATAGACCCAATTGTTTGTACCCAAACAATCAAAATGACATATATGAAATCAATAATTACCATTAAAGACACACATATACCACCAATCAATTCAAGATAAATTATAAGGAAGAAATACGCTAAGATCACGATATAACGTTAAATGAAATCAACATTGAATTATTAAAATTGTGCAATCCTTACATATTGTCTCACTTCATCAAAATGGAAGATAAAATGTTTAGCTACTCATACTGAAATAAGAAAAACAATCAATAACAATTGTAAACATAGTGTACCGATTGAAGAAATCGAATCCGAAATGCTAAGAATTGTAATTGCTAATGAAATAAATCTTCCAATCAAAATTATTGCCTTCAAAGATGTTTTATGTGATGGAAATAGCCTTGAAGAACCCTAAAATTGGCCGGGAAAGCAAAAGTTAGGTCTAGGGTTGTTTTTGATTGATATTTATAGGTCTTCCAAAAAGTCAAAGTGCTGACCGACCAGTGGGCTCGACAAGACCACTCTTGAACTTCACTAATTTTGCTCCTGGAGGACGATCTCGACAAGCCCACAAGTGGGCTCGTCAAGTTGGGACTCCAGAATGCTTTTTATCACTCGTTTCTCTTCCAAAGTCTTCTTGAAATCTTCCGTAAGCTCATTTGAACCTCCAAAATGCCGTTTTCTTCAGTAATATGCTAAAATACCTGTTAATATGCTAAAATACCAACTGACAACCCAAGCTCTTTTTTTTTCTATTTTTTTTTTTTTTTTTTTTTTTTTTTTATTCTTTTATTCTTTTTTTTTTGTGAGCTACTTTTACTCTGACTAATTGGTATTCTCTTAATAGTATTGAAACAGTGACAAATCATGTACTCATATGCTCAAATGAACGATCCAGACTTTATCCAAACAATCATGATGAAATCAATCTATTCTCAGTAACCGAGAATATCCCAACCCGACATAAAGGACTAACCCCAAACCATCCACTAGCATAGGCAACCAATGACCCACCAGGACTATCGGTATGGCTAGGAAAGGTGTATATTTAGGGTGGATTCAATAACAAAGAACAGGCTAATGACAACATGTTTTCTATTGTTTCTTGCACTAAAAGTGAGTGCAACATAAGGGTTTCACAGGTGGTTCACTAACCAGTGTAGTTAACTACTAAACACATTAACAAAACATGCACATAACAAATTTTTACAAAACAAGGGGTAAACATACAAAGAACAAAGGTTTTAATCCTAAATTTTCCTCTTCGTCATCTAGTCATCCTATATCACCGAAGTGATCTCACTGCGGCCTCGAAACGATCAACCAGGACAAGATCTAGAATCAACGCAATCACCGGCACACTCATAGCAAAGAAGAAATGAGCATAGAAAATGTATGCTTCAACACCTATCAATCTAAAAGTGATTCAAAATTCTCACACATTTGGGTGTTTTGGTGCTATAAGCGTGCTAGTCATGTTATTAATCCAGAAGGGATTGCCTAATTAATCAATCAAGACACATTCCACCAATTAAACTTTGTACCAAAGGTGTAGTCAAATTGCTCATTAATATCAATAAATTAGGTGACAAAAGCAATTAACTACAAGGACAAGCATGCAAAAGTTTAAAATTCCACTAAAATACCCGACTTTTTCCTATTTACCACCTCCTCCCCCCCACACTTGAGTTGGACAATGCCCTCAATGTCCAATGAACTAAGGCAAACTATGGGAAATAGGGGAAAGTAAACAAAAGCAAAATAAAGAACAAGAAAAACTTGCCGGGTATGACGAGTGTTCCATGCTTGAATGATGCCAACAAGAATATAGCGCTGAACTTACTGCCAGCATATGCATATGACAATCACTTGCTATCAAGCATGAACAAACATATTAACACATACCAATATTATCAACCAAAGCAAACAACCAATATCCCAAAGTACATAAAAGTAATAACAAGACAGAAAGGAAATAGGGGCTCGTCAAAATCATGCATCAGTCGCAAAAGCGAGTTAAAATTCTTCCAAGTCACAGGTGGGCTCGGCGAGACCCTTGGTGGGCTTGTCGAGTTCGTGGGTAGAACATTCCCCTACACATGTGACTTACTAAATCCACGAGTCAACTTACCGTAATGCCTAGAACTCACTCCAAACCTGCAAAACTCGACTACAAACCATAAAAATGCGAAGAAAGCTTATTAACTAAACTAAAAAAATAAAAAACACACGGGTTGCCTCCCGAGAAGCGCTTAGTTTATTTATGAGTCGTTAGCTAGACTCCTGCCCCAAAGATTTACCATGGTGGGGTCTCTGACGGCCCCACACTTAAAGTGTTAGGCGGTCTACCCTTAAACGGTGAAAAACAATTACCTTTCACCTTCGTCAGAATCCAATCATTTGCATCACCTACACAAAAGTCTGGTGGCCTACACGAGTAGGGTGAAAAATTTGTGAACTTAACTTTTATCATTACCCATTCATTAAAATCCACCTTTTTAAAATCTCCATTCACATAATCTATCACATCCATTTTTAAATCCACGAATTCTACCCAATTCATCCATTTATTATGATCAAACAATACTGGGTTACCTGAGGTGTAAACACGTCTCTTTTTAGGGACAATCAAGCACTTATTAATGAGGAAAGTAGCCGATGCTTCCTCTATCTTCCTCTTTCTGCTCGCCAATTTAATACATGCTTGAATACATGCTTGAACTTTCGGTAATTCATCCATTATGGTGTGTTCAAGCTCAATCCTCTTTGTTGGACCAGTTACCAACTCCTCATCCAAGTCGATTATGACTTCATCCTCCAAATCCTGCAAGATATAGTTAGCAACATTTGTATCATCATAAGAAACATCACATACCTTACCAAGGAAGGAGGAACAAATCTCCAAATCAACAACTTCAATCACTGGCTCATTGCTAATAAGTGGTAGTTCATTTGGTTCCGAATGAGTGAACTGATAATCATCTTCTTTCAAAGCAGCTCCCATGAAAGGTTGTGAATGGGATTTTGGTTCTTGTGCTGCTATCTTACTCACACCATCGCCCAGTTCCATAAATTCTTCTTTAAGGCTTAACTCTTCCATTATCACTTCACCAAAGTCAGATTGCGAAAGAGACAAATGTGGTTCCTCCATCGCCTCGATGTTCAGGATTTGAATGGAATCATGTATTTCTGGATATTTTTGGCTTTCTGGAGCTTGGGTTTGTGATTCATTTTCCAAGTGATCATAAGCTTCCGTTGTTTCATTCTCTTCTGAAGTCGCATACACTTCTTGCCATATTGTTTCATTTTTGGGCACATACACCAATTCCTCAGATTGAATAAATTCTTCCAAATAATCAAATACCCCATCTGTATTCATCCCTAAGAATTCCTCGCTTAGAATATCGTAGGATTCGTTATCTAGCCCACGCAAATAAAACGTAACAAGTTCACAAACAAAAATGTTGTTCGTGCTTAACTTATCAACTACGTCTCTAATCCTCAACCATGCTTCATACCAAGTTTCGTTTGGTAACTGCTTAAAGTACCGAATCTCGTCCGGATACTCTCCTTCTAACTCATAGTCTTGATCGGAAATTGGTGACGCTAATACTACAAAACAAATACTACACACCCCGTGAAAAGCACAAATGGAAAAGAAAAATTAAATCATAAAATGTACTAAAACTAAATAAAAAAAAAATATAACATTAAATTAAAAAAAAGCAAAAAAAAATAATTAAACTAAATAAAATAAAAATAACACTAAACTATGCTAAACTAAGAAAGCAAGTAACATTCTCATAAATGAATACAAAAAAAAAAAAAAAAAAAAAAAAAAAAAAAAAAAAAAAAAAAAAAAAAAAAAAAAAAAAAAAAAAAAAAAAAAAAAAAAAAAAAAAAAAAAAAAAAAAAAAAAAAAAAAAAAAAAAAAAAAAAAAAAAAAAAAAAAAAAAAAAAAAAAAAAAAAAAAAAAAAAAAAAAAAAAAAAAAAAAAAAAAAAAAAAAAAAAAAAAAAAAAAAAAAAAAAAAAAAAAAAAAAAAAAAAAAAAAAAAAAAAAAAAAAAAAAAAAAAAAAAAAAAAAAAAAAAAAAAAAAAAAAAAAAAAAAAAAAAAAAAAAAAAAAAAAAAAAAAAAAAAAAAAAAAAAAAAAAAAAAAAAAAAAAAAAAAAAAAAAAAAAAAAAAAAAAAAAAAAAAAAAAAAAAAAAAAAAAAAAAAAAAAAAAAAAAAAAAAAAAAAAAAAAAAAAAAAAAAAAAAAAAAAAAAAAAAAAAAAAAAAAAAAAAAAAAAAAAAAAAAAAAAAAAAAAAAAAAAAAAAAAAAAAAAAAAAAAAAAAAAAAAAAAAAAAAAAAAAAAAAAAAAAAAAAAAAAAAAAAAAAAAAAAAAAAAAAAAAAAAAAAAAAAAAAAAAAAAAAAAAAAAAAAAAAAAAAAAAAAAAAAAAAAAAAAAAAAAAAAAAAAAAAAAAAAAAAAAAAAAAAAAAAAAAAAAAAAAAAAAAAAAAAAAAAAAAAAAAAAAAAAAAAAAAAAAAAAAAAAAAAAAAAAAAAAAAAAAAAAAAAAAAAAAAAAAAAAAAAAAAAAAAAAAAAAAAAAAAAAAAAAAAAAAAAAAAAAAAAAAAAAAAAAAAAAAAAAAAAAAAAAAAAAAAAAAAAAAAAAAAAAAAAAAAAAAAAAAAAAAAAAAAAAAAAAAAAAAAAAAAAAAAAAAAAAAAAAAAAAAAAAAAAAAAAAAAAAAAAAAAAAAAAAAAAAAAAAAAAAAAAAAAAAAAAAAAAAAAAAAAAAAAAAAAAAAAAAAAAAAAAAAAAAAAAAAAAAAAAAAAAAAAAAAAAAAAAAAAAAAAAAAAAAAAAAAAAAAAAAAAAAAAAAAAAAAAAAAAAAAAAAAAAAAAAAAAAAAAAAAAAAAAAAAAAAAAAAAAAAAAAAAAAAAAAAAAAAAAAAAAAAAAAAAAAAAAAAAAAAAAAAAAAAAAAAAAAAAAAAAAAAAAAAAAAAAAAAAAAAAAAAAAAAAAAAAAAAAAAAAAAAAAAAAAAAAAAAAAAAAAAAAAAAAAAAAAAAAAAAAAAAAAAAAAAAAAAAAAAAAAAAAAAAAAAAAAAAAAAAAAAAAAAAAAAAAAAAAAAAAAAAAAAAAAAAAAAAAAAAAAAAAAAAAAAAAAAAGAAATTAAAAGAGTTAGTAATCCCGCAGGATTAATCGCAAAGAGAGTTTTTGATTAAAAACAATAATTTAAAGGGCATCCATCTCGAATCCGCTCAACAACATGCTCAGATTGCACATAAATGAAGTTCAAATCCAAATTAAGTTGATTAAATAACCGAGACTCAAACAAAGCATCAACCCCGTACCCGTCAAGTTAATAACTTAATTCAACTCTGTTGTTTAAACTAGTTTCATTACAAAGACCGGTACCCCAAGACATCTTTTATAACTTCCCTAATCAAACAATGGTTTTGGTTATTAAAATAACAATTATATCTATCGATTGTACCCAACCGTTAACACATTAGTTCCTATTATCATTGAACGATTATCTACCGTACCCGTCATAGACCCAATTGTTTGTACCCAAACAATCAAAATGACATATATGAAATCAATAATTACCATTAAAGACACACATATACCACCAATCAATTCAAGATAAATTATAAGGAAGAAATACGCTAAGATCACGATATAACGTTAAATGAAATCAACATTGAATTATTAAAATTGTGCAATCCTTACATATTGTCTCACTTCATCAAGATGGATGATAAAATGTTTAGGTACTCATACTGAAATAAGAAAAACAATCAATAACAATTGCAAACATAGTATACCGATTGAAGAAATCGAATCCGGAATGCTAAGAATTGTAATTGCTAATGAAATAAATCTTCCAATCGAAATTATTGCCTTGAAAGATGTTTTATGTGATGGAAATAGCCTTGAAGAACCCTAAAATCGGCTGGGAAAGCAAAAGTTAGGTCTAGGGTTGTTTTTGATTGATATTTATAGGTCTTCCAAAAAGTCAAAGTGCTGACCGACCAGTGGGCTCGACAAGCCCATAAGTGGGCTCGACAAGACCACTCTTGAACTTCACTAATTTTGCTCCTAGAGGACGATCTCGACAAGCCCACAAGTGGGCTCATCAAGTTGGGACTCCAGAATGCTTTTTATCACACGTTTCTCTTCCAAAGTCTTCTTGAAATCTTCCGGAAGCTCATTTAAACCTCCCAAATGTCGTTTTCTTCAGTTATATGCTAAAATACCTGTTAATATCCTGACAACACTAACAAATACCATAAACGCACGAAATGTATACAAAAACGACTCCAAATCACTTATAAATGACCAAATACGAATTGGGAAATTTGTATAAAATAGACATATCAGACCCCATGATAGGTAGAGAATCCATCTCCCCAAAAGACTTCTACCAAATTCATTACCTCTAGCAATAACCACCCTGTCACAATGTAACCAGGATCAACAATCTGCTCATGTGGATGATTAAAGTCCACAATACCATCAGCAGGGGGATCGAACCTTCTTCTCAGAGCCGCAATAAGCCTGTTTGTCTCCCAGCATACATTACCAGAGGGCACACCCATACAGAACACATCTCTCAAAATAGATTCGTCTAGTTGCAATACCCTTGCGATAGTTTTGATACGCTTCCTTCTATTATTAGTCATGTCAAATACATAGTATTGTCCCCCCCTGTTGAAATCCCATGCAGCCAAATGCGCCATTAATGTGTTAAGGATTCTTTCGAGTTAAGTGAGTCAAATTCAGGAGGACCTCTTATATAGCATTAAAGTAGACACACTTCCTATTGTAAATGAGATTGCTAGACTATTCATATCCTTTAGTTACATGCTATTCACATTCTACATTAAATTGTGTCATATTAAAGTCGTATAACATAAATAAATAGAAGACAAATGATCCATCAACAATATTCAGTCTCATTATTCTTTATATCCGAATTTATATTGTATTATTCTGATTCTGATGATATATATACTATAATGTGATATTATTTATGTAAATGCACTATCCTAAATACCATTGCTTTACAAAGTACTACTAAATCTTGACTAATGTATTATTATATTCAGCCTACTACTACTTTATTATATGTCCATTATTATTCTTAAGACACAAATACTACGACAAATAAACAAATGACATCTGAAAAGACTAACTTAAGAAAACACTCAATCATTTACTATTGTTCATGGTAAATGTGACTTTACCTATTCAATTTGTTGTCCCTTGAGTAGCCTATCTGCTCAGTTATTGATAAAATGGTGGAATACAATTGAGTTCCATTTGGATTTGGTATTTGCTTCTTCTCTTTCAAGTGTTCCTAAAAGAAAGAACAATCATATTAATTTTCGAACTATAAAAATTCTAAAGATCACTGTTACAATGAGCCAAAAAAATTTGCCTGGAATTAACACGATGCATCCGGTTCAAACAGGTACACAATAACCAACTCTTTTTTCAGTAACATACCAATATTGACACTAACAATATATGATTCTTACAAAATTCCAATTTGTGAACTATGATCTATTATATTTTATTCCAGTTTCAGGACCTGTTGATTTTTTCCCAAGTGTTTCATGCTTTTCACGTATATCGGGAGATTCAGTTGTACCATATTTTGGTACACGAAGGTTGCCCGGTGGAACAATCCAACTATTTTGTGTCCTCGGATTAAACAATCATAATTTGCAATATAAAGGTACACATATCCTGTTCTTTGTATCCAGTGTTCACTTCATAAACATTGGAGGTTTAAATATGTAATCTGATAAATTATTTTAATCTGTAGGCCAATCAAATGATCTATGCAGTTTGGATTCACTTACACAAAACCAATCAATTCGGTGCGATACACACAGATATATAAGATCAAATAGCAAATTACAAACATACTATGGGCTATCAATTAACAACACTAATGCATCTGAGTCTACAAATATTGCTGAGAATTTCATAAAAGTACATTCGGGAAATTTTATTACCCCTGATGGAAGGTTGCAGACATATTGGGGCCTAAAACTCTCCGAAAATAAAGCACAAGAAACACATTCACAAATTCAAGGTCATTGCTTATTTTCGTTATGTGATTCTTTTTAATATCATTCAATTTTTTTGGATAATTAGATAACCAAAACAAACATGCTATTCCAATATTGACGGTAGTTTCAATTATCAGGTTCACAGGGAAACTGAAAACATTTTCATAAAAGTACATTCGGGAAATTTTACTACCCCTGATGGAAGGTTGCAGACATATTGGGGCCTAAAACTCTCCGAAAATAAAGCACAAGAAACACATTCACAAATTCAAGGTCATTGCTTATTTTCGTTATGTGATTCTTTTTAATATCATTCAATTTTTTTGGATAATTAGATAACCAAAACAAACATGCTATTCCAATATTGACGGTAGTTTCAATTATCAGGTTCACAGGCGGAAACTGAAAACATTGTGCCACCTAAACATGTAACACAGAACCAACAAATTGTTATAAATCAATTCAGACGTAAAAGGACTACGACTACAGGTTATACTTGATCAACCTAATACATGTAGTTTAAGCTTTATATAAGAAATATAGAGTAATCTTTGCATACATAACATATGTTGACATGTTTTGTTATGAACCATTATACTAACAGAATGCAGCCATTCCTCCAAAAAGATTGATGTACGTAAAAAATGTAAGTATCGACTCTTATAGGGTTTGGTCAACTCGATCACTCTAATATAAATATTAATATGAACTTGGATGTCCAGGTACTAAAAAAAAGGTTAATGGGGTACGTGTCAAGAAAACTACAATTCCAAAAAAGAAAAAGCAAGGTTATTCCAAGATCAACCTTATTATATACAAAATTAATGCATCAATATAAATTCATACCTGGTTCGATGTTGAACTTATATATAGCTAGAAATGATGTTGATTATATGATATCCTTGACCTGTTTCAGGAGTAAATAAAAGAACACGTAAAAGAGCTGGATACTTATCAACATGTCAATCATACTACTCAATTGAGCTTTAAAATTAGGATAGTTTTATCAGCTCTAGACCATGTGTCATGATCTCATTCGTGTAATATTAACTATTCAAACTTATTTGATAGACTTAGAATACCTATATGTGCAGGTGCAAAGGTGACATATCTTGATCTTGGGGCACCATAATGCATATGCAGTACATGTAATGCAATTATGTGGTATGAAGAAAGATGTAAAACCACAAAGGCAACTTCAACCCCAACCTTTTCATCATGTTGCCAAGAAGGAAAGATTTTATTGCCCCGATTGCTTGATGCACCGGAACCTCTAAAGACGCTGCTGGATTATGAAAATCCAGCATCAGAAAAATTCAAGGATGATATTAGGACTTACAATAGCATCTTTACTTTCACATCTTTTGGAGCAAGAATTGACCATGCTATAAACCAAGGACGGAATTTATACACATTCAGAATAAGTGGAAAACTACCACCGTATTGGATATATGATGCCTGCCGTAGGTGAACATCCAAGGTATTCACAGCTATTTCTATGACACAGAAAATGAACTCAGACACCGCATGTCTGCTTTGACTCCAGATGACAACAAACAAAGAATAGATAAGAAAATAGTGGCAGAACTGATTCAAATGTTGGATAAGCACAGTTCCGTAGCAAAGGCATTTCGCATGGCTAGGGATTGGTGTATTGAAAATGATAGTAATGAATGCCACTTACGATTAGTAGGTGAGAGGGCACCTACAAGGCAGTATAATAAGCCAAATGTTTCTGAGATTGCAGTTTTGATCACAAACGACTTTGGAGAGAGTACTGAACAAAGGGATGTAATCGTTAGTGCAAAAAATGGTGGTCTGAAGAGAATTTATGAATTACATCAACTGTATATGACATTACAGTATCCTCTTTTATTCCCATATGGAGAGACTGGATTCCATGAGCATATACCATATTATAAAAACACTGGGAAAAGGAAAACCAAACGCAACTGCCTGACGATGAGAGAATATTATTGTTATAGGATTCACTACCGACCAAGTGAAGGTACTACATTGTTTAGGGGTGGTAGATTATATCAACAAATTTTGGTGGATGCATATACTGCGATCAAAGAGCAAAGGCTCAGATGGATGCGCTCTCACCAAAGTGAATTGCCTGCGAACCTGTATCATAATGTATGTGATGCAGTCACAAGGGGAGACACAAGAGCTGATGCAATTGGCAAGAGGATTGTTCTGCCAACAACTTTTACTGGGAGTCCGAGGTACATGATGCAAAATTACCAAGACGCAATGGCTCTATGCAGAGCTTTTGGAAATCCAGATCTGTTTCATCACCTTCACGGCAAATCCAAAGTGGCCGGAGATTGATAAACTGGTGTCTTTGATCAGCAACCAGAAATCACATGACCGTGCAGAATCTGTATCCCGTGTTTTCAAGATGAAACTGGATATCCTCATGGAGGATATAAAGAAAAAAAATTTTTTTTGGCGAATGTCAAACAGGTAATACAACGTAATATCCATTATTTCTTATGGGTATTTCTTATATAATATCACTCAACCGATTCAAAACAAACTCATTTTACTTTCTTCAGACACTTCTTTGTCCTAACTTACAACAAACTATAATATCGTACATGTAACATTTTTACAGGGATATACACGATTGAGTTTCAGAAAAGAGGACTGCCACATGCACATATCCTTATATGGCTTGCACCTGAATCAAGGTGTAAAACACCTGAGGAGATTGATGACCTGATCTCAGCTGAAATCCCATCACAACAAGACGACCCTAAAGGATATGAGGCTGTTACCGAGTACATGTTACATGGACCTTGTGGGGCTGAATTCAAAAATGCTTCATGTACAGAAGAAGGGAAATGTACAAGGCATTTCCCGAAACCATTTTATCAGGAGACCACAATCGATGAGGATGGGTACCCAATCTACCGACGCAGGAATAACAAGGTTTATGTTATCAAGGGTAAGGCCACGTTTCACAATGGTCATGTTGTTCCATACAATCGCTACCTGTTGCTTAAATATAAGGCACATATTAATGTTGAATGGTGTAATAGATCCCGAGCGATCAAATACCTCTTCAAGTATCTAAACAAAGGACCCGACAGAGCAACAATGGTAATAGAAGATAATGTTAAGGTTGATGGTGAAACATCGACTGAAAAAGTTGTTATGATAGATGAGATCAAGAGTTACTTGGACTGCCGTTATTTATCTCCCTGTGAAGCAGTGTGGCGTATGCTTGCATTTCCCATCCACTACTCTTATCCGTCGGTCATCAGACTAATATTTGATTTGGAAAACCAGCACATGATCACCCTTCGTGACTCAGAAAAATTGCCTTCGTTGCTGCGTAAGGAAGGAATCACTGATACAATGTTCACAAAATGGCTTGAATTAAACGCAACGGATTCCAGAGCACGGAAATACACTTATGCTCAGATACCTCGCCACTATGTGTGGACAGAAAAGGATAAAATATGGAAAAGGCGAGACAAGAAGGAAAAAAACGTTGGGCGAATTGTTTACTGCAACCCTGCAGCCGGCCCACGATACTATTTGAGAATTTTGTTGAGTGTCGTCAAAGGCCCGAAATCTTTTAAAGAAATCAAAACAGTGAATGGCCATGAATATGCATCATATAAGGAAGCTTGCTACGCCCATGGACTTTTAAACGATGACAAAGAATGGACACAAGCAATCACTGAGGCTAAATTTTGGGCAACAGGACCACAACTTCGCAACCTATTTGTTACAATTTTGTTGTTTTGTGAAGTCAGCAGTCCACGTCAATTATGGGAAGAGACTTGGGAAATGTTAACTGAGGATATCTTATACAAAAAAAGGAAACAATTCATGTTTCCGGGTTTGGAACTTTCCGATGAACAGAAGCAGAACTACTGCTTAGTCGAAATTCAGGAAATTTTACAACGCAATGGAAAGTCATTGGAGGATTGCCCAGATCTACCAAAACCAGATAAATCATTGCTCACAGTGTTGGACAATCGTCTAATTCGTGACGAACTGAATTACAATCGAGCACAAGAAGCTAGAGTGAACACAGAAATCTATATGGGGCACTTAATCCAGACCAATTGGCAATATATGAGAGTGTAATTTCTTCTGTTCAGAAAGAAGAAGGTGGCTTCTTTTTTGTATATGGACCAGGAGGTACCGGCAAAACTTTTATGTACAGGGCCATACTATCACGATTACGTTCAGAGGGGACAATTGCACTTGCTGTAGCATCTTCAGGTAATATAATATTAACCATCACATAATTAGGTCATAGTAATATATAGACAAATATATTAGTAATACGTGTTAATATATAACAAATATATATAACTACCTAATTTGTACAATTTCTATTATCTTTCAACATCTTTTTCAGCTCTGATTTAAGTTTTGGGGACAATTGTTTGGGGTAGAATTTTCACAACTAGGATCCTAACATTATTTATACTTTGGATGGTAAAAGTGTTATTTAAAAGTCCGTTACTGTTTCTAGGATCCTTATCGTTATTAAGGATCTTAACTGTATTATTTTATAACAGGATCTTGAGATTGTCAAGATCAATGTAATCACTAATGAATGTATATCTAGTACGAAAAGATATTGTATGCAGGAATGATTATGATTAAGAGAACATTTACAACGTGAGGAAACGAGCTTCAACGGATAGTTTACCACTTCAACCATAAGAATCGGGATTGATAACAGTTTTACCATGAATGGAAAAGTCTCTCAAACGGTCATCTTCACTAATTCTTCAACGTAGCGAGCAAGTTCAGGGAAGATCCCAGATATTTCGGATAATTCTGTTCAACGATTAGTTCTATAAATACCAAGGCATCTTCAACAGAATGGGCAATTCAAGACATCACAATCAACACATAGCAACTTTACTTATTACGTTCATCACCTGTTAACCATTCTCTTTTTTCTTTCAATCATTGTATTGTAATCCTAAACTAATAATAATAAAAGAACATAGGTAGGATCGATTGAATCCTCCCGGGGTTTTTACCTAAGATTTCTTAATTGAATCAAGGGTTTTTCCCCGTCAACAAAATTCTGGTGTCGTTATTATTTTTGCTCTTATTTTCAGTTCAGGATCATAGCGCTGATTTTTAGTATCATTATCCTTATCTTCAACTAATTTCTTGATTTATTGCTGTATTTGTATCTCAAAGATTTTCATAAACTCTTTTTATTAAAAAACTCTTATTTCGCATTGTTATCTTTAGCAAAAATCTTATTTTATTTGAAGATCCTAAACACCTGACCTCACTTACAAATCTTTGGTCAGAAAATTATCTTGAATCCTTTTACAAAATTATCTTAGGTAATTTTTGTCCGAAACAACTACGTACTATGATAGGAATTGCTTCATTGTTGCTTCCGGGAGGGAGAACAACACATAGTCGATTTGTAATACCATTAGAACTGCTAGAAAGTAGCACATGTGGTATAACACAAAATACCCACCTGGCCGCATTGATGCAAGAAGCTCGCCTCATTATATGGGATGAGGCACCAATGACTCAAAAATATGCCTTTGAAGCACTGGACAAGACACTGAAAGATATATTGGGATACAAAGATCCAAGAAACAAAGATCGGGTCTTTGGTGGAATGACGGTTTTACTTGGTGGGGATATCAGACAGATCCTGCCAGTTATCCCAAAAGGTAAGAGACAAGAAATTGTTCACTCTTGCATCAACAAATCTGTCTTATGGAAATGTTGCAGGCTTTTTACCCTTTCACGTAGTATGCGGGTCAATGAATTTCATCACCAGGAGTCGTTGATGTCGAGAAACAAGAATTTAACAGATGGGTCCTGAATATTGGTGACGGAATTGTAGAAGCAAAGGCAAAAGAAAGTTAGGACGAACCAACTTGGATTCCTATCCCTGAGAAGTTTATTGTTCCATACTCTACTTCGCCAATTGAGGAGATCATCAAAGCCACGTTTCCAGACTTCCTTGAGAACCAGGAAAACGAAGAGTACCTAAGAGAAAGGGCTATTCTAACACCGAAAAATGCATCTGCGGACGAAATAAACAAGCATATGTTTGACAAGCTAAACCGCCCAGCAAGATTGTATAAGAGTTCAGATGAAGTATGCAAAGCTTCTACAGACTCTTTGGGTCAGAAGGAATTATACCCAATTGAATTTTTGAATTCATTAAACTTCCCTAGAATGCCGCCACATGCCCAACAAACAAAAAAAAATGGCTCCTGTTACGCAAAGAGGGTCTGCCTATGATGCTACTAAGGAATGTAAAAACACCCACCCCCAGTGAAGGTTTATGCACGGTCGCGTCTCATCAATCGATCATACCGACCTAATGCAGATTTGGTTGTCCAAGGCAAGAATCATTACTTGATCAAAGATAGGTAATAACTGCATTGATATA
The DNA here is from genome assembly GCA_034093135.1 of Erigeron breviscapus. Taxonomy (NCBI): domain Eukaryota; kingdom Viridiplantae; phylum Streptophyta; class Magnoliopsida; order Asterales; family Asteraceae; genus Erigeron; species Erigeron breviscapus. The sequence continues at coordinate 87,331,544 of CM067167.1, forward strand.
TTTACTAGTTGGGCAGGTTTGGTAGGGGAACTCTATGACGAAGTGGCTGGTCTAATGGTGGACAGAGTATAGTAGAGAACTGAGCATGTGGGAGACGGATCTATAGCGGAGGGGGTGGCAAATGGGGGGAGGAGGGTCGGGTAGTAACAAACGAATGGATGGCCAGGTGTGGGAGAGGGGGGCTAAGGGTGGATATAATATAAAACGCGGGGGTGGGTAGGGAAGGATGGGCTGGAAAAGGAAAAGACGGGGGAGAAGTTCCGCGGGGGAGGGTAAACAGATGACGAGGGTTAGGGTCCCAGATACCCTAACTTCTACGTCAACAAAATGGCCATTCGTAATGAAACGTAGGAAAGTTCCCCATCAAACCATGTTACGCAATGACAATCAATAAGAGCCAGGGCCAGTCACTCAATTACGTGGGATTGTACTTACCAGAGCCTGTGTTCAGTCACGGTCAACTATATGTTGCTCTGTCAAGGGTTACGCGTCCCTAGGGACTAAAAATCCTGATGGTCGAAGAAAAGGACAAAGACCCCAGACAACACACACGCAATATTGTGTACAAGGAAGCTTTCAACAACCTCCATCAAGATCGGCAATAAAAATTTGTTGTGACCTTGCATTTTATCCCTGTTTTTGTTAACTAATGGATCCTAACAATGTATTTGTACCACTATCCTATTGTTAACATACTTTTAAAGGTATATATCATATTCAGTTAACAAATAACACAAACTTCCTATATAACCCTACTTATAATTAATCCAATAGTTAGAACACAAAATTTAGGTGGATAATCATGACAAATGCAAAATTATTATATATGTATCCATAAACATCATTAACAAAGTTTAATTGAAAGCACAATATAGGATTAAAAGATATGAACTTAAAATGTCTAAAAATACATAAAATTAGAGTACCTTTGTTGTTCCAACATCGTAATAATATCATCTCCGATGATGGATATCTTACAACTTGATTCATCACATGCTGGAATCCATTCCCTTTGAAAAAAAAAGGATGTTACAAATTGATTTCATGAAAACATTGAATAGTATAAGTGTTCGTAATCACCTTCTTACGAAACCAACTTTCATACTTAGAAACACTTTGACGTATATAAAAGATGAACACCGTTTGGATCAATCTACACATCAGGAGCATCAACCAAACACAGGTAATCGACATGTTTTACTACAGAATAAGCACCTATTTCTAACAGAGTCAAATGTGTAATCATCCAGACAATAATACATTTAAAAAAATTAATTTCTTTGTTGGTCAATCTAAACTATTCTCATATACATTCACCAAGATTATCAATGCATCAAGCCAACAATTTATCACAATCAATTCATCAAATACTTAGCAATCATATGAATATCAATAACCACACATCACAAATATATAGAGGACAGGAAATAAGTCTAAACACATTAATAAATTATACGAAACAGCCGATATAATACCATAAATACCATAATATTTAATCACCATCCATATGTAAAGGATGGGAACAAAAAAAAGGATTTAGTAAATCCTATACCAAAAGAGGATCAGAGTAATTCATAATTTGAATACATACTACATGATATTAGGAAAGTAAAAACATGAAAATATTTATGGCCAACCCCACATTTCTTCATCAGTCATGTCATCAGACAAATAGGGACCATCGACTTCATAATCTTCCTGGAACCTCAGTTCATCAGCATGAACACCCACATCAACCTCAAATTGGATAATACATTTAGAACAAGTGTGTCGGAGGGGAGGCATGGCTACAAGTTGCTCCAACACTTCCAAAGAAAAGGTATCCAAGACAAACTTCATTGGATACCACTGAACATGATTATTGGCCCATCGAATGCAGATATGGCCCGTGTCGATAAAAGTCCATTTTGCAATAGTCCTCCAACCATCTTCTTCCATGACAAACAAGTGTGGCTCAAACATCTTTCTCAGTAGCCTCATCAGTTCCCTTGATCTATGGCATCGAGCCACTGGTAACTTCCCCTGCCTATACACCTCTCTGAGCATCCTTTCTTCCAGCTTCAACACCCTTTTGATCCTTCGTATCCTCATTTTCCTGATGCTCTTATTGAATACATAGAAATCTTCATCAAAATTATGAGTCCATGTGTGCAAAGTAACCATGATTGTGTTGAAGTGTTATCAGAGAAAATAGGAAGAACCCTAATTTATTTGATGTAAAGACGTGTAATCAATGTGACTAAGAATATTTTCTGAATAAGGTCTTATATAAGACAACAACACCACCGGTTCCCATTCCGATGAAGTTGTAACCAAGGTACTTATGATCAAACAGGCTACAGTACCATTACCGGTTTCAACCTTTTATTATTCCCCCTCTTTTATAAAAATAAATACTACGTGATATCCAGTTTAAATACTTTTAATTCATAAATTTAACCCCTTATATTAACTGTTTTCTCCTTATTTGACCCTTACATATTATAACATTAACCGCCATCCTTTATAAATAATTTTTTTTAAAAAAAACAATATATCTTACATGGTTTATACAAACAATAAATAAAATTAAAAAAATTATAACTGTAATTTATATATTGCACAATCCCGGTACATAAATAATGCTGATAAAAGTATAACAAAAAGGTAAAAAAATGGAACCCAAATAATCCATCTATACATATTTGTAAAGATTATTTTTAACCTAGGGCATAAAAAGAATATGCTTCAACTTGTCACTTGCGTTAGTAATTTTATATATTTCACTACAACAACTATGTCATTTATTCACACTTACTTTTAAGAAAACATGAATAAATTTGTTAATTTTTTCACACTTAAAAATGTATATACAGAACCCACATTCAAAAGTGTGAAAAAATTTAAAAAAATTAGTTTTTTCACATTATATGTGGGAAAAAAGTTTCACATTTTAAGTGTGAAATTTTGTTAATAGATTTATAAGTGTGTAGAAATTATGATTTTTGAAAATTTTTCACACTTTCTAAATATGAACTTTTTCTACACAATTTAAAATGTGAATAAATAACAAATTTCTTCACAATTCATTAAAATATGAAGAAATATGTGTAGACAAATGACATTTTGTTGTTGTATTCAAAATTATCATGTACTATATATATTATCGATATTCAAACAACATCTTTCGTAATAATCTTATAAGAATAATGAATATAAGTTAATGATCATTATAAAAAAGCCTTATTTCTATTTACATGGTATATATTTGATCATTACTTATAAACCAACCTCACAACCTATGTATAAATAAAATTGTATACATGTTAGTCTTTTTGATACACGTCAAAGTAATGGTACACAAAAATTCATAAAAAAAAAACATATATAGGTCTTCCAGAAATCACTCAAAAATTTGACATCTCTATCTGAAACAATTGTCTAAATAATAATGTTTCGGACAAAAAATACCTAAGATAATTTTGTAAAAGGATTCAAGATAATTTTCTGACCAAAGATTTGTAAGTGAGGTCAGGTGTTTAGGATCTTCAAATAAAATAAGATTTTTGCTAAAGATAACGATGCGAAATAAGAGTTTTTAATAAAAAGAGTTTATGAAAATCTTTGAGATACAATTATAGCAATAAATCAAGAAATTAGTTGAAGATAAGGATAATGATACTAAAGATCAGTGCTATGATCCTGAACTGAAAGTAAGAGCAATGATAATAACGACACCAGAATTTTGTTGACGGGGAAAAACCCTTGATTCAATTAAGAAATCTTAGGTAAAAAACCCCGGGAGGATTCAATCGATCCTACCTATGTTCTTTTATTATTATTAGTTTAGGATTACAATACAATGATTGAAAGAGAAAAAAGAGAATGGTTAACAAATGATGAACGTAATAAGTAAAGTTGCTATGTGTTGATTGTGATGTCTTGAATTGCCCATTCTGTTGAAGATGCCTTGGTATTTATAGAACTAATTGTTGAACAGAATTATCCGAAATATCTGGGATCTTCCCTGAACTTGCTCGCTACGTTGAAGAATTAGTGAAGATGACCGTTTGAGAGAGCTTCCACACATGGTAAAACCGTTATCAATCCCGATTCTTATGGTTGAAGTGGTAAACTATCCGTTGAAGCTTGTTTCCTCACGTTGTAAATGTTCTTTAATCATAATCGTTCCTGCATACAATATCTTTTTGTACTAGATATACGTTCGTTAGTGATTACATTGATCTTGACGATCTCAAGATCCTGTTACAAGATAATATAGTTAAGATCCTCAATAATCGATAAGGATCCTTTAAATAGTAACGGATTATAAAACAATTGCATTATTTCTAAACCAAATAATTTGTTAGGTCTAGATTTAGTCCAGATTTACTGGACTCGCTCCAGACTCGACTACTGGAGCCTTACTGAAGATCTCCAGAAACGTGTTCTACTGGACCTACTCCAGACTTGGAATCTGGAGTCCCTCTGAAGATTTGTCCAGAAATAATGGAAGACCAGTGAGCAAATACTTGTATAGGAAATCTGGAGTATTCTCCATATGAGCTCACTGGACTTCACCCCAGTCCAGATCAACTCTACTGAAGACATTCTGACTGAAGTCAAAGACTGAAGTCTGAAGAAAGAAGACTTAACAAATGGCGGAGTCCACTAGAAAGTCTTACCAGATCTGTACACTGGAGGATTGTCAGTGTTCTAGATCCTACAAGTCTGAACACTGATATCAAGGATTGACTTTTCCCTTCACCCACTTTCCAAAGAACAATCCACTTGTTCTTTACCAAAGTATACGTGTGTAAAGGTGGTTGGATAAAAGGATACACTTGCATTTGATGTGACTTTATCCTTATTCCTTATCCAATACATTTAATGTTCTTGTCGGATCATTAAATGTATGCAACTGTGAGTCCCAAATATATATAGATGAATAACAAACCCGACTGGCAAGTACAACTGATCTTGATGGACAAGTTCAGTTTACGATCCAGATATGGATAACAAGAAACAATTGACTAGATATAAAATGCAAGAACAAATGGTAGAAACTATATAAGGATATATATAAATATAATCAAGTATGTAGCATTGAGACACGTTGTTTTCTTTTCAATGTATTTGATTTATTGATGTATAAACAAAAACAAGGATTGTTGCGGAACAAAGATAAACACCCAAGTGTAAGTATCTAAACAATCCTGAAATACAGGTGATCTAATTAACTTGGAAATACTCGTAAGTTTACTTAGAGTATATCTCACAAGTTGCAATGCTAAAGTTTATTTTTTCAAGTCTGTATTTAAGGAGAAGAACTAGTACAAACAACATGTCATACAAGTTTACCCTTTTTTATCCATGATTATATTTAGCTAAGAAACCCACTATACGACGAGCTATATAAAAAATCTAAATAACAAAACTATAAAATTTATCAGTTGTGTTGGATAATATAATATTGGGTTTTCTAGTTGTTCAAGATGAAGAAAAAAGAGAGTTCAAAACAAAGGAGATATATCCTTCAATCAGGGGCGACCAAGATTAAATAGTGCGTATATGTAAAGAGTAAATTGTAGGGGAAGGAGATAAGACGGTTAGGGTAACAATACGTAAAGAAATCATAGGGAATGGGTGGGTGAAGAAGGGCGGGGTGTGGGTGGTAGAGGAGAAAACAATTAATAAAAGGAAAAACAAAAAAAAAGGGGAAAAAGAAAATAGAAAAAAAAGGGAGAAAAGAAAGAGAAGGAAAGGTGATTGGGAGGGGATGAAGTGAAAAGAGAGGAAGAGGTAGTAGAAAAATAAGAACTAACAAAGAAAGAAAAAAAAGAAGAAACAAAAAAAAAAGAAAAAAGAGAAGAAACAAAAAAAAGAAAAATAAGACAGAGAAAAAAAACAACACAAAGGGGGGGTAGAGAAGAAAAAAAAAGAAGAAAAAGGAGAAAAAATAAATAAAAAAGTAAAAAAAAAAAAAAAAAAAAAAAAGAAAAAGAAAAGAAAAAAAAAAAGAAAAAAGAAAGAAAGAAAAGAGAAAAAAAAAAGAAAGAAAGAGAGAGAGAGAGAGAGAGAGAGAGAGAAAAAAGAGAGAGAGAGAGAGAAAAGAGAGAGAGAGAGAGAGAGAAGAGAAGAAAGGGGAGAAGAAAAAAGGAAGAAAAAGAAAGAGGAATGAGGAGGTAGGGTAGGAGAGGGAAGGGAGGGGAAGAGAATTAAGAAAAAGGGTGAAAAAGAGGGAAAGAAGGAAGAAAGGGAGGGGGGAGGATATAAAAGGAAGAGACAAAAAAAGAGGGAGAAAGAAGGGAAGGGAAGGAGGAGGAGGAGGAAAAAGGGGAGGGGAGAAGAGAGCGAGGGAAAGAAAGAAGGAAAGAAAGGGGGGGGAAGAAAAGCGAGGAGAAGGAGGAAGAGGAGAAAAATATAGAAAGAGGAAGAGAAGAGAGGAAAGGGAGGAAGGAAGCAAGGAAAAAGAAGAATGGGGGAGAAAATAAAATAGGGAAAAAGAAGAAGAGAAAAAGGATGGAAGGAAAGAAGAGAGGAAAAAGAGGAAAGGAAAGGAGAGGGAAGAGAGGAAGAGAGAAGAAAGGGAAAAAAGGAAAGAAGAGAAGAAAACGAGAAAGTAGAAAAGAGAGGGAAAATAAAAGAGAAGGGACAAAAATGAGAAGGAAAGGAAGGTGGGAAGAAAGGGTGGGGTGAAGTGAGAGGAGGGAGAGAGAGGATAAAAGGGAGGGAAGATAGGGAAAGAAGAAAAACAGAAGAGGCGAGAAAAAAAGGAGAGAAAGAGAATAGGGGTAAAATAGAGAGAACATTGGCATAGAGAAAGGGAGAGTGGTGGAATTCGTGGAGACACCGGCTTAAACGGCTCAGAAAACAGATCCTCAGTAGACCAAAGTTCCTAAACCCGAGTCCCACACTATTGCGTGGCCGATGGCTAAACGAACACAGTGTGGTGAGTGTCGTTAAACAGCAGGAGAAGCATGAGCAAAAACCTGGGTCCCAAATAAAATAAAAAAAGGTAATCTCAACTTAACAAAAACGAGGACAGGAGATGAGTTGGCCTAATGTGGTTAGCGCACCCGAATCTGTCTTTAATGCCTCACTCGACGGACACCAGAGGGAGGAAAAAATCATAAAAACCAAAATTGAGAAGGTCGGGGGTGAGAAGCAGAGGGACTCGTGGGAGAAAATGTATGTGACATTTCGATACCCAAAACCAATGCTCACAAATCATGAAAGTCCGAGCCTTGTACGACCGAAAACTCTGCACACTACAGCAAGCACCGCTCTCAACTCGTGTATAGTTCTATGCAAGTACGAGTTGGAGAGCATAGGGTGTGGTTACAGGGTGGAACCGAGGAGTTAGAGGCATAGCTGATTTGTACTCACTTCGAAAGTAAGGACAAAGTGCATCAGGTTACAAACGTTGTCAGTAGAGAAAAATAAATGAAAATAAACAATCGATAAGCATGCAAGCTCGATAAGACGGCAAAACAGATAAAAAGACAAAAAAGGGAGACATCAGTATCTTGTGGACGTAGTCTGTGATGAGTCAACCGAAAGTGGATGTAACAGAGGTGTGGATTCTTGCATGATTAAGCCATGTTCATATAACCTGAGAGGGGTGAAAAAATTTAGGAAGGTAGGCAGAACGGAGGAAAGAGCGACATCATTGCCCTCAAAACGTGACCTCGCAATGTGGGTTGTCAAGACACAAGGTAACATAGGAACCAATTTGGAAGGTAGACAACATCAGCTAAAGGTGGCGAAAAAAAAGACACCGGGTACTGTGTTCATCTCCCCTACCGGTACACAATACAAAGAAGTCCGTTCCCTGTCAGCAGTACTTAGAATTCCAGGACCAATACCACAAACAAACATATTTAGTAATTATCAAATGTGTAGGGAAGTGCCAGTGCTTGAGAAGAAGAGTTGACACACATAGGATCTGGGGTATTCAATGAAATCGATTTTCATAGAGGGCAGCCGCGATGAGAGAAAGGATTCCATTTAGTTCCAAAACAAAACAGGGACAACAAGAAAGCACCTTCAAATGGGCTCTTCAGAAAGCCAAGAACACACATGTAGTTATCTTTAGACTAACTTATCAGATTTGGTTTAAGTATGTACAAAAGCAAAACAAAACAACCACTAACCGCATAACAAAACAGAAGGAAGAGGGTGAGCCCAGGTTGTAACGAGCATCTTCAGGTACAGATGTAGAAAGTATGGGAATGAGATGCAAGAAGACAAAGTTGATAAGCCGTGGATAGTTAATAAGAACGTTCATACAGGGTTGAGAACACAATGGACAGGGCCAAACAATACGGTTCAAGTGAGGAATTCAGCCCCTAAACCTGTGGGTGATCTAGGATGGCAGGAGTAATAGATTAGGGAGAGAAAAAAAAAAGAAAAAAACAAAAAAAAAAAAACGGGTGGGCCTAGTTTGCCTTTCAACAGATGCCCTTCTGTGGGTAAAGAACACAAAACGTTGATGTGGTTATCCGATTTGTTGTACAAAGATGCTTGCGTTAGGAGGAACTCACTGGGCAGAAGAACAAGGAGAAAGAGAGAGATTTTACTGTTAAGGCGGCGCAACAAGGGAACTTGGTGTAACCCTAAAGGGAGGAGCCAGGTAAAGTGTATAGATGGAGCTGCAACGTTCTGCGTCACAACCAGCTAGGCGTCGCACTGGACGCGTCAATCCCATACCGGGCCTGCCAGATGTGTCCTTGCGAATGGAGCCCAAATGGGAGTCATGCCATAAAGACGAAGATAAAACACAACTCGAAGGAGGGATAAAGAACAATGCAAGAGCGATAAAATTTGAAAACACATATCGAATATAAAAAGATACATTTTACCAAGATCGTAATAGATGCGAATGAACTAAAAGAAGAACCGCTGGCCTGGGGAAAGCATCAAAAGAAAAAGGCAGATTGATCACATCCAACCGGCACACTATGTGAGTAATCGTGCAAGGCTTCGGGGGCAGAGGGACATAAGTGGGTTAAGTAGAACATCCCCCTGCAGCGAATGGGTAGAACAGATACTAAACGCATACACCAGAACTTTCAGCAATGATAACAATTGGGGCACCAACGAAGAAAAAAGACCGGGCAAGGGGGGTGAACGTAACATGGGATGGTTGTGGTGCGTATGGGAAGGTTATATTAGTTAGGAGGGGGACCTGAACAATAACTGGGGATGGGGGGCCGATTCAGCTGTAGATGCATTCCGCCACAGTATCATAGAATAAATGGGGTAAGCACGTAAGCGTGAGATGTATAGAAGTACCTGTAGTTGGCTACGAACCAGACCTGGAGAGAAAGAGAGAAGACCGCTCAATGGTCGAGCGGTCCAAAGGCTGGGAAGAACGGAATGGGGTGCGCGAATGAAACATCGGTAGAGCAGGCAGGGAACAGGATAAGACAATGGTTGCTGCGGAGCGAAAAACGGTGGGGAGGCGTAGTTATTTGGTTAACGGCTGTGCAGATAAAACCTCAGAACCATAAAGAATTATTGCGTAAAACAACTGGAGGGGGGGAAGTATGATTATGCGGAAGAAGGATACTCTTATTATGTGAAAAGTGCCCCCGCCGGCAAAGAGAACCTTTAGTGTCCATTTCGTAAGGCGGATTACACACTCGTCGCATAAGTAACAGGTCAATATAATGGTATAATGAGTTTGTAAACACAAATATAGTTTAACATGGGGTCATTGGGGGGGGAGGTCCATGGGTGCACCGGTTGCGTCAATGGAATTGCAATCCCAGAGGAAGTAAGGGACAATACCATAAACAAAAATAGACTATAGATCATGGATACCTTTATAGAGTGGTCTTTGGTGGTTGATAGTAGTAAACGAGCTATGAACTTTACCACACCAATCTTCTGCTAATCATAGTGTGGACTAGAGGTGATCTACATAAATGAAGGAATAGAATATGAGTGGCGATGTTTAATAACATAAACATAGAAACTCGATTCAGGAAGTGGGCCGGATGCACCTTAAGTGGTTAAGGCAATGTTACTATGTTGTACTCGATCATGACGTTGTAATTATAAGAGAACATGCTCATTGTGTTAAATTAATACCATTTACAGACAGTGTAAACCAAAAAAAAACAAAGCTCAGCATTAAATTATGAAATGCCAGAGAATACTATTAGGGGTCTCGAAAAAAGACAATCAAACAAGACGGGGCTTGAGAGACGAAATCACCACAAAACTGATCCGCTAGTCCACAGAGAGAACGAATGGCCATAGTATGCGTTTATCTCGGCAAGTCCTCATATAAGTAACCGAGTGGCCCATCGCAGCAAATCTCCCGCATGCCGATTGGTTCCGCCGAATGTTCATCGACAGAACCAAACGCAGCCTCCATGGCGACCAGTACATCCTCATTGCTGCAACCCTGCCAAAGATCCAGGTCATAACTGGAATTGAACGCAGTCGTGCATTCGAGGTCAATGGGACCCAGCCTGCAAAAGTTGACGTAACCACTCCACATCCTGAGAACTAAGTACATCAACGACCTTGATGTGTGAAATCGAGTAATAAAATTTATAAGCATGAACTACCAAAAGACTGACTACAACACACTCACAGGCAGTGAACCTGATCGCATGCAGTATAGTAAACTTGGTAAATCCGAGGTCGATCTCGAGGACTAAGTAAGTAATTGTTCAACTAAAGTAATTCAAGTAAAAGGGGGGTTTTGTGACCGAATTGTCACTGTGCAGAAAGTTAGTTTTGCAAGAAATTAAAAGAGTTAGTAATCCCGCAGGATTAATCGCAAAGAGAGTTTTTGATTAAAAACAATAATTTAAAGGGCATCCATCTCGAATCCGCTCAACAACATGCTCAGATTGCACATAAATGGTTCAAATCCAAATGAAGCTGATACATAACCGAGACTGCAAACAAAGCATCACCCCGTATCCCTTATTTGGAATACTAGATACATTCGGACACTCGTGTTTAAACAATAGTTTCACATTACGAACGCAAGAACCGTACCGTGGCTGGAAAAAGAAAAGCCCATACATATTTTAGACTTCCCCCTAATCAAACAGGAATGAGTTTTGAGTTAGTAAAATATCAATTTAGAGTAACGGTATCATGACCCAACCTTACACACTCGGTCCTATTAGTCATGAACGGTTATCTACCGTACCTGTCATAGACCCAATTGTTTGTACCCAAACAATCAAAATGACATATATATAATCAATAATTACCATTAAAAACACACATATATCACCAATCAATTCAATAAGGAAGAAATACACTAAGATCACGATATAACGTTAAATGAAATCAACATTGAATTATTAAAATTGTGCAATCCTTACATATTGTCTCACTTCATCAAAATGGAAGATAAAATGTTTAGCTACTCATACTGAAATAAGAAAAACAATCAATAACAATTGTAAACATAGTGTACCGATTGAAGAAATCGAATCCGGAATGCTAAGAATTGTAATTGCTAATGAAATAAATCTTCCAATCGAAATTATTGCCTTCAAAGATGTTTTATGTGATGGAAATAGCCTTGAAGAACCCTAAAAAATCGCTGGGAAAGCAAAAGATAGGTCTAGGGTTGTTTTTGATTGATATTTATAGGTACTCCAGACTTGGAAACTGGAGTCCCTCTGAAGATTTGTTCAGAAATAATGGAAGACCAGTGAGCAAAATACTTGTATAGGAAATCTGGAGTATTCCAGATTAGCTCACTGGACTTCACCCCAGTCCAGATCTATTCTACTGAAGACATTCTCACTGAAGTCAAAGAGAGAAGTCAGAATAAAGAAGACTGACAAATGGCGGAGTCCACTGGAGACAAGGTAAAACTCTGCACACACACACTCTTTCAACTTTATATGGAGCTTTCAGGTACACTGAAGAAAATCAAGCTCAGAGAGTTGTTGCAGAACAAGATGCCTATAACCATGCCTCCAGTAGTCCTATTGTGGTTAGTCATACTGAACCACAAAGTACAGAACTGATATCTTCTGAGAATGTATTTCTATGCGAAAGAGTTGTGAACTATGGATTCTGGAGAGGCCAGTCAAATCTCTCCAGACTGTGATGAATCTGAAAATGATGACTTGGTTGCAATGATTGCTAAAACGTTCAACCGTTTCAAAGCAAGAGCAAATAGGCCATCTGGACAATTTACATCCAGTTCTTCCACTGACAAGACCAATTTGACATGCTTTAAGTGTGGCAAAAAGGGTCATTTCATGAAAGATGTGTCCAGCCAGTTTGTATCCAAGCCTGGTCCATTTCTCTTCAGAAGGAAAAAGAAACAAAAAGCAAAAAAAGAACTGGAAGCTACTACTTCAAAAATGACGGCCGATGAATACATAAATCTAATTATCCAAGCTTAAGGCTCATATGCTCTCATTTCACAACAATTATGAAATAATAAATGCATGATTGCAACAACTGAAGAAGTGGGTTCCTTCTGATGAATCATCTTCTGATGAAGAAGAAGAAAGAGATTGTTGTTACATGGCTCTGGCAGACGAAGAGCACCTGGTGAAGGAAGATGTCACATCTGGAAGATGGGTGGACATTGTTATCAAAAGGTTAGTGATTATGATACTGCAACTGACCAAGAATTAAAACTGGACATCGCTGAAGCTCTTAATTCTGATTTAATATTTGTTAAAACTGTTAGATCTGACTGTGTAAATGGTCTAGAAACAGATTTTTCTGAAATAACTGTTTTAAAATCAAAATTAAAAGAACTTCATGACATTGAACTGGCATTTCAAGCCCAGGTTCTGGTAACTGAACAATTGATCCAAGAAAAACAAGATCTTGAGATCATTTTAAAAAAAGAAAAACTGGTGATTAAATCATGGCTTGAAACCAGAAAGCCATATGATGCTGGAGTAAATCAATTTCCCACAAAAACGTGCTTATTTAGATGGAAATACTCATGTGGCATCATTAATACCAGTAATTGATCGTTTACCAGAGGGATTCAGGCCCATTACCATTTATGATGAGCCTGTAACTCCTAAGGCCAATATTTTCCCAGTTCAATCCCCAGAGGTTAAGACTGGAGCATTCCAGGTGACTGCTCCAGTTAAAAAGGTTTATCGGAATAAACCTTTGCCTCAGACCAATTCCCTACCTAAGCCTCGAGTCCAGACAACTGGAAAGGCTCAGGTGTCATCTGATGAAAATATTTTGTCAAGGTTAGAGAGCAGTTTCAATTACTGACTCGTCAATTTCAAAGTTTTAATGCAAGATTAAACTTTATTGAGGGTACTTCATCTGGCCCTAGACAAAATACAAACCTTTTGCAAAGAAAGATAAATATATTTCTCCAGTTGAGAAAAAGAAAAAGGTTTCAAAACTATCAACCCCAGTGGTCTTTTCAACTAAGACTACTGTTGAAGAAAGTGAACTCAACCAGATACCCCCAGGGACCTATAAGGGAGGGTCCAGTGAACCCATCAGGAGGGAAAAAAAAGAGAGGAAGAGGGGAAAAGAAAGAATAAGAAAAGGGGGCGGGAGGACAAAAGGAGGGAGAGGGAAAGAAAAAAGATGGGGGGGGGGGAGTGAAAAAAAGAGGGAAAAGAGGGCTGAGAAGGGAGAGAGGGGAAAAAGAGAGGTGGGGAAGTGAAAACGGAAAGGGGGGGGAAGAGGGAGAGGAAGAATAAGCGAAGGGGGGGGGAGGGAAAGAGGCACAAGGGAGGGGAGGGAAGAGGAGGAGGCTGAAAACAGAAGAGGAGGAAAGAAAGGAAGAACGTGGAGGGGAAAGGTAAGAATGGATGAGGGTGAGAAGGTGGAATGGGAAAGAAAAGGTAAAAAGGGAGGGGGGGGGGGGAGAGGGAGGAGGAGGAGGAAGGATTACAGGGGGGGAGGAAAAAAGGGGGGCGGGGGTAAAGGGAGAGGGATTGGAGGGTTAGGGAAAAGAGAGTTGATATAAGGGAGAGGGTGGGGGGAAGAAAGGAAGTGGGGGATGAAGGAAAGAAGGGGGATGGGGAGGGAAAGGTGGTGAGTAGGGGGGGGGTGGGTGTTGTGCGAGACCTATAAGGGAGGGTCCAGTGAACCCATCAGTCGATGGGTTCCAAAATCTAATTGATATATCTGGTGGATGTGCAGGGCGATCGAAAGAAATATATCTGGTATCTTGACAGTGCAGCTGGCAGGACGATGACCGGATGTAAGACCCTGCTGGAGGAATTCATCATTTCTGATGGACCCTCCATTACTTTTGGAAATGATGGTTGTGGAAAGACTGAGGGGTATGGTGTTCTGAACAATGGACAAGTCAAATTCAGACGAGTTGCATATGTGAATGGTTTGAAATATAACCTGATCAGTGTCAGTCAACTGTATGATGATGGCTATCAAGTTCTATTCAATATTGTTCATGGCATTGTATTCAACAAGGACTGGAAGGTAGTATTGATTGCTCCCAGAAAAGGGAACGTGTATGTGATGGATATGGAAAGCTCTCTTCAGAGCAGTGTTTCTATACTCAAGCTGATGAAGACACAAACTGGTTATGGCACAAAAGGTTATCCCATTTAAATTTCAAAAATATTAATAAGTTGTCTAGAAAACAACTGGCAGATGGGATACCTTCAGTTTTTTCAAAAAGGAAAGGCCATGTCCAGGATGTGAGATGGGTAAGCAGAAACGTACCAGTTTCAAGACCAGACAGAATTTCAGCATATCTGAACCTCTTCATATGCTTCATATGGACCTTTTTGGTCCAGTGAATGTTCAGACTCGTGCTGGTAAAAGATACACCCTGGTGTTAGTAGATGAATTCTCCAGATATTGTTGGGTGATCTTTCTGAGGTCCAAAAGTGAAGCTGCTGCTGAAATCATCAGTCTTATCAAGCAAATTGAGCTCAAGTACAGTCGAAAGGTTTGTCAGTTAAGAAGTGACAATGGAACAGAATTCCAGAATGCAACTCTGGAGTCATTCTGTACTGACACTGGCATCTCCCAGAATTTCTCATCAGCCCGCTCTCCATAACAGAATGGAGTGGTGGAAAGGAAGAATCGAACGCTGATAGAAGCTGCCAGGAGTATGCTTGCTGAATCTGGTCTGTCTACCAGTTTCTGGGCGGAAGCAATTGCTACTGCTTGCCACACCCAGAACCGATCAGTGTACATCAAA
Source organism: Erigeron breviscapus (assembly GCA_034093135.1). Classification (NCBI taxonomy): domain Eukaryota; kingdom Viridiplantae; phylum Streptophyta; class Magnoliopsida; order Asterales; family Asteraceae; genus Erigeron; species Erigeron breviscapus. The sequence goes on from CM067167.1 coordinate 87,346,683, forward strand.
AGACACAAAAAGACAGCCTATGAAGTCTTAAGAAGTAGAAAACCAAATATTGGTTATTTTCACGTTTTTGGATGTCCAGTTTACATCCTGAACGACTCCAGTCAGTTAGGCAAATTTGATGCCAAAGCTGATGAAGGGTATTTCTTAGGATATTCAGCCATTCTCAAGGCCTTCAGAGTCTATAACAAGAGACTGGAGAAGGTCCATGAGTCAATTCATGTCACATTTGATGAATCAAATGCTGCAATCAAGAAGAAGCCAGCCCTTGACACTCCCCAGTAACTCCAATTGTCTTCTGTGAATCTGATCCTATCAACTATAATAAAGATTCTCCAGAAGAAGTTTCCAGTCATACTGATCTAGAACCTGTTCAGAAAAAGAAACCCTCCAGTGGTACTCCATTCTATCCTTCAATAATTTTCAAACTACCCTCTGAAATTATTATTGGATCAGATGTCCGTACTACGCCCCCAGTATCAGTCCCAGTTGAAACTGAACCAGTACTTCAAGAAATGCCTTCAATGAAGAATTTCATGATGCAAATCGTGATTTAAATGACTCAGATGAAGATGCTGAAGTAGTCTGGGAAGATCCTCCTCCAAAAGCAACACCAGAGGAGACTCAACTGAATTCTTGCACTGATATTGTTGTCAGTAACAATCCTTGTCAGTACTCCAGATGGACAAAAGCTCATCCTATTGATCAGATCATAGGTGACTCCAGTAGAGGAGTTCAGACCAGAAGAGCCTCCAGTAATCAATGTTTATATGTCAGTTTCTTATCATTTATAGAACCAAAGAAGATTGACGAGGCTATGGAAGATCCAAGCTGGGTGATAGCTATGCAAGAAGAGCTTCACCAGTTTGAAAGGAACAAGGTCTGGTACCTGGTCCCTTTCCCAGTTGGAAAGAAAGAACCAATTGGAACAAGATGGGTCTTCAGAAACAAGGTAGATGAAGATGGCCACGTAATCAGAAACAGGCCAGACTGGTAGCACAAGGCTACTGCCAGTCAGATGTCGACTTTGATGAATCTTTTGCTCCAGTGGCTAGACTTGAAGCGATCAGAATATTTTTAGCATTCGCTGCTCATCATCAGTTCAAGGTCTACCAGATGGACGTGAAAAGTGCATTTTTGAATGGAAACTTGAAGAAGAAGTTTATGTCAGACAACCACCAGGTTTCGTTGATGAAAAGCATCCACATTGGGTATATCATCTGGACAAAGCGCTTTATGGCCTCAGACAAGCCCCACGTGCCTGGTATGATACTCTGACTAAACATTTATTGAAAAATGGTTTCAAAAGAGGTGCAATTGACAATACCTTATTTATTCTTCATGAAAAAGGTAATCTGTTGATGGTACAAATTTATGTTGATAATATTATTTTTGGCTCTACTGATGATAAAATGTGCAAGAAATTTTCGAAAATAATGTCAACTGAATATGAAATGAGTTTGATGGGTGAATTAACATATTTTCTTGGACTCCAGATTAAACAGACCAGAGATGGTATTTTTATTAATCAGGAAAAATATGTTAGAAATCTTTTAAAGAAATATGATATGAACTCTTCACCATCTAAACCCACTCCAATTTCTGCACCACTAACACTGGACTCTGATCCAGATGGTAAACCAGTGAACACCACTGTCTATCGAGGCATGGTTGGTTCACTGATGTATTTAACTGCCAGTAGACCAGATATTATGTTTTCAACATGTTTATGTGCCAGATATCAGTCTAATCCAAAAGACTCTCATATGCTTGCTGTAAAGCGCATACTGAAGTACCTTAAGGGTGTTCCAGTTTGGGTCTTTGGTATCCCAAAGGCTCAGGCATGGATCTAATGGGTTATTCAGATTCAGATCATGCAGGTTGTAAGATAGACAGAAAATACACTACTGGTGGATGTCATTTCCTTGGTGGCAAACTGGTCAGCTGGACCAGTAAAAAGCAAACTTCAGTTTCATTGCCCACTGCTGAAGCTGAATACGTGTCTGCAGCCAGTTGTTGTGCTCAGATACTCTAGATGAAGAACCAGTTGCTTGATTATGGTATTAAGTATTCAAAGACCCCAATCTTTTGTGATAATACCAGTGCCATTGCTATCTCGAACAATCCAGTCATGCACTCTAAGACAAAGCACATTGATCTCAGGTATCACTTCATTCGTGATAATATTGTGAAAGGCAACATTGAACTCCATTTTATTCCCACTGACAAACAACTCGCTGACATTTTTACTAAACCTCTGGATGTCAAAACTTTTAAATATCTTGTTGGTGAGTTGGGAATGTTAAACCCTTAAATCTGGAACCATGGTATTGAACGCCGTTGTGTACTATCAGGGATCCTTGCTTTAAAGATTTATAAATCTATTGACTGTTAGATATCGAACGCCTTAGTGTACTATCTTTGCATTAATAGATTTCTGGATCAACATTCCAGGGGGAAAGACTTTGAAAGATATATTTTTGTTCTTAAAAATGTTTTAAGTTCAGGGGGAATTTATTAATTTATTTTCTCACTGGACAAATTTTCCAGAAAATATTACTGGTACCTTGTAAATGTGTCCCTCTCACTGGTAATTAGATAGGTTGAAGTGCATGTTTGAGGTGACTTTTTGTCTCCTTGTAAATGTGTCCCTCTCATTTGTGTGTATTAGTTGACGTGCATGTTTGAGGTTACCAGTCTCTTTCAAATGGTTTTCACTGGTACTTTACTGGAGTGTCCCTCCAGTGTACCATCAGTACATGCTTCACTGGAATAATCCACCAGTGATACTGGAGTGTCCAGTCAACCTCCAGATGCACTGAATTGAGTCATAATATTTTTTACTTGGTCATTGTGCGTGCCACGTATGCAAAATCTTTTGAAAAGATATTTATCTTGATATTTATCTAATTATCCTACGTGGCATGTCATTTTTTCAAAGAAATGATGGTATTTTTACCTTGGGAAGACAAAAGGTGCAAGTTGGTACTGTTTGTGGGCTGTAAACCGTCACACATTTATGTGTGATGTGATGTATTTAATGCGGATCTCAGAACCCGATCAAAATTATATTTGATAATTTCAAAATTAACCGGTTGAGTTCCACATTCTCTCTCCTATATAATACCCACTTTCAATTTCATTTGCATTTACTTCGAACATATTTACTCCCAAATTCTTCAAATTCCTTCATTAACTCCATTTTTCATTCAATTCACAATCATAAATCTCTTTCACATTTAATTCATCAAATCTTCATCAAAACCCTAAATTCTTCAATTTCATCTTCATATATCTATCTTTCATATTCAATGGCACCAAGACAATCCAATTCACCTAAAAATCTGCTCGCCGCTGAATATGCTCCGGTTGCCAATGTTGTTAAGGCACCTCATATTACTCTTGAGGCTAAGGCCATCAGAATAAACATGAACAATTGGTTGGCTAGACTCACTAGCACCACTCATGCTCCCACCTCTCTCATCGGACGACTGAATGCTTTTTTCCTCAGTTATCCACTCTATGGTGCTCTCACACGTAATCCTGGTAAAATGTATCATGATTATTTGTGTGAATTCTGGTATTCTGCTGTGTATGTTGAAAACACTAAAACCATCAACTACACATTGCAACAAGGCACCAGGTCTTTCACTCTCACTGTCGATTCTCTCAGAGATGTTCTTCAATTGAATTATTTGGCTGAAAATGAGATGGCAATTCCTCTCCCTACTGGTATCAATTTCAGGGATGTGTGCAGATTGATGGGGCACACTGAAATATTGGATGAACATGGCCAGTTATTAAGGAAAGGCACAATCTACATGAGCAAGCTGACTGACTCATGGAGATACTTTTTCACTCACCTTGTTGAGTGTTTAGGTGGCAGTTCTGAAGGATTGGACCAGATCAACCAAATGCAACTCCAGATTGCCTACTGTCTTTGGTTTGGGTACAGGGTTGATTTCGCTCAGATCTTCTTTGATGATCTGGTTGACCGTCTGAAGGTGAAAGGTAGAAAACCACATATTCCTTATATTCGTTTTCTTTCACTGGTATTTTTAAGAGCTTTGGGTCCTGAGTATGATTATGAAACAAATCATTTCTCTATGTGTGAATATCTGAGGGAGTTGAGTTCCCTAAAATCAAGAGCTGATGAGGTTGAAATTCCTGTAAATATGTTGAATAATTTTGGAAATGATGCACCTGACGAGCAAGAAGAGGCTCCAGGTAGGGGTTAGATTGTTGTAAGACCCACTGGAGTCGTTGATGTTGAAAATGTGCAACCTGTAACCCAAGTGGCCCCTGACCAACAACAACCAGAAAATGTTGACCCTCCTAGACGACCAAGAACGGCCAGACGCCTTATGAGGGCTGGAGTTCAAGTCAATCCAGATAGAGCTGAAATGCGACATCCAGGTGATGTAATGAATGTAGATGGGTCTTCCATTTTTGAGCAGGAAGAGATTGTTGTACAAGATGTTGTACAGGAAGAAAATGTACAGGTTGATGAGCAGGTGACTGATGAGCAAGATGCTCAGTTTGATTTGAATGTAGAAGTTGGTGATCAGACTGGTGATCAGACTGTTGATGAAACGTTTGTCTGGAATGAGGCCGATTCACCCATGTCAGAAGGTAATATTTTTGATACTGACATGAGTTTTCTAGGAGATGATGTGGTAGAAATAGAACACTTACCAGAAATGCCACCACCTCCACCAGAATCAAATGTTCCACCACCAGAATCCACTATGCCACCACCACCACCACCTTCAATTCTACAATCCGCTCCATATTTCAATCCTCCCATAATTAAAATTTCACAAACTCAACCACCACCACTTGAAACTCCAATCGACTTATCTGAACAACGTGCGCTGCACTCAACAATTGTAACTGCTGAAACTTCCTCTGAAGAGGTCTGGGCACGAGTACCTTTAATGACCAGAATGACTTCAACTCTTGATCCTCCCAGTGGTCCCTCCTCTTCTTCTTCAGCCGAGGTCCAAGGCCTTTTAAGTAAGGTGGCGGACCTGGAGAGATCACTCCAGTCTTCTTCACAGGTTGTTTCTGACTTCAAATCACTATTATCGAATAATCTTTCGTCAGAAATGAATGTGTTTGCTGGAAATGAGAAGCTGGTATTTGAAAAGCTGGATGAACTGGTACTGGCCACAAATAACAACACTGAAAATATCAAAGTGGCAGTCCAGGACTTGGAGACTAGGCTGGTGAATTCTGTCCAGACTGCAGTGAAAGCTGAACTTGTTCAACCACTGACAGGTCTGACAGATGAGGTTCAGAGGTTGACAACCAGGATTAGTAGTTTGGAGAGTAGGCCAATCCTTGATCAGAATGTTGTTGTTAGTTCAATCAGTGATGAGGTTGCTAAGAAGTTCAGACATGGAATGTTAAAAGAAATTTCTGAAGAAATTTCTGGGTCTGCTCTTAGAACAATTCAAGATAGTTTGTTGCCTCAAGTGGTTCATATGATTGAAAATGAAATGCCAAAGCACTTATCTTCAGAAATTGAATTTATCAAGAAGGAAGTGACTCAATTGAGGAAGACTGTGAATATAACAACTCCAGTGGCTGGAAGAACGTTTGGTGCTCTAGACAGACATATGCTTGAACAGTTGTGGAATGATCTCAAGTCAAGAACTGGTGATCATTCCAAGGGGGAAAAGTCATTTGTTGCCACTGAGTCTGTTCAAGAAGGTTTGGTAAGGAAAAAGAAAGAAGTGGTTGCCAGTGCTATTGAAAGGGCCTTTGCTACTGAAAGCATCGTGCAACAACAAGTGACTGGTACTGATGCCAGTGCACAAGAAGCACAGAAGGCACTTGGCATTGAAGCCATTATGCAGGTTGAAGAGGCTGCTGGTACTAATGCCAGTAAGCCCCAGTTTGAGTCTTTCCCAGATATACCAACAACACTGAAGTCTGTAAAAGGTAAGAAACATATGGTATCTGGAGAAGGAAGTGAAATTGCTGAAGGTTCATCAGAGTTTCCTACTGCTGATGATGACACCTCAAAAAGACTGGAGCAAGAATGTATAATGATAGAAATCTTCAAGAAAAATCAAAAGGATGAACTGCTGGCCCACCAAAGGGAGATGGCAAATATGGGGACTCTTGATTCATATAATGCTGGCAGGTTGGGCATACATATTGATGTTTACAAAAAGATGAAGGAAGACCCCAGAGTTCATCAATGTCTGAATGCATTGGATGATGTACACATTCGCTCCAGGTATTCTGAAGAAGAACAGGTTTATGATGCAGTTACGTATGGTGTCAGTGTACCTGAACTGATCAGACAGAGAATGGAGGAACTGGTGAACCTCCGGAAGAAAATAAGAAAGAATGCTGGTGCTCTGGAGATATAGTACAGGAAGAAGATTAAAGGTTTGCCTAAACTTACTGCCAAACAGCTCAAAGCAATTAAAGATGCAGATCTGAGCACATTCATTCCTCTGGATACTTCACTCAAAATCAATCGTGAACAACCCCAGTCTGCCATGGAACAGCAGAGAGTATCCAAGGAAACTGAATATATGATCCAGATGGCTAAGCAGAAAGCCAAGTATGAAGATATGTTGAAATTCAGGGCTGATGCCAGAAGGATCATAGGTGCTGAAATCAAACTTGCTAAAAATCATGAAGGCATGACCAGGTTTAATATAAAGTTGACCAGAGAGGGTAACTTTACTGATGAAAGAAAGAATGCATCAGTCCAAGATTTTGGATGGACTGAACTGAAGGAGATAGGATTAACTTTCAAAGGAAAAACTGATTTAACTCCTGATGTCAAGGCATTCATGAAGAGGATTGAAAAGGTTTGGAAAATAATACAACAGATGGAAGTTGTTCTGCGTATGAGACCACCAGTTTCTGTACCATCCTCTCCTTCACCAAAGAGAAAGGCTTCTGAAGATGCTCCAGCACAGACATCGAAGAGAAGGGCCTGACTCTTGTATCATTTACTTGTACTTGTATTTAATTTCCAAAATTGTAACTTATTTTCTGTTGATGGCTGTAAATATAGTTGCATATTTTGATTCACAAAGTAAATGATCAGATTTAGTCTAAGTTAGAACTAAAAGATGAAACTGAAAACACTGATGATCTATAAAGTGTTTTCCAGTAACTTAAATTTTTTAGACTAAGTCAAAACAAGTGTTTTTCAAGCATACAAAAATTGTATAGATATAAGCTTGAAAAACCTTGCATTATTTCTAAACAAATAGGGGGAATTTGTTAGGTCCAGATTTCCTGGCTGGAAAGCATAGAGGCGGTGCTTCATATCAGTCGTTGTGCCGAAGAGCACAAAGTGGAATATGCTGCCACTCAATTCCAAAAGCACGCGCTGTCATGGTGGAACGAGCAGATTAGGACTCGTGGCCGAGAGACGGCTAATAGCATACCTTGGTTTGACTTTAAAAGGATGTTGATGGAAAAGTACTGTCCTTGGGAGGAAGTACAGAAAATGGAAGGTGAATTCTGGAATCATAATATGGTTGGACTAGACAACGAGAAATACACAACTCGTTTTCATGAGTTGGCAAGACTAGTCCCTCGTATGGTAGATACGGAGGAGAAATTGATCGAAAGATACTGTTATGGCTTGTCGCCTGATGTCCGAAGGTTGGTAGCCGCTTTAATCCTTTGACTTGTGACAACTCGTAATTTATTAACAACGGGTTAGTCCTAATCTCGATCATTTATATAATTTCGTCTAATTTAGAGATTATGACGTAGAAATTATTAGTTAAATGAACATTTGATATGGTTCAATTAGACGTATCCTTATGACGTAGACTATTAGCTATTTAGACGGAATGCCGAGTCTTAAAATAACTTTAAATGAGATATTTAAAGGTTATAAATTTTGCACAGTATTAGACTGTCTAAACTTAATATTTCTAAAGTTTAGTTTAATTAAATTTTATTGTCTTGTCTTAACTAAAATGAGACGAGGGAAAATACCTCTACTTTACATTTTGACTTTTAGGTCAAACGGTATTTAATTGTAAGCATTTTACCAAATTAAGGGTATTGGATATATCCCAATTAAGGCCACATGGGCCGGTTTCCTTACTTGTGGTTAGTAATTAAACAACAAACTTTTTCCCTCCTTCCTTCTTTCTTTTGATCGACCAACACCACACACAACACACACACATCACACAAAACACACACACATCACACAAAACACACATACATCAATCAGAATCTCTCAATCTCTTCTATCTTCTTATTCTAAATTGGTTTTCGAGTTTGAAGGGTTTTGGGTTTGGTTTCCTGCATTTTTGAACTGCTGGTGCAGACAGCAGGACAGGGCCACTGCGGCGCAGTGGCTTAGCCCTAGCCCACTGCGGCGCAGTGCCTAGGCACTGGTCTGGGTTCGACTTAGCCACTGCGGCGCAGTGAGCATGATTCTGGCTCACTGCGGCGCAGTGTATAGGTTCTGTGAAATTACGCGTGTCGATTTTTAAACATTAATAACTTTTAATCCGAAAGTCCAAATAAGTTTATTTACTTTTGGTTGGTAAAATGAAAGTTTGAAACACATTCTCGGTTATGGCATTCTAGGGTCTATAGCTAAGTAGTTGTACGTAGGATACCCGTCGTCAAGGGATTTGATCCTCATTTTGGTAATGATATCATAGGTTTTGGATAACCAGGAGAATTGACTGTGGATCTTCTCGAGCTACATTATACCTTTTTAGCACTTAGATCGCTAAGGTGAGTTTATGGCGCCCTTTTCCTTTTACTTTGGGCCTGAAAGCATGTACTGTTGTATACACTATTTGTTAAATAAATGATTGTTTTGTGAGTATGCCATGTGATTTGGATACTTAGATCATTTGACTTAAATTTTGCCATGTTGACGGCTGTCGAAAATGTGTATACGTGTCATTTATTAAATGTTGGGTAAAATGACGTTGAATTGCCGTGTGATGGCTGATTAAGATGTTTCTTTGTGTTTGACAAACTAAAATGTTTCCCCCTATTGGTTAAATTGTCGGATGTTGTATTCTGACTGTCTTGGTTAAATTGTCGGATGTTGTATTCTGACTGTCTTGGTTAAATTGTCGGATGTTGTATTCTGACTGTCTTGGTTAAATTGTCAGATGTTGTATTCTGACTGTCTTGGTTAAATTGTCGGATGTTGTATTCTGACTGTCTTGGTTAAATTGTCGGATGTTGTATTCTGACTGTCTTGGCTAAGGTCCGCACCCATTTAGAACGGAAACCTGTGCGAGGCATATTGGCTGATACTGTCAGATGTTGTATTCTGACTGTCATATGCTGTCAGATGTTGTATTCTGACTGTCATATGCTGTCAGATGTGGCATTCTGACTATCTTGTAATAAAAGTATTGTTAGATGTAGTATTCTAACTGTCTGGTCATTTATAACTACAGGTCATTGTGTTGTATCAATGACGACTAAACATTTGGTCAAACACACTGTAAGCTCACCAACTATTTCGATAGTTGATCCTCTCAAATTTCATGCTTTTCAGGGAACCAACAGTAAGTATTGGAAGCGTGTATGGCATTTTAGAAGCCATCTTTTGAACTTGGACGTACAATTAGCGTCAGACTTCTGAGGACTATCGTATTATTAGTCCTAATTGTACTAGACTGTCCAAATGTTATGTTTGTTTTTAGTGGGCCCATTTCCATTTGAGGATAGTTTGTATCCGTGTTTTGGGGCCCACATCCGAACGATTATACTTGTAATAAACTTGTATTTGGATTAATGGATGTAATCTCTATTTACCTACTGATTTGTACGCAATTACTTGTTAACCCTGTATTTCCGCTACAACGGGGTGTGACAAAAATTGGTATCAGAGACAAGGTTATAGTGAATACAGAGTTATTCCTCGTGAATAACTCAATCTATAGCCATGGTCGCTTCAAATAAGAAATCTAAGTTTTAAGGTTTAGGATAGTTATCTCGAGAGTTATACTATTTGTCAATAATTAGACCTAACCCGATCAACTACGTCCCGATTATGTAAAATAGTATAAGGCTCGAAATAAATATCTTAAATTGTGTATATACGTGTTAGTTGAATTATATTCACAACATACTGTAAATGTGGTGGGAAGGCTGCGGGTGACCCTATACATAAACATTGAAGGTATGTTAGGAATAGAAACTCAAATCGTATGTGTATGCATAAGGTTTATATACGTGATAGTTTGGATTATATTAACAACATATTTAAATGTGGTGGGAAGGCTGCGGGTGACCCTATATATAAGCATTGCAAATATGTTGGTAATAGAAACCCAAACCAAATGTGTGTAATCTAGACAAAGATTTCTTTAAAACTCAAATTGCGTACTGTATCCTCCATTTGAGACGTACTGCCTTATCCATTTGACTTATATGGATTCTTTGACTATCTTTTCAGACTAGTCATGTCGGATGGAGTTAGCTCAAATGCTGTTGTACCTTGTACACCTCCAGTTCCTGTCATAGCAAACTCCATTCCTTGTGTTCCTGACTCTTATGAAGAGGAACCAATGGAGGAATCGGGCAATGAATCACGCCTTATCAATCTAGTGTCATCTTCCAGTGAATCTGGAGGTGAACATGTGTCTATCCATGTTCAATCATCTGTGACACCGGTATCTCCATATCAGAGGAGGACTACCGAGGGAGTTGGTATACCTTATGCTCCTAGAGACCCTTATGCTCCTGGTCCTTCTGCACCAGTTCAGGGCAACTGTGGACTTGGTCTTTCATTCTTTCAGGGAGATCCGTATGCTGCGGGTCCCTCTAGAGTGCCTGTCTACAATCCAAGTGCCGTTATGCCAGTTGCATCTGCAGCTGATAGGTCGGAATATTATCGCCGACAATTGTCAAGGATGAATAATTCCCTCATCTGCACTAGAGAGAAAATAGAGAATCAAGCTCAGGCGTTGACTGAAGCTTATCATCAGGCGGCTGAGGCTATGACTGTTGCTAGGGAAGGGAAGGAAGCTATTGGGAGGATGATCTGGATACTGTCAGATATTGTATTCTGACTGTCATATGCTGTCAGATGTGGCATTCTGACTATCTTGTAATAAAAGTATTGTTAGATGTAGTATTCTAACTGTCTGGTCATTTATAACTACAGGTCATTGTGTTGTATCAATGACGACTAAACATTTGGTCAAACACACTGTAAGCTCACCAACTATTTCGATAGTTGATCCTCTCAAATTTCATGCTTTTCAGGGAACCAACAGTAAGTATTGGAAGCGTGTATGGCATTTTAGAAGCCATCTTTTGAACTTGGACGTACAATTAGCGTCAGACTTCTGAGGACTATCGTATTATTAGTCCTAATTGTACTAGACTGTCCAAATGTTATGTTTGTTTTTAGTGGGCCCATTTCCATTTGAGGATAGTTTGTATCCGTGTTTTGGGGCCCACATCCGAACGATTATACTTGTAATAAACTTGTATTTGGATTAATGGATGTAATCTCTATTTACCTACTGATTTGTACGCAATTACTTGTTAACCCTGTATTTCCGCTACAACGGGGTGTGACAAAAATTGGTATCAGAGACAAGGTTATAGTGAATACAGAGTTATTCCTCGTGAATAACTCAATCTATAGCCATGGTCGCTTCAAATAAGAAATCTAAGTTTTAAGGTTTAGGATAGTTATCTCGAGAGTTATACTATTTGTCAATAATTAGACCTAACCCGATCAACTACGTCCCGATTATGTAAAATAGTATAAGGCTCGAAATAAATATCTTAAATTGTGTATATACGTGTTAGTTGAATTATATTCACAACATACTGTAAATGTGGTGGGAAGGCTGCGGGTGACCCTATACATAAACATTGAAGGTATGTTAGGAATAGAAACTCAAATCGTATGTGTATGCATAAGGTTTATATACGTGATAGTTTGGATTATATTAACAACATATTTAAATGTGGTGGGAAGGCTGCGGGTGACCCTATATATAAGCATTGCAAATATGTTGGTAATAGAAACCCAAACCAAATGTGTGTAATCTAGACAAAGATTTCTTTAAAACTCAAATTGCGTACTGTATCCTCCATTTGAGACGTACTGCCTTATCCATTTGACTTATATGGATTCTTTGACTATCTTTTCAGACTAGTCATGTCGGATGGAGTTAGCTCAAATGCTGTTGTACCTTGTACACCTCCAGTTCCTGTCATAGCAAACTCCATTCCTTGTGTTCCTGACTCTTATGAAGAGGAACCAATGGAGGAATCGGGCAATGAATCACGCCTTATCAATCTAGTGTCATCTTCCAGTGAATCTGGAGGTGAACATGTGTCTATCCATGTTCAATCATCTGTGACACCGGTATCTCCATATCAGAGGAGGACTACCGAGGGAGTTGGTATACCTTATGCTCCTAGAGACCCTTATGCTCCTGGTCCTTCTGCACCAGTTCAGGGCAACTGTGGACTTGGTCTTTCATTCTTTCAGGGAGATCCGTATGCTGCGGGTCCCTCTAGAGTGCCTGTCTACAATCCAAGTGCCGTTATGCCAGTTGCATCTGCAGCTGATAGGTCGGAATATTATCGCCGACAATTGTCAAGGATGAATAATTCCCTCATCTGCACTAGAGAGAAAATAGAGAATCAAGCTCAGGCGTTGACTGAAGCTTATCATCAGGCGGCTGAGGCTATGACTGTTGCTAGGGAAGGGAAGGAAGCTATTGGGAGGATGATCTGGATACTGTCAGTCGTGGTGGTCTTGGTGGTGGCGTTGCTTGTGGTAGTTCTTTTCAGGATGTAATCAGTAGTTGTAGTGGTAACGTATTGTAAGCCTTAGAACATTTGACAACTCATACTTCTGTATTTGAGTTGTAATCTTTTTGGTGGATGTATTTCCCACGTATTTCAGATAGTATTGTTCTGACTGTGTAATGTATCATCGTGGATGTTGTTCCCACATGATTTGGGTTGTGGATGTAGTTTTCCCACAAGATTTTGGAAATGTACAAGTCAGACTATGTAAAAAGTTTTAAGTATGAATGAAATATGATCGTTCTTTGGCTTACCTACTTGTTCAGGCTACATTACTTGCTCATTTCAATTCTAGAAATGTAGTGAACTATATTTCTTGTCTTGTTTAGTTAATGAGTTCAAGTAAGTCGATAATTTGCGACATGCATTTAATGCCCTCTTATATCTTGAAAAGCTACATTCTGTGTTATTCTTATGAGAAAACCTCTAAATTTCATCTTGTTCATATCAAGGATAGATGGCTCCCAAGACGAAAAGTAAGATCCCGAAAAAGGCACCAGTTAAGAAAGCTGCTCCAAGGAGAGTTACTCGATCAACTCCTTTGAATACAGCTGAACAGGAAGAACCTGTGATCCAGCAAGAACCAGAAACTGCTACTGCAAATGTGAACACTGGTCTTGGATCTACCCTACATGCTGACGGGGAAAATAACATGGCAGCATTTGTGACACAAGAACTGTTGGCCGCCATGCCTACTTTAGTTGCTCAGATCACGGCGAGCATGAACGCCAATAATAATCATCACACTGATAATAGTAACAACGTTGAACCTAATGCCGAACGAGTTATTCCTCGAGTTCATCTGCACGAGAGTGACTTTAAGACCTTCACTTATTGTAAGCCAAAGGAGTTTCATGGCACCGAGGGTCCAGTTGGACTAATAAATTGGCTAGAAAGCATAGAGGCGGTGCTTCACATCAGCCGTTGTGCCGAAGAGAACAAGGTGGAATATGCTGCCTCTCAATTTCAGAAACACGCCTTGTCATGGTGGAACGAGCAGATAAGGACTCGTGGTCGAGAGCCAGCTAATAGCATACCTTGGTTGGACTTTAAAAGAATGCTGACGGAAAAGTACTGTCCTCGAGAGGAAGTACAGAAAATGGAAGGTGAATTCTGGAATCATACTATGGTTGGATTGGACAACGAGAAATACACTACTCGTTTTCATGAGCTGACAAGACTTGTCCCTCGTATGGTGGATACGGAGGAGAAGTTAGTTGAAAGATACTGTTATGGCTTGTCACCTGACATCCGAAGGTTGGTAGCCGCTTTTAACCCTTTGACTCTTCAAGCGGCAGTTAGTGCGACCAATCGAATGGTGATAGATTTAAAAAGAACCGCTGGTTCTTCTGTTGGAACTGAGGTAATCAAGCGAAGAAATGATCAAGCCTCTGGTAGTGGTTTTGGAAATGGTGGGAACAGCAAGAGGTTTAAAGCTGCCAGAAACTTTGCAGTAGTCCCACAAGATATCAAGAGGTACCCCGGCGCAGACACAAGATGCAACAAGTGTGGTCTCCATCACTTGGGAAATTGTCCTACTTGCCACCGTTGTAAAAGAACGGACATCAGGCAAAGTTCTGTAGGGAAAAGATACCAAATCAGTGCTACGAGTGTGGAAGTGAGAATCATATGCGACCCGCGTGTCCACGACTTAATCAAGCCCCGAACAATAATGCTATAGTTCCAGTGAGGAACAATGCGGGGAACAATCAAGCTAGGAATCAACGAGGACAAGGCAGAGGTCGAGTTTTTGCTTTGGATGCTGCTGATGCACGACGAGATCCCAACGTTGTGATAGGTACATTCATACTCAATAATCATTATGTTTTTGTATTATTCGACTCTGGTGCTGATAAAAGTTTCATATCCTTAGAATTTAAGTCTCGATTTGGTATAGTAGCTATCCCTATGAAAGACACTTATATTGTCGAATATGCAAACGGTCAAAAGTATATTGCTAGAGATCATTTAGTAGATTGTAGTTTGGTATTAGCCGGTAAGACTTTTAAAATTGACCTAATCCCCATAGAACTAAGTAGTTTTGATGTGATTGTTGGTATGGACTGGTTATCTAAGGTTAGAGCTAATATAAGTTGTTATGAGAAGATTGTTAGAATACCTCTGCAGAATAACGAAACCCTAGAAGTGCAAGGAGACAAGGCAGGAAAGAAATTAATCTTAGTATCGGCGATAAAGGCAAATAAATATTTACAAAAAGAACACCCTGCCTTCTTAGCATTTGTAGTAGAAAGGAAACCAGAGGTTAAAGAAATGCAAGACATTCCAGTAGTTAGAGATTTTCCAGAGGTGTTTCCTGAAGATTTGATGGGACTTCCACCTCACAGGCCAGTTGAGTTTGGAATAGATTTGGTCCCTGGAGCTGCACCCGTGGCCAAGGCACCCTATCGTCTTACGCCATCAGAAATGCAAGAATTGTCCGAACAACTTCAAGAGTTGTTAGCTAAAGGACTAATTCGTCCAAGTTCATCACCTTGGGGAGCTCCGATCCTATTTGTGAAGAAGAAAGACGGCTCTATGCGTATGTGTATTGATTACAGAGAACTGAACAAGTTGACTGTCAAGAACAGGTACCCTTTACCTCGTATTGATGACTTGTTTGACCAATTGGAAGGTGCATCACACTTTTCCAAGATTGATCTCAGATCTGGGTATCATCAACTCAGAGTCAGAGAGACGGACATTCCTAAAACAGCCTTCAGAACTCGTTACGGACATTATGAGTTTTTGGTTATGCCGTTTGGCTTAACCAATGCACCTGCTGTGTTTTATGGACTTAATGAATCGAGTATGTCGACCGTATCTTGACAAGTTTGTCATTGTATTCATTGACGACATACTGATATACTCAAGGAATAAAGACGAACATGAAGGTCATCTGAGAACCATTCTGCAACTGCTCAAGGATAAAAAGTTGTACGCAAAATTCTCAAAATGTGAATTTTGGATTAGGGAAGTACACTTCTTGGGTCATGTAGTGAACAGGGATGGGATCCACGTAGATCCATCTAAGATTGAAGCAATAAAGAAGTGGGAAGCCCCTAAGACTCCGACAGAAACCGCCAGTTTCTTGGATTGGCTGGATATTATAGGAGATTTATTGAGAACTTCTCAAAGGTTGCTCAACCTTTGACGTTGTTAACTCAAAAGGCCAAGGAGTTTATTTGGCAGGATGCCCAGGAAGAAGCATTCCAAACGTTGAAAGACAAGCTATGTAATGCTCCTATTTTAGCGTTACCGAATGGAATTGAAAACTTCGTGGTATACTGTGACGCATCACATCAGGGTATGGGATGTGTACTTATGCAGGAGAGTAAGGTCATTGCTTACGCTTCCAGACAACTCAAAATCCACGAAAGGAATTACACAACCCACGATCTTGAACTCAGAGCGGTTGTTTTTGCCTTAAAGATTTGGAGGCACTATTTGTACGGTACAAAGTGTACGGTATTCACAGATCACAAAAGTCTTCAGCATATCTTCGATCAGAAAATGCTGAATATGAGACAAAGGCGATGGGTAGAATTACTCAGTGACTATGATTGTGAACTCAAATATCATCCCGGTAAAGCAAATGTTGTTGCTGACGCGCTGAGTAGAAAAGATAGAATTTCACTATCTGTCATAACAAGAGCAAGTTCATACCTTGGCTCATCATTAAGGGATAGAGTTTTAGATGATCAGAATGAGGCCTTACACCCAGGGCGTATCGAGAAGGAAGCATTGTGGAATGCCGAACGGTTATTTGAATTGGATGGCGATGGGATCCGACATGTCAAGGGCAGAGTGTGGATTCCCAAGTATAATGGACTTAGAGAACTCTTGATGAACGAGAGTCATCGATCTAAGTATTCAATCCATCCTGGTGCTGACAAAATGTACCATGGGTTAAAGGATTTTTATTGGTGGCCTGGTATGAAAAGAGATATCGCTACGTATGTTTCAAAGTGTTTAAATTGTTCAATGGTTAAGGCAGAGCACCAAAAGCCTTCTGGGCTGCTCCAGCAACCCCAAATTCCTGACTGGAAATGGGAACAGATTACTATGGACTTCATTACGAAGTTACCTCAAACCTTGAAGGGTTACGATACTATTTGGGTCATTGTTGACCGATTGACGAAGTCTGCACACTTCATTCCCATACGGGAGAATTGGAAAATAAAGAAATTGTCTCAATTATATATTGAGAAGATCGTGTCACTTCATGGTGTTCCTGTGTCTATTATCTCGGATCGTGATGGTCGTTTTACTTCTCAATCATGGAGATATTTTCAAGACGCTTTGGGCACTCAGTTGAAATTGAGTACGGCTTACCATCCACAGACGGACGGGCAAAGTGAGCATACCATTCAGACGTTAGAAGACATGCTTCGGGCATGTGTTATCGATTTCAAAGGTAGCTGGGATACCTTTTTGCCGTTAGCTGAATTTTCATATAATAACAGCTACCACACAAGCATAAAGTGTGCGCCTTTTGAAGCTTTGTATGGGCGGAAATGTAGATCGCCTGTTTGTTGGCTTGATGCTGGTGAGCGTCGTTTGTACAAGTATGGACTGGTTCAGAAGACTACTGACCAGATTGTTGAAATTAGGGCACGGCTAAAGGCGGCTCAGGATCGCCAGAAGAGCTATGCAGATCGTAGAAGGAAACCCCTTGAGTTTCAAGTAGGTGATAAGGTTATGTTGAAAGTGTCACCTTGGAAAGGCACTGCACACTTTGGCGCGAGAGGAAAACTTAGTCCCCGTTATATAGGACCATTCGAAATTGTTCGAAGGATTGGTTCCGTGGCTTATAAGCTCAATTTACCCCAGGAGCTTGAACATGTTCATCCCACATTTCATATATCGAATCTAAAGAAATGTTTAACTGATGAAACATTGGTTGTACCTGTGGAAGAGTTGCAAGTGAATGACTCTCTTCAATTTGTAGAGGAGCCTGTTGAAATTTTAGACCAACAGCTCAAACAGCTTAGGCGAAGTCGTATCAAGTTGGTCAAAGTTCGATGGAACTCAAAACACGGACCAGACTTGACTTGGGAACGTGAGGACTATATGAGGGATAAGTATCCTCATCTTTTTACTAAGCAAGACTTGATTTCGGGACGAAATCCTTAGAAGTCGGGGATGCTGTGACAACTCGTAATTTATTAACAACGGGTTAGTCCTAATCTCGATCATTTATATAATTTCGTCTAATTTAGAGATTATGACGTAGAAATTATTAGTTAATTGAACATTTGATATGGTTCAATTAGACGTATCCTTATGACGTAGACTATTAGCTATTTAGACGGAATGCCGAGTCTTAAAATAACTTTAAATGAGATATTTAAAGGTTATAAATTTTGCACAGTATTAGACTGTCTAAACTTAATATTTCTAAAGTTTAGTTTAATTAAATTTTATTGTCTTGTCTTAACTAAAATGAGACGAGGGAAAATACCTCTACTTTACATTTTGACTTTTAGGTCAAACGTTATTTAATTGTAAGCATTTTACCAAATTAAGGGTATTGGATATATCCCAATTAAGGCCACATGGGCCGGTTTCCTTACTTGTGGTTAGTAATTAAACAACAAACTTTTTCCCTCCTTCCTTCTTTCTTTTGATCGACCAACACCACACACAACACACACACATCACACAAAACACACACACATCACACAAAACACACACACATCACACAAAACACACATACATCAATCAGAATCTCTCAATCTCTTCTATCTTCTTATTCTAAATTGGTTTTCGCAAGGGAAGAAATCATTTGGAGATTTTAAGGGTTAATTATTATTATCAAACTTCATCATCACCATCTTCATCTTAGTCAATTATCTTCAAGAACATCAATTTTTGGTAAGTCTAAATCATCCCTTTTGCGTCTATTTATGTTTACTTACTCTTTTCTAGTCATTTCGAGTTTCTACATGGCCTAAAACGACTTAAAAATGGAATTAGGGTTTAAATAGGGTTTTGGTTTGATTTAATCGTTTCGGAAGATTCGATGATGTTATGGATGAAATTATGGGTTGGGTTATGTGTATTTATGGTTAATGATGTTTGGTTAGGCTTCAAATTGAGTTACAAACTCATACGAGTCGTTTTGATTTGATTTGGGTCGAGTTTGAAGGGTTTTGGGTTTGGTTTCCTGCATTTTTGAACTGCTGGTGCAGACAGCAGGACAGGGCCACTGCGGCGCAGTGGCTTAGCCCTAGCCCACTGCGGCGCAGTGCCTAGGCACTGGTCTGGGTTCGACTTAGCCACTGCGGCGCAGTGAGCATGATTCTGGCTCACTGCGGCGCAGTGTATAGGTTCTGTGAAATTACGCGTGTCGATTTTTAAACATTAATAACTTTTAATCCGAAAGTCCAAATAAGTTTATTTACTTTTGGTTGGTAAAATGACGTTGAATTGCCGTGTGATGGCTGATTAAGATGTTTCTTTGTGTTTGACAAACTAAAATGTTTCCCCCTATTGGTTAAATTGTCGGATGTTGTATTCTGACTGTCTTGGTTAAATTGTCGGATGTTGTATTCTGACTGTCTTGGTTAAATTGTCGGATGTTGTATTCTGACTGTCTTGGTTAAATTGTCGGATGTTGTATTCTGACTGTCTTGGTTAAATTGTCGGATGTTGTATTCTGACTGTCTTGGTTAAGGTCCGCACCCATTTAGAACGGAAACCTGTGCGAGGCATATTGGCTGATACTGTCGGATGTTGTATTCTGACTGTCTTGGTTAAATTGTCGGATGTTGTATTCTGACTGTCTTGGTTAAATTGTCGGATGTTGTATTCTGACTGTCTTGGTTAAATTGTCGGATGTTGTATTCTGACTGTCTTGGTTAAATTGTCGGATGTTGTATTCTGACTGTCTTGGTTAAATTGTCGATGTTGTATTCTGACTGTCTTGGTTAAATTGTCGGATGTTGTATTCTGACTGTCTTGGTTAAATTGTCGGATGTTGTATTCTGACTGTCTTGGTTAAATTGTCGGATGTTGTATTCTGACTGTCTTGGTTAAATTGTCGGATGTTGTATTCTGACTGTCTTGGTTAAATTGTCGATGTTGTATTCTGACTGTCTTGGTTAAATTGTCGGATGTTGTATTCTGACTGTCTTGGTTAAATTGTCGGATGTTGTATTCTGACTGTCTTGGTTAAATTGTCGGATGTTGTATTCTGACTGTCTTGGTTAAATTGTCGGATGTTGTATTCTGACTGTCTTGGTTAAATTGTCGGATGTTGTATTCTGACTGTCTTGGTTAAATTGTCGGATGTTGTATTCTGACTGTCTTGGTTAAATTGTCGGATGTTGTATTCTGACTGTCTTGGCTAAGGTCCGCACCCATTTAGAACGGAAACCTGTGCGAGGCATATTGGCTGATACTGTCGGATGTTGTATTCTGACTGTCATATGCTGTCAGATGTGGCATTCTGACTATCTTGTAATAAAAGTATTGTTAGATGTAGTATTCTAACTGTCTGGTCATTTATAACTACAGGTCATTGTGTTGTATCAATGACGACTAAACATTTGGTCAAACACAGTGTAAGCTCACCAACTATTTCGATAGTTGATCCTCTCAAATTTCATGCTTTTCAGGGAACCAACAGTAAGTATTGGAAGCGTGTATGGCATTTTAGAAGCCATCTTTTGAACTTGGACGTACAATTAGCGTCAGACTTCTGAGGACTATCGTATTATTAGTCCTAATTGTACTAGACTGTCCAAATGTTATGTTTGTTTTTAGTGGGCCCATTTCCATTTGAGGATAGTTTGTATCCGTGTTTTGGGGCCCACATCCGAACGATTATACTTGTAATAAACTTGTATTTGGATTAATGGATGTAATCTCTATTTACCTACTGATTTGTACGCAATTACTTGTTAACCCTGTATTTCCGCTACAACGGGGTGTAACATGACTCTTCAAGCGGCAGTTAGTGCAACCAACCGGATGATGATAGACTTGAAAAGAACCACTGGTTCTTCTGTTGGAACTGAGGTGATCAAGAGAAGGAATGATCATGCCTCTGGTAGTGGATTTGGCAATGGTGGAAATGGCAAGAGGTTTAGGACAGCCAGAAACTTTGTTGTGGTTGCTCAGGACGTCAAGAGGTACACTGGCTTAGACCCTAAGTGTAATAGGTGTAACCTCCATCACAGGGGAAATTGTCCTACTTGCCACCGTTGTAAAAAGACTGGACATTTGGCAAAATACTGTAGAGAGAAGAAACCCAGTCAATGCTATGAGTGTGGGAGTGAAACCCATATACGACCCGCGTGTCCACGACTCAATCAAGCCCCGAACAATAATGCTATAGTTCCAATGAGGAACAATCAGGGAAGAAATCAAGGAGGACAAGGTAGAGGCCGAGTGTTTGCTTTGGATGCTGCTGATGCACGACGTGATCCCAACGTTGTGATAGGTACATTCATACTTAATAATCATTATGTCTTTGTGTTATTCGACTCTGGTGCTGATAAAAGTTTTATATCCTTAGAATTTAAGTCTCGAATTAATATAATAGCTATCCCCATGAAAGAAACTTATATTGTCGAATATGCAAACGATCAAAAGTATGTTGCTAGAGATCATTTGGTAGATTGCAGTTTGACATTGTCCGGTGAAACTTTTAAAATTGATCTAATTCCCATAGAACTAGGAAGTTTTGATGTGATTGTTGGTATGGACTGGTTGTCTAGAGTTCGCGCTGATATTGGGTGTTATGAGAAAGTTGTGAGAATACCTCTACCAAATGATGAAACATTGATAGTGCAAGGAGACAAGTCAGGGAAGGAATTGATTTTGGTGTCGGCGATAAAAGCGAATAGATATTTACAAAAAGAATACCCTGCTTTCTTGGCACTAGTGGTTGAAAGGAAGCCAGAGAGTAAAGGCATTCAAAATATTCCAGTAGTTAAAGATTTTCCGGAGGTGTTTCCCTAAGATTTGACTAGACTTCCACCTCATAGACCAGTCGAGTTTGGAATAGACTTGGTCCCTGGAGCTGCACCCGTGGCCAAGGCACCCTATCGCCTTGCGCCGTCAGAAATGCAAGAATTGTCCGAATAACTTCAAGAGTTGTTGGCAAAAGAACTAATTCGTCCAAGTTTATCACCGTGGGGAGCTCCGATCTTATTTGTTAAAAAGAAATACGGCTCTATGCGCATGTTTATTGACTATAGAGAATTGAACAAGTTGACCGTCAAGAACAGGTATCCTTTACCTCGTATTGATGACTTGTTCGACCAACTGGAAGGTGCATCACACTTTTCCAAGATCGATCTCAGATCTGGGTATCATCAACTCAGAGTCAGAGAGACAGACGTTCCTAAAACAGCCTTCAGAACTCGTTATGGACATTATGAGTTTTTGGTTATGCCATTTGGTTTAACCAATGCACCTGCTGTGTTTATGGACTTAATGAATAGAGTATGTCGACCATATCTAGACAAGTTTGTCATCGTGTTCATTGATGACATACTGATCTACTCGCGCAGTAAAGACGAACATGAAGGTCATTTGAGGACCATTCTGCAACTGCTCAAGGATCAAGAACTGTACGCGAAGTTCTCAAAATGTGAATTCTGGATTAGGGAAGTGCATTTCTTGGGTCATGTAGTGAATGCGGATGGGATCCACGTAGATCCATCTAAGGTCGAAGCAATAAAGAAGTGGGAAGCCCCTAAGACTCCGACAGAAATCCGTCAATTTCTTGGACTGGCTGGATATTACTGGAGATTCATTGAGAATTTCTCTAAAGTTGCTCAACCTTTGACTCTGTTAACTCAGAAGACTAAGGAATTTATTTGGCAGGATGCCCAAGAAAAGGCATTTCAGACGTTAAAAGACAGAATATGTAATGCTCCTATTCTAGCATTACCAAATGGCATTGAAAATTTCGTGGTATACTATGACGCCTCACATCAGGGCATGGGATGTGTACTTATACAAGAAGGTAAGGTCATTGCTTACGCTTCTAGACAGCTCAAAATCCACGAAAAGAACTATACAACCCACGATCTCAAACTCGGAGCGGTTGTCTTTGCCTTAAAGATTTGGAGGCATTACTAGTATGGTACCAAGTGTACGGTATTCACGGATCACAAAAGTCTTCAGCATATCTTCGATCAGAAAATGTTAAATATGAGACAACGACGATGGGTAGAATTACTCAGTGACTACGACTGTGAACTCAAATATCATCCCGGTAAAGCCAATGTTGTTGCTGACGCACTGAGTCGAAAGGATAGAATTTCATTATCTGTCATAAAAAGAGCAAGTTCTTATCTTGGCTCATCATTAAGGGATAGAGTTCTGGACGATCAAAACGATGCCCTACAGCCAGGGCGTGTCGAGAAAGAAGCATTGTGGAATGCTGAACGTTTGTTTGAATTGGATGGCGATGGGATCCGGCATGTTAAAGGCAGAGTGTGGATTCCCAAGTACAATGGACTTAGAGAACTCTTAATGAACGAGAGTCATCGATCTAAGTATTCAATACCATCCTGGCACTGACAAAATGTACCATGGTCTAAAGGACTTTTATTGGTGGCCTGGTATGAAAAGAGATATCGCCACTTATGTCTCAAAATGTCTAAATTGTTCAATGGTCAAGGCGGAGCTTCAAAAGCCTTCTGGGATGCTGCAACAACCCCAAATTCCTGACCGGAAATGGGAACAAATTACTATGGACTTTATTACTAAATTGCCTCGAACCCTGAAAGGATACGATACAATTTGGGTCATTGTCGATCGATTAACGAAGTCTGCTCATTTCATTCCAATACGGGAGAATTGGAAGATAAGAAAATTGTCTCAAATATATATTGAAAAGATCGTGTCTCTTCATGGTGTTCCTTTGTCTATTATCTCTGATCGTGATGGTCGTTTCACTTCACAATCATGGAGACATTTTCAAGATGCCCTAGGCACTCAATTGAATCTGAGTACGGCTTACCATCCACAAACTAACGGACAAAGTGAACGTACCATCCAGACTTTAGAAGACATGCTTTAGGCACGTGTCATTGACTTCATGGGTAGTTGGGATACCTTTTTGCCGTTAGCTGAATTTTCATACAATAACAGCTATCACACTAGCATCAAATGTGCGCCTTATGAGGCTTTGTATGGACGAAAATGTAGATCGCCTGTCTGTTGGCTTGATGCTGGTGAACGTCGTTTGTACAAATATGGACTAGTTCAGAAGGCTACTGATCAAATTGTTGAAATTAGGGAACGGCTGAAGGCGGCTCAAGATCGCCAAAAGAGCTATGCAGACCATAGAAGGAAACCACTTGAGTTTCAAGTGGGAGACAAAGTCATGTTGAAAGTGTCGCCTTGGAAAGGCACTGCACGCTTTGGCGTGCGAGGCAAACTTAGTCCTCGATATATCGGACCATTCGAAATTGTTCAAAGAATTGGTTGCGTAGCTTATAAGCTCGATTTACCCAAAGAGCTGGAACACGTTCATCACACGTTTCATGTTTCGAATCTTAAGAAATGTCTGACTGATGAAACTTTAGTCGTACCTGTCAAAGAGCTGCAAGTAAACGACTCTCTTCAATTTGTCGAGGAACCTGTTGAAATTTTAAACCAACAGCTCAAACAACTTAGACGTAGTCGTATCAAGTTGGTCAAGGTTCGTTGGAGCTCAAAACACGGACCCGACTCGACTTGGGAACGTGAAGACTATATGATGGAACATTATCCTCATCTTTTTACTGAGCAACAATTAATTTCGGGACGAAATCCTCAGAAGTCGGGGATGCTGTGACAACATGTAATTAATTAGAAACGGGTTAGTCTTAATCTCGTTTAAGCTTAGTCATTATCATAATCTCGTCTAAATTAGACGGTCTTTGACGTGGAAATTATTAGACATTTGGACTTTTGACTTAGTCCAGTTAGACGTATCCTGATGACGTAGACTATTAGCTATCTAGACGAATGCCAAGTCTTAAAAATAACTTTAAATGAATATTTAAAGGTTATGTCTTGTACAAAATAAATCGACTGTCTAGACTTAATATTTTAAAGTTTACTTTGACGGAATTTTATTGACTTGTCTTAATTTAAATAACACGAGGGAAAATAACTTTACTTTAAATTATAACCTTTTAGACATACAGTGTTTAATCGTAAGCATTTTACCAAATTAAAGGGTACAAAATATCTCAAAAATAGGCCACATGGGTCGGTTCACTTGTTTGTGTAGAGGGAAAAAGAACACCAAACCCCTGCCCCTTTTTCTTCTTCTTTGATGTTGCGTCCCACACACACACATAAGACACACACCAAAAACACTCTAGTTCTTCATCTCAATTGAATTTGGCAAGGAAGGATCAAAAGGAAAATTACTTCTAATTGGTACAATAATAATCATCCTGCAAGAATTAATCAAAGCATAATCATCATCTTCATCTTCTTCATTTTCATTCAAGAACCCTAAATTGGTAAGTAAACTTTTTCTTCTTCTTTGATGTTGCGTCCCACACACACACATAAGACACACACCAAAAACACTCTAGTTCTTCATCTCAATTGAATTTGGCAAGGAAGGATCAAAAGGAAAATTACTTCTAATTGGTACAATAATAATCATCCTGCAAGAATTAATCAAAGCATAATCATCATCTTCATCTTCTTCATTTTCATTCAAGAACCCTAAATTGGTAAGTAAACTTTTTCTTCAAACTTTTGATTTGTCTAATTTAAATAACACGAGGGAAAATAACTTTACTTTAAATTATAACCTTTTAGACATACAGTGTTTAATCGTAAGCATTTTACCAAATTAAAGGGTACAAAATATCTCAAAAATAGGCCACATGGGTCGGTTCACTTGTTTGTGTAGAGGGAAAAAGAACACCAAACCCCTGCCCCTTTTTCTTCTTCTTTGATGTTGCGTCCCACACACACACATAAGACACACACCAAAAACACTCTAGTTCTTCATCTCAATTGAATTTGGCAAGGAAGGATCAAAAGGAAAATTACTTCTAATTGGTACAATAATAATCATCCTGCAAGAATTAATCAAAGCATAATCATCATCTTCATCTTCTTCATTTTCATTCAAGAACCCTAAATTGGTAAGTAAACTTTTTCTTCAAACTTTTGATTTGTCTAATTTAATCTTATGGGTTAGTTTCATTTACCTTGATTGAATTAGATAGCTTTGAAAATGAAAAGAGTTGTTGAACCTATAGTTAGATGAAATTTTATTAGAAATGGGTCTTTGAAATCAAAAAGTGTTGGAATTTGTAAATGGCTAGTGAAATGGATTGTTTCCAGGTTATTGATCATGTTTGTACTTGTGGTAAGGAAAAGGTTTGATTTAGAAACGATTTGGTTTACAGAAAATGGTCGAAAAATGAGTTTTCACTCGATCAGGTCAAAACTCGCGGCGCGAGTAGCTTTTCTCGCGCCGCGATGTGTGTATTTTACGAACAAAATCTGCTTTTGAACTGAAACTCGCGCCGCAAGGGGTCCAGGTCGCGCCGCGAGGTAGTGCCCAGTCCAGGTCGCGCCGCGAGGTGCCCAGGTCGCGCCGCGAGGTGCTGAGCAGTTTGACATTTTCAGTTTTTGACATCTTGAACTTCGTTTATACGAATTGGTACTTTAGACTACCTTATAATGACAATGTCAATGACATTAGAAATTAAAGTCAAATAAAATGGACGTTTAAATCACATTCTTGATAGTGACATTCTAGGGTTGACAGCTAAGTAGTTTACATAGGATACTTGACGTCGTGAGATTTGATCCTCACCATTCGTACTCATATCCTAGGTTTTGGATAGACGTGGAGACTAGATTTGTTCATTCTCAAGTTGCTCGCCCTTTTAGCTATTTGATCGCTAAGGTGAGTTTTTGGCGCCCTTTTCCTTTTTACTTTGGGCCTGAAAAGCATGCACTATTATATACACGACTACTTTATAAATGATTTGTCTTTGTCTATGCCATGAGATTTGGCTACCTAAATCATTTGTCTTATGTCTTGCCATGTTGACGGCTGTCTGAAAATGTGTATACATGTCTTATGAAATTTTGATCTATATGTCTTGACTTGCCATGTTGTCGGCTGACTAAATTGTTCTTTGTGTTTGACAAACTAAAATGTTGCCCCTATGTAGTTATTACCATTATGAGATCCCAATGGTTGTCTTGTCAGATTTTGCTCCTGACTGTCATAGTTCTGGTCCGCACCCCACTGTAGACAGGAGACCTGTGCGAGGTATATTGGTCCGCACCCCACTGTAGACGGGAGACCTGTGCGAGGTATATTGGTCTGCACCCCATATTCGACGGGAAATCCTGTGCGAGGCGTATTGATCATATTGTCGGACTTTGGTCTGGACTGTCATAATATTGTCGGACTTTGCTCCCGATTGTCTTGTCTTAAATAACTACATGTCATTGTGTACTCTCAATGTTGACTAAACTTTGGTCAAACACACTTTAAACTCACCAACTGTTTTGATAGTTGATCCTCTCAAATTTCATGCTTTTCAGGTAACCAACAGTAAGTCTTGGATCGTATCTGGCATTATAGGGCTATCTTTTGACTTTGGACGTACAATTAGCATCAGACATTTGAGGACTCTCGTGTTTTTAGCTTTAATTGTATTAGACTGTCCAATTATTGAACTCGTATTTAGTGGGCCCAGTTCCAAATGAGGATGACTTGTATCCGTATTTTGGGGTCCACATTCCAAAACGATTGTACTTGTATTAGACTTGTATTTGGTATTAATGGATGTAAAATTCCTATTAACTTACGGTTAGTACGCAATTATTTGTTAACCCTGTATTTCCGCTACAATGGGGTGTGACACACATGGCTCATCAGGATTTTGAGCAAAACCAACCTTTTGATTTCCTCATCAATCCTTTTATTCCAACTTCTTGATGCTTGCTTTAGTCCATAAATGGACCTTTGAAGCTTGCACACTTTGTTGGGATATTTTGGATCAACAAAACCTTCTGGTTGTACCATATAGACTTCCTCGTCTAGATAACCATTCAAGAAAACGGTTTTTACATCCATTTGCCATATCTCATAGTCATAGTACGCTGCTATGGCTAAGATAATCCAAATAGCTCTAATGTCCGCTACGGGAGAGAAGGTTTCCTCATAGTCAACTCCGTAGAGCTGAGTATAGCCTTTCGCCACGAGACGAGCTTTATAGGTGTGTACATTTCCATCTATGTCGGTCTTTTTCTTGAAGATCCATTTACACCCAACAGTTCTACCATTAAGCGGAAGATCAACTAAGCTCCAGACTTGATTGTCTTTCATGGATTTCATTTCCACATTCGCAGCGTCAAGCCATTTGTCAGATTCTGGATCTGATAATGCAGCTTTGAAATTAGGAGGTTCATATAAATCTCCTAATGTGTGTTCTTCAGATTCAATATTAAAATTCAATCTTTCACGAGCACGTATTGTCCTTGAGGACCTACGAATTGGAATCACATCATCTTCAACTTGAGGTTCATCACTTTGAACATCCCCCCTACCCCAAGTTGATGATCGCTAGTGTTTTTAGAAGGTGACACATCTTCCTCTTGAGTCTCATCAAGTTCGACAATCCTCCCACTATTTTCTTGAGTGATGAGATTCTTTTCAAAGAACTCAACATATCTAGCAACTTTAATAGTGTTTTTGGTAGGAAAGTAGAAGTAGTAACCCATCGTTTCCTTTGGGTAACCTACAAAGATTCACTTAACTGATCTAGGTTGAAGTTTGTCAGGCGTATCTTGCTTCACAAGTGCC
Source organism: Erigeron breviscapus (assembly GCA_034093135.1). Taxonomy (NCBI): domain Eukaryota; kingdom Viridiplantae; phylum Streptophyta; class Magnoliopsida; order Asterales; family Asteraceae; genus Erigeron; species Erigeron breviscapus. The sequence goes on from CM067167.1 coordinate 87,375,295, forward strand.
TCACATCCCCAGACTCTTAAGTAAGACAAATTAGGGACATTTCCATGCCACAATTCACGCAGTGTCTTGTCAACCTTCTTGGTTGGAACCATATTGAGAATGCATACAGCAGTCTCTAGAGCATAATCCCAAAATGAAAATGGGAGAGTAGTAAGGTTCATCATTGATCTCACCATGTTCAACAAGGTTCGATTTCTCCTCTGAGATACACCATTATGTAGGAGTAAGTTGTTGAATAATTCCACAAGCTTTTAGATAACCCTTAAACTATTGGCTTAAGTATTCTCCACCTCGATCCGAACGAAGAATCTGGATGGTTTTACTGAATTAGTTTTCTACTTCATTTTTAAACTCCTTGAATGTTTCAAAGACTTCATGTTTATGTTTATGCAAGTAAACATAACCATAACGACTGAAATCATTCGTAAAAGTAATGAAGTAGTAAGCACATTTCCTTGACACATGTCTAAATGGGCCACAAACGTCGGTATGTATGAGTCCAAGCATCTCTTCAGCCCTCTCCGGTTTATGCGGAAAAGGTTTTCTTGTCATCTTGCCGGAAACACAGGACACGCATTTTTCAAATGATTCTTCATCATTTTATTGTAAGATCCCTTCAGTTGAAGTCTTTCAATGCGTTTCTTACCAACATGAGCAAGACGACAATGACAAAGATAGGTAGAGTCCAAGTTAGGCTCGACTCTTTTGTGAAGATACCAGAAGAACTGGCTAAACTAGCTTGCTTCTTCTTCACGTTCAACTCTGCTAGATACTTAGGACAATTCCTCTTCCAGTGTCCCACTTCAGCACAGTGATGACAAGCCTGGTCCTTAGCCGGATGCTCCTTTTTCGCCGGTGGGGTCTTTTTAGGTTTTGAAACAGAAGCACTTTGCTTTCCCTTACCAACGTTCTTGCCCTTAACTTTCGGTTGTTTTTCTTTCTGAACCTTTCCCTCTTTGATCACAAGAACTTGGGGTGTCTCGGATTTCTTGGGAAGGTTTTTCTCATACTCAATCAACATGGCATGAAGTTTAACTATGGTTTTGCTCATGTTGTGCATATTGTAATTGCACAAAAAACTCTTAAAATCCTTTGAAAGAGACTTAAGAATCATGCCAATAGCAATAGGCAGAGGATACGCATAGTTTAGCCTTTCCAAGTGCTCAAAGTAACTCTTCATCTTGAGTACATGAGCGCTCACCGGTTTCCCATACTCGTGTTTGCAATCATGGAGTGACTCAATTAGCTTAAATAATTCAACTCCAGCTTGATTTTCGTACATAGACTTGAGTTCTCTGATCATATCATACGGATTGTACAATTCGAATTGCTTTTGAAGCTCGGGAGTCATGCTACCAGCATCAAACAAGCAACCTCAATATGTCTATCGTACTGAGTATTGTATGCTTCCAACTGCAAAGCAGTGCACTCGCATCAGGGATAGCGGGCATCTGATTTTCAAGGACATCAGTTTTCTTTTCAACTCTTAGGACAATCCTCAATTGACGATACCAGTCATTGAAATTGGTTCCAGAAAGTTTCTCTTTCTAGCATCGACCTGAAAGCCGATTGGTGTATGTTTTGTGAAGGATTTGTTGCCATTTACAAAACAGATTCAAGTTCAAAAATCAGTATTTTCGATAATAAATTCCTTAAGAAATATAATTACCCAATGTTAAATCATTTAACAATTAATTTCATTAAGGCTAGGATCCAGTTGACATACCATCATTTCATCAGTTGATCTGCTAGAAATGACGTACTCAAAAGGTAAGTAACGATCAGTAATTGCATTACAAGTACAATTCCTAGATTTATGGGACTTACAAAAGACACTTATAGGGGTATTAAGTGTTCTGTAATCATGTTTTGTCCCATCTTATGCCACGGGTCAAGTTCTCACCGCTTAACTCGTTTTAAGTCGCCCAATTAAGAACTTGTAAATAGTCTACCACCGTCTCACGATGAGTAGTAATTTACCTTGGAGTTGCAATTCACCTACGTCTCACGTAGAGCAAAAAGTACTTGCAAGTGTTCTTAGCAAAGTGGGTGGCAAAGACTTAACTTTGATTGGGTAATGCAATTGATGTGAATCAAAAGTTTATGTATGAAGATTCATGCACATCTTCATAACATAATGTTTAATAAAATCATTTTTATTGTCTTAACAACACAAAAGAGCTCGGTAGCTCCATTTGAACGCACAAAGAAGCGCAGAAGTAAGGTTTGCAATATACGCAATTAAAAACCCACTTCTTTAGGGAGCTAGCGCATCCCGACTTATACCTCTCTTAGAGTTTGTTCAAATGGGTGAGCCGGTGTATCTTTTGATTGTAAGACACCAATTTTATTAAAACAAAATCATATTTCGATATTTATTAGTCAAGTTTATTCTTTTCTTAAAACAACTTTGCATCACCATTTACAATAATAGGAAAATAATAAACTTACTAACTATTAGCAATTAATCATGCAACGATTTATGGTGGGCAACCTAAATCAAGGTCACTATGGTTAATGTACATGTTTAAGAATGGCTCCCCTTCATAGAAGAGGACCACATACATCAAGTTACCTTGATTGCGTAAGCCTTTAAACAATATACAAACTATATATTATCAAATTAAACATAGAATAAGATGCTGATTGGAAATTTCCAGCAGCTTGACGACCAGATTTGACATAGTAAACGTCCGAATTGGCCTTATCTCAGAACTACAAAGTTGTAGCCCTATGAATCGTGCATCTACAGTCCAAAGGAGAGCTCCTAACTCATTACGGTTGATTTTATATGAATGTTTTAGTGAACAGGTGTCAAACAAGGAAAAATCACACGAAAAATTCACATAGTCACACGATTATCAAATAATTAACCCTAATTATTGGACCATTAAACTAAGCAATTCATATCAATATATCTAAGTAATAACCATAAAGAATTTTGCATGAATTCCTTATGATTTTTACTTCTATTTAACAACATTAAATTAAAAGATACATAAAACATGCAATTTATCACATAAACATGTCAATTCACATAATCAAAACTTGCATAGAAGGTTTAATTTAACCATTAACATTAAGTGGGTTGAATTAATAATAAAAAACAAAACCCTAATTTTATTTTTTATAAAAATCGATTTAATTAAAAATAAATAAACAAAACAAATTTTAATTATTTAATTTTAATTAATCAAACCAACCCTCAAACCCCCCTCAAGTTTTGAACTTTGTAACTAATATATCACATAGTAGGCTCGTGATACCACTGTTAGGATTCATAACTATTATCAAGAACAATTACACGAGTACGCAGCGGAAATAATCATATGTAATATAATAATTAACAAAGTTATGAATCGTGTACCTTTTAGCAAAGCTCCAATAATCAATAAATAATAATTATTATTATTATTAGGGTTTAAAGTAAAACCCCTCTACGATCGCACACACGACACGTCAAACAAAACCCGGAGATTGCTAGATCTTGAATCACCAAAAGCCAAAACTCCAAGCTTGCTATCACTTTAGATCGAATAGTAGAACACAAATCGAAAGCAAAAAAAAACTTTGTTTCCGTCGATCAAAACAAACTCCACAATTAATGCAATGCTAATTGTTATTATTATATGTTTCACGGATGAAACAAATTATTTGGAGTTTCTTTGTTTTTGGTTTTATTCTACCGAGAGAGAAATCGGATTTGATAACTATTTTTGTTATTAGTTAGGGTTTAATTATTAGGATATATATAGGGTACAAATATATCCTTAATAACTTAACTTTTAAGCTAACATCTTTTGACTTGGACTAGGGTTTAATTAATAATTACATTAATTATTAATTAATATTTAATAAATAATTCATATTTATTAATTAATAAATAATTCTAATTAACATATCTAGTTAATAATGTCCAATTATCATTTCTCTCAATTTGGTAATTATAAATATGTAGATACAATATATACATATTACCGGATATCTAAGTGTAATCGCGTGTGACCCCGTAGCCTTAAACATTTTCGGACATGCGTTTATTTAACGTGGTCATATTCCAACAGTTAGATGAGTATATAAAGAGTCTTTTGTCTCGTTAGATTCGATGTTAATTAATATGATCTTTTCATATATATTTAAACTCTTCGGTTACGTTGTTTTGAGTAATCGATCGGTGTAATTATTTTTTTACATATATCAAGGTAGTCGACATATTGCTGGCTTGTTAGCATTGTCCTAAGCGCACGTTTACAATCACATATCGATCAGGCATAATATTGTATATTGAGGATATTTATATAGTTGGTGTGAGGTTCCCTTTAATTTGTTTTTGTTTACAGGGATGTATGGATGTCAATGGGAAGGCAAGACTTTAAATATATGTAACTGTTTTGGAATGAGGATGCAGTGAGGCATAATACTGAAGAAACAAGTTGGTTGAATTTTTAAACCACGTACGACATTCCATGATTTTGTCTTAAAACGAAACACGACAGCAAACATATTGAAGTAGGTACGTAGAAAGACATGTTAATCATATCGTCGGTATTGTTGTGCTAAAAAGCTGGCGTTTCCTCATGTAAAATCGATCAATGCCAAAAATACAGACCGTGATCATGGTACGAATAATTTGTAGAGCCGGAGAAAGTATATATGATCATATGATGAATGCTCGATGACAGTACGTACCAAATAAAAACCATCGTGGAAGCTAGCAATATACTGGTCTCTCAAATATTGATATATAAGGCCTTGGGGGTGAGGGGTTATGGGAACCCCTCAAACTCATGTGGAGCCCACCTCATCAAGGGGTTTTCCTTTTTGAGTTGCCATGTGGTTCCCCTCATCGACGGATGTCCAACATCACCACGTGTGTGAGTACCTCGCCACGCATTGGGGCACATCTCCCACGCCCAATGCATGCAATCAATACTACCTAACATGCCGTGAAAACCATGAACTTGTTCATGGACACTGTATATACGCTGAATATCAGTCCAAGTCGGTCTTCGTAGATACGTAGGTCCATACAAGTTAATTATACCTATAGAAAATATAAAAAATATAAACTATATAAAACTATATAACTATTAAATGTACAACTATGTAACTATTAAATATAAACGTAACTATATAAACTAGTGTAACTATATAAAAATTATATATACTTTTTAAGAGGTTGTCGAAAAAATACCCTTACAAAAATGATGAAGTGCATCCCTCGAAGTCCTTTCCGCCATATGCAAGTATTCGTCAAACAAGTCGATGTTAACACCGTAAGCTAGTTGTCGAATTGCAGTCGTACACTTTTGGATCACGCTAAAACCAAGCTTCCCGGCACCTGTCATATCTTTGTTGAAAATACCTATACTCCGTCTCCAAATCACCACAAATCCTCAAAAACAAACTCTTGTGCATACGAAAACGGCGTCTAAATTGTCTCGGGTTGTAAGTCGGTTCGTCAACAAAGTAGTCACGCATCTACCGTTCTTGCGCCTCTACACGACGACGTACAAGCACTACCCGCCTCCTAAATCGCGGTCGTGGTTCCCCCTATCGACCGCAGCTCGCATTGCTAAATTAACGGTCATAGCAACCACACACTCGACGACATCATCATAATCATCCGATCCATAAGACTCAACGTCGCTTGATGATGATGATGTTGACGAAAAACCTAAATTTTCCACTAAATTTTCCATATAGTATGTGTGTTTGCATGTGTGTTTGTGATAGTGTTTGTATGTGTATTTATGATAGAAAATATATATATATAATTTAATATATAATATATATATATATATATATATATATATATATATATAGAGAGAGAGAGAGAGAGAGAGAGAGAGAGAGAGAGAGAGAGAGAGAGAGAGAGAGAGAGAGAGAGAGAGAGAGAGAGAGAGAGAGAGAGAGAGAGAGAGAGAGAGAGAGAGAGAGAGAGAGAGAGAGAGAGAGAGAGAGAGAGAGAGAGAGAGAGAGAGAGAGAGAGAGAGAGAGAGAGAGAGAGAGCGAGAGAGAGAGAGAGAGAGAGAGAGAGAGAGAGAGAGAGAGAAAAAAAACGATAAAAAAAAAAAAAAAAAAAAAAAAAAAAAAAAAAAAAAAAAAAAAAAAAAAAAAAAAAAAAAAAAAAAAAAAAAAAAAAAAAAAAAAAAAAAAAAAAAAAAAAAAAAAAAAAAAAAAAAAAAAAGTTAGAAAAAAAAAAAAAAAAAAAAAAAAAAAAAAAAAAAAAAAAAAAAAAAAAAAAAAAAAAAAAAAAAAAAAAAAAAATTCTTCTACAACATATATTTTTATAACGTTTCACATGTGAATGAACAAAAAAAACATGTGATCCAATATGAAATTTAAAAGTTCTCACGGTTCTTACAAAAAAATGGGTTCTCAAAATAAGGTTCATGTGAGAACCATTTGAATTGGAACAACCATGAGAACTTCTATACTATAACTTGATGTTCATATGTGAATGGTATATGTGAACATATTCGTTTACATATGCACTATCAAGTTATAGTTATAATTACCTATGTATAGGAAGGACTATTAGGAAAAAAAATAAAAGAAAAAAAAAGAAAAGAAAAGGTGGATATAGCCGTTGCAACGGCTACATTTCATGGAAAGTGGTGCGTGAGGGGGTGTCCAAAATCGAACGGGGTGGACAATAGTTCGGCTTTACATAGTTCGGCTTGAATACTTATCGAGCTTTTCGAGCTTTCAATATATTATGTATATATTTATATATATAAATTCTTAAATAGTAAATTTCTAATTCTACAATATTAATATTATATATATATGAATTTAAAGTTAAATATTATATATTAATATTATATATATTATATATATATATATATATATATATATATATATATATAGAGAGAGAGAGAGAGAGAGAGAGAGAGAGAGAGGGAAGAGAAGTTTCCTTATTTTGAGAACCATTTTTTTTGTAAGAACCATGAGAACTCTTAAATTATATATTTGTTCACATGTTTTTTTTGTTCATTCACATGTGAAATGATATAAAAATGTATGTTGTAAAAGAAACTTTTTTAAGAAACCTTCAAAGTAGTCTTTTGTGAAATTGTGAATGAACTTGTTCACGTTTTTGTTCACATGTGACAAACAACTATATATAAGGTTTTGAAAAAAAAATTCTTCTACAACATATATTTTTATAACGTTTCACATGTGAATGAACAAAAAAAACATGTGATCCAATATGAAATTTAAAAGTTCTCACGGTTCTTACAAAAAAATGGGTTCTCAAAATAAGGTTCATGTGAGAACCATTTGAATTGGAACAACCATGAGAACTTCTATACTATAACTTGATGTTCATATGTGAATGGTATATGTGAACATATTCGTTTACATATGCACTATCAAGTTATAGTTATAATTACCTATGTATAGGAAGGACTATTAGGAAAAAAAATAAAAGAAAAAAAAAGAAAAGAAAAGGTGGATATAGCCGTTGCAACGGCTACATTTCATGGAAAGTGGTGCGTGAGGGGGTGTCCAAAATCGAACGGGGTGGACAATAGTTCGGCTTTACATAGTTCGGCTTGAATACTTATCGAGCTTTTCGAGCTTTCAATATATTATGTATATATTTATATATAATTCTTATATAGTAAAGTTCAAATTCTATAAGGGCTATTTGTATATATTTTCGAGCTTTTCGAGCCGAGCTCAAGCCATGTTTATAAACAAGCCAAGCTCGAGCCTTCTTCGAACGGTTCTATTATATAAACAATATATTTTTTTATGTTTGTGCCTTCAGGAGACACAGTTAGCTGTTAGCATATATACACAAGTTAGTATATAATCAGTGAGGTCATTTGCTTTTTATAAATATCATAAAATACATTTAACACACACTTTTAATGTATTCTAACATGTAACCCGAGAACTCAGGCTAGAAATATCCGATTTATGTTCTATCTACCAATAAACTAAAACAGGATTGAGATGTTCTTGAAATGACACGTGACGTAATCCTTGATCGACACGTGTCCTTTTAATTTATTTATTTTATTAAATTAGCTTTTCTAATTTATATTGATTCAATTTTCCAATTAAACTTAGAATTAAACTCTAACACTTGGCTTATAGATACAATACACATTATAACCTTATTTGATTAATCGTTTTCTCATTAATAAAATTGTCTTTTTTTTTCTTTCTCAATTTTTCAACTCCTATTACTTATAATAAGTTATTAACATGAAAACTTCAAAAATTTGAGTTTACGATCCGAAATCACAAGGCTGTTTGCCGTCATCCACTATGCTTACAAGTTCCGATTTTGATGTGATTGTACAAATTTAAGTTAAATCCAAAATTCAAACTAAAGATATATTATATTTATCATTACTGTTTATTATAATTTAGCTTCGATCACCGGTTTACTTTAACCACAATTTATTTCATACTCACGAATCATGTATGAGGCATATTCGAATTTCTTATGATACAATATATATAGCTACCGTACATCGTACGGTATTAAGACTAGTAAATGTGAATAAATATAGCTGTTAGGATGAGGGTGGAATTGATCCACGCACGGAGGAAATCAGAGCTTATGGTGCCCGTGCTCTCCCTCTTGATATTTAGTTTAGTTGTGGGGGAAAAAAATATAAAAAGAAAAGTTGGAAAAAAAATAAAAAATAATAATATCGTTGACAAAAGGGTGAAAGCTGCATCTTGGTTGTCTCTATGTATCTCCATTGGCTCAATTGGTGGCTATCTTTCGGGGTTTTATTATTGACTTGATGATATACGTGAGTTCTATAACATACATATACATGTACAAAATGATTAACTGCGCCAGAATGTAATCAACTAAGACCGAAAAGTTATTGTGTGCATCAACTATAAAAATCTCTATTTTATGTTTGTAACTCGTGAAAATGTTCTAAACATGTACGAAGTTACCTGCTAAATTGGTAACCGGTTACAATTTGATATTTAGAGTAATATTATTTGCTTATGTGGCATATAGAGTAATTATAACTATTGACTTTGACTTAGATGTATTTATCTATATTCATACATACATTTCATGGATATTATATACACCCATTCATACAAACCAAACCTCAATCATCGCCATAAATTTCATCTGCCGATAATCAAAGTCGGTTTTAATGACAACTAGTTATACAAATATATGTGATTATATCTTATTGACAATCTATGAATTGCATCTGCCGATAATCCATGAGCTAAGTCAAGAAAAACTTCAAAATTGAAACCCATGTAAACTATGTCTATATACATACGTCACCGAAATTTGGGGAAGGGTTTTAAGAGGTGGTGAACGGTGGGGAAATTTGGGAGTGGGTTTCGACGACTTCAAAGGTGATCTGAATACTCTCCGGAGTTGATAAAAACGAAACCCACCCATATGTTATTGTGGCTTAAAATTGAATAAGATTGTATGTAAATCGAAACTTACGAACGAGAAGGTAACAAGTGGTCAGAGATGGTGGTGCTGCGATGATGTCCGGAATAACGATGGTGGCCGGAAAAACGAAACCCACCCAGATGATATTATTTTGTTAACAAATCATCACCATCATCAATAAATTAAGATAGATAAATTTGAGGAGCAGATTTCATCAGCTTCTCATCATTCCGCCGGCGCCGTCACTTCTCATCACCACCATCATTCCCGGCCACCCCATCCCTAAATGAACAACATCATTATCATCATCATTTGGGTTGTTGTATACATCAAAGGATTTTGATCATTTGGATTATTTTTCTTTGAAAAATATACATCAAAAGACATACTTATTAATAGATAAAAAGATTAAAAATGAAAAGAAAAACAAAGTTTGGTTGTTTTTGATCCACGTGCAAATGCATGTGACAAAATCGGCTCCACAAAAACTGTTTCCCGGTTGTCTGCTACTTTAAAAATTTACCCGGGTTCCTTACATACAATAGAAGTTTTTTATAGTTTATGTACACAATAACTTTTCAGCTTTAGTTGATTACATTCCGACGCACTTAACCCTGTACAAAATAATATACAATTAGGACTCTTCTAATAGGGTTTTTCTCACTTCTTCCTCACTGTCACATCAGTTTTTTTTCTCTACTAAAATTCTATTTCCACATCCACTACCAATAACACCTCTTGCTCACCTCTTTCACAATTTATTTTTATTTCTATTTTATATCAAAATAAAATTTAAACTTTTATTTAAAATAAAACATTATTACATTACTAAAAACAAAACCATTACATTAATTTTAAAAAATAACACTAATAAAAAACATTTAGGGGCTATAATGAAAACTTATACAGATTTTAGGCTTAAAATGAAAACTTATACTAATAAAGAAAAGATTAAAAAAGTCAGACACACTGTCTCTCTCTCTCTCTCTCTCGTCTTCAATATATAGATTACCTGCAACTATATATACATATACTCCCTCCGTCCCATTAAAAATGTCATATTTTGAATATTCAAAGTCTTTATTCATAAACTTTGATCATAAATATATTTTTTTGTGTTATATAAAACTTGATGAAAGTTATACCAATGAAACCACATCTAAAACACAATTAATTCATATAACTTTCATCAAGTATTATCTAACACAAACAAAATTATTCAAGGTCAAAGTTGGAAAAGTTAGACTTTGAAAATTTAAAACATGACACTTTTAATGGGACGGAGGGAGTATATATTTAAGGGTTGGTTATTGTAAAACAAGTATTAAAGTAAACAAATAGGACAAGATCTTGACCCTTAGATCATGGTTAAATTGATGCACGAAGATTCACGAAGCACACGATGCATGATGATTTTCATGATGCACGGTGATTTTCAATCAAGGGAAACCTATTGTTTTATCTATTTTACTTTAATACTTGTTTTATTTTACTTAAAACCTATATATATACATCGATAGCCAAGCAAATAAAACAAAAACTCACCAACGGCCCCACACGTTCGCTCTCTTTCTCCTCCACGCCCTTCCTCCCATCGATGGGAGTCGACGACTTGGCCATCGACGGGCTTGCTATCATAAACCCAATAACTGAACCGAACTCGTCCAAACCCAATCCGAACCAACCTGTCCTCTTGTTCAAATTATGGCATCCCCTTTCTTTATTTTTAATTATATATATATTGCTGGTAGAGTAGAGAGAAAAAAATAAATCTTTACTTTCAATCTTGACCATCTAAATTAATAACCAAAATTAATCCTAACCCTTTAAATTAAAAACAGGTCTCCTATCTCTACTATAATAATAAAACATATCTATCAAATTTGTTTTGGGAATTTTCTCCCGCTCTCACATCACCATCTATCACCTCCGCCCCTCAGTATCTGTGCCGCCACCACCATTTGTGTCGCTTTCATAACCATATGTGCCGCCGTACGTCTCCATCGGCGCCGACACCACCATCTGCGGCAGCAAAGGTTGGTACAATTTTCGGATCCTTTTTTATAGACCATGGTATTAGCTTTTTCATAGTATGATTATTAAAGTTAGGGTTCCTTTCGTTTACATGCGTATTCCAGATTTGGCGGGTATTGCATATTTGGAGAAAAACTAAAATCAAGACACAAAAGGAATACGAACAAGGAAAACCAAACGAATGCTATATACTTTTGGGGATACAAAAAGTTGGTTCTTTTGATGAATTAGGGATGCGATTGAAAAGAAGAGGAAAAGGGATACGAAAGGTAATTTTCTTTTATTTTCCATTTTAATTATTTTTTTTTCATTTAAAAATCATTGTTTTTTATATAAGCATATGTAATCAATTTGTGAGCTGCTATTTGTTGTTTCAACTCAGTTAAACTATATGGATGGGCGAGTGACAAAAAGGATAATCTATTGTTGTGATTTGTAGTGAAGTTATTTTTTAATTACTATTTATATTTTTATGTCGGTATAGATGTATGTATGTATTGTATTATTTCTTACCCTTTTGGAGTATATGATCTTTATATGAGTTGCTAATCGTTACTGCTACTATATTGTTTAGTGGATTTAGCAGAAGTTTATTATTGTAATTTGGAAGTACTATATAGTTATTATATAATGAAGGTTACTTTTCTAATCTCTATAGATCCTTGATTAAGTACAGTCGGTGATTAACTATCAACAACCCCTATGTTAATATTCGTTTTATGTAGACAAGCAGCTTGGTAAATATGTAGATTTCCATCTGTTAGCTTTGCAACATGGCATAAATAGTCTAACCATTTGATCTGTTAAAAAATATAATCATTTTGATCCTTGCTATGTTTTTAAAGCCTAACCATTTGACCCATTTAGACCCATTATGATCCTTACTTTTGAGTTGCTTCATTAGTCTATTGTTGTTGGTTTGTTCATTTACTCTTTTAACTTTATTATTGCTTTTGTTTGTATTGCAGGATTGCAGCTTGGTTCTAAGCATGATATATTCAAAGGTTCCAATGGTGTAAGGTATGTAATTTGTTTATCCATTTTGTTCTTCTATTTACATTTTGGGTTTTGATGCTCATAGCTTGGGCTGTCACTAAATTATTAGTACCTTGCTACTAGCAAATGTCTTTGCTAAAAATACATAACTTGTGTACAACCAGGGGCGGATCTATGTACAAGATAGGGTATGCATTTGCACATCCTATGATTCCTCCTATTAGTGGTAAGTAAATAAGTTTATAAGTTTTTTTAGTCTAATTCCTTAAAAGTGCATAACCTGGAAAAAAGATGTGCACACTCATGAGCGTTTATTTTGTGATAAATTCCCCTATCAAAAGACCGCATTTCAATGTCTAAAATGAGTTAATATTCCGGAACTATTGATACTTAATGGATTCGATATATATGCAGGTTCACGAAAGATGCGAGTGAGGGTAAATGACATCAAGCAACTCAACATGGAGGCTATGAAGTTACAAGACACAAGGAGGTGATTCGGGATTCAAACTGTAACATCCCAAACATTTCAAGTTTGACTATTTGACTATTCCGTTAATTAACGACAGATTCGTTAAGTTTATGTGCCCTAAATCGGATTATGTGATTAAATGCTTATGTGTTTAATATAATATGATTAAAGTATGTTAAGTGAAAGTAATTAAAGTAAAGTCATGAAAGTTAAGTGTTCGTTAAGTCGTTAAGTGTTCCGGTAAGAAAGTTAAGCTAGAATTGCAACGTTTGAGAGTTAAAGGACTAAAAATGGAACTTCTTGAGGTGATGGCCAGGGGTTAAAGGATAATTAGGCTCCCCTAATTGTCATTCTCCAGGTTTTAGTACGTGTGTGAAGCCCTAGTCGATCCCCTCTCCCTCCCAAAAGCAATTCTTCATCAAAACTCTTCGTTTCGTGGTGTTTCGAGCAAGATTGGATTAAGATCTTTCATCTTTATGATTATCTTCTGATGTTATAGGTAATATTCCTTTGATTTCTGATCTTGTGAGTCTTATATGAGAGTCCGATCCAGGCCATGGGGTTTGGGTTGGTTATATTGCAAAACATTTACCGATTTCATGTTATTCAGGTGATCAATTAAGTGATTTATGTTTGTAATGGATCAAGGAATCAATTGATGGTTTGAAGTCATCAATTGTGTCTTAAAAGAGGTCAATTTGATGCCTCCAGGTCGGGGTTAGGGTTTGAGATCGAATGAGAATCGTTTAAAGCAGTTCAAAAATCAGGTTTGCTGATCGGAGCCCGATATGCGGTGCATAGAATTTCCATGCGGTGCATATTATGGGTTTTTTGAAATATGCGGTGCATAAAACGTCCATGCGGTGCATATTATGGGTTTTTTTGAAATATGCGGTGCATAGAATTTCCATGCGGTGCATATTTGGGTTTTTTGAAATATGCGGTGCATAAAACGTCCATGCGGTGCATAGAATTTCCATGCGGTGCATATTTTGGGTTTTTTGAAATATGCGGTGCATAAAACGTCCATGCGGTGCATATTTGCCCAGATTTGTACTTAAGTCTTGTTTAGCTTATAGATCGATCTTATACTCGTTCTAGGTTGTCGGGAGCACTTAGCAAGCACTGTAAGATGTACGTAACCCATTATTGAGCGGTAACGAGGTAAGATAACATCTTTTACACATGAGGGACAACAAAATATAGGTTTTCATTGTAAGTCCCAACTCGATAGATGGTACTACTGAAGACACCTCTATGTCGATGGTGGAGTTACTTTGCAATATATGCACTGAACTGGAGACGACCAGTTGCAGTGTGTATATACCAAGTTCTAGATAGATTACTTATATAAAAGATAATAAGTAAAGAACAATGCAATAACACAAATAACTTGTAAGATAACTTGATGAGACAATATGTATTTTTCAATGTGTAATTTATTTATTGATATTAAACAAATTACAAGGTTGATGCGGAACCAAGATAATACACGAATGTAAATATCCTAACAACCTATGAAATACAATTGATCTATACTCGGAATTTCTCAAGACAATCGAAACACTTAAAGTTGTGAAATGTTCCTTTTAGCGATTGAGAGAAGATTGCACAAGTTCACCAAGAATATTGCAGGTTTGCAAAGTGTGAAGTTTTTCGTCTTTGTGAAATAACTTGAATTCTTGGTTGTGCAATGACTTGTATTTATAGGCAAAGTTAACATTGGGATGTTAACTTTAGCCGTACAAATGTGGTTGAGAGCATTTAAGGAATAGCATTTAATTCCTTAAAAAGCTGTGTAAAGTCGCATGTTAAAGTGACTTTACATAACCACCTTTATGTACCTTTTATTACTTAAATAATAAGACAAGGCTTATTATCCGGGTAAAGGTACATAAAGCATACAAGTCAATTCCTCGTAATCAGTGTAAAGCTTTGTAAGAGCTTTCCACTGATGGTCTCCAGTTTGTAACTGACTAAAATGCCAACTGGGCTTCGCTGCCATTGCCATTCTCTATCTTCCATTTGTTGTCTTCGACTTCAACTGGAATGATTCTTCAACTTGGTCAGTTCTCAACTAGAGGAAGTCTTCAGTTGCGTTGACTGTACGGTGTGTAAGTCCCAACTCGTAAGATGGTACTACTGAAGACACCTCTATGTCGATGGTGGAGTTACTTTGCAATATATGCACTGAACTGGAGACGACCAGTTGCAGTGTGTATATACCAAGTTCTAGATAGATTACTTATATAAAAGACAATAAGTAAAGAACAATGCAATAATACAAATAACTTGTAAGATAACTTGATGAGACAATATGTATTTTTCAATGTGTAATTTATTTATTGATATTAAACAAATTACAAGGTTGATGCGGAACCAAGATAATACACGAATGTAAATATCCTAACAACCTATGAAATACAATTGATCTATACTCGGAATTTCTCAAGACAATCGAAACACTTAAAGTTGTGAAATGTTCCTTTTAGCGATTGAGAGAAGATTGCACAAGTTCACCAAGAATATTGCAGGTTTGCAAAGTGTGAAGTTTTTCGTCTTTGTGAAATAACTTGAATTCTTGGTTGTGCAATGACTTGTATTTATAGGCAAAGTTAACATTGGGATGTTAACTTTAGCCGTACAAATGTGGTTGAGAGCATTTAAGGAATAGCATTTAATTCCTTAAAAAGCAGTGTAAAGTCGCATGTTAAAGTGACTTTACATAACCACCTTTATGTACCTTTTAATACTTAAATAATAAGATAAGGCTTATTATCCGGGTAAAGGTACATAAAGCATACAAGTCAATTCCTCGTAATCAGTGTAAAGCTTTGTAAGAGCTTTCCACTGATGGTCTCCAGTTTGTAACTGACTAGAATGCCAACTGGGCTTTGCTGCCATTGCCATTCTCTATCTTCCATTTGTTGTCTTCGACTTCAACTGGAATGCTTCTTCAACTTGGTCAGTTCTCAACTAGAGGAAGTCTTCAGTTGCGTTGACTGTACGGTGTGTAAGTCCCAACTCGTAAGATGGTACTACTGAAGACACCTCTATGTCGATGGTGGAGTTACTTTGCAATATATGCACTGAACTGGAGACGACCAGTTGCAGTGTGTATATACCAAGTTCTAGATAGATTACTTATATAAAAGACAATAAGTAAAGAACAATGCAATAATACAAATAACTTGTAAGATAACTTGATGAGACAATATGTATTTTTCAATGTGTAATTTATTTATTGATATTAAACAAATTACAAGGTTGATGCGGAACCAAGATAATACACGAATGTAAATATCCTAACAACCTATGAAATACAATTGATCTATACTCGGAATTTCTCAAGACAATCGAAACACTTAAAGTTGTGAAATGTTCCTTTTAGCGATTGAGAGAAGATTGCACAAGTTCACCAAGAATATTGCAGGTTTGCAAAGTGTGAAGTTATTCGTCTTTGTGAAATAACTTGAATTCTTGGTTGTGCAATGACTTGTATTTATAGGCAAAGTTAACATTGGGATGTTAACTTTAGCCGTACAAATGTGGTTGAGAGCATTTAAGGAATAGCATTTAATTCCTTAAAAAGCAGTGTAAAGTCGCATGTTAAAGTGACTTTACA
This sequence comes from Erigeron breviscapus, assembly GCA_034093135.1. Taxonomy (NCBI): domain Eukaryota; kingdom Viridiplantae; phylum Streptophyta; class Magnoliopsida; order Asterales; family Asteraceae; genus Erigeron; species Erigeron breviscapus. The sequence goes on from CM067167.1 coordinate 87,391,831, forward strand.
TAACCACCTTTATGTACCTTTTAATACTTAAATAATAAGATAAGGCTTATTATCCGGGTAAAGGTACATAAAGCATACAAGTCAATTCCTCGTAATCAGTGTAAAGCTTTGTAAGAGCTTTCCACTGATGGTCTCCAGTTTGTAACTGACTAAAATGCCAACTGGGCTTCGCTGCCATTGCCATTCTCTATCTTCCATTTGTTGTCTTCGACTTCAACTGGAATGCTTCTTCAACTTGGTCAGTTCTCAACTAGAGGAAGTCTTCAGTTGCGTTGACTGTACGGTGCAACTGGACTTCAATATATTTCTCGACAAATCATCTTGGTCACCAGTTTCACTAGTCTCCAGATGCAACTGGTGACTGGTCAGTGTGAACTGGTGACTGGCCAGTTCCAGGTGAACTGGTCCTAACAAATTCCCCCTATTTGTCTAGAAATATAGTCTAAGTCTTTTCTAGTTCTTGTATCTATACAAGTGTGAACTGGAAGGACTTGTTCGATTTAAATCTATCTAAGTTATCTAAGGCATTTTTATAGATCAATAAATGCCTTAGGTTTTTCTTTTAGGTTTGTTAGATTTTAATATTTTATCTACCTTGTGGTTACAAACTGGTAACTTCATTTATACAAGGGAATGAAATTTATACAAGTTACAATGTAAATACAAATTACAAGTAGATAAACTGAAGAAAGAACTTAATGAGATGACCCTTCGCCAGTTCTTCTTCTCTTGGCAACTGAAGAGATAGGCTGAGTATCTTCAGGGTCAATATTCAACTTTTGCTCAAGATTTTCTTTATGTTGAATCTTCCCCCTTAGAAAGTTTACCCATGCTTTCTCGAACCTATTCTTTTGTGCCTTAGCATCCAAAACATTCACCATCTCCACCCATTCGCTGAATCCAAATTGCATAGCACCAGGATCATCAGTTCTAACCAGTGGCCCACCAGTATACTTAACTTCGATTTGAAAAACCTTGGTGCCTGGCTTGATTGTAACATTGACACTATTAATAGTACCACTATGTCTTCTGGTTGACATGATCTGGGAGTAGTAGTTTCTAGCTTCAGATTCATTTGTGATTTTTATACTCCCAGCACCAGCAGCCAGTACAGCGGACTTAATGTCTTCATTGGATACCTCGCCAGTTGATTCAACGAATGTGCTAAGGTCAGCATCTCTTGCATCTTTTGTCAGTGGTCTTCTTGGTTGTGGAATCCTTCTTCTTGGTGGATCCAGTACACTCTTCACAACCTTCTTGACATTTGCAATTCTCTTTAGAAGCCCACTAGCCCTAATCTCTTTGGCCTTCTCCACTGAAATGTTTAGGCTCCTGGCATCGAATTCAGCTTCATCCTCTTGATAGTGTCTGTCCAGTTCTACATCTAGCATTTCATTCAACTGGTCAACTATCTTAGGATCATTCTTAACCCTAACATACTCATCCTTAGTGATACCCAGTAGATTGGCATCACTCATATCCAGCAACTTAATCTGAGCAAGATGTGCCCTGGCCTCAACTTGGTTTCTTTGTTTCATTTTCTTTCTTTCTTTGATGTCATTACCAAGTCTAGCCAGTTTTCTACAATCACTATCTGAAACTGGAGGGAGTATATCAGCATTACCAGTTTCCAACATTACTTCAGTGGCCGGCTGGGCAGATGCATCACCAGCTAAACCTTTACCTTTGTCCAAACCAACATTCCCCCTAACACTCTGCTCACTAGCTTCAGTACTGGTAGCCACAACCAATTCTCTTCCAGATCCAGATGGAGTCCTTCCAGGTGCAACTGGTCGTGTAAGGACTGAACTTCTTTCCCCCTTGGCAGCATCTAGACCTGCCCGAATACCTTCCCATTCAGAGGGGTGAGATGGCAACCGGTCAAGAGGCTACCACGACTGCATGTCCTTACACTCTTTGAAGATGCCACACATCATCCTGAAGGACCTCCATAAATGGTTCGTCTCCTTGGACTGGGTCAAGACATTTGCAACAACTTGGTCTTGACCAGTTTTCAATTCATTCAAGATCTTGGAGTCCTCATCCAAACCGGAGACAACCTTATCCTTAACCTCAGCATCCATCTTCTTCAGATTTTCCACTTCAGTTGTCAGTTTCTCTATAGATTGAGCATGTAGAGATACCTGGGTGTTCAAACTCTCTATGCTGCCTCTCAACTGGTTGATCTCACTAGTAAGTGGGGCCAGATCAACCTGAGGAGTGGCCAGCTTGGTGATCTCAGACATCACCCTTTCAATCAAATGCTCTTCTCTAGCACCCAGCGTATCCTCTATTTTCTGACCAACCGAAGTCATCAACTGCTCTCCAAGGCCAGTTACATCTAGGCCAGGTCTTTCAATAAGTTCCTTAACCTGCCTTTCAATCTCTTTCAAGTCAACTTCTGAAGTTCTGACAGTATTTCCTAGCAAGTTGGAGATTGAACTGGAGACCTTGGAGTGAGTTAGGTCAAAGGCTTCCTTTAGAGTACCAGCAAGATTGTTGCAGCCAGTGACCAACTCATTAAGCTTTTTGAACACCAAGTCTTTATTAGATGAAAACTTGTTTATCCCCAGATCGACCACCTTAATGTTTGTCAAATGATCTTTGTGGTATCTGGAGAAGGACTTGGTGTTCTTGTCAAGTGTCTTCTGAATCTCCTCCACCCTGGTTAGAAGGTTTTGGAGATCGGCTTGTAGTGAGACAACTTGACTGTCCAGTGACAAAGGAGAAGGTGTCACTGGACCACTAGCAGTTACTACTGGAGCAACTGGAGGAGGCAAACTGATAGAAGTCTCCCCAGTTGTCAGGCCAGCAGTTGAAGAAATTATTGGAGTGGTGGTTGAAGAAAGGACTGGAAAAACAAATTGTTGTTCATGCTGAGAATGCTCAGGTGTGAACAACGGCGACGGTGGGGTTGGCATTTCTCGAGCAAGTGAGAATTGCCCAGTTGTTAAGGAGCGGAATATATTGGTAAAGATATATCTATAGGCACATTTATTTGTGGTGGTGAAAATGAAATTGATGCGTCTGGAGGTAAGATTGGAGATGAAGGGTCTTGAGCTTGTACAGAAGCATCAAGAATCTCCAAGTTTGTTTCAGTACCTTCAGAATCCGAAGATTCTATAAGGATTTCCTCGTCATTAACACTCATGTCCAGATCCATGAATGTGACTGAGGGCTGACCAGTTACCTGGTCAGTCTCCAGATGACCTTCCCCAGTTTCCTGGATGGGTGCATCTGTTGATGGATCAGATACCAAAGTATCTTCACCAGGGATAGATGTGATGGAGGTTGCTTGAGTTATGGTTGCTCTATCCTAAACCACAACATTAGACACACTGGAGGGTCCCTCATTATTTTGAGGCCCGCCCAGTTGCCTTTCTGACTCACCTTCAAGAGGTGCATCAGTTGAAGCGAAAGCGAGTTGTACTCGTTTAGGAATTTCAACCTCACCAGCTTCAGATACCAGTGAGTCTAGATTCCTTAGCATGTCTGGAGCAGTGTACGGAGAATCTGTACTATTATATGCTTCCCTGCCCAGAATTTGCATAAAACAAAGTGAGAGGAACCTTGAAAAGGGAATACAAACACCCCTTGTGCCCTTCAGTTTTTGAACTAGGTGAACTGGTGACTGGCCAGTTCCAGGTGACTGGTCAGTGTGATTTTTATACTCCCAGCACCAGCAGCCAGTACAGCGGACTTAATATCTTCATTGGATACCTCGCCAGTTGATTCAACGAATGTGCTAAGGTCAGCATCTCTTGCATCTCTTGTTAGTGGTTTTCTTGGTTGTGGAATCCTTCTTCTTGGTGGATCCAGTACACTCTTCACAACCTTCTTGACATTTGCAATTCTCTTTAGAAGCCCACTAGCCCTAATCTCTTTGGCCTTCTCCACTGAAATGTTTAGGCTCCTGGCATCGAATTCAGCTTCATCCTCTTGATAGTGTCTGTCCAGTTCTACATCTAACATTTCATTCAACTGGTCAACTATCCTAGGATCATTCTTAACCCTAACATACTCATCCTTAGTGATACCCAGTAGATTGGCATCACTCATATCCAGCAACTTAATCTGAGCAAGATGTGCCCTGGCCTCAATTTGGTTTCTTTGTTTCATTTTCTTTCTTTCTTTGATGTCATTACCAAGTCTAGCCAGTTTTCTACAATCACTATCTGAAACTGGAGGGAGTATATCAGCATTACCAGTTTCCAACATTACTTCAGTGGCCGGCTGGGCAGATGCATCAATTGAAATTGATGCGTCTGGAGGTAAGACTGGAGATGAAGGGTCTTGAGCTTGTACAGAAGCATCAAGAATCTCCAAGTTTGTTTCAGTACCTTCAGAATCCGAAGATTCTATAAGGATTTCCTCGTCATTAACACTCATGTCCAGATCCATGAATGTGACTGAGGGCTGACCAGTTACCTGGTCAGTCTCCAGATGACCTTCCCCAGTTTCCTGGATGGGTGCATCTGTTGATGGATCAGATACCAAAGTATCTTCACCAGGGATAGATGTGATGGAGGTTGCTTGAGTTATGGTTGCTCTATCCTAAACCACAACATTAGACACACTGGAGGGTCCCTCATTATTTTGAGGCCCGCCCAGTTGCCTTTCTGACTCACCTTCAAGAGGTGCATCAGTTGAAGCGAAAGCGAGTTGTACTCGTTTAGGAATTTCAACCTCACCAGCTTCAGATACCAGTGAGTCTAGATTCCTTAGCATATCTGGAGCAGTGTACGGAGAATCTGTACTATTATATGCTTCCCTGCCCAGAATTTGCTTAAAACAAAGTGAAAGAAGCATAGGAACCAGCATGCCTCCTGGACTCAGCCTCAGCTCTCAGAGTTTGAGCGAGGGCTCTCTCTTCAAATTGAAGAGTGCCATAGAGTGACTCTAAGTCATGCTCTTTCAATTGCTTAGTGGTTCGAAGAATTTGCCTTAAACCTTGCCATTTGATAGGCAAGATGCCAATGAACTTGTAGCATATTTCAAGAGTATTATGCTCTATGCCCACATTAGTCATATCATTCAACAGGCACTTGAACCGATTATACGTGCCATCCAGACTCTCATTAGGGAGAGAGAAGAATCCTTCATAGGCACGTTTGAGATCTATTTTCTTGGTAGCAAGAACATCTGCCGTACCATCGAATCTGATACACAGATGATCCCATACCAATTTAGAAGAAGAAAGTTTGATGACAGACTTCATTATGTCATCAGGAAGGGTAGTAATGATAAGATTCCTCAACCGAGCATCCAGATTGACAAGCCTACGCTCGTTATCTGTCCATTGTACTTCTGGTTTTATGAGCTCAGTGACAACTTCAGGAGCATCAGCAGTGGCTCCTGGTGTCCTGGTAACCAGAACCAGTACATATGGCCCTCTGGTTAGGATGGTCATAAGGTAGGGTTCAACAACTACGATGTGTAGGAGCATTCTCTCCTTCCAAGATCCGAAATCATGTGAATCGAATCTTGGTGGGATGGAGACATACCCAAAATCTCTGGTATTTACCAGAAAAGGAACAGAAGACATAATAAAAAGAAAGGAAAGATAAACAGAAGTTTAAAGAAAAAATTTTAGATGCAGAAAATTAAAGTACAGAAAGAAAGAAAGATAATCTTGCAAACTTTTACTCAGATCAGATTCGGTGTGTCGAACCACCGCTCTGATACCAACTGAAAGTCCCGAGTTTGCAACGATTATATAATTTGACAACTAATGTAAATTACACTAATAGAGAAAGATAAGAAAGTAAACACGTTTAATCATAAGTAGTATTAATTAAACGGTGAATACATGGTTGGTTTTCAAAGAAAGAAGAAAGAAAATATTGTTAAGTTTTTGCACACACGAAAAACTTAACAATGATACAATTCTACAATGAGAGAAAAACACACTAAGTGACTATTGTAGAATCAACCAACAGAATTGCGGATAGGTCAAGTGATGTATTATATAGGAGAGAAGAGACATCACATGACAGCCCAATAGATGTTGACACATGAAGGTTGTCAACTATCTATTGGTGTGTAAGACTGGTCTGCAGAGTTCTCTTTTCTTCATCTTGTTTGTTTCCCAAAATGGCATGAAAGAGAAACACCTTAGTACCAAAACGGTACAAGGTCACATGGCTCAATCTTGATCTTGCAACACGTGTCCTTGGGACCAGTCTTCTTATCTTCATTTTCCCGCCCATATTTGACTTACAAAGCATGGTGGTGAGTCATTGAACTTATCCTTTTAACTCGAAGATAATACTGATCGTTGAAGGCTCGCTGAGGCTGTCAGCGACTACTTGACTCAGCAAGTAATCTTCAGCGAATCCATGACTCAACATCCCCTAATTGTCATTCTCCAGGTTTTAGTACGTGTGTGAAGCCCTAGTCGATCCCCTCTCCCTCCCAAAAGCAATTCTTCATCAAAACTCTTCGTTTCGTGGTGTTTCGAGCAAGATTGGATTAAGATCTTTCATCTTTATGATTATCTTCTGATGTTATAGGTAATATTCCTTTGCTTTCTGATCTTGTGAGTCTTATATGAGAGTCCGATCCAGGCCATGGGGTTTGGGTTGAGTTATATTGCAAAACGTTTACTGATTTCATGTTATTCGGGTGATCAATTAAGTGATTTATGTTTGTAATGGATCAAGGAATCAATTGATGGTTTGAAGTCATCAATTGTGTCCAATTTGATGCCTCCGGGTCAGGGTTAGGGTTTGAGATCGAATGGGAATCGTTTAAAGCAGTCCAAAAATCAGGTTTGATGATCGGAGCCCGATATGCGGTGCATAGAATTTCCATGCGGTGCATATTATGGGTTTTTTTGAAATATGCGGTGCATAAAACGTCCATGCGGTGCATATTTGCCCAGATTTGTACTTAAGTCTTGTTTAGCTTATAGATCGATCTTATACTCGTTCTAGGTTGTCGGGAGCACTTAGCAAGCACTGTAAGATGTACGTAACCCATTATTGAGCGGTAACGAGGTAAGATAACATCTTTTACCACATGAGGGACAACAAAATATAAGTTTTCATATGCTAACTTCCCCAAATGAATGTTTGTATGTTTATATGTATTCGGGAATGAATGGGAGGTTACTATGGGATTGGTTATGGTTGCCATTGATGATGAATGGTAATCTTATGCATGCTATGATGAAATGAAATACGTAAAGATGATGTTATGTTATGTTATGTTATGTTATGATATGTTATGTTATGTTATGTTATGTTATGTTATGTTATGTTATGTTATGTTATGTTATGTTATGTTATGTTATGTTATGTTATGTTATGTTATGTTATGTTATGTTATGTTATGTTATGTTATGTTATGTTATGTTATGTTATGTTATGTTATGTTATGTTATGTTATGTTATGTTATGTTATGTTATGTTATGTTATGTTATGTTATGTTATGTTATGTTATGTTATGTTATGTTATGTTATGTTATGTTATGTTATGTTATGTTATGTTATGTTATGTTATGTTATGTTATGTTATGTTATGTTATGTTATGTTATGTTATGTTATGTTATGTTATGTTATGTTATGTTATGTTATGTTATGTTATGTTATGTTATGTTATGTTATGTTATGTTATGTTATGTTATGTTATGTTATGTTATGTTATGTTATGTTATGTTATGTTATGTTATGTTATGTTATGTTATGTTATGTTATGTTATGTTATGTTATGTTATGTTATGTTATGTTATGTTATGTTATGTTATGTTATGTTATGTTATGTTATGTTATGTTATGTTATGTTATGTTATGTTATGTTATGTTATGTTATGTTATGTTATGTTATGTTATGTTATGTTATGTTATGTTATGTTATGTTATGTTATGTTATGTTATGTTATGTTATGTTATGTTATGTTATGTTATGTTATGTTATGTTATGTTATGTTATGTTATGTTATGTTATGTTATGTTATGTTATGTTATGTTATGTTATGTTATGTTATGTTATGTTATGTTATGTTATGTTATGTTATGTTATGTTATGTTATGTTATGTTATGTTATGTTATGTTATGTTATGTTATGTTATGTTATGTTATGTTATGTTATGTTATGTTATGTTATGTTATGTTATGTTATGTTATGTTATGTTATGTTATGTTATGTTATGTTATGTTATGTTATGTTATGTTATGTTATGTTATGTTATGTTATGTTATGTTATGTTATGTTATGTTATGTTATGTTATGTTATGTTATGTTATGTTATGTTATGTTATGTTATGTTATGTTATGTTATGTTATGTTATGTTATGTTATGTTATGTTATGTTATGTTATGTTATGTTATGTTATGTTATGTTATGTTATGTTATGTTATGTTATGTTATGTTATGTTATGTTATGTTATGTTATGTTATGTTATGTTATGTTATGTTATGTTATGTTATGTTATGTTATGTTATGTTATGTTATGTTATGTTATGTTATGTTATGTTATGTTATGTTATGTTATGTTATGTTATGTTATGTTATGTTATGTTATGTTATGTTATGTTATGTTATGTTATGTTATGTTATGTTATGTTATGTTATGTTATGTTATGTTATGTTATGTTATGTTATGTTATGTTATGTTATGTTATGTTATGTTATGTTATGTTATGTTATGTATAAGATGGGTTTTTATGATTTGACGTGTGATGTTAAGAGGGGATCGAAGAGAGGGGAGGATCTGGCGTTAGGGGGGGCGCGGAGGGGGGGGGGCGGAGGGCGGGGGGGGGGGGGATGCATATATGTCTTATGATTGATTGCATGGCTTGAACACCTAGTCACTAGACTTCTATAGGTTTGCCATGACACGTGCACGATTAAGGGCCCTAAAGTAAAGAAAGATGTACATGATTAGTTTAGGTGAAAGTGTAGCCTAAGCTAATATAAAGTAAAGAAAGATACATGTGATTAGTTTAGGTGAAAGTGTAGCCTAAGCTAATATAATAAAGAAGTCTCGAGCATATGTAAAGTCTTTTGTTAAGCTTAACCTATGCTAGTTCTTCGGAGCTAGTGTGTACGTGGTCACGTGGTGTGGGAATCTAGATACCTCCCCGTGGCATCGTTATGTTTGAGTGTATCCGGGTGGAGTAACTAACCACTACACGCGCAAAGTTCAAATGGTATACTCAGTTGGATCGACTTTGTCTTTCCTTAACGACGACGATGGACCACCGTAAGGTCTACCCATCAAGTCGGGTGTGAGGACTCCATGTAAGGTCTTATGGCCGCCTACACACAACCCCACATCCTAAGTAAGTGGCCTATGTTTAGGCAAAGAAAGTAAAGAAAAGAAAAGTAAGAAAGGAAGTAAAGTTTATGATGTTAGGCACAATTAGGACTACGATGGATCCTAATGTGTTAAGTTATGTATGATGATTTATTGTTGATGAAATGACCTTGTTGCTAATGTATGATATGGTAGACACCATAGAAATGTGGTGATCTTAACGTGTTATAACGATTAAGTGATATTAACAATTATGAAAGGCTTTTGTTAATATAAAATGAAATGGCAATGTTTTTACAACTCATGTTATCTTACTTAGCTTTTAAAGCTAACACTTACTCTTTTGAAAAACGTTGTTCCCTCAGGTTAAGCAGGTTGAGCTAGTGAAAGACTTAGCTTGGTGAGGCGGGTAGTTGCTATGAAGAAGACATTTAGTTTTCCCGCTTAGTCATTTATGTTAGCCTTAATAATGATTGGCTACTTTTAATATGACTTAGGTATTGTTTATGTTGGCATTTATGTTGGTGCCAAATCTGGATTATCTTATACTATTTTAATGATATGATGTTGTAACACCACTTTTATAAATGAACTATCCGTTAAGGGTTAGTTATGTTTTAATGATTCTGTTTTCCGCATTTCTAAACGCCGTTAGGCAAAAGTTTTTGAAAATCTAGATTTTAAAATGACGGGTGTTACACAAACGAATCAAAACGGAGAGCAGTAGGAGGTGCCAGTGCCGCTGGCCCATCAGCAGCAGAGCCCAGCGCCGCTGGGCGGCCCAGTTCAGCAACCGACTTTCGCCTCTATTTAAGTCAAAGCAGCCCTCAAAACCCTAAAAGAGAGCCGATTCAGCAGCCCTAGCCGCCACCTACAAACCCTAGGTCGACTTTACAGATTCCAAGGAGGTTTTGGAGCTTCTAACACCTTCCGATCTTCATCTTCTACCTAGATCTATCTCTTTTATTTACTTTCAGTTGGTAAACAATGTCTTTCATCTTTTCAGACTTTGTTATTCCTTTAATAATGGTAGGCTAATAGGCTGAATACTTGTTTGGATCGATGTGATCATGTAGACGTTTATCTATTTTACTTTATTTGTTAGATCTGTTGGAGTGTGTTTTACTGTTTATCATAGATCCATGTTTTACTAGTTCTTCATATTATTATCGGTTCTATATCTGCATGTATTGATTTAATTCTGATGATTGGTCTATAATCATACACTAGGATTAATACATAAAGATGGAAAACACTAGTCGGTCTTTAACTAGATGTAAAAGGTGATTCACTTATAACTGAGGGATCCAGAACCATAGTAATTAGGACGAATTGAACATGAAGCTTAACAATGTCATACGCGATCCAGTGACATGGAAACGTGCACTGTGGTCACCGGAGGGAATAAATATCTGGTCATGGCTTAAGAGCCGGGTATACTAAAAGATGAATTAGTAACACAAACTTAGGTGATTAATGCTTAAACAATGAATCTAACGAGAATTTGTTTAAAGAATAGTGTGAGTCTAGGGACAGCACTAGTTACTTAGGCAAAGTGAATCTAACTAGAATCTGAGCCGTGATTAAATTTCCAACAGTCTAGCAAGTAGGTAGAATGATATTTGGTCGTGTCATGAGATCTGAGATGCCAAACAAGTATTTTAATTTTATTATTGTTATTTGCTTTTTCAAATCTTTTTCAGACTAAGCCTCTCGCTGAATAAGCGGTTGCGGCTTCTATTTACTTTTCAGTTTTTAATTAGTTTAATAGGAAATCGTGACAACCCCCAACCGCTAGAATTACATATATTATTAGATTAGGTAGTGTAACGCGTCCCTGCGAACGATCCTGTACTTATCACTTACTATATTACATCTGATCGGGTCCCCTGCCCGTAATCGTGTGGTTAGTTTGAGATAATTACTTGTACAACATTTTTATAAATTTAAACACTAAAATAACCATACCCATCACACACCCACTGAAGAAGAGATGCAAACCTTTCATCGTAAGTTGCAGGTGTAATGACGGAGTAATATAAAGTTTGCAGGTGTGGCGGTCGATAAGTGTGAGAAAGATAAAGCCATAAAGTCGGATAAGATGCCTTTTCGTCTTTCAATTTTTTACATATTACCTTATATTTTCAAATTTATTGGAATTCGATAGTTTAGAATATGTAAGGGCGTGTTTAGTTGTGGAAAATGTTTTTCAGTTTTCCATTTCTAATTTTCTAGAAAATGAAAGGAGTTTTCCATCTCTAGCAAACAAATGAAAATTTTGAAAACGCGTTCAAAACTAGAAAATAGAAAACAATTTGAGGTTTTTAAAATTTAGAAAATGGAAAATGAAAAGTGAAAAACAATAAAAAAGTGCTTTCTAATTTCCCATAGAAAAAAGGAAAACAATGTATTATGTTTTCTTAGAAAACATTTTTGGAAAACTAGGATTTGATCGCGTTTTCTGTTTTCCATGTTTTCTTAGAAAACATAAATGGAACTTTTTGTGAGAGAAAAGAAGCCACGAAGCAGGGAACAAATTTAAGATTTTAAAATAAGGGAACCGATCTCAAAGCTTTCACAATATTGCCTACTCCTTCTCAGAATCGAACTGGACAAGGATGGGGAAGCTACGCCCGCGAAACATATCCCCGAAAATAACAACTTACCTCCCATGGGGTGTTTTCTTCAACTAAACGCCCCCTAAGTTTTTGATGGTTTATGTTAGATCAAGATAATCTTAAAAATGTGTGTATTATTATATACTTGCATTAGGACTGGTGATTCGCGTGTTGCGGTTGTGCGTTACAAGTATGGAGATGAAGCACAGAAGGCATGGATAGGCTAGATGGTAATAACTATATCTGTTCTCCACTTAATTTATGGATATGATTATTTGGCTGTAAAGAAAGTGGGATTAGTGGGTAACTCAAGTAGAAATGCTCATGTCTGCAGTGAAATAATAGAAGGTTAGTGTACTATGGATAGAAGACTTAGTTGTAGAGTTATATTAGAAAGATGGTTGTAGATTGACGGGTACTCTACAAAATTGGTTTGAGAAATTGCTGAATACAAAGTAATGTCTTATTCGGTGAATAGGATAGTGGTTTGGGTTACCATCTATATAGCAAAGGGAAATGATCATGAAAACTCTTCTATCCAAGGAGATTGCAAATTTTATAGAAGGGTTCAACGGAAGTGTTTTGAAAGTAGTATTTCTTTTTTCTTCCTTGTTTATTATCGTAACTTGCTACTAGCAAATGTCTTTACTGTAAATACATAAGTTTGTGTACAATTACAGCTTATCGACCCTTAAGAGAGTTAATTCAGCAAGAAAGAAAAAAGGATACTGTAAGTATAGTAACACATCACTCTCGACAGTCTTCTCTTTCATGCATACTACATTGAGTTTAATCTTAATGGTTCGGGTTCATTTACAAGTTTGAGTTGGACCATCTGGGTGCAAATATGGAGACTAGATGAGTTAGGGGAAAGGGGCCATTTACTACATGTTTGTGTACATTAGGCAGGATTGTTTATTAGATAGTACTCCGTAATTGTTTAATAAAGGCATGGGTTGTGATATGTTGTACCCACTTATTGTTGTTTCTCTTAAGCGAAGAGACTATAGTATTAGTCTAGACATATATTTTTATTTGTTTATGTAAATATCAAAATATTCTGTATCTATTTATATTGATGATTAATGAGATGGCAGATTGATTTTGGCCTCATACCAATTCTATCATGGTATCACGAGTTTAGCCACCTCCCTGCGCAAACCCTATTGCCGCCATCACAAAACCCTACCCTCCAAATTTAGTTCTTTTCTCTTCTTCTCTTCTCTACCTCTATTCTCTTTTATTTTTATATCAACAGATCTGCTATCCTACTTCATCTAACAATATGGCAGCCCTTCACCCAGCAACCACTGTCACCAATATTAAATCTCTCATCCCGTCACACTGGAGATGAACAGCAGCCAGTATGTCTCATGGCGACAACTTTTCATAACCCGTTGTCGTGCTCACGAAGCCATCGACCACATCATCCCTTCTCCCACCGACTCTTCTGCCGCCTCTCCTGACAAGTCGAACTCTTCAGGCAAGGCTGTTGAAAAACCCGCCAACTAGGATCGTATTGATTCAATAGTGCTTCAATGGCTTTATGCAACTATTTCAACCGACCTTCTATAGACTATTCTAAAGCCGGATATCACTGCGCAATGTGCATGGGAAACACTGGAGAAGATTTTTCATGATAATGCAAGTACCAGAACTATTTATTTGGAAAATAAGTTTTCCACCACCAATTTGAATTCCTTCCCTGACATATCCTCTTACTGTCAAGAACTGAAGTTAATTGCAGATCAGCTGGCGAATGTTAGCTCCCTTGTATCCGAAAAGCGATTGGTTCTTCAGACTATTGCTGGTCTCAACGACCGATTTAGCACCGTTGCGTCCATCATTCAACAAACAAACCCCTTACCGAATTTCTATGGTGCCAGATCACAGTTACTTATGGAAGAATCCCGTCAAGCAAATCAAGGTTCCTCTGATTCGGTTTTTCTTGCTGCTCCCCCAGCACCACCGGCTACCCCTGCTGCCGCCGCACCAAAGCCTGTTCAACCCGCTACTTCTTCGGTCGGTCGTGCTTCTTCTGATTACACTCCTCGCGGCAGGGGGCGTGGGGGACGTTTCCGGGGTCGCGGTCGGTCTCGTGGCAGAGGCTATCCCTCACAAGCATGGTATCCTCAGCCATACACCCCATGGTATTCTCAACAGCCTTGGAACCCACCTCCGGTCCCCTACCCGACTACTCCTAGTGCTCCTGGACATGGGAGGGGTTCCCCTTTTGCTGGAATACTCGGGGCTACACCACCAGGTTATCAACCCAATTATTACACACCGACCAACATTCATCAATCTTTGGCAGCACTAAACTTACACCCGGATCCAACATGGTACGCTGACTCGGGAGCTACTTCGCATATGTCTCATTCGCCAGGTAATCTCTCAACTCATGTCAATACTATTACGCCAAACATTTACGTTGGCAATGGTTCACACATCCCAGTTCATGCCACCGGCCACACTACCCTTAACCCACCTTACCCACCCCTTAAAGTAAACAATATCCTTTTTGCTACTTCGATTATTAAAAACCTACTTTCTATTCGTCGTTCCAGTTCAACCATCTCTCGTTCCAGTGCCGAAGCCGAGTATCGTGGTGTTGCAAATGCGGTTGCGGAACTATGTTGGGTTCGTAACTTGTTACTTGAGCTCGGGTGCCCTGTTCAAAAGGCCTCAGTGGTGTATTGTGATAATGTTAGTGCTATATATGATGAGGTGTGGTCCGATTTACACCCACACTCGAACTACGCTAACCAAATTTTTATGCCTCAGATATAATAACAAATAAATATATATTTATGGAAGTCTTGGAGAGGTGAAAAGACTTTGGAAAGGCTTAAGGTGGAAAGACCTTGAGAAGCTTAGATAAGAAAAAGAACCTTTGGTGAGGCTTAGGAAAAGACAAGTAAGGAAGGTAAGACTTCCAAACCTTGGATGGGACCCAAAAAAGCTTAAGGCTAGACAAGTAAGGAAGGGCTCTCCTTAGCAAGGCTCTCCTCAGGAAGGTTCTCCCCAGCAAGGCTTTCCTCAATGAGGCTAATCTTCACTAAAGTTTGGGAAGCCAAGGAGTGAACCATTCTTATACCTCGTATTATACTTTTGGGTTTTAGGCCTATATATACTACCAACCAATACTTCACAAGGGAGACATTCATTCAATTCATATATTCCATTCACAATCAATTCATTCATTCAATACACACATTCAACATTATACAATCATCAGTATATTCATAGATATTATCATCAGTACATTCATCATCAATCAATCATAAACATAAAATCACATATCAATCATATCCTCCAAAGATCGAAACGTCTCTTTGGGAAAATCATCAAACACCTTAGATTCGTCAAGAGTTTTTTAGGTTTGCACTACTTTGTAGGAGATCTTGATGATTTTCATGGTTAAACCCCTTCTTTGATTGAGCTTGACATTTTCACTTTTCTCCTCACCTTCACCTTCTATATCTCCTCTCATCTCCTTGTTTTCAACACTCCCACCCAACACTTCTCCCATCAATGCACTCTCTTCACTTTCCTCTGGTCTTGGTGTGGTAAACTCTCAAAAGGGCATAATGACTTCCACCATAGCTAGCATGGCTAGTTCATCCTTGGTGGGAGGTCAGACTAGTTCCTCACAATCTGTAACCATCCAGGAGAGTCATTTGTTGGGGTTGATAAGGCTAGCTGCCAAGGGCACTCAGCAAGTGCAAGCACCACCCCCTCCTACAACCGATTGGTTTTCTCAACTCTCTGCTGCGTTAAGGCCAGCTCCACCTCAGCCGGCCCCACAACCCGCTCCACAGCCCACAGGCATGGAGTCCATAATGAAGTTGTTGGTGGACGAGATGAAAAAGCAAAGGCCAGTCGAGCCTGCTCCTGAACCAGTCAACCCAGCAAAAGAGTTGTTAAAAATGCTAAAAATTGCAGCGGGGGAGGAGCTGATGAGCAAGCAAGGGTGGCCACAGTGCCAAAGTCTGCAACAAAGTCAAGGTTTTTTGACTGGGTGGCAAATTATGCCTTCCCAGACGGTCAGAGGGTTCCCGCTATAGTCGGTACTTATGATGGTACTAGGGACCCAGAGGACCATCTAGCAATCTATGATCATGTCATGTTAACTGAAAAGTGGGTGGAGCCCGTGGCATGCCACTTATTCCCAGGCACCTTGCAAGGTTATGCCTTAGAGTGGTTCACCAAGCTTCCTGAGAAGAGTATCAAAGACTATGAGGATTTGAAGAAGAAGTTCATAACTCAGTTTGTCCAACAGAAGAAGCGTCAAAGAAGTCACTTGGAAGCTCATCTAATTAGACAGAGAAAAGCGAGCCAATAAGGGATTTCATCACAAGATACACCGAGGAATGCCAGAAGATACCTGGACTTCCGGAAAGTCAACAAGTCTCAGGTTTTACCTTGGCACTACTCCCTGGCGAACTACAGGATGATTTAAGCAAGAGAATCCCATTAACGTTCAGAGAAGCTATTGATAGGGCGTTCGATTTCATCCGCTCCAAAGAGACTGCCTCACTAGTAAGAGGTATCACAAAGAAAGATAAATCTGGGGGAGGATTGGCTAGTGAAGAGTGGAGCCGACATGACCAAAGGCGAGACGAACGTCGAGATGAACGTTTGGAAGAGCGTCGTGAAAAAAGGTTTGGACCATACATCAAAGATGTACCAATTGTTAACTTGATCAAATGCCCTAGAGAAATTTTGAACACTGAGACAGTGTGTGTTACTTTCAAACCTCCCTCACCAATGGCCTTCAAGTCTGGGAAAAAGAACATGAATCAATATTGTGAATTCCATAAGGACCATGGACATGATACTAATGCATGTAGACAGCTAAAGTGGGAGATCAAGAGGGCATTGGATGAAGGGAAGCTTGAACACTTAGTCCCAGGAGCTAAGCAGACAAAGAAGACCTTTGCATGGCAAAAGAAGGTGGTGGAGGAGGATGATGATCCAGGAGAGCCTTAGGGCCATGTATACATGGTCCATTAATAAGATAAAACTCTAAGTTAGTATGGGTCTCAACTCCCTCCTTAAAATACCATCTCTCTTCTTTTCTCAAGTTCTCTGAAGCATCCTGATGTAAACTACTTTGCTAAGAAGTATCACTTTATATATTTTTGTGTCATTTTACTTCAACTATGGTTATGTTTGTTGGTCAGATCATGTATCCCAACCTTATCATTATCATTAATGAGATATCATTTTCTTTTAGAAAATATTTGGTCAATAAATTGTTATAAGAATATTTTGACTATGAGACAAGCTAAAAGGGTAATCCGAATGAAAATTCCAGAAGTCAAGTGCTAAGATGGAAGAAAGAATTCCTAGCCAACTTCTGACACGGATTATAAAAACCCAAGTACTTGTAAAGGCAAAATAGACAAATAAATACAAAATGAACGTCTAAACTAAGCTTGGCTAGCACTCAGAAAATTTTCATCCTCTAGATGGAAAGCTTAGTTACACTTAGAAAATCTTCATTTTTTCTCACTGGGAAGCAAGACACGAATAAAATAAAATCTCGCCAAGTGTGAGTTCTAGAGTGTAACAAGCCAAAACTGGGCCCGGCTGAACACTAACAAAAAATTATTCATCTTTTTATTCATCGGATAAAAAGGTAGGCACTTCTCATCGGGAAGTGATATTTTTATTCATCTTTTTGTTCATCGGACAAAAAGGTAAGCACTTCTCATAGGGAAGTGATATTGATGAAGGGATAGCGAAGAAATTACTCCACCCACATCAAATTTACGTCTTATTCATTCATCGGATGATAAGATAAGCGTTTCCTATTGGGAAGCGGCGCGCATAAAATTTATTCATCTAAAAAGACAAACACTTCTCACTGAGAAGTAACAATTCTCACGAGTAATAAAGTTTTTTAGACCTAGACGTGGGTTAAAAACAAAGATGAAATAAAATTCAAATGCAATGTCCTTGACAAGAAACCATTTGCAGTTGAATTTGGGGGACTTGACACAGGCCATTACCCGACTAAGCTTTGATTCGCATGAGCCTAATACAAGTCAAGATCACTTTAAATGTCAAAGCTTTAATTTGGATAGACATGTATATTTACAAATATATATATGCCAAGGCCTCCCAAACAAATTGTACATGTCAAATCTTACCAAGGGGCCGAAGTGTCGAAGCTCTAGATGAGCATAAAGATAAAAGAATGGGAAAGTGGCTAGGCGTCAAAGCTTGGATGGGGTTTGAGTATTTGACACAGCAAGGCTTACATATATTACATATGTGTATTCCTTTATTACCTATCTAGGCTTAGACTAGGCTTAAAAGCCAAAGTCCACCTGTTGAAAGCAATGAATAAATAATGGGTTTGATCCCAATCGGTTTCAAGTGAACAAGAGCAGAGGTGATCACAACCAAAGTGTGAAAACATATGAATATTTACACTTTATATAATATTTTATTTTACATGTTTCTTACAATAAACATCAAGATATATGCCAATAGTGTCGAGACAAGCTTGAAAACTCCAAGGCTAATTGTCAAACTTGGCATCTAGGCTTCAAGACCTTTTCTTTTCTTTCTTGTTGCCTGGATCAATCCTTTTTTCTAATGGCACAATTACATTAAAAAAAAAAAAAAAAAAAACAAGATATAATGAGATCCACGAGCAAAGAAAGAGACAGAAAAGGAAGGAGGCAGAACTATATGCTATTTCTTTCTTCTCAATGGTCACAAAATTCCCCTTTTGTACCTTCCCTGCCTTTATCAAAAAAGAGAAGGAAATCAGGAAAGCAAAAAGAGGAAGAGGAGTTGAGAAAAGATTAAGAAAAAGTATATACCTTTTAGTATATACTATAAGAAACAAAAGGAACAAAATATGTGAAATTGGACAAGGATAAAGAAAACAAGGAGACAAGAACATCCATACCTATGCTCTCTTACTGTTTTACGGCTATTTCAAAAGAGAAAAAGAAAGCAAACTAATCCCAATGAAGAATGAGATGAGAAGGAAGGATAGGATCGGCTCCCTTTCCTCCTTTTTTATTTGTTTAGGTTGTCCTTCATAAAAATAAATGAATAAATAAATAAAGCATACATACACACTCAATTGAAAAAGAAGAGAAAAATCAAAAGATTGGTACTCTAGCTACCTTTTAAACGGTCCAGAAGTATTTTCCTCCTTTTCTCTCCCTCCTCCTCACGATGGCTGTTATAAAAAAATAAATAGAGATCACAGATCTGAAAATAGGAAGAATTAAGAAAGGGGAAAGAAGTTGAAGTTTGAATCCAAGTCTTAAAAGAAAACTTAACTCCAAACTTGGAGGACTTGAAGATGTGGGTGAATGAAACCCTAATTTATATGTATAAGTCCATGCTTATGTTAAGAAAGAATAGAATCTTAATTTGAAATTTAAGGAAAGGCTAAGATAAAAAGAGGGAATGATTTTGGAGAGGCTTCTGTCAAACCCTTGGAGAGGCTCAAACAAAGACAGAGTAGATCGGATATAGTTTTCAACAAGGATAGCTGTCAATATATTTACATAATATATATGATTGTCGAAGCCTAAATACAAGAAAATAAAAGATATATCTAGGTCGAAGTGTAAACAAGGCAGGAAGCTGGAAGTGGGGCCCAAGGGAAAGCAGCGAAGTGTAAGGTTAGGCAGAGGAGAGAGAATCGGAGTCTAGATAAGGGAGAGAGGTTAGCAAGGCTGCCAAGGGGAGAAAGAGCTTGGAGAACCTTAGAGTGGGCCCCTGCCAGCGAGGCTGAGGATGGGTACCTGACAGACTGTCAAGCGAGGTAAGGTCCAATCGGGCTTCAGTCGTATTCCAAGCGAGCCAAGCCCTCGTCGAACCTTAGGAAGAAGACAAAAAACTATCGAAGCATAAGGCGAGTATGGTGAAGTGTCGAGGCTTAGATAGAAAAGAAAGAAAGAGGTTCAAGGTTGCCGATCAAGGCTTAAGGTTTCAAGTCTTTTGTAAATTAGTCTAGGCTTAAAAAATATATACATCTATATATTAGAAGTTTAGATAAATACAAGAAGTATTGAGAGGCCGTCAAGCTTTTGGAAAGCCTCTTGCAAAGTGTAATGATAGACAAACAAAGAATGGCTAACTTTGGAGATGGGCCCAGCCGAGGTAAGGCATCGAAGCTTAGAGGGGGACCAAAGCGAAGTTCTGCCCTGGAGAAGCTAAGGAAAAGACAAAACAAGGCGTGAAGTGGGGGCCCAATCCAGGCTCTGGCGGACCTCCCTCCTTAGCGAGGCCTCACTTCGATTGAAATTGGCAAGAGAGGCCCACTTATTTTAATTAAATAGCACATGCATATATTACATATATGAAAGAGTGTAAATAAGAGAGAAGGTGGTGAAGCAATCAAACTTGCCTAAGCTAGTGAAACGTCGAGACTAGCGGAGTGGACTAAGATATCATCATATGATATTAATTTATTGGGAACGAGGCACGTGATATATCACATGAAAAGGTGATAAATTAATCACGTGAAGTGTAAATCATATATAAATGGTGGCATGAGTATATAAACCAAGAAGTGAGTCAGGGGTAGAGGCAATCAATATTTTGCCTAGACACATTCATTTGTATGGAGAGAATGTCATAATTCTCTTGCTGACTACTAATGAAATAACCCCCAAGCATCCGTCTATGTATAAAATTAAAAATTTAGAGTTCGAGTGTAAGTTCCATCTAGAGAAAATACTTACACCCGAACTCGGGGGACTTGATGAGGTGTGGTCCGATTTACACCCACACTCGAACTAAGCTAACCAAATTTTTATGCCTCAGATATAATAAAAAATAAATATATACAAATAAATATATATTTATGGAAGTCTTGGAAAGGTGAAAAGACTTTGGAAAGGCTTAAGGTGGAAAGACCTTGAGAAGCTTAGATAAGAAAAAGAACCTTTGGTGAGGCTTAGGAAAAGACAAGTAAGGAAGGTAAGACTTCCAAACCTTGAATGGGACCCAAGAAAGCTTAAGGCTAGACAAGTAAGGAAGAGCTCTCCTTAGCAAGGCTCTCCTCAGGAAGGTTCTCCCCAACAAGGCTCTCCTCAATGAGGCTAATCTTCACTAAAGTTTGGGAAGCCAAGGAGTGAACCATTCTTATACCTCGTATTATACTTTTGGGTTTTAGGCCTATATATACTACCAACCAATACTTCACAAGGGGGACATTCATTCAATTCATATATTCCATTCACAATCAATTCATTCATTCAATACACACATTCAACATTAAACAATCATCAGTATATTCATAGATATTATCATCAGTACATTCATCATCAATCAATCATAAACATAAAATCACATATCAATCATATCCTCCAAAGATCGAAACGTCTCTTTGGAAAAATCATCAAACACCTTAGATTCGTCAAGAGTTTATTAGGTTTGTACTACTTTGTAGGAGATCTTGATGATTTTCATGGTTAAACCCCTTCTTTGATTAAGCTTGACATTTTCATGCTCAAACAATATATATGTCCAACAATCCGATACAGCATCAGCGCACTAAACATATCGAGATAGACATCCACTTTGTTCGGGATAAAGTGCAGACGGACGAGGTGCGTGTTCTTCATGTTCCTTCACGTTACCAGATTGCCAACATCTTCACTAAAGGCCTGCCTTGGATCCTTTTCACAGAGTTTCGTTCTAGTCTAAGCATCCGTAATCCTCCTCCTTAGACTGAGGGGGTATATTAGTCTAGCCATATATTTATATTTGTTTATGTAAATATCAAAATATTAGAGGGTAGTTAGTGAATATTCTGTATCTATTTATATTGATGATTAATGAGATGGCAGATTGATTTTGGCCTCATACCAATTCTATCATATAGTTATCAATTGCAGTACATACTCTATGTAAAACTTACAGAGATTCCAAACCTCCAAACCTGTAAGCAGAAATCTAATTAATATTTTAGTGTAAGTCTCCCAAACAGGCAAGCAGAGACACATACCTTTCAAAGATTTCAAATTTGGTAAGAGCTTGCTGCCGAAGTTGCCAAGAAAGTATGTTATTTCTATGTTGTATATGTATTTTTTTTCGGAATAATTATCTAGGTTCTTATCGTATATGTTGAATTTATGTCTGCAGATTAGTGGCACAATCTTTTTATTGTATCTTTCAACTATATTATGTTTCGGTTTGTAATGGTTTATGCTACGCCTTATAAATAAAAGTTTTGGATATTTATACTTTTGTTATTTTATTGTATCTGTATAGATAAAGAAACATATTTCGTGTTCTTTTGTAAGTATATATTTATATTTGTTTATGTAAATATCAAAATATTAGAGGGTAGCTTAGTGAATATTCTGTATCTATTTATATTGATGATTAATGAGATGGCAGATTGATTTTGGCCTCATACCAATTCTATCATATAGTTATCAATTGCAGTACATACTCTATGTAAAACTTACAGAGATTCCAAACCTCCAAACCTGTAAGCAGAAATCTAATTAATATTTTAGTGTAACTCCCAAACAGGCAAGCAGAGACACATACCTTTCAAAGAATTCAAATTTGGTAAGAGCTTGCTGCCGAAGTTGCCAAGAAAGTATGTTATTTCTATGTTGTATATGTATTTTTTTTCGGAATAATTATTTTATGACAGATATATTGACACGTCCCTCTTAACTAGGAAAATGAAACCGATCGATAATAAATACAAAGATAATTAAAGTGTTAGACCGAATAAAACTAGTTTGTAACATAATAGATTATTGACCCGCGTAATACGCGGGGGAACATAATGAAAAATATATTTAAAGTTATGATAAATGTTAGACATATAATTTATAATTGATTTTTATTATAAAAAGTTGTTTTGTATGTATAGTTGTTTAATTGATTGATAATATGAAAATAGATTTAGTTCTTGAAATTGCTTCAATTAATAAAATCCACAAATTAAAAATGGAAGTCAAATAGATATATGGTGTCATTTTATGACCCGATCTTATAATAAAAATATATTTAAAGTTATGATAAATGTTAGACATATAATTTATAATTGATTTTTATTATAAAAAGTTGTTTTGTATGTATAGTTGTTTAATTGATTGATAATATGAAAATAGATTTAGTTCTTGAAATTGCTTCAATTAATAAAATCCACAAATTAAAAATGGAAGTCAAATAGATATAGATATTTATAATTCCTAGTTAATATAAAGATTACAAAACTCCTAAATTTACTCCAATGTACAGTGCGCTAATGGTATATTTTTGATTAATACTTTATATTATTTTGATGACCTTGTGATTTGTTTTAAACACATTATGTCTTTGTTTTTTTTAATTAATTTACGTAGGTTTTAAACTAATGCTTGGTATAATTTAACATTTATATGATATTTTTTTGTCCATTTATGGTATTCTAGAATATTTTTGGATGTGTTTTGCATACATTGTGCCTTTGTTTATTGAATTTTGATATGTACTTTGCTAATTAACTGCACAAAACATTATAAGCATCTTTTTTATTGTTATTAGTTTAGCGATTTTTACTTAAATATTTGATGATAGTGTCATAATAATTTTATAAAAAAAAAATTCAGACTTTTATTTGTAACTTAATTATACTTATAATTATTTCTAAATATTATACATGGGTTTAACAAAAACATTGTATTTATATATGCAATTTAAAATAACTCTAATGGTTACTATTAATACATAATAATAATAATAATAATAATAATAATAATAATAACCTATTTGTTTAAGCTTTATGCATTTAAATTAAATTGTTTATGTTTATCTATTAATAACTACATTTTGTATTAAATCACGACTACTTTAATAAGTAATTATATATTTGTATATATTGTAGTTGATGCTACAATATATTGTTATCTCATATTTGAAATTTAATCGATACTTTTTATTTGTATGACAATATAATGCATCTTTTATTTACAAAATTTTATTATAGTTAATTGTCTTATCATGGAACGCATAAGTCTAATCTAGTATATATATAAATATGTAAGGTAAAAAGATTTGTAGATTGTTAGTATGTGTATTGCACAAAGGTTTATTTATTTGTTTGTTTTTTGTAACTTGGCATATCTTTATATATAACTAAAAATGATATGTTAGAGCTTATGTGACTATCATTTTCTCTTTTATTGAGTTTCCTGTAATTGGTGTGAGTTTTTTGACCTTTTTTGTATCCTTAGCCGTTTAAGTCTCAAGAAGTGTCTAGAATCGTGTAGTTTTTCGTTTTGATTCTAGATAATGTAATTGTAATGTTTCTTGGGGCATTTAGTAATTTGCTAGACGC
The DNA here is from genome assembly GCA_034093135.1 of Erigeron breviscapus. Classification (NCBI taxonomy): domain Eukaryota; kingdom Viridiplantae; phylum Streptophyta; class Magnoliopsida; order Asterales; family Asteraceae; genus Erigeron; species Erigeron breviscapus. The sequence goes on from CM067167.1 coordinate 87,416,038, forward strand.
CTCCTTTTTATTTAATATATTTAGCCGTTAAAAAAAAGTTTTGTAAATATAATATAAATATAAATAATGAATGAATTGAAAGAAATATAATATAAAGATAAATATAAACGAAGTCTTAAGGGCTTTCGTTAAGGTGCATTAAATAGTTGTACACTTACCATAAAATTCAGGGGTGGGCTTTTAATATGAAAATGTACAATCTTTTTATGCACGTTAAGTGAAGCCCTAAGGGCTTTGTTTAGCATTTTCCTAATAAATATAAGGAAGATTTACATATATATCTTATATTTTAGACATAATTACATATTTACCCAAAGTATAAGTTTTTAATGCATAAATACAATGCATCTAACACATAAATATAAGTATAAGTAATAAGTAATAATTAAATAAATAATAAATTGAAATAAATGAATTGAAGGGAAATAGTTAGAAAACGTACATGTAGCTAAAAAAGGAAGAAAAGTCAACAACTAATCCAATGGTCAGAATTTAAGTTTCTTATCATCCAATGGTTGCCCTTTAATCAAAAAATGAATTTAGGATGATGGTTTAGTATTATTGGGAGATATACATATACATCAATTACTCGATCTGGAAATGGTTATAATTAAAATATTCTATATCTATACCCCTTATAATACAAACTAGAAATCTATTTTAAGAAATTTAAGCAATTTTTTCAATATCTCCATATTGCCCCTAATTCACACATTACCTCTAATTTTATATCTCTAAACACAATCAGACAAACACCTTACTAAGATCTAACACACAGTCACTTCTTTCTCTCCATCCTATTTACACACACGTATATCAATTCCTTCCCTACTATTTTGTATTATCATCACCGTTTAACCGCTGCAACGCGCGGACACCAACCCTCGTATCTTCAAAATGTGTTGTTAAGGACATGGAACTTCAAGAAATGGTATATCGAGTCATAATGCTCACTAGAGTTTATTGGACTCTTCTAGTTATAAATAATCACTTAAGTACAAGCGTCATCAACTAAGCCAAGAAGCATCATTTTGTTAGCCAATATATATACCACGTTTTTCAGACAATAATCTATAAATATTTAAAGAAATTATTTTGTTAAATTTATTGAACAAAGCAAACATAAGGGTTTTTAGGGATAGAAAAAGAAGGAATCAATTACATTGTAGGAAGAAAAGTCTTCGACTCAAATGTATACGACTTAATTATATAATATGCGATCTACTCCCTACCATCCTCACATCAATTACCAATTGAGATTCGTACTTGAGACCATCGCGACGTATGTTTCTGGAGTATACTATACATTGTTTTGTGTCAATTATATAGTTCCGTACAAATTAATCTTAATCTTATTATCTTAATATATACTAAAAGGCAACTGACCTAATCTCAATTGACCAATCACAGCCCTCAATTTCTTCAAATTAATTAAATCAACACATGTCTAAATTAATTTACACTTTTTGGTTTTTCATCACCAATTTACACTTTTAACCCTTTATTAAAAAATTAATACTTTAATGCATAATGTTTATCTAATAATAAAATATAACACATTTAGATTAATACGAATTAATTTTAATATCAATATTTTATTTTATATTATTAGTTTGTAATCAAATTAATTGTAATATTGTTATTATTAGTAATTGTAATCAGGCTATAATTTGGATAATCATTATTGTTATCAGTAGTTGGAATCAAACTATATTTAGGATACAAATTCTTCTTATATAAACTGAACCCTACAAATAAAATCACAACAAACGAAATCATTGAAAACCCGACGAACCAGCTGCTACTTTTATTGTTCTTAACAGCCATAGCTAACGAAAATAAAATTACTTTTTTGCAAGACATAAATGAGAACTCGGTCAATTGTGTAATCAAAGTTAAGATATTGTTTCTCTGGAAGAGTTTGAATAAAGGAAACTCTGTTACACCATTCGGCCTTGATATGATTTAACATTCAGTATTAAGATTTGAATATCTTAATTCCTTTTTAATTATGTTTTTACATTTAACATATAAGTATTTTTTTGTTCAATATACTAATTCTTATATTGATAATGTTGTAAAACCCGTGTATTTGACACGGGTCTAAAATCTAGTTTTCTATAACTTTAAGATGAGAAGATTTTATCTAGTGTTATACTTAAGCTCAATAACATTGCTTTTTTATATACTCATCTTAGTCTAATAGAAAATTTTAGTTTATTCTGTATGTATTTGTAACATATATAGGTAGACGTGCTTGTTGTTTTTTAGCTATTGTTTCTAATTGATACATATATGGGGTCTGTCTTATATGTGAACTAGTGTGATATCCAGTCACACGACTTGTATTGTAATGTTTTTAAGTGTTTGCTATAAAAGTCAACGGGGATTAACCTCTTTAAAAAAAATAATTCATTTTGATAAAACCATATATCTAATTTTAAAAACACTTTGCTCACACGGAAAATTTTATACAAATCTTTGTATCTTTAGACTGAAGGGAGTGGGCGAGGGATAGGGCGAACCAAGCCGTTTTCCGCCTAAAGTCGCCCGAAACACCGGCCCTGAGGGGTGAACTGCGTGTCCGGCGACCTCTGAGGTTCGCTCAAATTTTGTTGACCAGCACGTTGACCGAGGAGAAAGGGGACGTTGGGGAGAGGAATAAATGGGGTACCAGCTAGTTTTATGATTTTTTTAAATTTCCCTGTATATATATATATATATGTTTTAGGATATATATATGTGTGTGAGTGTGTAATGGAGTTGCAGTGAGAGAGGGAAGGAAGTAAAGAAGACGGATGTGTACTCTTTTTTGATTGGGTAGGTATAAGTCAAATGAATACAGTGAGCTATAGGTGTTCTTTTCAATTTGAAAGCCAAAAAAGTATTTTTTATATTAGTTACACATGTACTTTTATTTTGAGTTATTGATGTATCTTTTTCATTAAAATATTTTTTATATTAGTGATTTAATAATAATTTACAAAATAGTTTTTGTAACATATAAAAGTATATAAAAACAAATGTAAAAAGGTAAGAAAGTTAATAAGAAAGTTAAATAAAAAAAAATCAATCATTGGAATTGCCACATGGCACAAGTCGCCTCCCCTTAAAAATCCACTCATTTACACTTTTTTGAGAGACAACTCTTTCTACCCCACATGGCACAAGTCGTCCCCCTCTCCCAACACTCGCTCCCATTAGACTTGGAGCGAGTGCCCTGGATGCCCGACTTTCAATGACCAAGTGTTATAGATTACGTAAGATAGAACACTTTGGTGGATCATAATTATTATAGGGGGCTTATTTGAGTACACCCCTTCAAATAAACTTATAGGTTGGGGACCACGTAATACCATTGGAAATTGCAAATGTATTGTCATTATACCTTTTTTTTTATCTTCCTGTATTATGTACAGTAAACAATGACAGGACCACAATACCTCATAATCACATGTTTACAATTTTGAGAACAATTTTTTTAAGAAATTCAATATTCTTTCAAATCTATATCTTATGAGTTATTATCTCTCTAAGAAATTGTAAACATGAAAAAAATATATACATCTGATAGAATGATTGAATTATAGGCTTCCAAGTATAGGCTTCCTTTTCATCAAACAAAAACATATGTGGTTGATCTGATAGAACAATTTCCTTTTCATCAAACAAAAACATATATGGTGACGTCGTACCCACCGGAGCACCACCGCGTACCCACCGCCGTTCATCAACATCAATTCCATCAAGCAACCATGGTTGATCTGATAGAATGATTGCGGCCATCGATCTGATTAGAAAAACGTAGATCTGAAAAAAGTAGATTTGTTCAAAGAACGTCATCTGAAAAGTGAAAACATAGATCTGATCGGAAAAGGAGTGATGATTGTTGCCATCAATCTGATACGGAAAAAACTGTTCAAAAAAAATGTGGTACGGAAAAAAGCTATCGGAATCTTCGCCGGATGGGTTAAATATGGTGGGATGTGTTCATAAACAAAGTTGATGAGAGAAATGCTAAGTGGGAGAGAGGAAGTAGGTGGGGAAAGGAGAAGAAAATGAAAGATGGAAGTGAGAAAAAATAAAATGGGATAAGAAAGAGAGAGTAAAACATGACTGCATATACAGACAAAAATAATAAGGACCATCCTACCTTTAAACCATGGAGGTGTGCATAAATATCACGCCTTATTATAACCAAAGAATTCAAAGAAGAAAGGAAAAGGTACATTTTTAATGTCTCTATCTTTTCCATTTTTAGACAGAAGGGTGTTGTTGCATTAAATAAGCATTGATAACTTTTGTCACAATATGATAACCAACCAGCATTCTACCCGCGCTATGTTGCACGGTTCAAAATTTTATCTTAATTAAAGGGGTACCTATGCAATGAGACGACTTTGAATATATGGTGAAAGAAGTCATTATTAATTCCATTGTTAATCATGTTGTTAAAATACATAGATATATATGTCAGTGAAAACCCGTTGTTTAACTCAATGTTAAAATATATAATAATATGTCGTGTAACACATATTTGTGATTTTCATAAATAAAATTAAAAGTATATAAAGTAAAATAACGAATTGAGTTAATTGTAAAAATGGAAAGTTTGACTAAATATATAAAGTAAGTATTAATATGATTTAAAGTGTAAGAGTAAAATTATCATTTTGCATATCCAAATTGTGTAACTTTTGGATAATGATCATCTAAAGTTGATATCAAATTTAAAGGTAAAGTTAGACAATCTTTAACCTTTAAATTAAAATCCAGGGTTAAGATTCAAAAATCATATTTGAATCTTAACCCTTGATTTTTAATCCAAAAAGTTGAGATTCTTTCAATTTTACATATAAAGTTGGTATAATTTAAGAGAATCTTTATTTATAATTTTCAATAAGTAGTATAGATAAGCTTGTTTCATGTGGTACTTAACTTAGGAACAAAAACTTACCAATTACTAGCTAACTTTTGCCAATACAATTTTTACGTTCACCCCTTCAAAATTTAATAAAACTACAAATCTCATTAAAACTTTATAAACTACAATTTTAGAAACAGACATTCTAAAATACCTAAAAAACTACAAATCCTAAAATACGAAAACATAAATACTAAAACAACAATCCTAATATACTTATTAAAACAACACACATCTTAAAATATTAAAACATTCGACTGTTACAATCTGTACCAAAATCTCTATACAATTTTACGATATCTCATTGCGATTTTGCAAAATCTTATTGTGATCTTTTAAATCTCATTGCAATTTTAATAAATCTCATTGTGAAAATTCAAATAAACTTAGCTAAATTAATATATTCTTATAAAGAATTGGGTATTAATGTTATTTTCTCACATATAAATAAAGATATATCAGATGAGTTAGTTCTCATATTAAACTTTACAATGATTTTTTTTTAATTTAGGATTTTGTTAATCCATTTTTAAGGGTTGTAGTTAAAATGTATTAGATAGTTATACATATATATCATATAATTTAGATGATGAACATTTGATATAAAAATATAAATTTATAGATGTTATATAATGGCTGCATTTAGCAGGAAAAAAAAAATGTCTATCTAAATGACTGATTTTATTTATAGGAACACTAGTACATACACAAGTAATTTACAGAAAGTGGGAGGCGTGGCAGGTGATAAGGCAAGGCAGGCAGGCAGCCAGCCCATACATTAATTTCATTTACATCTTTCCACAAAAATACGAGTATTAAATAATCCGCACGAGCGGGCGGGTCAACTTTACGGGAACCCCAAAAGAAAGTCAAAGCGCGTTTGTTTGGTTGGTTATAAATTAATTAATGTTGCAAGGTTTCCCACAAAGAGGCGCATTTCCTGTTAGCAAACCCGATTCGTTTGTTCAACAAATCATAAACCACTTCCAGTCCTTGTTGCTGGTAGTTACCTAGCAAGCCAGCTGGCCCAGGCCCATCACTATCTGGAAAAAAACCAGCGTTCATTAACATCATACAACCCACAACCACACTCTTTTTCTTCTTCTTCTTCTGATGATGGTGGTGGTCTGTAAACTGGTAGAAGTAATTCCTCCTTGGCATCAACACACTTGTATTCCCCCCAAAATGCAGCACCAGCTGTGGTATTACGACTTTGTTGGGCTTGGGCGGTAGGTAGTAACACGGGCTAAGCCCAGTCCTGTCTTCAACAGAGGCAGCCCGTTTGAGTTTGTTGAGAAACTGGGATACAACCGAGTTATATAACTCGGGAGGCAACATAGTGTAAGTTGTACCTGAATCAACCACCATACCACCGTCTCCTTCTCTGTCAATCCTCTTCATATTTTCGGGGGCTGGTATACGCTTGTTACCAACCGTGATTGCTTCTAACCCAACGTAATAATAGTAAGGATGTTTTTTGTTTTCAAGCATGGGAGTGTAGGCCAAGTCGTCGTCCCTATTATTATTGCCCCCAAAACGACGGCCTAAGATGAGTGGGCTGGGTTGTCGGACACGGTGCGAATCAAAAGAGTGGGAAGTCAAGCAATAAGAGAATTGATTATGATGCAGCTGAGCGGGTAAAGACAGAGGTCCCCTGCCAAAGCCAGCAACCCCAACGGGCTCCCCTAGTGCTTCATGGGCACAACCAAAAGTGAAATTCTTTATGATGGTCAAAGAAGAGGATGACGATGACATTTGGAGTGTGTCTTTGTAAAGACGGGCAACAAAGCTCCCATCGCCGTAAGCATAATAAAAGGAAGGGCAAGAGTAGGAGTTGTCGTCACATTCAGACATCTCAATAGATTCCAAGGGGCATCGAGCCATGGCACAGAGGTCCGAAGTCGGGATAGAAGAGTGGACATCAGAGCAAGCACGTGACTGGCATGAAACAGGGGAAGCAGTGGCAGATAAGTTATGATGAGCACCTACTGCAGATAGGTGGGTTTTACCTTCACACAGAATGCAAGTAAAATTACTCCCTGATGAACAAGGCACCCAAACCATGTCACTTCCTGTATCCATATAAACACTAACCTCCACTCTTCCTCCAAGTGACATGGGCATGGTATAATCACTCCCCGCAGAAAGAGCCACTGCTGCTACACCACCACGCTGCTGCTGCTTTTTCTTGTTGAAACGGGCGGCCGAGCGGCTGCTTGTGGATTTCAGGAGAAGCGGTGTGTTGAATAATAATAATTCTGAATTCATAGATAAGGAATGACTTAGTGGATACATCATAACCAACTTCCTCTTCTTATCATTATTATTGGAATAGTCGTCCGAGGAAGATGATACAACTGCTGCTGCTGATGTTAATAAGAATAGATAACTTATTAATAGAAAAACAGCCATTCGGTGATATGACATACAGATAGAAAGAGCAAGGGTTTTAAATATAAGGAAAGAGGAACAACAGCCAAATTCCTATAGCTGTAAACAGGGAGGGTTTATGTGGAACCTATTAGAGCGTTTGGTATCGTAAGCTTATCTACCGACATATTAAAACAAGATTGAAGTATTATTTGAAAGACATGTGGCATATCCCATTCATCGACTCGTGTTTCTTTTTATTTATTAAATATTTTATATTTTAGACTTAATCTATATATCTGTCAAGTTATCAAATATAAATCTAAATGTCAATATATTAAAAAAAAACATTAAAATTATTAGAAAATGACACCTAAGCAAAAAGCCTAGTTGGTACGAAAAGAGAAGTACCACATAGGAAAAAACCTATCATCTCTTAGTTATATAGAGAGATATGGATCCATTATAGTAATTGTTAAAATTTTACATTGTTTCGTTTTATTTAATCTTATATTACATATCTCTGTATATTTTATTGTTGTCAAAAATATTGTTTTTAAAGCTATAATCATTAACAGTGGGCTCACTTGATCAATTGATCTCTTTGAGTGTAAGTATAAGGATTAATCTATGACAAATGTGTCTTTCAAGAAAAATATATGATTGGTGCGTATTGAAGATTATTTGGGAGTAATACAGATATTGTATATACGTTCATTGTATACGATATACATATATATAATATCAATTTGTACATATATATATATATATATATATATATTATGACAAATGTGTCTTTCAAAAAAAATCTATGATAGATGCGTATTGAAGATTATTTGAGAGTAATATAGTATGTAAGTTAAAATATCATTCTAACTATGATACATGCTTATTGAAGATTATTTGAATAATATAGGTATTGATATACATGCTTATTGAATATTATTTTGAGTAATACAGGTATTGGTATAAATTCATTGTATACGTTATATATATATAATGTCAATCCGTACATCGTACGGGTATTAATACTAGTATGTATAAATAAAATAAAAAATAACTTCCATGTTTACTCAAAAACATTGAAACTTTTAAGAATTTTTTAAATCAAGCTCAATCATTGATTATTCTTTACATGATAATTGTTTTTTGATTGTTTTTTAAGTTATTTAGGTACAATTTTGGATTTTAAAATTATTTGTTTCATATAGTTAACTGTAATCTATTATTGTTTTTTATATATAATTTCTTTACTATTATTTGTGGGGCTTATTTTTTGCCTTTTGTCTTGAACCTCGTTTTTTTCTATGTTATTATTGGAAACGGCATTGCTAGTATCTGTTTTAGACTTTGGGAAAATCCACCAGGTTCAAATCATATTTTCTATATTTGTAAAAGTGAATTATTATTGGGGGTTTTCGAGAGTTTTGAGTTTCATTCTAGGCATGTATGGTTTGTTTTGAATACTAACTACTAATTATTAACTCGCTGTTAAAAATAAATAAATAAATAAGTTCCGAGAGGTGCACGCAACCAAAACAAAAGCACTCCTGCCAAACAATCAACTAATCATTATCCACCAAACATATCAGGTATCAAATTCTTTTGGTTTTTTTATATACAAAATGATTAATATGTTTATTTAATGCGTTTGAAAATAAACTTAAATATAAGATGATAATAACATTACATGATTAATGATAAAAGTTAAGAGAAAAAAAAAACTCTAAGATATACTTATCAAACATATAAAACATTACATATGATTAGTTTTATGTTTTATGTATATGAATTATTTTTTCATTTTTTTTTATTGTTGTTGCCTTGTTGGAAAGCTAATGTTTTATTCCTACGCCTAGAACCAAATGTAACCATGATAACTTAAATACGGTATTTGAACGTTTTTATGTGAATAAATATTCTAAATAAATACATTTGATGACAAAGATGATTGAGTACTAAGTGGTTAATACTTTTGGTTGAAGAGATTTGTTCTATCTTCGTGTTTAGCAAGGTTGGAGGTTCTGTTTTTTATATCTTAGATGGAACATAAAAGCAACATCTATATATATCTTAACCTCTATTGAGACATAATACTCTTGGAAAACAACATTAAATGTTACTTATTTTTTTTTAGATATAACTATTATTTTTTTTCTTTGAAAATAATTCATATTTAACTTGCAAATAGTAAACAATTGATTTTGAATATTGCCCACATCATCAGTTTTAATAGCAACTAACTAATAATCATAAATTTTTTTGAACGGCAACTAATTATCATAATGGAAGTTAAAATTTCTATCTCTATTATAAATAAAGAAGGATTGTTTCTAAAAAGTTTTTTTAAAAATCTTTTTTTTTGTGCCAAGCGTTGGTTTTTTCCTACAAAATTTTCATTTTAAATCCTTTTTCTATGATGTCATATATCTATCTTTTATCTAGCATTTTCTTACATGTATTTTAATTTTTTTTTGAACGTTCGTGTCACGGGACGGCTAGCCGTTACATTCATACGGGCAGGCAGACGCTAGCGACCGATCCACGAAGTCAGGGAACCACGGGGGAGGAAAACCCTTAATTAAACCGCTACAGAAGGCACGACGTTTAATTAAGGTAAACCTTTGCCCCCTCCAGGATTCGAACCGGGGTTGAATCCCTTCATGTATTTTCATTTGATCCAAATATTATATTCATGGCAATTAATAATTTTCTATATATGTTCTTGCAAAATTCAATTATATCAAACTTTATGTTTTTTAAAATGCATTGTTTAATGATACACTTATAAAGTAACTTTAATACCTAGAAGAAACATTCATGGGTAATGATATGTTAATTTAAAATGCTAGCCCTGGATGACGTGTGTTGGTTACATGACAAAGCAATTTTGCTTTTTCGATGAAATTAGGTGAGGTGCTGATTCTTGTGGTTGACATAACTCACCGTCTTTGCTATTCATTCAACTCGATTTAGCTCTTAAGTGTTGGGTGTGAGCAATCTGACGTAACTTAAATAATTTTTACATAATAGTTTGTTAAAATAATCTCGCGTATTACGCGATAAGCCAGTTAAATATAATTCATACGTTGTCTAAATTTAGTATCTCATCTAAATAAATTGAGCTCTCCATGTATTAAACTAAGAAGGAAAAAGGACATATTCGTTTTGATGATGCCCTCCAGACAGGCATATGCAACCAAAAGACCAAAACAAAACAACCCCTGTCAAGTGCCAAATAAACAACTTTTTTCTTTTTATTTATTTATGATATGTTTTAAAATTCAGATTTTGAAATATCCAAAAAGCCCTTAATATCAATATATCTAACAACTAAAACAAATGATATACCAAAATTACTCTTAATGAATTAATTTATAACATTTATATTTTAACTCGTAAAATAACTACATTATCCCTTTAAAATCAATAACTTACACCTCTTACAGCCGAACCACACCGCCGAATCGCACGGGTATCTATCTAGTGTTTACATATACTCATATTAGACTTAACCACTTGTCATTTTAGGGTGTATATTTGGTAAGAAAAATTTAAAGGAGGTAAATGACAATAAAGTTTTTTTGTTTTGTTGGTGACATCGTTTTGTTCTACCTTGATTTCATTCAAAATGAAAGGAACCGAAGAGAAATAATAATTAGAGGATTTTTAACTTTTTGTTTTATAGAGTTGTGCATCACTTAAATGAGATTATGAAAAGTTTGGTGAACTTTTAAGGTTTTGGTTACGAAAGATTGCGTTCTTTAGCAATTATCGGTTTAATTCTCCATTGTTATCAACAATACAATCTATTAAATTTCTCCATCATGTCAATTTCATTCTTTAGCTCATTTCATTTCATTGAATTACTTCCCGCCAAACACATCCTTAATCTAATAACTAATCATTATCCACCTAAGCAGGAAAAAAAATATAAGAAACGGTTCACTCCTCCATATACCAAAATTACATATTAGGTGAAGGATGTGAGCGACAAATAGCATCCATATCACACATCAGTAGGCGGTGTTGCCGACCCGGCCATATGCTACGACATTAGCAATGTAGGTCGATATACGTCTATCGATATTTGTGATCGTTAAGAGCGTGCTTTTGATCTTATAATCATCATTCAAACACAATAAAATAAAATGATAATATTAAATTTTGGTGAATATCATTCTTTGTACTCTTGCCAAGGAAATACTTCACGGTTTTCGCAAAAGTGATCTCATGATCTCTCAACGCTCCGCTATGCTCCAAACTCATCTTACTCAACTCAAAGAAATTGCTTCTGATATGTCTGATGCCCAACTTTCTCTCTTTCAAGCTATGCTATGATGTCCTCAAACGCAATCAGAGGCTTATTTTTAATAACCTTCGCCTCTTCAACAACATCAAACGACCACCATACAGAAACTTCAACCTCTACAAATATAGTCAGCAGACGAACTCAGCTACCCTTTTTGTTCTCGAGAATCAACATGTTGTTGTTCCTCCTAAGCTCCATGCATTACATCATTCTCATATCATCGCGAGTGCGCAGCCTGGTCAGCTTACTCACACTCTTTCCTTTCTATCTTATGAGCATGGCAACTATCTGACCATTTTTACCTTAGCCCTTGCTAAGTCTCAACTCTCATCTTTCCCACTGGATGCTGCTGATCGTTGTCTTCTCTCTGCATCTTTCACTACGCAATTTACTCTTCTTGTTGATTGTTTGATCAAATAATTGTACTATGGCTTAACCGAGGGGTTTGAGTGTTTTGGGGATGATTTGTAGGCGATTCCCTTGCGGTCAGAAGGGCTATGACTGCTTTACGCCTATTTCATGTGTTTTTCTACCAAGCTTAGGGCTTAGTATTGTTTGTGGTTGTTTGATCAAATAATCACTCTATGGTTCAACCGAGGGGTATGGATGTTTTGGGGGTAATTTGTAGGCGGTTCCCTTCCGGTCAGAGGGCTTTGCGCCGCTTTACGTCTTTTAGAGAGGGGTTTTATGCCAAGTTCTGGACTCGGTGTTTGTTGGCGGTCATTGAGATGATTTATGCCGTATGGCATCCCTCTTTATATAGAGGTTGATATCTTGAGGAGGAAGGTAAGAGAATTAGGGTAAATCTCTTCCTCTTTAGAGAATATCTTTTAAGTATAGAAAGGACTTTGGATCGGAATCTAAACCGTGTCCAAGGTATTAGGGGATCTTAATTGTCATTTCTTTATGAGGAGATTTAGATAAACATGGAAAGGATTTATGTATATTCGATCTTTGGTAAGTCTCTACGGAGCTGGACGAATCATTCCAAGCGCTCCGTAGTTAATGTGGTTTCGGAGGTCATGCTCCGTAGCTTTGGCTACAAGAATGAACTCCGTATTTTGAATGGGTAATTTTACTAGTACAAAGGGTTCTTCGTATTCAGCTTGGGTACGGAGGTAGAGCTCCGTACTAGGTATATCATCACTTCTGAAAGCCATAGTCTACGCTTGTTACTCCTGTTGTTTCTTTCGCATCCAACCAGGTATGGGACTTATCTGTGAGCCCATCGTATGTTTTTGGTAGGTCGGTGCTCAGGTATTAGACTAGGTTGATCATGCGGAGGCCGTGGATGAGACCTGAGATTCTCTGGCTTTCGGGAAATTCGCGTACTTGCTGTGTTTCGTTGGTGTATCTAACAATGAAGTCCCTCGACTTTTCTCCCTCTTTCTGTTTGATGTTCTGTACGGAGATGTGTGTTTTCCTATGATTTTTCTGCATACTGAACTGTGATCTGAATTTGTTTTTTAGGACTTCGAAACTGTTGATGCTGTTTTTAGGTAGTCCGTCAATCCATTCTCGTGCATCATCTGTCAATGAATAGGAGAAAGCGTGACATGTGGTCCGCATGTCCCATCTTTGATTAGAGCAGCTTCGACAAACTTCTTAAGAAAGTCGCATGGGTCGCTTTTTCCATCGTAATACCCCAGATGTTGAGGGTATTTCATCTTTATTGGTAATGGGTGATTTTGTATATCTGTAGGGAACGGGCTGTCCATGTTTCCGAGGAAGATACATTAGCTCATAATACTGCCTCGTCGAGGATACCTTGGCTCCTAATATTGCCTCGTCCTCTTTGATGGCCTTCTATCTTGGTGCGTGTCCTAATTTTGGTCTCTAATGATAGGCATGTCGATCCTCGAGGTTCCTCTAGGGCCGACTGTTTGCCTTTTGCCTTCTCGGTATGCATTACGGAAGTACCGACCTGTCACCAATGCTTCTCTGTTCAGCTTCTCCGCTTCGGTTGGTTGCAAAGTTTCTTTCTTCGCCCTGGCGAACCTCTGTCGTCTTTATGGCGGGGGTTGTGTTCAATATACTTCTCTGGGGTTGTCTTCTTTGTGGGGCGTGGATCCCTAGATTTACCCTTCCCGGGGCCGGTTCCATCTCCATGTATTCATCCACGGAGTCTGAATCATAGTCGTTTTCCAGATTCCTAGCGTTGTCATACACTTGGCCAGTTGGCCAACTTCTCTGAGACGTCGCATGATCGTGTTTAACACATCATAATTGGCTTGCATTTACCCTAAATGCATCTCTGAGGATATGTATTCTTCCATAGTCGTGAGAGACGAACATGGATCCGTTTTGCTCCTGAGCGTTAGAGAACAACCCGGAGCCTGTGTCCGTTTTTTGCCCCCCCTGAACATTTATTGTCGCGTTAGTCACAACTAGTGTCGAGGATGTGTTATCCTGGGGGATAGTTGCGCTAGAGTTGTCAGCAGTGATCAGCGGTGAACTTGAGCTCGATGATGCCAGTCGTGTAGGCATATCAAAAGAGAACTGCGCCTGGGAGTTTGTATTTTCAGGAGGTGTTTGGGACATCCCAAGATTTGGCGTCCTCAGTGAATATTCGAAAGAGTCATTATCTCCATCGGCCATTTCTGTGGTTTATTCTGATCGTGGGTGAATTCGATCTTCTTGCGATTTTAGGGAGTGTGTCCCACGGATGACGCCAATTTGTTTGATCAAATAATTGCACTATTGCTCAACCGAGGGGTTTGAGTGTTTTGGGGATGATTTGTAGGCGATTCCCTTGCGGTCAGAAGGGCTACGACCGCTTTATGGCTTTTGATGTGTTTTTCAACTAAGTTTAGGGCTTGGTATTTTTTGTGGTCATGGATCCCCTTTGTACCGTATGGCATCTCTCTTTATACAGAGAGTTAAAACTTGGAGGAGAAAGTAAGAGAGTTAGGGTAAATCTCTTCCTCCTTTAAGAATATCTTCTATCTTTGAAGAAGATTGTGATCGGATCCTAGAAACCGCGTCCGAGGTTCTCAGAGTTTTTATATGACATTTCTTTATAAGGAGATTAGATGAGTATGGAAAGAATTTGAGTATATCTGATCCTTGGTAAGTCTCTACGGAGCTGGGTGAATCACTGCAGGGGCTCAGGAGTTAGTCTGGCTATGGAGGTAATACTCCGTAACTTCGGCTATATGAGCGAAGCTCTGTTATTTAATTTTGTTATTTTTAATAGTATGAATGGGTCTTCGTATCCAGCTTAAGTATGGAGGTGGAGCTCCATATAGGGTATATCATTAATGACATTTTGTATCAACGTCCATCGCTCATTCTAACGTCTATTAATATTTCTTCGTTAAGTCCCTCATGTACATTGCACATGAAGGTTTATTGGTCTTTTTAGCTATCTTCCCAACGCATTCATTGCCAACTCAAATCAATATATGTACATATGTATCTATACAAAAATCTATGAAGTGAACAAAAATACAAAGCCAAAGCAGGCACAATACTTACAACTTTTAATAAAGATAATCTTTGTTTACATCAACTTTTACATATGTGTTCATTTGTTGAAAACGAGATTTGTCATCCGGGCGTTGCCCCAAGAGATATTACGTTTACGTATGCGGTTGTACATAAATTTAATAGGATTTTTCGGACGTTTATTGTGAGCGATAATATGTAATATTTATAACGTGTTTCGGGATCATGTTATACATCATTTAAATGTCACGGGGATTACAAAATTGCTAGTGATTTGTCATTGAATTGTAGCTGTCATACAATGTTAGGTCCATATTTACTGGACTCGCTCCAGACTTGAAGACTGGAGCGGCACTAAAGATTTGTCCAGAAATAATAGAAGACCAGTGAGCTGTTTACTTGTACAGGAATCTGGATTCCACCAGATTAGCTCACTGAACTTCACTCCAGTCAAGATCGTTTCTACTGAAGACATTCTCACTGAAGTCAAAGACTGAAGTATGAAGAAAGAAGACTGACAAGCAGTGGAGACCACTGACAGTCTTACCAGATCTCCCGACTGGAGCCTTTATCAGTGTTCTAGAGCTTACAAGCCTGAACACTGATTACGAGGAATTGACTTTATGCCTTTACACACTTTTACACGGACAACCCTTTTGTCTATTGATAAAAGTACAATACGTGTGTAAAGGTGGTTGGTTAAAAGGATGACAAGTCACATCAACATGACTTTATCCTTGTACTTTAACCAATGCATTTAAGGAATTAAAGTAGTTGCCTTAAATGCATGCAACCATATTTGTACGGCATAATAAATTCACTGTTGAATTTATTTGCCTATAAATACAAAGTCACATACCTCGTATAAATTACTTTTTGCAATTTGGTGAACTTGCTAAAATACTCTCGATCAAAATAGTTTTACTTCACAACTTTAAGTATATCGATCCAAGGAGATTAT
Organism: Erigeron breviscapus; assembly: GCA_034093135.1. NCBI lineage: Eukaryota > Viridiplantae > Streptophyta > Magnoliopsida > Asterales > Asteraceae > Erigeron > Erigeron breviscapus. Next base: position 87,432,052 of record CM067167.1, read on the forward strand.
TTAGCAAGTATAGATCACTTGTAATTCAAAGATTGTTTAGATAGTTACATACTTCTAATATCTAGGTTCCGCAACAATCTTGTATTTTGTTTATCATCAATAAATAAAATACACTTGAAAACTACATTTGTGTTCCACCATTTATTTACTTGTTTAAATATTGCTTTAAGTCATTATTACTTTATTTATATTCTTGCATTTATATTTAAAGTAATACTAGTCCAATCTAGTTCATACTTGACTTGTTATTTTACATTCGTGGTTAAACCATCGTGTGAGGGACTTTACAATTGGTATCAGAGCGGAAGGCTAATATACTTGCCTAGATCTGTTTCACGATGGCCAACCCAGAAAATACACAAGGTAATCCTGAACCTAATTTTAATGAACTACCACCCGTTCAAAATAATAATCCTCCACCTCCTACTCCTCCTGCTTCTCCACATGTTCATGTGCACTACTCGAATAATCCTGTTCCTAAATTCAATGGGAGCAGTGATGAATTTGGTACGTGAAAGCTAGGATGATATTACATGTTACTGGTATTGAAAGGAATATGATGAAAATTTTAAATGAAGGACCCTATGTGCCTAGACTTCCTATCAATGCACTCATTGACCCAACTGGATCAAGAAGTAGAAGGGAAAAGAGGGAGGAACACTGGTCCGAAGAGGAGAGGAGATTGGTAAATCTTGATACCCTCCTTAAAAACATGATCCTCGGGGCTGTTCCAGAAACCCTAATTCCCACACTAGTTCTCTATCGCAGTGCTAAAACCATGTGGGATGAACTGGTGAACCAGCATGAGGGAGGTGATGACACTGTTGTTACCAGAAAGGTCTCCCTAAACAAAAAGTATGAGTCATTTTTTGTTCTCCCCAATGAGTCTCTAACTGGTACTTACACCAGATTTATGAGCATTATAAACCAGTTAAGAGGACTGGGGGTTGAGAAAGACAAGGATATACTTTTGGAGAAATTTTGTGATATTCTTCCCACTAAATGGTCTCACATGATTCTGGTCTTGAGACAAGGTAAAACCTTGCACACCCATACTCTGTCAACATTGTATGGAGCCTTCAGATTCATTGAAGAGAATCAAGCCCAGAGGATTGAGGCTGAAAAAGATGCTTTAAATCATGCTTCCAGTAGTTCCACATTGGTTAGTAATACTGTACCACCTTGTGCTGCATTAATATCTTCCGAGAATGTATTTTCTATGAAGAAGATGATGTCTGAACTAATGGATTCTGGAGTCTCTAATGATATCTCTCCAGACTGTGATGAAACTAACAGTGATGACCTGGTTGCAATGATTGCTAAAACATTTAATCGTTTTAAAGCAAGAGCAAATAGGCCCACTGGACAACATGCACCCAGTTCCTCTACTGACAAGACCAATTTGACATGCTTTAAGTATGGCAGAAAAGGTCATTTCATGAAGGAGTGCAAGTCCAGTCAGTTTGTCTCTCAGTCTGGTCCATCTACTTCTTATAACAAGCCTGATGATAGCTACAAGTCCAAGTACAAAAAGCTTAAGGCCCAAATTGCTCTCATGTCTCAACAAATAGAAAATAATAAATGCATGATTGCAACCACTGAAGAAGCATGGGTTCCCTCAGATGATTCATCAGTTGATGAAGAGGAGGAAAGAGATTGTTGCTTTATGGCTCTGGCAGATCAAGAGCATCTGGTGAAGGATGATGTCACATCTGGTCGATGGGTGGACATTGTTATAAAAAAGGTTAGTGAGTACGATAATGAAACCGATCCTGAATTAAAATTGGACATTGCTGAAGCTCTAAATTCTGATTTAATTTTTGTGGAAACTGTTAGATTTGACAGTCTTAATGGCTTAGAAACAGATTCGTCTGAAATCGCTGCTTTAAAATCAAAATTAAAAGAACTTCAAGATATTGAACTGGCATTTCAAGCACAAGTTTTGGTAACTGAACAACTGATTCAAGAAAAACATGACCTGAAATGATTTTGCAAAAAGAAAAACAGGTCATTAAATCATGGCTAGAAACAAGAAAGCCATATGATGCTGGAATAAACCAATTTCCATCCCAAAAACGTGCATATCTTGATGGAAATACTCATATTGCAGCATTAATACCAGTTATTGACCGGTTACCAGAGGAGGTTAGACCAAGTACCATTTATGATGAACCTTCCACCCTAAAAACTTGTATTATACCAGCTCAACCTCCAGAGGTTAAGACTGGAGCATCCCAGATGACTGCTCCAGTTAAAAAGGTTAATCAAAATAAACCTTTGCCTCAGACTGCTTCTAAAGAACCCCAGGTTCAAAAGAAAAAGACCAGTTCCCTTCCTAAGCCTAAAGTCCAGTCATCTGGAAAGGCTCAGGTGTCATCTGAAGAATCTATTTTGTTAAGGATGGAGAGACAGTTTCAACTACTGGCTCGTCAAATTCAAAGTTGTAATGCAAGATTAAACAATTTTGAGGGTACTTCATCTGGACCTAAACAAAATACAAAACCTTTTTCTAAGAAAGATAAAAATATTCCTTTAATTGAGAAAAAGAAAAAGGTTTCTAAACTATCAACCCCAGTGGTCTTTTCAACTAAGACTACTGTTGAAGAAAGTGAACTTAACCAGATACCCCCAGGGATCCATAAGGGAGGATCCAGTGAACCCATCAGTTGATGGGTTCCCAAATCTAACTGATATATCTGGTGGATGTGCAGGGCGATCGAAAGAAGTTTATCTGGTATCTTGACAGTGCAGCTGGCAGGACAATGACCGGATGTAAGACCCTGCTAGAGGAGTTCATAATTTCTGATGGACCCTCCATTACTTTTGGAAATGATGGTTGTGGAAAAACTGGGGGGTATGGTGTTCTGAACAATGGACAAGTCAAATTCAGACGAGTGGCTTATGTGAATGGTTTGAAATATAACCTAATCAGTGTGAGCCAACTGTGTAATGATGGCTATCAAGTATTGTTCAATATTGCTCAGGGCATTGTATTCAACAAAGACTGGAAGGTGGTATTGATTGCTCCCAGAAGAGGGAATGTATATGTGATGGATATGGAAAGCTCTCCATCAGAGCAGTGTTTCTATACTCAAGCTGATGAAGACACAAACTGGTTATGGCATAAAAGGTTATCCCATTTAAATTTCAAAAATATTAACAAGTTGTCTAGAAAACAACTGGCAGATGGGATACCTTCAGTTTCCTTCAAAAAGGAAAGGCCATGTCCAGGATGTGAGATGGGAAAGCAGAAACGTGCCAGTTTCAAGACCAGACAAAACTTTAGCATAACTGAACCACTTCACATGCTTCATATGGATCTCTTTGGTCCAGTGAATGTTCAGACTCGTGCTGGTAAAAGATATACCCTGGTGATCGTACATGAATTCTCCAGATATTGTTGGGTGATCTTTCTCAGGTCTAAAAATGAAGCTGCTGCTGAAACCATCACTCTTATCAAGCAGATTGAACTCAAGCATAAGCAAAAGGTGTGTCAGTTAAGAAGTGACAATGGAACAGAATTCCAGAATGCAACTCTGGAGTCATTCTGTACTGACACTGGCATCTCCCAGAACTTCTCCTCAGCAAGAACTCCAGAACAGAATGGAGTTGTAGAAAGAAAGAATCGAACGCTGATAGAAGCTGCCAGGAGTATGTTGGCTGAATCTGGTCTTCCTACCAGTTTCTGGGCTGAAGCAATTGCTACTGCTTGCCACACCCAGAACAGGTCTGTTTACATCAAAAGACACAAGAAGACAGCCTATGAAGTCTTAAGAAATAGAAAACCAAATATTGGTTATTTTCACGTTTTTGGATGTCCAGTGTACATTCTGAACGACTGCAGTCAGTTAGGCAAATTCGATGCCAAAGCTGATGAAGGGTATTTCTTAGGCTATTCAGCCATTCGCAAGGCCTTCAGAGTCTACAACAAGAGACTGGAGAAGGTCCATGAGTCAATACACGTTACATTTGATGAATCGAATAATGCAATTAATAGAAAGCCAGTCCTTGATTCTCCCTCAGAAAATCCAATTATCTTCTGTGAATTTGATCCCATCAACTGCAAAGATTCACCTGAAGAAGTTTCTAGTCATTCTGACTTGGAACCAGCTCAAAAGAAGAAAACCCCCAATAGTACACCTTTCTATCCTTCAATAAGTTTCAAACCACCCTCTGAACTTGTTATTGGATCAGATGTTCGTACTACTCCCCCAGTATTAGTATCAGTTGAAACTATACCAAAAATGTCTTCAAATGAAGAATTCCAAACTGAACCAGTACTTCAAGAAATGCCTCCAAATGAACAATTTCATGATGCAAATCGTGATCTTACTGATTCAGATGAATATGTTGAAATAGTCTGGCAGGATCCTCATCCTGAAACTTAATTGAACTCTTGCACTGATATTGTTGTCAGTAACAATCCTGGTCAGTACTCCAGATGGACAAAAGCTCATCCTATCGATCATATCATAGGTGACTCCAGTAGAGGGGTTCAGACCAAAAGAGCCTCCAGTGATCAATGCTTATATGTCAGTTTCTTATCACTGTTTGAACCAAAGAAGATTGACGAGGCTATGGAAGATCCAAGCTGGGTGACTACTATGCAAGAAGAGCTTCACCAGTGTGAAAGGAACAAGGTTTGGTACCTGGTCCCTTTCCCAGTTGGCAAGAAAGAACCAATTGGAACAAGATGGGTCTTCAGGAACAAGGTAGATGAAGATGGCCACGTAATCAGAAATAAGGCCAGACTGGTAGCACAAGGGTACTGCCAGTCAGATGTTGATTTTGATGAATCATTTGCTCCAGTGGCTAGACTTGAAGTGATCAGAATATTCTTAGCATTCGCTGCTCATCACAAATTCAAGGTCTACCAGATGGATGTAAAGAGTGCCTTTTTGAATGGATAATTAGAAGAAGAAGTGTATGTCAGACAACCACCAGGTTTCGTTGATGAAAAGCATCCTCACTGGGTATATCGTCTGTACAAAGCACTTTATGGTCTCAGACAAGCCCCACGTGCCTGGTATGATACTCTGACTAGACACTTACTGAAAAATGGTTTTAAAAGAGGTGCAATTGACAATACCTTATTTATTCTTCGTGAAAAAGGTAATATTCTGCTGGTACAAATTTATGTTGATGATATTATTTTTGGGTCTACTGATGAAAACATGTGCAAGAAATTTTCTAAAATCATGTCCTCTGAATATGAAATGAGTTTAATGGGTGAATTAACATATTTTCTAGGACTCCAGATTAAACAAACCAAAGATGGTATTTTTATTAATCAGAAAAATATGTTAGAGATCTTTTAAAGAAATATGATATGAACTCTTCACCATCAAAACCCACTCCAATTTTTGCACCACTGACACTGGACTCAGATCCTGATGGAAAACCAGTAAACATCACTGTCTATAGAGGCATGATTGGTTCACTGATGTATTTAACTCCCATTAGACCAGACATAATGTTTTCAACATATTTATGTGCCAGATATCAGTCTAATCCAAAAGAATCTCATATGCTTGCTGTAAAGCGCATACTGAAATACCTTAAGGGTGTCCCCAGTTTGGGTCTTTGGTATCCCAAAGGCTCAGGCATGGATCTAATGGGTTATTCAGATTCAGATCATGCAGGTTGTAAGATAGACAGGAAATCCACTACTGGTGGATGTCATTTCCTTGGTGGCAAACTGGTCAGCTGGACCAGTAAGAAGCAAACTTCAGTTTCATTGTCCACTGCTGAAGCTGAATACGTGTCTGCATCCAGTTGTTGTGCTCAGATACTATGGATGAAGAACCAGTTGCTTGATTATAGTATTAAATATTCGAAAACTCCTATATTTTGTGATAATACCAGTGCCATTGATATCTCAAACAATCCAGTCATGCACTCGAAGACAAAGCACATCGATCTCAGGTATCACTTCATTCGTGACAATATTATGAAAGGTAACATTGAACTCCATTTTATTCCCACTGACAAACAACTCGCTGACATTTTTACTAAACCACTGGATGTAAAAACATTTGAATATCTTGTTGGTGAGTTGGGAATGCTAAACCCTTAAATCTGGAACCTTGGTATTGAACGCCTTTGTGTACTATCAGGGATCCTTGATTTAAAAGATTTATACATCTATGACTGCTTAGATATCGAACGCCTTTGTGTACTATCTTTGCATTAATAGATTTATGGATCAACATTCCAGGGGGAAGACTCAGGCCATATATTTTCTTGTCCTTAAAATGTTTTAATTTCAGGGGAATTTATTAATTTATTTTCTCACTGGACAAAATTTTCTGGAAAATGTCACTGGTACCTTGTAAATGTGTCCCTCTCACTGGTACTTAAATAGGTTGAAGTGCATGTTTGAGGTAACTTCTATCTCCTTGTAAATGTGTCCCTCTCACTCGTCTGTATTAGTTGATGTTCATGTTTGAGGTTGCCAGTCTTTCAAATGGTTTTCGTTGGTACTTTACTGGAGTGTCCCTCCAGTGTACCATCAGTGCATGCATCACTGGCCTAATCCACCAGTGATACTGGAGTGTCCAGTCAACCTCCAGATGCACTGAAATGAGTCATGGTATGTCAGTCATAATATTTTTTAAATACTTGGTCTTTGTGAGTGCCACGTATGCAAACTCTTTGAAAAGCTATTTATCTTATTATCCTACGTGGCATGTAACTTTTCAAACCTAATGATGGAACTTTTTACCTTGGGAAGACAAAAGGAACTAGTGGGTAATGTTTGTGGGCTGTAAACCGTCACACATTTATGTGTGATGTGATGTATTTAATGCGGATTCCAAAATTCGATCAAAATTATATTTGATAATTTCAAAAATAACCGTTTGAGTTCCACACCCACATTCCCTTTCATTTTCATTTACTTCGAAAATCATTTACTCCCAATTCTTCAAATTCCTTCATTTACTCCATTTTTCATTCAATTTCCAATCATCAATCTCTCTCATATTTACTTCATAAAATCCTCATAAACCCTAAATTTTCAGTTTCATATCATCTATCTACAAAATAAAATGGCTCCTCGACAAACAACTTATGTCAAAAATCTTCTCGCTGCTGAATATGCTCCCGTTGCCACCATAGTAAAGGCACCTCATATTACTTTAGAGGCAAAGGCGATCAGAATAAATATGAATAATTGGATGGCTAGACTCTCTAGCACCTCTCATGAACCCACTTCTCTCATTGGACGACTGAATGCCTTTTTCCTCAGTTGTCCACTCTACGGTGCTGTTACTCTCAATCCCGGAAAAATGTATCATGATTACTTATGTGAATTTTGGTACACTGCTGTGTATATTGAAAACACTCAATCCATCAACTACACATTGCAACAAGGCACCAGGGCCTTCACTCTCACTGTTGACTCTCTTAGAGATATTCTTCATTTGAATTATTTGGCTGAAAATGAGATGGCCATTACTCTCCCTACTGGTCTAAATTACAGGGATGTGTGTAGACTGATGGAACATACTGATATATTGGATGAGCATGGCCAGTTATCAAGAAAAGGCATCATCTACATGAGCAAGCTTACAGACTCATGGAGATACTTCTTCACTCATCTTGTTGAGTGTTTGGGTGGCAGCTCTGGAGGGTTAGACCAGATAAATCAAATGCAACTCCAGATTGCTTACTGCCTATGGTTTGGATACAGGGTCGACTTTGCTCAGATTTTCTTCGATGACCTTGTTGAGCATCTAAAAGTGAAAGGTAGAAAACCTCATATTCCATATATTCGTTTTCTGTCACTTGTTTTTCTAAGAGCTCTATGTGATCAGTATGATTACGATACAAACCATTTTTCTGTGTGTGACTTTCTGAGGGAGTTGACTTCATTAAAATCAAGAGCTGGTGAGGTTGAAATTCCTGTAAATATGCTAAACCACTTTAGAAATGATGCACCCGGCGCATCATCACCAGATGAGCCAGAAGAGGCTCCAGGTGGGAACCAAATTGGTGAAGGACCCTCTGGAGTCCTCAATGTTGAAATTGTGCAACCAGTAACCCAAGTGGCTCCTGACTCTCAGCAGACTGAAATTGTTGTACCTCTAGAACTCCCCACTCGACCAAGAACTTCTAGACGTCTTAGGAAGGATGGAGTTCAGGTTAATCCTAATAGAGCCGAATCGAGCCATCCAGATTCCTCCCAACAGGAGTCTGGAGATGTCTTAAGAGAAACTGCAGGTCTGAAAGAAGAAGTCCAGAAATTGACTAAGTCAGTAAGCCGTCTGGAAAGTAGGCCAGTCCTTGACCAGAACTTTGTTGTCAGTTCCATCAGTGATGAGTGTGATAAGAAGTTCAGACACAACATGTTGAAAGAAATCACTGAAGAGATCTCTGGGTCAGTTTTAAGAAGCATTCAAGATGGGCTGTTGCCTCAAGTGGTCAACATGATAAATTCTGTAATGCCAAAACACTTGCCTCAAGAACTTTAGATTATTAAAAAGGAAGTGACTGCTTTAAGGAGTAATGTGAATATCACAACTCCAGTGGCAGGCAGAACATTTGGGTCATTAGACCGTCACATGCTTGAACAATTGTGGAATGATCTCAAGTCAAGAACTGGTGATCATTCCAAGGGGGAAAAGTCTGAAATGAATGTGCAGGTTGTTGAAAAGAAGAAAGAAGTGGTTGCCAGTGCAATCGAAAAGGCCTTTGGCATTGAAGACATTGTGCAAAAAAAGGAAGTGCCTGGTACTGATGCCAGTGCACAAGAAGCTCAGAAGGCACTTGGTACTGAAGCCATTGTGCAGGAAAAAGAGGCTGCTGGTACTGATGCCAGTGAGCCCCAGTTTGAAGCATTCCCAGATATCACAACTTCTCTGAAGTCGGTAAAAAGAAAGCAACATGTGGTATCTAGAGGAAAGATTGAAACCACTGGGAGTTAATCAGAATTTCCTACTGCTGAAGATGACACTTCAAAGAGACTGGAGCAGGAGTGCATAATGATTGAAATTTTTAAGAAAAGACAAAAGGATGAACTGCAGGCCCACAAAATGGAAATGGCAAAGATGGGGACTCTTGATTCTTATAATGCTGGCAGGTTGGGCATACATGTTGATGTATATAAAAGAATGAAGGAAGACCCCAGAGTTCATCAATGTTTGGATGCCATGGATGATGTTTATGTTCTCTCCAGGTACTCTTTAGAAGAACAAACATATGATGCAGTGACTTATGGTGTCAGCATAGTTGAGCTGATCAGACAAAGAACGGAGGAACTGGTGAACCTCCAAAAGAAAGTCAGACAAAATGCTGCAGCTCTGGAGTTGGAATATCGAAAGAAAATAAAGGGTTTACCCAAACTTACTGCCAAGCAGATCAAGGCAGCCAGAGATGCAGACCTCGGTACCTTCATTCCCTTGGATACTTCATTAAGAATAAACCGTGAAGAAATCCAGTCTGCCTTGGAACAAGAAAATGTATCCAGGGAAACTGAAGCATTGATTCAGGCTGCCAAATTGAAAGATAAGTATAATGAACTGATGACGTTCAGGGCTGATGCCAGAAGGATCATAAGTGCTGAGATTAAGTTTGCTGAAAATCATGAACAGATGACCAGGTTTCAAGTGAAGTTGACCAGAGAAGGTAACTTCGTGGATGAAAGGAAGAATGCTTCAGTCCAGTCGTTTGGATGGACTGAACTGAAGGAGATAGGCTTGACTTTCAGGGGGAAAACTGATTTAACTTCTGATGTCAAAGCATTTATGAAGAGGATTGAGAAGGTCTGGAAGAGAATACAACAGATGGAAGCTGCTCTGGGTATGCGACCACCAGTTTCTGTACCATCCTCACCATCTCCAAAGAGAAAGGCCACTGAAGATGCTCCTGGACAGACTTCAAAGAGAAGGGCCTAACTCTTTTATCATTTACTTGTATTGTAATTTATTTTTGATCAAAATTGTAACTGTTTATCAGTTGATGTATGTAAATATAGTTGCAATTTTTGATTCACAAGTAAGTGATCAGATTTAGTCTAAGTTAGAACTAAAAGATGAAACTGGAACACTGATGATCTATAAAGTGTTTTCCAGTAACTTAAATTTTTAGACTAAGTCAAAACAAGTGTTTTTTCAAGCATACAATTGTATAGATAAAAGCTTGAAAAACCTTGCATTATTTCTGAACAATTAGGAGGAATTTGTTAGGTCCAGATTTACTGGACTCGCTCCAGACTTGAAGACTGGAGCGGCACTGAAGATTTGTCCAGAAATAATAGAAGAGCAGTGAGCTGTTTACTTGTACAGGAATCTGGATTCCACCAGATTAGCTCACTGGACTTCACTCCAGTCAAGATCGTTTCTACTGAAGACATTCTCACTGAAGTCAAGACTGAAGTTTGAAGAAAGAAGACTGACAAGCAGTGGAGCCCACTGACAGTCTTACCAGATCTCCCGACTGGAGCCTTTATCAGTGTTCTAGAGCTTACAAGTCTGAACACTGATTACGAGGAATTGACTTTATGCCTTTACACACTTTTACACGGACAACCCTTTTGCCTTTACACACTTACACGGACAACCCATTTGTCTATTGATAAAAGTACAATACGTGTGTAAAGGTGGTTGGTTAAAAGGATGACAAGTCACATCAACATGACTTTATCCTTGTACTTTAACCAATGCATTTAAGGAATTAAAGTAGTTGCCTTAAATGCATGCAACCATATTTGTACTGCATAATAAATTCACTGTTGAGTTTATTTGCCTATAAATACAAAGTCACATACCTCGTACAAATTACTTTTTGCAATTTGGTGAACTTGCTAAAATATTCTCGATCAAAATAGTTATACTTCACAACTTTAAGTATATCGATCCAAGGAGATTATCTAGCAAGTATAGATCACTTGTAATTCAAAGATTGTTTAGATAGTTACATACTTGTAATATCTAGGTTCTGCAACAATCTTGTATTTTGTTTATCATCAATAAATAAAATACACTTGAAAACTACATTTGTGTTCCACCATATATTTACTTGTTTAAATATTGCTTTAAGTCATTATTACTTTATTTATATTCTTGCATTTTGTTAAACAGAAATTTGAGCTCGATTTGTGCAAAAATGGAGTTAGTGTGTGAAAAGGTGTAGTGTGTGTTTTGGAGGTTGAAGATGAAGATCAGAGAGAATTGAGGTTGGATTATTGTGATTAATTAAGGAAATGGGGGAAAAGCTTACAATTTTGGGTATGGAAAGGAGTATTTATACACTTGACTAACTTTCACTAATACTCCTTACATTGTTAAAATAATTACATTTTAACACCATTTTTGGATTTCTAACATTCTTCCCCTTGGTGTTGAAATGTAATTCATGCACGATATCATCTATAAATACGAATTTGTTGATGAAGGTCTTCGAAGCTTTCTCATTGTCTTCAAGATCTTCCATCAAACTTGGCTTTACGTCTTTAATCTTCACACTTACCTTAAAGATGTATCTTTAAGTCTTGAACTTCTCAGAGTATGAGCATTGCGGAAACTTGATCTTGGCTCTTTAGATTTGAACATGATAGCCTCTTCTTGACAATCTTAACTTTGTCACACTTCCCCTTAATTAATGAATCTTTCTCTTGAAGCATTTGGACAAACATCTTTTTCATCACAAACTTCCCTTCGATCAAACAATCATATTTGCGTACCATCAACGCTTATGTATAGGGTGTACCCGCGGCGTACCCACCACGTTGGCGATAACTATCTTCAAAGAATAATTTGGGGATCACTTTAGTCAACAATTTATCTTTCTTCCCCTTAACTGATGAATTCTTCTTTCTCCCCATCAAAATTCAAGAAAGCACACACACTTGTTTGACTTTTTCGACTTCATTATCCTCTTTCTTCCCCTCATGATGAATATGTGGCATCATGTTCATCATGTCTCTTTGAAGTCGAAACTGGGGAATCAACCATTATGAAGTAGTAGTTTAATAAACAACATCTTTAGCCCGGGTTATACACTGACATGTGTATAAGCCATATCATCGAATTACTTACAAACAACCTTTGGGACCCATTTTTGTGTAGGCCCAACGGTTTTTGTCTTGACATTCCAAATGTACGTGTCATCGATTCGACGAATAGAATCTGCAGTCCATGGTGGGTGAAAACTCGAGGTTGTTGAAAAGTTGAGTTTTTGTGGACGCAGTGGAGATGCAAAGACATTCACTTCTTGCACGGTAATTGGTTTTGGTGCAAGATCATAGAGTTGCCAAAGTGAGTATTTGATTGTCTTTGACTCAGTTGACTTTGGTTTGTAGACAGGTTTCCATTTGATCTTGGTCAACTGAGCTTTTGCTTGGGAGATGAACTGAGAGTTGTCTTCAAATGATAAGAATGGAATGAGAGTCTGTGTTCCATCAATAGTAGGCTTCGAAGAATACTTTCTATCCTTGAATAAGGCATAGTTAGTAAATTGAGAAGCTTTACGTTCAGCAGGTGATGAAACTTTGATCTTTGAGTTCTTTGGGATGGACTTAGAGCAAACTTTCTTTGGAGCATCAAGTTTAGTTGGAAGTATTGGACTTGCATCATGATAAACTGATCCATCATCACTTTGAGTGTCACAAGATGTTGATTGTATTTGCAATTCCATCTCAAGTTCAGAGATTCTCTTTTGTAGAGATGTTTCATTTGATTGAAATTGTAAGCAATTCTCTTCAAGAATCTTGATTTTATTGCAAACATCTTGTCTCTCCTTCTCAACTTTGTTCATCTCATCAACGAATTTTCCCTCCATGGTTAAGAAAATGGATGTCTCATTTTGCAACTGAATTTGAAGACTTGAAATCTTCTCTTGCAAAATAAGTTCTCTTGATTTGCTCTCCAAGATACTATCATTCAGCTTCTTGTTGGAAGTTTCCAATTCTTTTGACATTTTTGAAATCTTGGACTGCAAAGATCATGTTCTTTTTGAACACTTTCCATGTTGGACAACTTTAGATCATTTGCATGTTTGAGCTCTTTGTTTTCTTCTTTGAGATGTTGAACTTCAAGTTGGAAATTGTGGTGTTGTTCCAAAATATTAAGAAGCTTTTTCAAATTAGCTTGTTTTCGTTCATATTCAGCCACAATACAATTCGTTGAACGATACTTGTCACCACATGAACAAGTTTGAGTACCATGATAATGTATCTCTTTCCAACTTGGTTCTAAGCCCGTTAAATCTTCTGTTAAGGAATGAATAAAATCTTTGGATATTTCAATTGACATTTTGTTAAGCAAAGGGTGAAATGAAATGAAAGGTAATTGTGATTGAAATTGAAGTGAAAGAATTAAAATTGAAATTTGGAGATTTTGTACTTCAGGTTCAGGTTTCCCTCCAAATTTTTTCGCCGAAATATGTTCTCACGAAACTTAGAATTTCATGTAAACTTTGGATATCATGATCATAGGAAAAATTTGATAATTTCTAAAAATTTTCGCCAAAACCGCGTCGATAACGGATGAAAATTGGCCTAAAATTTTTTTTTAACGCTATCAAATTTTAAATCTTCATGAATTATCCCTTTTTAAGACCCTGGGCAAAAATTATTTTTCCCGCCAAAAGACTTTTTTTTTTTTTTTTTGAATTGGAACGATCTTGTGAAGATCAGGAAATGAAACGATCTTGAGTTAATCAGGAAATGAAACGATCTTGTGAAGATCAGGAAATGAAACGATCTTGAATTAATCAGGAAATGAAACGATCTTGTGAAGATCAGGAAATGAAACGATCTTGTGAAGATCAGGAAATGAAACGATCTTGTGAAACAGGAAATGAAACGATCTTGTGAAGATCGTCTTGGAACCTTTTGTGAAAATTTGGTTAAGTATGAGAAATGAAACGGTCTTGAAAAACTGGGACGATCTTGATTGAAGATCGTCTTGGAACCTTTTGTGAAAATTTGGTTAAGTATGAGAAATGAAACGGTCTTGAAAAACTGGGACGATCTTGATTGAAGATCGTCTTGGAAATTTTGGTGAAATTTGGCTAAGTATGAAAATGAAACGGTTTAGATGAAGATCGTCTTAGGTGAAACGATCTTGGTTTGAAGTTCGTCCTGGGTAAAAAAAATGAGACGATCTTGGTATGAAGATCGTCTTGTTTTCTTTCTTCAAAACTTCTAAGTGTATGAAACGACCAAACCAATCCTTTTGGATTAATTAGCCAGAATCAACACTACCACAACACGTTCTTGTCTAGAACGATCTTGTGAAGATCATTCTAGATCAAAAATACTACTGGAGATCGTATCAATACAAAATCAGGAACAAGATCGTCCTGAAGTCATCTTTTCCATCATGAACATGAACAGCAGCAGTTTTCTCCATTAACGACATGGCAAAGCTTCAATAACTTTCGATTTACTAGGAGTTAGATCACGAATTCACTTGCAAACTGTTTGTTTTCACCTTAGCAACACACCGATTAACAAAATTCAACACAAAACATAGCAGATTCAAAACCCAAAAATCGCGCCAAAATCAAAAATTCAATCTCGAGATATAGATCGAATTGGAACTTGAAACTTGACAGGATTATGTTTACAACTATCACGAATCTATTGGTGAACAAATAACTGTGATTTTATGTGATTTGAGAGTGTGAATTTTGATGAACAGTGAAAACGATTTTGAATAAAAAAATTCGAAAATTGAATGAAAATTGCAACAAATCGAGCTATGGATCGTTCAGATTAACTGATTTTGCTCTGATACCAATTGTTAACAGAAATTTGAGCTTGATTTGTGCAAAAAATGGAGTTAGTGTGTGAAAAGGTGTAGTGTGTGTTTTGGAGGTTGAAGATGAAGATCAGAGAGAATTGAGGTTGAATTATTGTGATTAATTAAGGAAATGGGGGAAAAGCTTACAATTTTGGGTATGGAAAGGAGTATTTATACACTTGACTAACTTTCACTAATACTCCTTCCATTGTTAAAATAATTACATTTTAACACCATTTTTGGATTTCTAACATTCTTCCCCTTGGTGTTGAAATGTAATTCATGCACGATATCATCTATAAATACGAATTTGTTGATGAAGGTCTTCGAAGCTTTCTCATTGTCTTCAAGATCTTCCATCAAACTTGGCTTTACGTCTTTAATCTTCACACTTACCTTAAAGATGTATCTTTAAGTCTTGAACTTCTCAGAGTATGAGCATTGCGGAAACTTGATCTTGGCTCTTTAGATTTGAACATGATATCCTCTTCTTGACAATCTTAACTTTGTCACACTTCCCCTTAATTAATGAATCTTTCTCTTGAAGCATTTGGACAAACATCTTTTTCATCACAAACTTCCCTTCGATCAAACAATCATATTTGCGTACCATCAACGCTTATGTATAGGGTGTACCCGCGGCGTACCCACCACGTTGGCGATAACTATCTTCAAAGAATAATTTGGGGATCACTTTAGTCAACAATTTATCTTTCTTCCCCTTAACTGATGAATTCTTCTTTCTATGAATTCTTCTTTCTCCCCATCAAAATTCAAGAAAGCACACACACTTGTTTGACTTTTTCGACTTCATTATCCTCTTTCAATTTTAACACCATTTTTGGATTTCACTAATACTCGTACCTCAGTAAATGAGTGTCTTGTTGCACTTTCTCTAAGCAATATTGAACCCAAAACGGTATCTGAAGCACTTCAAGATCCAGAGTGGGTTAAGGCAATGCAAGATGAACTCGCTCAATTTGAAAGACTGAAGGTATGGAGGTTAGTTCCAAATCCTAGAAAAGCTGATCCAATCGGAACGAAGTGGATCTTCAAAAACAAAAAGGATGAGAATGGAGTGGTAGTAAGGAATAAAGCTCGACTTGTTGCTAAGGGTTATTGCCAACAACCTGGTGTTGATTTCGACGAAACTTTTGCTCCAGTAGCAAGAATGGAGGCCATTCGAAATTTCTTAGCTTATGCCGCATTCCGAAACTTCACTGTGTTTCAAATGGATGTGAAAACTGCTTTTCTGAATGGTGACCTCAAAGAAGAAGTCTACGTTGATCAACCTAAAGGTTTTGTTGATCCTCAAAGACCAAACCATGTCTACAGGTTAGACAAGGCTCTCTATGGTCTTAAGCAAGCACCCCGAGCATGGTATGATTCCTTAACTACTTTTCTTACTTAAAGGTGGATTTACCAAAGGCATAATTGACCCTACCCTGTTCATTCGCAAACAAGGTAAGCATGTTGCAGTTCGACCAGTCAAACATTTTGCCGAAACTTTTCATCTCTAATGGTCAATCATTTTGAAATGAGCATGATTGGGGAAATGATTACTTTTTGGGTCTTCAAATCAAACAATTACCAACTGGTATTTTTATATCACAAGGTAAATACATAAATGACATGTTGAAAAAGTTTGATATGACTTCATGTTCTTCAATTTCTACCCCAATGGCTGCTCGAACAACCATTAATACTGATACAAATGGGAAACCATTTGACCAAAAGAGATATAGAAGTATGATTGGTTCATTGTTGTACCTAACAGCATCTCGCCCAGATATAATGTTTGCAACATGTATGTGTGCTAGATATCAAGCTGCTCCAACTGATTTACATTATCAAGCTGTGAAACGAATCTTTCGTTATCTGAAGGGTACACCCGATTTAGGTCTCTGGTATCCAAGGGATACTGGATTCAATCTAACTGCTTATTCAGATGCAGATCATGCAGGTTGTAAACTTGATCGCAAGAGCCCTTCCGGTACTTTACAATTTTTAGGAGATAAAATTGTGAGTTGGTCTTCCAAGAAACAGAATTGTGTTTCACTATCAACGACTGAAGCAGAATATGTGGCTGCAGCTAGTTGTTGTGCTCAAGTTTTATGGATGAAGACACAACTGACTGATTATGGTCTGACGTATGATCATATTTCTATCTATTGTGATTCTCAGAGTGCCATTGCCATTGCAGTCAACTCAGTAAACCACTCTCGATCAAAGCATATTGATGTTAGATATCATTTTCTCAAAGATCATATTGAGAAAGGTGACATCGAACTCTACTTTGTGGGAACTGAATTTCAACTTGCAGATTTGTTCACAAAACCGTTGGACGAAAAGAGGTTTAATTTTCTGATCTCCAAGCTTGGTATGTTAAATCTTAAACCTTAATTCTTTTTCAATTGAAGAATTCTTGAAACATTTCAGAAAACAAAATACAAAATTGAAAAATTACAAAAATAACAAAAAGATTTTTTTAATGGCTTGCATATACTATGTATGTAACCCGTTCTTAAATGATATATTTATTTTTAAAACGCATTGTTATTATACATAAAATTGATATAAGAAAACAAGGAATCGAACGCCTTTGTGTACTTCCAAGTATTCTTATATGGATATGTATGTGTAATAGCAATCAAGTTTTTTTTTCTAACAAACTTTTCAAACTTTCAATTAGGGATATGGGAAACGAAGGATCGAACGCCTTTGTGTACTCCCTTGTTCTCTCATATTGTACTAATTGATTGGATTTTCACTTTACTTAAATGTTTTTAATTGTCTCCAACATGTTGTTGTAAGATGCGACGGATTGAACGCCTTTGTGTACTCCCTAGCTATCTTACTACCAACATTGTTGTTGAAGCAAAACTTTGTGTTTCTTTTTGATTTCGCAAATCCAATTTTTGCTCCACCTTTCTATGAAAACCATTTTTTGATATATCCTTGCATAGATTAAGGGGGAGTTTGTGATTTCAAAAATTCTCAAACTTCAAATGTGTTTCAAACCTTTTCATTCACACATTTGATGTTTTTCCAATGATTTTTAATCAAATGGAGTTCGTTGATTAGTTTGCACATGAGCGATAGGTATTTCTCAAAATTTACTCCATGAATTTCATCATCGCCGATGAGTTCTAACCCCGGAGTATTCACTTCTTTCATTAGATAGTGAGGGTATTTTGAGTGATGTTGATTTCGTGCAACTAGAATGGAGGGAGTTAAGTCGAAAAGTGAGAGGTTAAGGTGATTTGTTGTGAGAAAAGGGATAAAAGAAATGATACCCTTCCCAAAATTCTCAAAAGCCGGGTAAAACACGTTTCTATCAGATGTCATTTGTTGATATCTTGATATTGAAGAAGTCTTCATGGACCCAGTGAAGCAATGCACATCTTTACCTAACCACTCAAGTGTTTCTTAACGAATACTTGTTTTATTCTCACGGAGATTTTCACACTTCTAAAGGTGTAGTGTGTGTTTTGGAGGTTGAAGATGAAGATCAGAGAGAATTGAGGTTGGATTATTGTGATTAATTAAGGAAATGGGGGAAAAGCTTACAATTTTGGGTATGGAAAGGAGTATTTATACACTTGACTAACTTTCACTAATACTCCTTCCATTGTTAAAATAATTACATTTTAACACCATTTTTGGATTTCTAACACATTTATATTTAAAGTAATACTAGTCCAATCTAGTTCATACTTGACTTGTTATTTTACACTCGTGGGTTAAACCATCGTGTGAGGGACTTTACATACAACATAAAAGTGGAAGAAGTCGGTTATAAAAACCCAATAACTAACAACATAGTACGTAAAATTTAAAACCCCAAAACAATATATTCGAGTTTATATATTCTTTAAAAACATGTATACAAAAAAGGTAAATAAGATGGACTACGAATATGTAAAACTTATACTTGTATCAATAATTTATATAGCCATATAGATACGTAAGTTCATTTGTATTATTAAAAAAGAAATAATCAAAAAAAAGAATGTAAGCGCCACGAAGAAAACAAAATGATAAAAGAATTAAAAGGAAGAAAGAAAACAAAAGCAAAAAAAAAAATGTTGACACGAAATTCAATTCACGCAGCATTTCGTTGCAGGTCGGACATATTGTAAATAGACTTTGTTAAGTTATAAGTAATGTCCGATGATAGTTACAAAATTGTAACATAAGTTAATCAGTCAATTTGGAAACTCAAATAGCATTTAACGCCCGTTAAGTCCCATTAGAGAAAAGGACCTAATTCTCTCTCAGACGGATCTGATTTGCAGCAGTTTTCGTAACCACCACTACCTAACAAAACTTAACGATTGTTAGCTGAAGGGGACCATTATTGCAAAAGTATTAGACCATATGGACTATTTTTCCCAAAGTTTAAGCGCACACGTAAATCAATGCACTCCTTTTATCTACCAATATACTAAAACTGGATTGTGACATATTTTGATCGACATGTGGCGCTTTATTGAAGCAACACGTGTCTTTTTAAATTTATATAATAATCATACTTTTTATATATCATAAACTAAATTAAGCCCCGTACGATGTACGGTAAACCAAACATAAATTATTACGAAATATATAATGATCTATATATTATTATAATATAGTTATTAGTAAATCTACAAAATTTAGAAGAATACATTGCTTGATTTAAAGGCTAAAACGTTTTACAGCTTTTACTCGAGCAACACTAACACATAAAATCATTTTAAATTGGGACTACTCAAGCATACTTATAGAAAAACGGGTGGAGATCCCCTCTGTTAGGTCCAGATTTACTGGACTCGCTCCAGACTTGACGACTGGAAAGTCTCTGAAGACTTGTCCAGAAATAATATTTACTGGACCCACTCCAGACTTGAAGACTGGAGCGACACTGAAGATTTGTCCAGAAATAATAGAAGACGAGTGAGCAGAATACATGTATAGGAAATCTGGAATCCTCCAGATTTGTTCACTGGACTTCACCCCAGTCCAGATCTATTCTACTGAAGACATTCTCACTGAAGTCAAAGACTGAAATTAGAGTAAAGAAGACTGACAAATGGCGGAGTCCATTGGAAGTCTTACCAGATCTAAGACTGGAGGTTTGTCAGTGTTCTAAACCTTACAAGTCTGAACACTGATTACGAGGAATTGACTTTTTGCCTTTACACACTTTCCAAAGAACATTCCACTTCTTCTTTACTAAAGTATATACGTGTGTAAAGATGGTTGGTTAAAAGAATAAAGTCATATTGATGTGACTTTATCCTTGTACCTTAACCAATGCATTTAATGACCTTGTCGGTTCATTAAATGCATGCAACCATATTTGTACGACACAAATTCACTGGTGAATTTGTTTGCCTATAAATACAAAGTCATTCCTTGTTAAAATTACTTTTAGCAATTAAAGGTGAATTTGTCTAAATACTCTCGATCTTAAACAGGGATACTTCACAACTTTAAGTATCTCGATCCAAAGAGTTTATTTGGCAAATATAGATAATTTGTAATTCATAGGTTGTTAGGATACTTACATATTTGTATTATCTTGATTCCGCACAACCTTGTATTTTATTTAACATCATAAATAAAATACACTTGAAAAATTACATTGTGTTCCACCTTTACTTTAAGTCGTGTATTACTTTGTTTATATACTTGCATTTATATTCAAGTAATACTAGTCCAATCTAGTGCTTATTAGACTTGTTTTATTTTACACTTCTGGGTTAAACCATCAAGTTAGGGACTCTACACCCTCAAGTTACTTTCAATTTGAGGGGTCAAGTTAAGAGTATCTTAGCCCTTAAATGAAATTCAAGGGCTAAGATTCAAAGATGATTTTTGAATCTTGGCCCTTGATTTTCATTCAATGGTCAAGATCCCCTCAACTTAACTCAAGTTGAGGAATCAACTTGAGGGAATCCTCACCCTAAAAAAACTCAAATATCTCATCTAGAAACTTATATACGGTAATAGAATAAGAATATATCATGTGTAAGTACTAAAGATTTGCACAAAATTGTATCTGCATCATGTTTGAGAATTATATTTAGTAATTATTTTATAGTCTATCAATATACTTATTTTATATTATAACTATTTAGTAATTATAAGGTATAGATGATATATCATGATCATGTGTATATGTTTGACTAAATTTTCGCACAAAGTTCTATTTACGTGTTTGCGAATTTAATATTAATTAATGATTAGGTTTAATGATTAAGAGTAATATGAATGACATGGATATAACACATGACAACTAAAATTAAAAACTTAATGAAAAAATGACAAATCATTCAAAATTCAATGTGACATGCTCTTACAAATGTCAACTAAGCAAATATATATCATTTCTTAGTTATATAGAGATATTAATTATTATTAATTAATAAAAATTAATAATTAGTTAATACGAAGTCATATTCAATATTCAATATGGACATAAATTATGAACTATGTGATAATTTAAATTTCAGAAATGTACAAAGAATATATTAGTTCCCATATATCGAATAAAACTAAACCAAATCCCTTAAATTGTGAACATACGGGTGGTTTAAAAGAAACATTTTTCATCATATTCTTGATTGTAGATAATAAGATATATCTTAATTTTTTTTTATATAAGTCATATAATACATCAGAATATATCACGTAAAGATAGAATTTGACTATTATATATTTTTATTTTTATTTTTATTTATTAGTATTAGTATGTTAATATGATTAATAAATTTGAAGATCTAAATTAAATAATTGAACATTTAAAAAAGATTTGATTGTAGATGAGAAGATAAGATACATTTATAATTAAATCAAATCTAATAGATATTTTATAGAAAAAATATCGTTGAACATATTTTTAATATATAAAAAAATAAAAACTATTAAAAAAGATTGGATTTAACCACAATTTTACACATTGGAAAAAAGAAGAGTTGTCAACACAAAAAGATATCCACATAAGCATTTAACTATCATCTCTTAGTTATATAGAGAGTTATATAACTATATAAATGTTTTAATTAATTAATATATAGATTTAGATTTATAATACAATTACTCTATATTAAAATTATTATTATATTTATTGTTCCTTAGTTATATATTTTCATCATCTATTTTGTTTATGTTGAAAACTTATAATTTATAATATGATGTGAAATATAAAAATAGACATTATTTATTTTAATCCATAAACATGTTAAATTAAGTAATAAATAATAAAAGTATATCTATGTTTTGAACTTATAATTATCTACTAACTAAAAAAATGGTTGAAATTTTAAAACGACATGAATGTTTACCATCGAGATTATACTAATCATTACAAATATGAGAAGTAATATTAAATCTTAAAATGATATCTTTATGAAAAATGTCGCTTGTTTTTAGACTACTATTGGAAAGACGAAATTCATGTGATGTATCATGATTAAATATTATTTTCTTCTATATAAAACTACTCTTACGACATGTATATAAGGAAGTCGTACATCGTACGGGTATTAATCTATATCTATACTTCTATACTTCTATACTATATTATAAAAAAATAGCCCTCCTTGTTGAAAGTTACATGGACAAATTGTCTAAAATGTCATTAATGATTAATTTAACTATCAGTCCTTTATCTTTTAAAATATCTCCATTAACCTTTTACATCAATTACTTTTACATCATTTATCTACACCACTCGACGCCGCCTCTACCACCAACAGTTGCCCCACTACCACACCGTCGCCGCCATGACCACCGTCGCATTGCGCAGGTACCGGCCGTGTTAGTTAGTACTTGTTAGTATCTATAATAACGACAATGATGATAACTGAAAACATAATTGTATGAAAAGCATTTTGTTTTTTGTATATCAAACAGATCTATATTCGTCCACTTCTTTTTGATTTTCACGTAATTATTTCACGATTGTCTTTTTAGTTTCGCATATATATAGTCTACTCTTCAGCTTTTCTTTTTTTTTGGACCGTTTCTCATCTCATCGGAAAAGAGTTTTTTTTTTGGTGTTTCGGTTGTGATTTAGGTTTTGAATTTTAGATATACGAGAGAAAGTACCCGCGCGTTGCGGCGGTGAGATGGTGGGGGTGATAGGTCATAGAGTGTGATAGCCAAATGTCTTAGCCGTACGGGCTCCGCCTCAGATTTAAAAATTCGCCGAAAGTATATCGAATGACATCTCTAATGAAAGAGCATGAAATTTTAAGAACACCCATATAATTTTTATAATTTATCGATGTACGTTTTTTGAGATAAAAGATTTTGAATGAACTAGAGGAATAAAATGATTTATGTAAGAGAGAAAAAAAAATGAGTGATTGAAATTTGAGGAGATAGATGAAAATGAAAGTCGAAAGTTGTGGGGCATTGATGTTTGGTACATCATGCATTATCATGTGTACTTTGTTGAAATTGAAAGTTGAAACCGTATCTTTTTTGATACGGAGTGGAGTGAATGTTTAAACCAAATTTTTATAATGTAGTGAGATAGATAATTTTATAAGTAGGTTTTATTTATTACTGTATTATTCATTTTATTGATTTGGGTGGTTGGCATGATTAAAAAAACATGTACGGTGTGGAGATTAGAAGAGGAACGTTTAAATGCCGGTGAAAAAGAGATGATTAATTTAGTCACCATTGGCACATGCCTAAAGCCCCTTTGTTTATTCAACTAGTTTGCACGCAAGTTGTAGGTTGGAGAAACCAAAGTTCGAATCAACACTCGTGCAGATTGTTTTATGCTAATTTATATAGGTTTCTATCTAAATGAGGAGTCTCGCTTTTGACAATTATAGATCAAACCTACCGGTTCACAGTTCATTCGCCGGTTCGGTCTGATATTCAAACCATGCATAGGAGCACGACTCCCATGTGATCGGCTTACATTGGGGGATTTTTTTTTCCCTTCTAACTTGTGATTTGTCATGACCAATTTATTTAGATGTCATGACCAATTTAATTTCATAATCTTACATGTTTTCATACATATATACAATTTTACAGCAGCAACATCTTCACCAATCTTATACTTCGTAATTGGTATTAGTTCAACTACAAACAGTATACAAGAATTGAAAAATCAAGCTGGAAGATAAAATACAATCTATAAACATACAATAAGAAAAAGTATTGGTTCATCGATCAGAACCTCTACTCTCAGGGTTTCAAGAGGGGAATTGAGGATATGATTAGAACAAAAGCTTTGCAAACTTGTCACGATCATCTCTCAATTGCATACCATTACAAGGCTCGGCATCGGTAAGCATTTTGACAACCTCTCTCATGCTAGGCCTTAGATTTGGGAGCTTTGAGATACAAAGCAGAGCGATCTTCAACACCTTTTTCATTTCATCCACTAGATCATCATCGGTCTCATCGGAAATAATTATCAACTTATGATCAAGAAGTTTAAGGATGTTTTCACGGTCGTGAAGGTTACACAAAACCCAATACACTATGTCCTTTCCGTCACCACATTCCTCTCCTATAGCTCTTTTTCCCGTCACGAGTTCAAGTAACACCACCCCAAAGCTATAAACGTCACTCTTTTCGGTCACCTTGAGTGTATAGGCCAACTCTACAAAACAATTTACATATATATATCAAAATACCAGTTTACTGCACATTCTTTCTTAATATATATATACTTGTACAAATAAAAAAGAAGCAGCAGCATGCTATCTATCTTTGGACACAAAACTCACCAGGAGCAATATAACCATGAGTACCCACAAAGCAGTTGGAGTCAGACCCTAAACATTCCTCGTTAGCCATCTTCGCAACCCCGAAATCAGCAATCTTGGGTTCAAAATCTTTATCGAGCAAAATGTTGCTTGATTTAATATCTCGATGTAATATTGTCGGAGTACAATCATGGTGCAAGTAAGCAATTCCTTTTGCAACCCCAATAGCTATCTTATACCTTTGAACCCAATCCAACTCAGGCTGCCCATTTTTAAACACCCGGGCCAAAGCCTCGTATAGGCTCCCATTAACCATATGCTCAAAAACCAAAAAGCTTGAACCCCCTTTCACTAGACAAGCATAAAGTTTGAGTATATTTCGATGCCGAATCTTACCAAGGATCCCGATTTCGGCGGTGATAACTTGCACCTTATTCCCCTGCTTCCTATTCCAAATCTGCTTTACCGCGACTGTTAGCCCTGACTTTTTCAAGTCAACGCGGTAGACTTTTCCGGTACCTCCGACTCCAATCAAGTTTCTCTCGTCCAGATCACATAGTTCGTCGGCATCAAATTTGATTTGGTGGAAATTTTCGAGTTTCCACTTGGGTCCTTTCTCATCGTTAAATAAATCATGTTTGGTGTCGTTTTTTTTAAGGAGCGGCGCATACATCAATCCTCCTAAGACTACCATCAAACTGAATAGTAGTATTATACAAATCAAAACTAGTTTGGTTTTGTTAACTTGGTGACGACGATGTTTAGTAGTCTCACAAACGTCCAAACCAACATTCACTTTCCTCCTAGAATAGTAATTTTCGTTGACACACAGTTTTTGGTTTCCAGCAAAAGCATCGTTTCCTCCCATGTTTAGAAGATCCGATGGAATAACTCCAGACAAACGATTAACCGAAAGATCGATGGAGCTTAACCTTAAACGCCTGAGGTTGTCTGGGATTACGCCTGTCAAGAGATTCCGCGACAAATTAAGAGTATTTAGCCATGAAATATCCCCCAAAGTGTCTGGGATTTTTCCTGTTAAAAAATTCCGTGCCAGATTTAAGTCGACTAGCTTGTCACATTCGCCCAATTCAACAGGAATGGAACCCGAAAGCAAGTTGTTGTGGAGGTGCAAGGAAGACAACTGCTTAAGATTCTGAAATTCGGATGGGATGTTGCCTGAGAATTTGTTGTTTGATAAATCAAGCTTCTCGAGGAGAGTCAGTTGCCCGACTTGAGATGGGATCACACCTGAAAAACTATTATCGAACAGCAGCAATTGTGTCAAGCTGGTGGAATTAACAGGTCCGATTCTCGGAGACATTATTTCACCACTGAAATTGTTATCGCTTAAATCTATCAAGTCTACAAAAGGCAAAGCCCACAACAACCCTTGCGGGATCTTTCCGGATAGCTGATTCTGACCCACTCTCAACCTCAATAAAGACTTGCATTCGGCATAATTCTCTGGGAATTCACCAGAAAAATCATTTCCAAGAGCCAACAGTTTCTCCAGCACGCCCCCGCCACACAAGAACTTAGGAAACCCACCCGAGAAGTTATTTTCAGAAATGTCGATTTCAACAAGAGGAGCAAACTTTGCAAAGTCTCTGGGGAAATTCCCGGAAAAATTATTACGGTAGATAGAAAAGCCTTTGAGATGTTGCATGTCTCCGAATCCAGGAGGAAGTTGGCCTGAGAAATGATTCATAAAGCACTGGAACACAGTCAAGTTCTTCATGTTTCCAATGTCCGTAGGGAGTTGGCCGTGCATCTGGTTGGCCGAAATATCAAATTCTTGCAACAGGTTTAGCTGAGCAAGCTGGGGCGGGATTACCCCTGTCAGCCGGTTCCCGAAAAGCTCTATCTTCCAGAGGTTTTTAAGATTGGTGACTCCGAGAGGGAAGTCACCGGATAGTTTGTTGGCGGCAAGATCAAGCGTCTGTAGCTGCTTAAGATTATGAAATATAGAATCCGGTATCTGTCCGGTTCGTTGGGAACCTCTGAGATAAAGCCATGTGAGGTTTTTCAGATTACCAATACTATCGGGTATAACCCCGTCTTCATAATTGTTATCACCCAGACCAAGCGATGTTAAAGACGTCAAGTTTCCTACCCAATTGGGGAACTGGCGGTTGAAATCGTTTTCTGAAATATCAAGGATCCGGAGGTTGATGAGGTTTGAAAGGTCAGGCAGTTGACCGGTGAAGTTATTAGCGGAAATGTTTAAAACCCTGAGATTGGTACAGTTGGCGATGGAGGCAGGGAGGTCACCAGAGAGATAATTTGAAGGGATGACGAGAGACCTGAGGCCGGGGAGGGACCCGATAGAAGGTGAAATCTTGCCTGAGAGGGACTTCCAGTTGAGAGAAATCTCAGTGACCCGGCCCGTATGGTTGTCGCATAAAACCCCATAAAAGTTGCATGGATTATCATTATTATTCCATGAATCTTGTAAGTAGTTCAAAGGGTCATTAAGGTGTTTCTTCATTTCAAGCAACGCTTCTACTTCAACATTATTATTATTGTTATTATCACCCGAATAACTAACGACGGTTGTTGGACAAGTACTGCTGCTGCTGATAACAACAATAATACATATCATCACCGCACTTGTTGTTATTTTGCGGGAAGCACCAGAAGCAACCGCCGGGGGGGATGATGATTTTGACATGACTCTTCTACTTACAAAAGGATGATGATGCAGCCAGCTAGGATTGGATAATAGAGTTTGTACAGTGGGCTGTTTTCTGAAATAGCAATAATAGCAAACAACAAAACAATCAACCGGCCTAGCTACCGACATAGAATAATAACTATAACAAATTATATATACATATACCCTATATTTAGGTCCATGGGAAGGGACAAATAGAGATGGTGACATTTTGAGGGGTCAATTTAGGTCTGTCAAGTAGTGGACTGCATACTGATCGATATAGAAAGATATCTACTACAGCTTTTGTGCACATCTCATTGTTTCTTACTCACCTCTCAATCATTCTAAACAAACTTTAACTTTGTTTAAGTGACATTTTTTTAATCTTCTCAGCCATCTATTTATCTATGAAAAGGACATATAATAAATATTCAATCCTATATGTAGTATATATATATATAATATATATATATAATATATATATATATTTTTTTTTTTTTAAATGTCACAAATGGTCCTGTGGTTGTTTATATTAGCGTGTTGCCCCCTGTGCTTTTTTTTCGTTGCTAACCGTCCCTTGGTTTTCTATTTTTATTGTCAGTCGTCCCTGTCACTAACAACCGTCAATTTTACTCCGTTAAACCCCTCACGTGCATACCACGTGAGGGTATAATCGTCCATTTCATAACCTATTTCTATATAATCCAAAACCTCTATACCTTAGTATCCCGATCTAGTGAGTTGTCAGAATCTTCCTTGTCTAAATCAAATAATATATATATATACTGTGGTAACCAATGGGTGAAACCCGTGGTACCGTCATCATGTGACCACATGGGCCCACAGATGAAGGTTAAGGTCATAAGTTCAAAACTTGCCAAAGGCAAGTGGAGAAACTATATCTTGTGATCCCATGTGAGGATAGTGACTTATCGGGCATGAGTTTTATAAGGTGTGTGCTCTGGGTATAAGAGAACTTTACACCTCCTCTGCAACCTTCGATAGGCTTGGCTATATGCTATTAAAAACAGCGCCGTTTCTCGCATTACATATACTCCAAACTGTTACCGGAATTACCCTTTTGAACACCTTTTTTCTCTTCTTTAATACCGGATGCAAACTGACGGAAACAATAAGGGCGCGTTTGTTTGTAGAAAACACCCCCTTGTTTTCCATTTTTGTTTTCTAAGAAAACATGACAAACAGAAAACGCGTTCTAATAATAGTTCTCTAAGAATGTTTTCCAAGAAAACAAAAAACAATGTTTTCCACTTTTCCATAGAAAACTTGAAAACATCTTTTTCTTGTTTTCCATTTTCCATTTTCCATTTTCGTTTTCCATTTCCTCCCTCCCCATCCCCTCACATCTCTAACATGTTTTCTAGTTTTCTAATTAGAACGCGTTTTCAAAATTTTTATTTGTTTTATAGAAAATAAAAACCCCTTTCATTTTCTAGAAAATTAAAAATGAAAAACTAGAAAATATTTTCTAAAACCAAACGGACCCTAAGTTCTTCAAAACACCATCTAATTGAAAAACATACCAAACCAATTCTATGTTTACCGGGTCAAAATCAAGTATGGAGAAATTGCATATAAACCTAATCATAATCATACACTAGTGCAATTCATCTAAAATCTCAAAATCACAAAATCGTGATAACAACCTAACTTACATGGAAAGAAAACGAGAGGAGGAAGAAGGATCAATTCATCTAAAAAATTATTAGCAAGAGTAATCATCGAGGTTCAATTTGGCAAATAATCAAACATATGGTGGTCAATATTTATTCTATGCATATCACTAGTGCAATTCATCTACAAAAATATTATCCTTTAACTAATGATTATTGCCAAAAGATGTTGGATTTGTTATTATCAAACCAAATACCAAAACCTAAATCCCAAATCATGGGCAAAAGCTAACATAAGAAAATAAATTTTGAATACATGTATACAGCGTGACAAGAAAGAGAGGTAGTGGGGAAGTTTAATAAGAACAAAACATAGGAAAATTTGGAAAGAAGCAATCGATGAAGAAGCTGAGAGGAAAAGAGAAGGAAGAGCAGGTAGGGTATGTGACCTAATTTTGAAAAAGAATGTGAGTGGCACGTGACTACCTGGCTTAAGGAATTTCCCTTAAAGACACGGAGAAATGATCCTTCACAAATATAATTTCTCCGCATTTCCCCACATTGAAATTAAAATACAAAGAGAGTGATTTCTCGGGAAATCCCTTTCTCCCTGTTTAGTATTTCTCTGCCTTACCAAACAATATAAATGATTCATTTTCATTTCTTCCTTTTCATTTCCTCCAACAAACATGCCTTAAATATAAATAAAGTGGAGTTATATAATATATCATATTATATATATATATATATATATATATATATATATATATATATATATATATAAGAGTTAATTACACTTTTGGTTCCTGTTGAGGGTTAAAAATTACCATTTTCATCCCTACCTTTCATATATTACCCTTTTGGTCCAAAAAACTTTGCTCCGTCAACGATTTTGGTCCAATTCTAGAAACGGACGTTAAACGCCCATCACGTGATCTGCACGTGATGGGTATTTCTGTATTTTGGCCCTTTTCTCTCCTTTGATATACCAAAATTAATCCCAACTACTTCAATTTTCATCCCTGTAAAAAAATCAATCACTCTCTCTCTCTCTTTCTCTCTCTCTTTCTCTCTCTCTCTCTCTTTCTCTCTCTCTCTCTCTTTCTCTCTCTCTCTCTCTCTCTCTCTCTCTCTCTCTCTTTCTCTCTCTCTCTCTCTCTCTCTCTCTCTCTCTCTCTCTTTCTCTCTCTCTCTCTCTATTTCCCTCCATTACTTACAGACCTACAAATAAACTCGAAGCAATAATCAAATGGTCTAGGCATTGAAGATAAAAAAAATGGTGGTTAACGACCCTGCAATTCGTGTTGAAGATGGAAAAGACAATTTTTTCAAAAAATATTAGTATAAAGTTCATATTTTTAAGATGCATATGTTGATTTTATAAGGCTAAATATATATTTTTTTTTAATAAATAGGAAATAATCCTGGTATGTTCACAATGAAGATTCATCATGGTGGAGCCTTTACTGAGTGGCCTGATCGGAGGTATGTTAATGGGAAGGTGATGGTGGTTTTTGTTTAGTGTTTAAATTTATAAAAATGTTGTACAAGTAATTATCTCAAACTAACCACACGATTACGGGCAGGGGACCCGATCAGATGTAGTATAGTAAGTGATAAGTACAGGATCGTTCGCAAGGACGCTTGCACTACCTAATCTAATAATATGTGTAATTCTAGCGGTTGGGGTTGTCACGCTTTCCTATTAAACTAATAAAAACTGAAAAGTAAATAGAAGCCGCAACCGCTTATTCAGCGAGAGGCTTAGTCTGAAAAGATTTGAAAAAGCAAATAACAGTAATAAAATTAAAATACTTGTTTGGCATCTCAGATCTCATGACACGACCGGATATTATTCTACCTACTTGCTAGACTGTTGGAAACTTAATCACGGCTCAGATTCTCGTTAGATTCACTTTGCCTAAGTAACTAGTGCTGTCCCTAGACTCACACTATTCTTTAAACAAATTCTCGTTAGATTCATTGTTTAAGCTTTAATCACCTAAGTTTGTGTTACTAATTCATCTTTTAGTATACCCGGCTCTTAAGCCATGACCAGATATTAATTCCCTCCGGTGACCACAGTGCACGTTTCCATGTCACTGGATCGCGTCTGATATTGTTAAGCATCATGTTCATTGTCCTAATTACTATGGTTCTGGATCCCTCAATTATAAGTGAATCACCTTTTACATCTAGTTATAGACCGACTAGTGTTTTCCATCTTTATGTATTAATCCTAGTGTATGATAATAGACCGATCATCAGAATTAAATCAATACATGCAGATATAGAACCGATAATAATATGAAGAACTAGTAAAACATGGATCTACGATAAATATTAAACACACTCCAACAAATCTAACAAATAAAGTAAAATAGATAAATGTCTACATGATCACATCGATCCAAACAAGTATTCAGCCTATTAGCCTACCATTATTAAAGGAATAACAAAGTCTGAAAAGATGAAAGACATTGTTTACCAACTGAAAGTAAATAAAAGAGATAGATCTAGGTAGAAGATGAAGATCGGAAGGTGTTAGAAGCTCTAAAACCTCCTTGGAATCTGCAAAGTTGACCTACGGTTTGTAGGTGGCGACTAGGGCTGCTGAATCGGATCTCTCTTAGGGTTTTGAGGGCTGCTTCGACTATAAATAGGCTGAAATTCGGTTGCTGAACTGGGCCGCCCAGCGGCGCTGGGGATGGGCTCCAGCGGCGCTGGGCCTTGCTGCTGATGGGCCAGCGGCGCTGGCAGCTCCTTCTGCTCTCCGATTTGCTTCGTTCGACTCCCGAATCACTGCCTTGTGTCTTGTAACTTCATAGGCCTCCATGTTGAGTTGCTTGATGCCATTTACCCTCACTCGCATCTTCCATGAACCTGCGTATATATCGAATCCATTAAGTACCAATAGTTCCGGAATATTAACTCATTTTAGACATTGAAATGTGATAGGGGAATTTATCGAAAGGCCTCATTTGAATGTCTAAAATGAGTTAATATCCCGGAACTATCGGTACTTAATGGATTCTATGTTTACGCAGGTTCACGGAAGATGCGAGTGAGGGTAAATGGCATCAAGTAACTCAAGACGAGGGCCTATGAAGTTACAAGACACATGGAGGTGATTCGGGAGTCGAACGAAGCGAAACGAGAAGTAGGAGGAGCTGCCAGGGCCGCTGGCCCAACATCAGATGGCCTAGCGCCGCTGGGCCCAGTCCTAGCGCCGATGGGTGACCTAGTTCAACAACCGACCTAATCTCCTATTTAAGCCGAAGCAGCCCTCAAAACCCTAAGAGAGATCCGATTCAGCAGCCCTAGCCGCCCATATCAAACCCTAGGCCGACTTTGCAGATTCCAAGGAGGTTTTGGAGCTTCTAACACCTTCCGATCTTCATCCTCTACCTAGATCTACTCTTTTATTTTACTTTCAGATGTCTTTCATCTTTTCAGACTTTGTTATTCCTTTAATAATGGTAGGCTAGTAGGCTGAATACTTGTTTGGATCGATTTGATCATGTAGACGTTTATCTATTTTACTTTATTTGTTAGATCTGTTAGAGTGTGTTTTATTGTTTATCGTAGATTCATGTTTTACTAGTTCTTCATATTAATATCGGTTCTATATCTGAGTGTATTAGTTTAATTCTGATGATCGGTCTATAATCATACACTAGGATTAATACATAAGGATGGAAAACACTAGTCGGTCTTTAACTAGTTGTAAAAGGTGATTCACTTATAACTAAGGGATCCAGAACCATACTAATTATGATGAATAGAACATGATGCTTAACAATGTCAGACGCGATCCAGTGACATGGAAACGTGCACTGTGGTCTCCTGAGGGAATTATTATCTGGTCATGGCTTAAGAGCCGGGTAACTTAAAGATGAATTAGTAATACAAACTTTAGGTCATTAATGCTTAAACAATGAATCTAACAAGAATTTGTTTAAAGAAGTAGTGTGAGTCTAGGGACAGCACTAGTTACTTAGGCAAAGTGAATCTAACGAGAATCTGAGCCGTGATTAAGTTTCCAATAGTCTAGCAAGTAGGTAGGATGATATCTGGTCGTGTCATGAGATCTGAGATGCCAAACAAGTATTTTAATTTAATTACTGTTATTTGCTTTTTCAAACTATTTTCAGACTAAGTCTCTCGCTGAATAAGCGGTTGCGGCTTCTATTTACTTTTCAGTATTTTAATTAGTTTAATAGGAAATCGTGACAACCCCCAACCGCTAGAATTACACATATTACTAGATTAGGTAAAGGCAACGCGTCCCTGCGAACGATCCTGTACTTATCACATTACTATACTACATCTGATCGGGTCCCCTGTCCGTTAAGGTGTGTGTGTTTTGAGATAATTACTTGTACAACATTTTTATAAATTTAAACACTAAAAAGAAACTACCCATCAAGCTTTTTGGTGTCGCTGCCGGGGACGCGACACATTCTTAGTTTAGTAGTGTTATTAGATCCTTTTTTGTGTTTCGGCACGAGAAAGTTACTTTTCAGTTTTTAGGTTAAGTCATTTTAGGGTTTAGTAGTTAACTCTAGTTTAGGTTAATCTTGTAGTATTTTCATTTTCTTTAAAATTTTCAAAAATCCAAAAATATTTTTGTTTTATTGTTTTAGTCGTTGAGTTTAGATTGTTTGCTTTTAGGTTAGTTTTATTTTGTTCTTGAAGTTACTAATCGTTTTCGTGTTTTGTGTTTGTTTTCGTTCTTGTTTTTCTTTTTCTTTCATTTTCGTTTAGTGTGTTTCAGCTTAAGTTAGGTACGATGCATTGAAGTCGATTTGAGCAATCTGTTTCGGAAATGGAGGAAGGTGTTTATAAGGCAAAAAGCAATTCCGCAACCTACACATGAAGTACCAGCGTCGCTGGAAGGACAGCCCAGTGCCGCTGGAAGGTTCCCAGCGCCGCTGGGGGGTCTGGACAGCAACAACGTTCTAATTCTAATTTCCCCATCGCTCGTATACCGCCTAAAAACAGGAACGGAATGGATTTACAACTAACTGAGGGAGAATACGAGCTCACTGTATCATACAGCCATTGTGAAATCATGCAAAAGGTGGGCAACTTCCGTCAGGAAAATTATGGTAGTCATAAGGAAGCCTTAAAAGAGGTGACAAACCTGGTAGTTGAACTAGGGCAACATGTGCTTTTGGTGTGGAAATACAAGGAAATGGATGATCACACCAAACGAATAAGTAACTTGAAAGTCCCGGTAACGTAGATCGCTAACGAGATTGTATTGTTATGTTGAGAGTGCGGAATCCTCTCAAGATAACTTTGATTATATAAATCAATATTATCACAACGCAAATACAAATTGAGAAAGCCTCCAAACAATTGCTGAGATAGCACTTTGTTTCTAGGCAGAGAAAAACAATCGCACACACACTCACGCCTGTTGATTATCCAAGAGTCATGATTTCCATCTAGGGTTTTACTTATATAGTTTTAGGCTAATGTCGTATAGATTATAGGCTTAAACAATACAAGCCCAATGGACTTAACATCATTCTCGCATATCACGTACATAACACAGCCTCTTATATATATCGTCTCATAGAACTAATGTCTTATACTTAACATCTCATAGAGCTAATGTCTTATACATGCACATGTAACATCTATACGTACAACTTAATATAGTGTTGAGCTAATGTCTTATACATATCATCTCATACAACATTGTAGTATAGAGCTTAATATAGTATAGACATCATCTTATCGAACTAGTCGTGTACCTGCAATAAGTTACAATAGCATCACATACACACATTTATCATAGTATAGATGGATTATCATAGTATAGACTATATTGTCTTATATCACTGTTGCACATAATCCATATATAATAATTGTTTCAATACAAAGACTTGATAGTTAAAATAACAAAACAACTAATCAAATCTACGTTGCTGTTGTCACATCAAGTTGCACTTACAGACTCCCCATTGACATCAGCGACTAGATTTCTTTAGTCTTCAAGTCTTTCACTTAAACTTAAGACTATCAGCATGTATGTCTTCTTTTAAGTACAATCTGATCATCTTGCGATATTTCTCCAACTCAGGTCTCATTAAGACTGTAACACCCGTTTCGTAAAAATATGGATTTCCAAAAATTTCGCCTAACGGCAGAAGGCACACTAAGCAGTATATCCTTTCACTTGATGGGTTTCGGGAGGCCCTTCACTTGAACTACCTTCCCTCTTCTTCAGCCTATGCAAAAAGGCTAAAAGGAGTTAATTTTAGGGAGGTACTGCACGCCATGGGTCATGATGACATGGTCGATGCTGAGCACAATCTGAGAACATCTGGACATATTTTTCTGTCTGGATTTAAAAATTGTTGGCGTTATTTCTGGACTCAGATTGTGGAGTGCCTAGGAGGAAACTGGGGTGGATTGACCA